>OY804576.1:120700279-121900279 GCA_963680875.1 Bathymodiolus brooksi | reverse complement strand
TAAATATTCACTTTGGAAAGTGCTCTGGTTGAAAAGACGAGCAACCTGAAATAAAAATATTAACATTCAATTACACAACAAAATTACTTAACAATTTGAAATCTAGTAATAAAGCCTTAGCTAAATAGGACACTCCATATATGATATTGTTGCATGTTTTAAAACTGGCACTGGAATATGACCCTGTAATGAGGTTTCGGATGATCTTTTATGTGTGACATATCAGAATCGGAGGAGCCATTACAGACCAAATTTTAATTAGATTGCATTTTACTTTAACTTCCCTACAGTTTGATTTCTAAGCCAATACAACATTATAAATTACATATTTTCATATCATTCACACCCTGGAATCATATTCCTCTAAAGAAAATTTCTTATGAATTGGATCATCTATTTCCAAAATTAAAATTTGCCAATGTTTCTTAAATTACAAAGAAATTAGACATTGAAATTAAATTTCATATTCGTTTTATGCTTCTCCTCTTGAGGACTAAGAGCAATGACTGATTGGATTGGACTTATGATAATATGTCTGAGTAGAAGACATGTCTACCCGTGTTATTTCAGTAAGTAAGCACTACAAAAATCCAATTAAGCGAGTTGTTCTAGTACAAAGTGGACATCATCATCATCTCATCAAAATGTAACTTGTTCTCACCATGATATAGCTGAAAAATAGCTCATTTGGCTTCAAACAGCAAACATTCCCTCACTCGCTCACTCACCAATAACACAGTTTTTGATATACAATGTACAGTCAAATCTGAATTAAGAGGTCACCTTTGGGACAAAGAAAAAGTGAACTTACATAACAGGTGACCTCTCAAAATAGGTTCAAGTCATATGAAATTTGTTATGACATGACTAGAAAAACTGACCTTTAAATACAGGTGACTGCTTAAGAGAGGTGACCACATGGGCAGGTTTGACTGTACCTATTAGACTCACTAAATGTTCTTACTTACATCTTTACACAAGTTTTCTTGTTGCTGGTTAAACATATAGGTGGAAGGATCAGAATATTCTTGTGGCAGTGTTTTATTGTATAAGTTGCACAAGTATTCATGTTTGGTGGCAGCTACAAAGATAAAGAAGATATTTCCTGGTAAGATTGCACAAAACATTTTAACATTCATATTCTTTGAAAAAAAAAAAAAAAGCTTTCAAATTTAATTAATAGAACCAAACATGACAAAATCCCCTAATTCATCTACTCAGATTTATAACAAATACAGTAGTTTTCTTAAACAAACTGAAAAGTTTAAGAAAATAAAATTTATTGTGGTTCACAAACTTTCCATACAAACAGATACAGATACAAATTTTATTTAAAGTCGGAGTATAAAACCGCCATATATAAAGAAGTTTACATAAGTGTAGCAAAGTCTACTACAATATTTATTTATTATTTTTTCTATTTGCTGTTCTCTCTCAATATAATGGGTTAGGGTTAGGGTTAATATGGTATTTACCACCATTCAACAATATTTCAGTGGAGGTCAGTTTTATTGGTGGAGTAAACCAGAGTACCCGGAGAAAAACCACTGACCTGCCACAAGTCACTGACAAACTTTATCACATAATGTTGTATCGAGTACACCTCGCCATGAGTGTCATTCGAACTCATAATGTTAGTGGTGATAGGCACTGATTGCATAGGTAGTTTTTAATCCAACTATCATACAATCATGACCATGATGGCCCTTATGAATATAATGTGCATTGAGGTTTTGATTTAAAAAAAAATTACATACATATAACACGTGGATTAAATCATGGTTTTAGAACCGACACCTAAAAGTCAATTGAAATGGTACACATTTATAACCAAATAAAAAACAATACCATAAATTTATAGCAATAGTAATCAAACTGGGTTTAATCATGTGACACATTTAGGAAAAGGTGATGACAAATATTTAATTAATTTTTATTTAATTTTGTCATTTACAATAGCGGGAAGATGTCAGTTTTCAAAATCTGCATCCATTGAACGAAGACTATTTCTCATATTATACTTACAGTAATGTACAACTGGAGGTGTCGTTGGTGTGACCCACGGTGGAAGACTTGGTGATATTGATATTGTAGTCGCTGTATAATTTGTAGGTATAATATTTGCGAGATAACGATCCCAAATCAACTTCAGCCCTCCGATATTTACCAAGTCCCAGTTGTTAATCACTTCATGTGGAGCTATACCTTTAAAAACTTGTGTTAAATTGTCCTTCAAGTAATTTCCATATGCTGTGTCAAAAATAAGATGGAAATTTACTTTTGTAGGAAATTTGCTGTAAAAAAAAAAGAAACAAAAATAATAAAAAATGGCATAATAACAAACATGTATTTTAAAATTTTCCTTTTTTTAAGCTAGAACAAGGCTAGGTTATGGTATTTAATGTCATTTTCAACAATATTTCAGTTATATCGTGACGGTCAGTTTTATTTGTGGAGAAAACCGGAGTACAAAGAGAAACCCACCGACCTATCGCAAGTCACTGACAAACTTTATCCCATTATGTTGTATCGAGTACACCTCGTCATGAGCAGGATTCAAACTCACAACTGTAGTGGAGATAGGCACTGATTGCACAAGTAGTTATAAATCTAACTACCATACGATCATGTCCACGGCATCCCCTAAACTAGAACAACATGAATGTATGAATGTAAACTAATCTTAAAATCTACTATTATTACTTATCAAAATGAATATAAAAAAGAAGATGAATATCAGGGTTCTCTTCAAGTTATTTGGTAGAATATTTCATTTTTTGGGTTAAAACAAATCTTCACAATTTAAAACTCTAATTTGATTATGTAATGAAGAACAAAAACGATCTAATTTCTCAATGCAATTTTTTGTCAAATAAAACTATACAAAGCGTTGTTTTTATAATTGGAGATGTTACATTCTATAAATACTTACTCGAAAGTATCAATCATACACTCCTTCAAATGTCCACTGAGATGAGAAAAACCCAGGAATGTTTTAATCTGTGAATATTAAACAGGTATATCATATTAATCAATATTATTTTACAGAACAATACACATGTATTGTATTTCAGAAAAAAAATTTTCAGCAGTCGCTACGATATAACTGAAATATTGTTGAAAGTGGCATTAAACACCATCAACTAAAACTAACCCTTCAGCAATTATTTTTTTTAGATCAAATGCTTTTGAAATATTTACAAGATTTATAATTCCTGAAAACCATCTGCCTTGAGTATATGTGTAGAAACTTTGTGTTGGATATCGGGCTTGAACAAATGAAAGTGATGTAGGCTGTGGTCAGACGTCAACGAGCCTTACCATGCAGCCATCCAAGGTCCTATACTAAGGGAAATAATTGATTCAAAAGCAAACAGGAATATCTATTGTTTATACAATGTATGTTAAATATTGATTTGTACATTATTAGCATATTGTGTAATCTTATTGAACTACTAATTATAATGTAGGGGTTGGGTAGCATATTGTGTAATCTTATTGAACTACTAATTATAATGTAGGGATTGGGTAGCATATTGTGTAATCTTATTGAACTACTAATTATAATGTAGGGGTTGGGTAGCATATTGTGTAATCTTATTGAACTACTAATTATAATGTAGGGATTGGGTAGCATATTGTGTAATCTTATTGAACTACTAATTATAATGTAGGGGTTGGGTAGCATATTGTGTAATCTTATTGAACTACTAATTATAATGTAGGGGTTGGGTAGCATATTGTGTAATCTTATTGAACTACTAATTATAATGTAGGGGTTGGGTAGCATATTGTGTAATCTTATTGAACTACTAATTATAATGTAGGGGTTGGGTAGCATATTGTGTAATCTTATTGAACTACTAATTATAATGTAGGGATTGGGTTTTTAGTGCTTCACGCCACTTTCAACAATGTTTCAGTTAAATCGTGGCAGTCAGTTTTATTCGTGGAAGAAATAGTTTGTCAGTGACTGGCAGCAGGTCGGTAGTTTTCTCTCCACCAATTGATTGCCACAATATAATTGAAATATTGTTGAAAGTGGAGTTAAACACCATACCCCACGACAGAAACATCTCTACCCAAACATTGATAATTATTGTTTGTTACATGAATAAATAAAAACTTTCAGGGTTCACAGACAATGATTTCCAAAATGAAAAAAATCCCAAAAGATGTTTATATTTCTTGTACTAAAATGTATGCTTATGTCATGGAGTTTTGATCTTTGATGCACTGTATAGGTTTACATAAAACCTACATCATCACAGAAGTCTTTTTGATAGTAAGCAAACTGGTATGAAGTTCTGTCCATTAGGTCAGGGGTCCACTTGAAGTCATATAATCCATAAGAAATATTGGCATATGTAGAATCTGCAAAAACAATCAAAAAGAAATAGTTATTAGAAGACTATCCAATAGCCATCAGGAAATATTGCAATGAAATACAGTCAAACCTGCCCATGCAGTCACCTCTATTAAGCAGTCACCTGTATTAAAAGGTCATCATTTTCTTGTCCTGTTATAGAAAATTTCATATGAATTAAACCTCTTTCAAGAGGTCACCTGTCTTATGAGGCCACTTTTTCTTTGTCTGAAAGGTGACCTCTTAATACAGGTTTGATTGTATTGTCTAATCCTGGTGGCAACAGATTCAAAGGGAGATAATTTAAATGAAAGGAGCCATTAGCTATTTATTGTAATTTTAACATGTAAGAAGTAATCATGTTTCATGTTAACAGGACACAAAGTTTATTATAAAGAAAAACAGCTGTAAGCACAAGTTAAATTTCAACATTATCTCTATCTAATTACTACAATAAAACATATCACTATTTTTATTAATTAATACAAAATATTTTATTATCGGCAAATTGGACATTTTTCCTTTGATGTGTGCCGCTGATCAAGTCTGGATCACTGAACTGACCTTGATCCACATAATTTTTAGGTCAGTTCGTAACTCGCATGTGCAAGAACTGACTCTGATATTGAAAATTATCAGTCAATGTCGGACTTGCTGCGATTCTAGCCATGATGTCTGTCTCGACCTACAAAACTGCCGTTATTCTATATATATATATCAATTTTTTAGTTAGTCCCCAGTGTATCACCAGTCTATTAGTAAGGACAGTAATACTCACACAAAATTAATTTAGACTATTATTTCAGAAATCTATTTATATTAAAATTCATGTAAAACAAAAGTTCATCTTACTTAGACATAAATATCCTAAGATCGATTGGATATTTTCGTATTGTGTTTCTGCTCTTAAATATTTCGTATTTCAATTTCATTTCCCATCTCTTTGAGGGTCTAGAACCAACGAGGAAGTTAAATGTAGAAATGTACCTCAAGTGTACTACATTAAAAAAAAAAATAGGTATCTTTGATGTTTATTAATTAAATATGTTAAGTACATATACAAACCATAAAGAACATAAACAGTTGATGTGCCGCCTATTGTTGCATCCGGCAATGATGGTGTACCAGTTCCTATCCACACAGTTGAGGTAATTATACTTCCAGTGATGTGAATGGACGTAGACATGGTAATTGAAGCAGCTGTGGTCGCTGGCATGATAGTCACTTTCGTTGTTAAATCTACTACTGTTTGAACACCATCCAAAATAACTAATAGGTCGCCCACTAACCATGTACCTAGTGTTTGACCTGCAGCATCATAATCATCTTTAGCAAAGGGGCCTGGTGCATTGTTTTTTATTAGTGAGACGATGTTTTCAGCTGTAAACATGTATGGATAGGCATAAGTTAACTGAAACTTGGCCTTTGTATAACTTTTCCCAGGATCTGGTTTTCTGAAGAAGAAAATACACCAAAATTAATCAAAACTGAAATACAGTGCACCATTTTTAAACGGTTTTTTTAATGATTCTGATCTAAAGATGTATAATTCGGTAAACTGGACAAGAATTAATACATTTATACAAGTCTATAAATGAAAAATATAAATAAAAACTTTACATTTCGTTCCGTACATTTCAGCTGAACAAAGACCGTATCGGTGGAAATTTTTTTATTGCAATCTGAGACTGGCTGTGTTTAGCCAAAACATCTGGAACAAAATGTAAAGTTTTTTTATATACATATACAGATAACGTGAAACACCTGTTAATATTTTACTTCTTACTTGCAAGTACAAAATGTATTCAACTTTTGAAAGGGAGATAAATCAATATAATATGTATAGCCTACAGACTGAATAAGCTGTTTTATTTTATGTACATGGGAAGTGTGACTGTTTCAATTTTTATATTAAGTAGTAAAGAACAAAAACTTTATGGAAGATGATAATTTACATACATTTTAATTGGATGATACTGCAAAAAAGAGGATAAATTAAATGACTTTGTCTTAATTGAATATTCTTTTGCAGATGATGGTTCTAGTGGTTTAAACTAAAATTGGTATGCTGCTTTAAAATAGTATTATATAACACATACCAATTAAACCAGCTATAAGAATACAATGTGAAGGCCAAACAAATCATAGCTGCTCATAGTTTTTGTGTTGTACTATGATGTGTCTTTACATTTTGAGTTCCGTGGTGTGATGTCCATTACGATTTCCGCATAGAAACGATTTTTGTTTGTAGGAGGGCTCATGTCTTATTTACGTTATTTGCGTTTGTTTGTGAATAGTGGTGTCCAACACATATTTTGTTTTGTTTTTCTTTGTCTTGTGTACCCTATGTTGCCAGTTTCTCTAGATTGTCCATTTTTGATTGCCCCTTCGGTGTTCTTTAACATTTATAAAAATGACAATATTTGATAACATCACAACTATGAGTAACAACCTTCACAATATAAATGGAGAAAAATTACGCTTACATAAACTGTAACATTTTACATCCTCTGTAAGCATCTCTATCTACTACAGGTGTGGTACGACTCATATGAAATCTTTCCATCTATAATATAAAGAAAAATGGGGGTTAGGCTTATTGTGCTTAACGCTACTTTCAACAATATTTCAGTTATATCGTGGTGGTCAGTTGTATTGGTGGAGGAAACAGGAGTACCTGGAGAAAACCAGAAAGAATAATATAAAAAAATAAAAATATATATAAAAGAAAATTTCCAAATGCTTTCTGTCATGTTAAATAAATACATTTCTTTCCAAGAGATAACTACATTTTTAGTTAAAATTCTGTTTTCAATCCAGAAATATTTATCTGTAATACACAATCCTGGTTTTCTTATGTACACATTTTTTCTGTTTACTATACATTGTACTTTCACAAACACAATATTAGAATACTTAAATCACTAATTAATTGTCATAGATACCAACTGGCTTTTACCTAAAAGGACAACAAAACTTGCTACTAATATGCAAGATACATTTTTTTCCGAAATATCAAATTTCATTCAAATGCAAGCCTTTGCTAAATGTGTTCTAATTTTTCAAAATGCAGTCAAAATTTATTATGTATAGTCCATGGGTATACATGTCACTCCACTGACACATTATCTTGATTCCAAGCAAACCAGTCATTGTTCTTACTTCTTACTGCTGCATACTTATTGGAGAAGTAGTAAATACCAATCTCATAGTCGTTAGTTAGAAACCAACAGGTGCTTGAATCCACAATAACAGGTGCTTGAATCCACAATAACGGGTGCTTGAATCCACAATAACAGGTGCTTGAATCCACAATAACAGGTGCTTGAATCCACAATAACAGGGCTTGAATCCATGATAACAGGGCTTGAATCCATGATAACAGGGCTTGAATCCACAATAACGGGTGCTTGAATCCACAATAACAGGTCTTGAATCCATGATAACAGGGCTTGAATCCACAATAACAGGTGCTTGAATCCACGATAACAGGGCTTGAATCAACGATAACAGGGCTTGAATCCATGATAACAGGGCTTGAATCCACAATAACAGGTGCTTGAATCCACAATAACAGGGCTTGAATCCATGATAACAGGGCTTGAATCCACAATAACAGGTGCTTGAATCCACAATAACAGGGCTTGAATCCATGATAACAGGGCTTGAATCCATGATAACAGGGCTTGAATCCATGATAACAGGGCTTGAATCCATGATAACAGGTCTTGAATCCATGATAATAGGTGCTTGAATCCACGATAACAGGGCTTGAATCCACGATCTACCACATTTGAGATGAACATGCTAATCATTACACCACTGATGCGGTCCTGTTAAAATGAAACATGGACCCTTTTATACATGTACTTAAATACACAACAGAAGGATTAATATTATTTTACTTACATCTTTACAGAATCTGAATGCTAAGTCAAATACATTTGATCCAACAGAGATATCTTTAAGACCATCATGCCATGTTAAATTGTATAAATAAACTGTTACTTCAGCTAATAAAACTTGACCAGCTGTAATGAAATGAAATAAAAGTAATACTCTGTGATATTCTGAATACAAGTCTGTGCATAGTTAATAGATTAACACGACCGTTGCAACTAGTAGAGCAGGAACTGCTTACCCTTCCGGAGCACCTGAGTTCACCCCCAGTTTTTAGTGAGGTTCGTGTTACTCGATCTTTAGTTTTATGTGTATGTTTTGTAGATCGTTGTTTGTCCTTTTGTCCTTTTTCTTTTGGCCATTATATTGTCTGTCCTTCTTTGATTTACGGATTCTGATTACCCCTTTAGTATCTTCAAACTCTTCTTATAGCAAAATAAGGTTTGTAGAAAATGTTATTAAAGACATCTTAAGATTTCAAATTTCAATTAAATATGTTGATTGATTGATTATTGCTTAACATCCAGTAAGCAGTATTATAGCTATATACAGGATAAGAATAAGTTCATCAATATCTAAAATTGATATAGAAATGAACTAGGAATGGGACAATTAGAACAACAACCCTCGACCACCACTGAAAAAGTATGGAGAGCTATAGGGACAAAACCAGAACAAGTTCATCAATATCTAAAATTGATAAAGAAATGAACTAGGAATGGGACAACTAGAACAACAACCCTCGACCACCACTGAAAAAGTATGGAGAGCTATAGGGACAAAACCAGAACAAGTTCATCAATATCTAAAATTGATAAAGAAATGAGGTAGAAATTTGACAACTAGGGAAATGACTTTTGGTTGCCACTTAAAAAGTATGGAGAGCTGGAGAGGGATGAAAAATCTTAGTCTTCTAGATCTGTTGTGGCTACAATATGCCTACCTTTTTTTCAAAATCTACAAAAGGGGTCTGTAACTTGCTTAGAGCATGGCACACTCCAAACATGTTATCCAATATGGTATACAGTCAGGCTTTTTATAATATAACCTGACAAGTCATCACCCCACCCTCCATTTGAGAGGTCATCCCCTATCCATTACCCTGGGAACCAATACCCAGTCAATTAAATATATCTCAAATTAATATATAAGTATGGTAATTCATTATTATTTGCAACAAATTACCACTTAACCTCCAGTACCCATATAAAATAGAGAGCCCGGGTGGCTCAGTGAGTTAGGTAGTTGGATTATCTAACAACCCATACAAGCCTATGCGTTTGCACCCAGCTTTGCAAATTACAATAAACAGCTGCGCCAAGAGCGCATGATACGCCCGTCGTCAACATTCATACAATATTTGTAAAGACTTTCTTTCCCATAACTCTTGAATGAAAAATCTAAATTTCACCAACAGCTGCACCATAAACATGAATTGGAACATTTATACAATATTTATACAATTGAAAACAACATTTTTTTTAGAAATCAGTAAAGACTATCAATTCCAATAACAGTGCGAAGTTTGAAGTGAATTGGCCAAGGCGTTCTCAATTTACAGCGCGACATACAAAAAATCGCATACAATTTGATGAATAAAGTCCCATAACTCTGGAATGAAAATTCGAAATTTCACCATAAAGTATACAGTCCGTAAGACCATCAATTCCAATAACTCTGTGAAATTTGAAGTGAATTGGCCAAGGGGTTCTTAAGTTAGAGCGTGACATGTGAAACGGACGGACAGTGGTATACCATAATACGTCCCGTTTTAAAGACGGACGTATAAAAAAGGGTGAACTCGACTCACAGTCGCAAGTGATAAAGTTTACCAGTTGCTTACCCATGGTCGGTGGTTCTCTCCGGGTACTCCGGCTTCTTCCACCACTAAAACTGGTCGCCATGATATAGCTGAAATATTGCTGAAAGTGGCGTTAAAACACCAAAAATCAAAATCAATCATATAAAATTAGCCAATATACTATATAGTTTTCTACCTGGTGGAACTGTCTGTGTAGGTTGTATTATAGAAGTTGGTGATGGACCCAGATTAATGGTACCATTGAATACGTCTAATGATGCACTGACTGGTTCTATTAGAAGGGTTCCTATCATTCTGTATTCTTTTAGGTTGACCATTATCTTCTTAGCATTTTCTTTGATAATGTCTAAAACAAGAGTATCCATCCCAGGAGTTGATAGACCTCGAAACATCAGATGTACATTAACGTAATCATGTGGATCATTTCTGGAAAAATTACATGAAAATTACCATGGTAACTAGATTACTGGTCTATATGAGGACTACAGGTCTAATTGACAAATTCTACATAAAAATATATCATGGCAAAATCTTCTGTTTAAAGTAAAAAACAAGTCTTGATATATCGGGTGAAAAATATGACGAACATTTTTTTTTAACATTGAAAGATATATCAAGAATCTTATTGAATTTATCCTCCTTTATCACAATTATGGAGAAACAGTAATGTTTTAATGAACTCATTTTTATGTTAATTCACCAAAAAAGTACAGGTATCAACAGATTCCACTATTTTCCTTATCTTGACACCTGACCAGTGATTGACAGATTTCACTTTTTATGTCCTCAATTTGACCCCATTTTAACACCTGCTCAATGGGCCATATATTCAATTTTCTATGTATACTAGATTTCTTTGTTTTCTAATTGCACTTTTACATGTCATCAACTTGTGTTCTTAAGATTGTCTCACAGCTGATAGTATTACAGAATATTATTTTTTCATAGTTAAATTTCGATTTCTCACTGTTTTTTAAGGAAAAGATTGAAAAGTGTAAATTGAAAATACAATAAAAAAAAATTTTAATTAATACAATAAGAAAAATGTGAACCTTTAAAGAAATCATCAGATGAGTTTAAAACAAAGAACTTACCCAAACATGACAACTCTACAACTATAGTATCTATCTTTAAAACAAAGAACTTACCCAAACATGACAACTCTACAAGTATAGTATCTATCTTTAAAACAAAGAACTTACCCAAACATGACAACTCTACAACTATAGTATCTATCTTTCAATATACTGTTCTTAAATATTATATCCAGCTATAAAAGAAAAGATTCAAGAATTTATTCTAGACATAATTTGAATATCATTTCATACAAAAGGATAAAAAGTCTGTCAAGATTTACTAAACTCACTGATTTTCAAATATCAGAACATTATTACTATGATATGTAAATAAATTTTAAACAGTGATAGTAAAAACACAAATTTAATACCTGTCCTTTTTTTTTCTTTTATCTAAAAAACTTACATCTGTACAAAATGGGTTTGCATGACGAAGGAATTCATAAGTACTGTTGTCCGTCAGCTCTTGCGTCCAGGTTAAATTAAACACCTTCACATATAGATTACCTAGTGTGGCATCTGAAATATAAAAGTACACAATACAGTGAAAACTGTCTAAACCAAACCCTGGATAAGCCGAAATCCTGTGTGATCCGAACTTTAAACAAACAAACAAACAAACAGTCCCATTAAACATAGGAAATCTTTATTGATTTAACCTGTATAAACCAAACATCTGTCTATTCCGATCACAAAAGTTGGTCTCAAGGAGGTTCGGTTTAGACATGTTTCAATGTATAATTTCAGGAAGAAAATAAACAAATTTGAATTTAAATAAAGAAAGTGAAACCTTTATTTTCTACTGTGTGTAAACATCTTCTTTACATAAATATACAACACATTCTTTTAGTATCAGGATTAACTCATGATCAATTGTTTCCCAAGAAAATTTATCTAATAAAAAAAAAATTCCTTTACTAACATCAGTTAAAAGAGCAAAAGGAAATACAGGATACCCATATGAGAAGCATAAGAAAATTATCTCCCTTTAATACTAGGTATGTAAGAGAAACAATAAAATACTTAAGAAAATTATCTCCCTTTAATACTAGGTAAGTAGGAGAGAAAATAAAATACTTAAGAATTTGCTTTTATCTCCCTTTAATACTAGGTAAGTAAGAGAGACAATAAAATATTTCCTCTTAATTCCAAACGAATGCAGAAAGATTCTTTCTCGTGGGGAAAATAATCAAAGAACCATTTGTAATTCCAAGGAGATGCAATGTTTCTGGCAAAAATGACATTAATTGACAAATAAATAAAATATGATGCATAATCATAGTGATCTTCCAATGCTTTATAAATGACTTGTATGGAAATATTAGATAAATCTCACACTTATTACAAAGGTATGTGTCCTTCCTAATAAATATGTTATTATTTGGTATTTGGTTGGATTGAGGACATCACATTATGTGCATGATATATCTTGATGGTACGTTCCCCTTTTCAGCTAATTTTACACATGAAGAATGGACAAATCTGTATGACTCTTATTCACACTTACATATGTATAATATACAAAAGTACCAAAAAAAATCATAGGCTATTCAGATTGTAAGATACATGTTTTTTCCTTGAGAATTGTGTAGTTTTGTATGAGAATCAATTGTTCCATTTTTTTTATCTTATAAAATTTTATTTTACATCAAATGAGTCCTAAGATGTTGGCCGTCGTGGTCGTGATCGTATGGTAGTCAATTTTATAACTACCTATGCAATCAGTGCCTATCACCACTAAAAGTTGTGAGTTCAAATCCCACTCATGTCAAGGTGTATTCGATACAACATTATGTGATAAAGTTTGTCAGTGACTTGCGGAAGGTCTGTGGTTTTCTCCGGTAACTCCGGTTTCCTCCAGCAATAAAACTGACCGCCACAATATAACTGAAATATTGTTGAAAGTGGTGTTAAACACCCATTACCCTAACCCTATTATTCTCACACCACTACATGAACAATAAAAGTATACAAACCTATAATACCATAGTTAGGTATGGTCGTAGTCTCTGGTGTCTTTGATTTAACATTCACCAAGAAATTATCAATATAAATAAACTCAAAACCATCTTTAAAGATGCTCCTGGCTTTCTCATTGATAATTTCCTTGATTTTCTCTGCTGAAACATCACCAGTAAAACCAAGGTCAAACTTCACGTTAACTGATTTGCCAGTTTCTGTGTTGACCACACCAGAACAAATGCAATTAAGCGGTTCTTTGTTAACTCTGAAATTATAAAACATGAAAACAAAATACATATTATGAAATTATGTTGTTTTTAATCACCCAAATTTTATGCAATTGTGTTGTTCTTTATCACCAAAGTTTTATGAAATGGTGTTATTTTTTTATCACCAAAACATTGTGAAATGGTGTTGCTTTTGATCACAATCAACATGTTTAACTTCATATATTAAATACATGTCTTAAAGTACTGTAGTTGATTAAAATGCTCAAACTACAAAGTAGGATGAAGGTTGGCGATCTCTATATGACAACTAGTATGCAGACAACACGATAAAAATAAACCTTTTAATAATCAATACATGACTTACGTGATTTCTTTAACGACACAGCGTGTATACTGATTCGAAAGTGTACTTCCTTTAAAATAACCATCAATCTGTAAAAAAAAAAGAAAGTACTTAACAATATGAAAAACAACACCAATCTCCTAAAACAGGTACAGTGAAACCTCTCTCAACCACACCTCCTGGGAAACAACTTTCATGTTCCAAATAGACAGGTGTTTGGTTTATGCAGGTCTATTTAACAAAGATTACTTACATTGAGACTTTTTATTACCAGATCTTGG
This sequence comes from Bathymodiolus brooksi, assembly GCA_963680875.1. Classification (NCBI taxonomy): domain Eukaryota; kingdom Metazoa; phylum Mollusca; class Bivalvia; order Mytilida; family Modiolidae; genus Bathymodiolus; species Bathymodiolus brooksi. The sequence continues at coordinate 121,886,299 of OY804576.1, read as the reverse complement.
ATTATTATTCAGATTAGACAGATTTCACTGTACTCAGGTTGTGAAAAAAGTATGTATTAAAAAACAGCACCCTTCAGTCTGCATATTTAACTGTGACAGATTATATACAGTTAAACCTGACCATGTGGTCACCTCTATTAAGCAGTCAACTGCATTTAAGGGTCACCATTTCTTGTCCAATCATAGAATTTTTTTTATCCTGCAATCAGTACATTTGCTGCACAAATATGCTATACGAATAAATTTTTGCTTTATTCGTACTAAACGAATAAACTTTTCGTATTATACGAATAAACTTTTCAGCCTATGAATAAACTTTCCTGGTACCCTGTAGCTATGTACAGCGGAGGGAGCAGACAAGTATGAAACTGGTACTAATGTAACGCGGACCACGAAGAAGACACCCTTGACAACATTTATGAAAGGCGAGGAATGACGCTTGTTTCTGTCCTTTTTGTTTAAATCTGACAAGTTTTCTGACTTTTTTGACATTGCAGGATAAACACAATATACGTACATTGTCCTTAAATATAAAATTCAATTGTACTCGCTGCGAAACAGGCCTGAAAAGCTCGCCAAAGGCTCGCTATTCTGCCTGTTTCTAAAGCTCGTACAAATAAATTTTATATTTACCGACAATGTACGTATATTGTATATATATATGAATTAAACCTCTTTTAAGGGGTCATCTGTTTTATTAGGCAACTTTTTCTTTATCCCAAAGGTGACCTTTTAATACAGGTTGATTGAACATAGCATCAAATTTCTACAAGTAAGTCAAACCATTTTCAAAATAAATTGGCAACTCTTTAACTTCTTACAAAATAGTTTGACCTCAAGAATCATCTTGCCGTATGAAGGAACCTATCTCACTTTGTCTTACAATTGAATCAAACCTAATCACAGAATGGAAAGACCTATCTCACAGACACTTGATCATCACAAAATGGAAAGACCTATCTCACTTGATCATCACAAAATGGAAAGACCTATCTCACTTGATCATCACAAAATGGAAAGACCTATCTCACTTGATCATCACAAAATGGAAAGACCTATCTCACTTGATCATCACAAAATGGAAAGACCTATCTCACTAGATCATCACAAAATGGAAAGACCTATCTCACTTGATCATCACAAAATGGAAAGACCTATCTCACTTGATCATCACAAAATGGAAAGACCTATCTCACTTGATCATCACAAAATGGAAAGACCTATCTCACTTGATCATCACAAAATGGAAAGACCTATCTCACTTGATCATCACAAAATGGAAAGACCTATCTCACTTGATCATCACAAAATGGAAAGACCTATCTCACTTGATCATCACAAAATGGAAAGACCTATCTCACTTGATCATCACAAAATGGAATAACCTCTGTTACCTGATTACAGAATGCATTAACTTGTCTTACATACAAATTGAAGGGTTAGGATTATGGTGCTTAATGTCACTTTTAACAATATTTCAGTTATATCGTGGCGGTCAGTTTTATTAGTGGAGGAAACCGTGAGTACCTTTAGAAAACCACCGACCTGCAAGAAGTCATTGACAAACTTTATCACAAAATGTTGTATGGAGTACACCTTGCCATGAACTGGAATCAAACTCTCATAACTTTAGTGGTGATAGGTACTGATTTCACAGATAGTTGGAAAGGCAACTACCATACCATCAAGACCATGATGGCCCCCAACTTTAATGGTGATAGGCACTGATTGCATGGTAGATGTAAATCCAATTACCATATGATCGCTACCATGATGACCCATATACAAATTGTAAATATGTCTACATATATACCAACTGACTCCCATCCCACACAATCTCTTGGTTGCTTAGGATGTTAAACACCCCCCAATCATCGTTATTGACCCATCTTACCTCATTACAGAAAGGATTGGCAATTCTTTTGAAATCAGCAGATGATGCATTTTTCATGGAATCTAAATAAGCTTCATTATATATGGGAACTCCAACACTTGCTGAATTTGGATCTGTTTGTGCTGCAAGACATAAGTATTATACATGGTAGTGAGTGAGTGAGTGTTGCTTAATGCCAACTCAGCAATTTTTCAGCTATACCATGGTGAGAACAAGTTAATTTTCAATGATATGATCATGAGCAAACCAGTCTTTGTTCTTTGCCCTTTATGCTGCGTGCTTAGCGGAGAAGCAACAAATACCAACTTTATAGTCAATGGTTTGACCCGATTGGGGCTCGAACCCACGACCTACCGCACTTGTGACAAGCACGCTAACCATTACACCAATGATGTGGTTATATTATACATGTATCTAATATCTTGGAAGTATTTCATAGTAGACACAGTTGAAATATGAATTTAATGTAATATTTTGTATATTTATAAATCTCTGGAGTTTAATTGTTCGAATAAGGGATCAATATTACACAAACAATGGAGATTTAGGTAGAACAGTAGCTTTCATTTTTTACATAAAAATGGAAATATGACTGACAAAAAAAATTCAAATGTCAGTATTTGTAGCTAGAATAAGACTAGAGGCTATTTCACACTCATTTTAGGGTACAAGTTGTATTCATTATTGAAGACCCTACTATAATTGTGAAATGTAGAACAGAAATAAAAGCACTGTTCATAAATTTGCATGTGCTTTAATTTATATCTAAGCATAAAATTAAAGTCTCTCATGTTCATTTATATTCACATCTTTTCTTATTAAATAGATTATTTCTGTTAAAACCATTCCCATAGTATTGAAATGTGGCTGACAAACAAACATATAATTTGTACATACCTAATGTATAAGCTCCTGGTGCTGAAAAATAGAACAAAAACACATTAATACGAATGTATATATAATTACAATTGAAGCTTAATCATCTTTGCAGTATTAATTTAATACTTATACCTACAAATGTATATAAATATGATTTTAATAATAACAGGTTGGTTTTGTAAAGTCTGGTTTCTCATCCCCTGGTATACATAATATCGAGATAGTGACTAGAATTCAAACTGCTCTTTTTAATAATTATAAGAGAACATGACATAGCCATAGTCTGTTTGATAATTGTGTCTTTTGATTTTTGGTAAGTTATGATTGTCTTATTGTTATCCATGAAAAACGACACCAAAACAATTTCATTACTTAATAAAAAATGCTAAAAATAATACCCGTCAAAATTGTAATCAGTGAAAAATAATACTTTTACAGTATTTCTTCTGAATTAAATGTAAAACTATAGGCAATACATCTAATAAAAATATATATAAAAGGGTGTTATTGTTTTAGACTGATGTTGACTCTTACTGGTATTTCAGGTTGAATATATCACACAAGACCTCATTCTGTATCTGTATGAGTACGTTGTAGAATCCTTGCTGGGTTTTAATACAATGGGTTTTAATGGTACTTAAATCTTAAGTCTGATATCCAAACTAATGAAGTCAACTCATTCCATTATTCACTTAATACATGTACATACATTTTATAATTGTAATAGTTCAAATTCAAAGTGGTCACACAAAAAATAAATATAGTATAACTATGGAGTACAGAAACACTTTTATATTTACATATTTCACTGCATTATTGATTTTTTCATACTAGTACTGTAAAGTGAGTAGTACAAAGAAGCCATGTGAACCTTGATATTGTTCATATCACGACTCCAATTAATGGAAATCAAAGGAAGCTAGCATTAATTAGTGATAATACAAATGAAATGTATATTATAATGAAACTACCGGTACCAAGTATGCATTTAGAATCTGAAAAGTCAAGTGTCAGTGCAAATTTAGCTAGTCTTCAGCCCAGATGCCTACCATTACATAATAAATGATGATTTGTCAGTGTGTGCGAGACATGTGTACACATTGCAAAGAAACAGAACATACACTCTTGTCAACCAATTGCCAGTGCCTGTGTAAGAGATAGAGAGGGGAACATATTTTTATGTGTTTTCAACGATAACTATCAATGACCTTCAACGTTCCATGAATTATATTTTCAATGATAAAATCAAGTTTGACAACTGTAATTATGAAAAGAAAGTTTAAAATAGTGATGGTCAACAATTCCACATTACACAACTATCAACAAAATGAACAACGACCTCTCAACTCAAATAATTGAACACAAAAGACCATGACATATGGCATTGGAAATCAGGTCCTGGCTTGGGAAGGCACAAAACTGTGACAGGGTTAAACCGGTTGAGGGGATCCTAATCCTTCCCCTGTTGATAATTGGATCTCCAATGACAATACATTATACAGATATAAACAAACAATAGAAAAACCTGCACAGATTCATTTCTACACAAAAAGACCACACACTATCACAAAAATGAATGACAACATAAACATGGACAGTACATTTAGCAGGGTCAGTATAAGACTTTTTTTTAACTGTGGTGTCTCTACACTTGAAACAACAATTGTTGACTGTCAAAGAAATAAGAATAATAAATTTGATACAACATTTGTTGACTGTCAAAGAAATAAGAATAATATGTTTGATACAACAATTGTTGACTGTCAAAGAAATAAGAATAATATGTTTGATACAACAATTGTTGACTGTCAAAGAAATAAGAATAATATGTTTGATATGACGTGATCTTCATCCTATTGAAGGAGGTCAAGTACCGGTAGTTTTTCTGAAGTAAAAAGTACTCTACTTGCTACCTTTTGCTTTACTTGTAATTCACATTTATCATGCTGTAGAACCCCCTGAGTCTTTTTTTTGTCCTTCATTAGATATTGTTGTCTTTTCATTTATTTCTATGGGCGCAACTATTTTGCAGGTAGCCGGTCCACTGGACAGTCGCCGGTACTCTAGATTCACCGGTTCAGTGACCGGCAGTTCCTATCCGAGTAACAGATGATAAAGAAGGAGAAGAAAATACTCCAAGTTGACAAGGTACCGGTACAATATATTAAGGGGGATTTTTGCAACACCACCATATGTACACACTCTCGTATTTCTGATTGTACAAAATGTTTGGAATTTATTTTAAATGTTACAATTTACTCGAATATTTATCAAACCTTAAACGATTTAAGTTTCTCTGTTACCAAAAATCACAAAGATCTCATTCACATTACAATTGTTGATATTTGTGTAATTGTTGACCATCACTGTTTAAACTTTCTTTTCATAATTTGCATAATATTATAATAGCCACATTGATGATTTTATCTAGATTAACATATGGATATAGCATGAAATTCTCAACATGATAGGTCAAATCTGTTTTTTTTTTTTTACTTCTAAATCTAATTCTTGAAGACTTGATTTTCTTCCTGCAGCACTGTAGTACAGTCCTGGATCGAGATTTCACAGCTATATAGTATCGCCATAAAATTACTCAGATCCACAGAATTTTTTTTTTACTTTAAATGTACACTCAATAATTACATTTGATTAAAACAAATTTTCTTTTTTCTTTTTTTTTAAAGTTGCCGCGGAACTTCTGTTTGCTATGATAAAATAAAAATCAAACACGAAAGGCGTGACAATTCCGGATGTGCAAAAATTTCAGGTACATTTTAAAAATTACTCTTTATCAGTTATTGTACATCTTTTGGGCAGAATCATAGGTTTCTCCTAAGGAAGTCGAGTGTTGAATTTGCTTTCTTGGCTACGTTGGTGATGTGAGTTGTCCATTTTAGGTCTTCCGATATCTGTAGCCCTAAGGGTTGTTTTGGACTTGTTTTAATATGTGTCTGTCCAGGATGTACATTCTCTGGCTTTTGTTCCTGATGCTCAAAATGTAGCATTTCTTCGCATTGAAACGCATACACCAGTTTTTGGCCCATATCTGGTTCTTATGATGTTTTTATGATATGGTTTGCACCTATCAAAAAACATCATAAGGTCTATTAAGGACCATAAGAACTACGGTTCTGCAGCTATGTTTATCAGTGTCCGTTTCCATAGTTATATGTAAGTCAACCGAATTAACAACACAATCAGTAGGCTTTAAGACTTTGCCGGGCTAACGGAAATTTAAAAAAGTAAATTATCTTATTTGGCCGAAGGGATTTGATAAGCCATGCGTCGACAGTACACTGATAAGCTGTCTCAAGCTGCGTTATCACTGCGATATAGACGACGAAGTAGATCATAGTCGTATGAGCAACTAACTAGTCAGTCTCATTTCAACAGTAGCTTCTGGTGTTTACCTTATGACGGGATATAATATTAATACGCCATTATTTATTAATACGCCATTATTTGTGTCGGTCTGCTTTGTTATATGTTTATCCTATTCCATTGTCCTTCGGGACTATGGCAAATTACTCAACTAAGGCGTTCACTTAACTTTGTTCACTGGACCATATATATAACTGTGACACATTTTCACCATTCATATCTTAATATTCATATTACTAATGGACACACTGCATCAAAAAGTGTTTAACAATTATCCTCAGGTAGTGTTTCAAACCAAGATGTTAAAAGATGCAAACTTTTATTGTTTATACCTCAAAGGAAATGTATTAAATAAAATAACATCACACCTTTTTCTAAATAGATTAATAGCAATTAAAGTTCAACATAACTTATGTGTATCCGATACCAAGTCGTTAAAAGATGCAAAATTTTATTGTTTATACCTTGAAGGAAATTTATTAAATAAAATAGCAACACACCTTTCTTTGAATAGATAAATAGCAATTAAAGTTCAGCATAACCTATGTGTATCCGATACCAAGTCGTTAAAAGATGCAAAATTTTATTGTTTATACCTTGAAGGAAATTTATTAAATAAAATAGCAACACACCTTTCTTTGAATAGATAAATAGCAATTAAAGTTCAGCATTACATATTTGTATCGTTTGGTCTATTACCGACTGGGGCCTGTTTAACGAAGATGTGTTAGGACTAAGACATATCTTAGAATGGTCTTTGTATTAAGTCTGTTTATCGAACGAGGCGTTAAGATATGTCCTAAATTTTATCCTAACTTTAGGACAATGAATTAGGTGACTTATGACCATCTTAAGATGGTCCTACTTTATGATATAGTTAGGACATCGTACATTGTAAACAAATATGGCTGCCATTTATGCTTTCTTGAGACGACGGAGACAAAATATTCGAAGAAACAGGGTGTTCAGGGACCGTGACAACCCATTGGACTACACTGATGATGCTGACATTATAAGTAAATATAGGCTTTCACGTCCATTGATATTGAATTTATGTCAAATATTTCAAAACGATTTGCAGCGTCCCACCATGAGGTCCCATGCATTCCCAGTTTCGTTGCAGATAATGGTTGCCCTTCGATTCGATGCAACAGGAAGCTTTCAACAAGTCAATGCAGACGTACATAATATCTCAAAGGGAAGCGTATCAAACATAACTAAAGATGTGACACAATGTCTTAATTCTATATGCAGACAATACATTAAGATGCTTACTGATAGGGCCGAGCTACGCAACGTCATGCACGGATTTCATGATATCGCTAACTTTCCAAATGTGGTTGGTGCAATATACGGAACACACATCAGACTTAGGGCGCCTTCAGCTGATGAAAACTTTTATGTGAACCGCAAAAACTATCATTCGATTAATGTCATGGGGTTTTGTGATGCTAGTATGCGATTCCTGAACATTGTTGCCAAATGGCCAGGAGGAACACACAATGCCTTTATTTGGTCTAATTCTACACTCTGCGAAAATTTGAAGACAGAACTATAAGAGACGACTGGTTATTAGGGGATAGTGAATACCCATTGCAACCTTGGCTTTTGACACCGGTTTTGAATCCAACTTCACCACAAGAAGTAAGATACAACGAGGCACACATGAAAACTAGGTGTATCATTGACAGGAGCTTTGGACTGCTTAAGTCACGTTTCAGGTGTATTGACACTAGCGGAGGTACACTTCTTCACACCCCTTTAACGTGCTGTGATATTGCCATTGTTGTGTTGCACAACTTATGCATCATTCATCACCTTCCTCTGCCAGCAAACGATAACATTCCCCTTGATCGTGGACACATTGACAGACAACCATATGCTGGGAGATTAAACGACGGCGGTGCAGTTCGTGGAAGACTGATAAATGGACGCTTTCAATAAATAAAATTGTCATGCTTATTTGAGTATTTTAGTGTGTTCAATACCCTATGTAATCCAAAAACGAAGACGATATTTTAACAACATGAAACAACCACGACCATGAAAACTTAAAATTCAAACTGAAAATGCAATCATAACTTTAGATCAATTACAATTTAAGGGAACAAATGGGACAAAGTCTCATGAACACTAAGGGTTGCGATCAGGTGTGTCGTCAGGGTAAGCAATTCCTGCTCCGCATGTAATTATACATCACATGACATGCCCGCTACTTAAACAAGTGACGTCATAGTCGAACATATCCTTATGACAGTCAATGGCAAATTTAAAGTCCTTACTTCAGGTAATGAAAACCTTTAAATTCATTCAGAGCAAAAAAATCAAAATATTAATTGCACAATAGCAATGTATGATAAAGTTTCACTGAAATCACTAGTAATGTAGTGGCTTAGGTGAACTCAAGTTCGGGATACGAGTTGGGTATCTCCTATAAAGTTCATGTTTGACTAAGGGGAACCCCAAAGTAATTTAGATTAAAAAATATTAAATAATATTAGTAGAAGTACATCACATATGGAATATTGATGCAAAGATTCATTGAAGTCCATCCACACCTTTAAGAAGAATTGAGATTACAAAAGTGTGACGGACGAATGGACGGACGGACAGACAGACGGACGAACATACCGTTTACTATGCATCGCCCGCTTTTCAAGTAAGGAATATGAAATTTGCAAAACAGTATGAGGAAAATAATTTATTAGTTCGAAACTGTTGGATACGACTATTCATTTCATTGGGATGTAGCATTTTCGTTTGATGGATTATGCAAACCAACATAAATCAAAGTTAAGCTTTGTCATGTACAGCTGATGTCTTTGCTCTTCAATAGCCAATCACTTTTTCTCTACATCGAGTCTTTGTTATTCAATTTCAAGTCTATCTTGCTCTACATTTAGCCTTTCTCTTTCAACCGATAATCTGCTTTGTTCTATATTTATTAGTTGTACGTCCTCTTGCGCTGCCTTTTGTTTCCGACAACTCGTCGAGGGTTGCTGCTTGGTTTACGCGTAATGTATCATTAGATAGGTCACTGTTCTGCGAGGGTAGAATATTGTCCGGCCAACTGCTACAGCCTGCTTCTGAAAAAAACGATAAAAGAAAACATAAGGATTGGTGCTAAAAGCGTCTTTCAATTAAAATATCAGGACATGCGGCAAAAATTAGGGCATAACAGTTGCTTTGATGACGTCAATCGTGGATTTTGTGGTCGCAAATTGAGTTAATTACTCAGTGCATGCACGTTATTTTATCCATATATTATGAAAAAGGGAAGTTATGGAGAAAATGCCAAGAAGACGTAGCTGCATCTACTAAAAACTAACAAACTAGAAGTCCCCATAAGGCACGTTTTAAAATTCAATTAAATGCGATAAAACAACTTTTGAAATGTAAGCGGTTGAAACCTATTGTGTATTTTTGTATTTTTGTATTTTTGAAGATTTACATACTATGATCTGGCGGCTTAATGGGGGTACTTTTCATGCCCCCCCCCTCCAATTCTTGCGGTAAGTAAAGGTAGAGGACTTTAAGGAAGCCACATATCAATCAAAAACATTGTTACTTTAATATTTCATAAGAATATACAACCTATGGCAAATTGTGTTGTTCGATACCCTTTGTATTTTGAAACTCTCATAAATAAAATTAAATTGAATTTGTACATACCATTTTCTGCACAAAAATCTGAAGTTTGGTCTGAATCTGCAATATACCCACTACTTTATCTTGTAGCGCCGTCAGCTGTTCAGGTGGGCCTCCTTCTCCTGTTTTCCTTGACTCCCGCCGGTTAAGAGACGCAGTTTTCTTTATACTGCTCGAATAAGTTGACCATTTTTTACGAAGCTCCTCAGCGGTGCGTTTGTAACCCTTGAGTTTGCTGAATTAACTTTGCTGCATATAGTTTCCCATATTTTACTTTTGGTGGCGATTGTAGTTGTGTTGGATAATTTGCTGAACAAAACCGATCGGTTTCTTTCTACACCATCGATAAGTATCTCGAGTTCAGCTTCACTGAAGTTCTGGCTACGTTTTCGGCTCATTTTGGATGTATGCGTAACATTCTAAATACGACTGTATTTATATAAGGTGAAAGTCTATCATACAAAAGAAGACGATTTGCACGACTTTACTCACTGTTTTCATCTATATAGGGTGTACTACCCGTAAATAACTCGTTTGACAGCTTAATAATGTCAATATAGACTGACAATTTCGATATCTCGGACATGTCCTAAGATGGTCCTAAGTATGGTCCTAAGACATGTCTTAAGACATGTCTTAGGATAGCTTCATTCAACAGGCACCAGAATTATTTGAAAAATAACACAGTAGTGCAGAATGTGTAACTTAAAACTCAGATATATTCATTCTATTCAGAATTCGTATTAAACATTAAGCACAAGTCTTTTAAAGGATACAATCACAGGCGCATGGGGCATGGATTTCGTTTCCTCCTCCCCCCTTTTCTCCACTACCCCCCTTTTTTCAAAATTTTCATATAAATCATTCCTTTTTTCAAAATTTTCATAATCATTCGTTTTTCTTCATTTGACAATATCAGTAGACGTCATACATCATGAATAATACGTGTATTCTGTGTCCACAGTTTTTCGACTGATACAGTATATATGACACAGAATACACGTATTATATACTGTATCAGTCGAAAATCTGTGGACACAGAATACACGTATTATATACTGTATCAGTCGAAAAACTGTGGACACAGAATACACGTATTATATACTGTATCAATCGAAAAACTGTGGACACAAAATACACGTATTATATACTGTATCAGTCGAAAAACTGTGGACACAGAATACACGTATTATATACTGTATCAGTCGAAAAACTGTGGACACAGAATACACGTATTATATACTGTATCAGTCGACGTCTACTGATATTGTCAAATGAAGAAAAACGAATGATTATGAAAATTTTGAAAAAGGAATGATTTATATGAAAATTTTGAAAAAGGGGGGTAGTAGAGAAAAGGGGGGAGGAGGAAACGAAATCCATGCCCCATGCGCCTGTGGATACAATGGTTTCCGTTTCTCATCTGCCAGTCCAGAAAACAAAAAATAAAAGCATAACAGACCCACGATTTCTTCATGATAGTTCGATCTCTTTTATTTTATATAACGGTTGTATTGTTGATATATTGATGTGAATAAAAAAAAAAAGTGTGGTACAAAATCTATTTTATGTGGAAATGTAAAATAATTTTAATTGTAAATGTAATTATATTTTTATGTTACTTCATTATTGTAATTTAATCTCTTGAAAGCAGGCGGAATAAGACAAGAAAGAAATTTGTAAAAACGGCGCTTTAGTCTGTTTATCGTTTGCTGTCAATATGGCTAGGTTGGCAATATATAAACGCTGACGAATTTATCTACAGTAGTTTTATCTTTTATCTCCAGAATGAGATATTATATTGTCTTCTCCCCCGGGAACAGTTTTCCTATGGGATAAGAGTTCCCTCAGGAGAAGACAATAATAGAATATTAATGACATTTACAATTAATTTTGGTGCCATGTCCTTTAATTAATTCAAACACTTTCTAGTTTAAAAATGTAAATGTAAAGCTGCCAATGTTTTTGTTTATTTGTCAGAATTTTACAATAGGCAGCAGAGTAGAAAGAGATTAATCACGTTTTGTTTGTGTTATAGTTAAAAAAAACAGATGAAAACATCTAATGCAAAACATATTTTTTTCACCAATTCTACTGGATATGGTAGAATGAAAGACAATATCTGTCTGGCTAACATTTCTTCATTCCTTCTTTTATTTCCTGTTGTAATGTAAATATTGTATGTATATATGTATCTGTTATTTGTTTGTCATGTATTTGTTGTGTTGTATTTTTCTGTTGTAACTTCTCTATACCATTGTAATTTATGCTTTATTTGAGAATAAAGATTTGTGTCTTGCCTTGTCTTGTCATGCAATTAATTAATATCTGTACTGTGTACTCAAGAAAGTTTAATTGGAAAATGGAAGGCTCGAATTCCAGAACCAATTAATAATAAAAAAAAAAAAACATGTTTTACTAGGATCTGGGGATTTGTATGTTGCCAATGTTCAAGAGTAAACTCAGTTTTATAATATTGAAATATCTTTGAAATTGAAACTTAAAAAAATACTCTGGATTGAAACTATGTTGTATGTAATAAAACGTATACGACATACACAAGTGAAAATATGAAGCAATAAGATCATCAATAAGAATGATGTTGAGCCAACTTTATACAGAAAAAAGACCAATACGCTTGTATGGCTGTTGGTTGTATTGTAATGGCAAGAAGTTTACATAGGTCATGGTCATGACTAAAATGGTATTTGTCCTAAAACTAGGATGAGCCCAGGCCCATTCCCACAGCTATATCTTGTACTTCTGAAAATGATTCAGAATCACGATCCTTTGTTAACCTATGATAAAATGTGTGGATTTTAATAGTAATGGGCCTCAAGACATTATCATTCAACTCAATTAAGTGTATACATGTAATGGAATATTTTAGTTTAGTGCAATCAATATGTATCTAAAAATTTCTTTTGTCATAACGAAAGAGCGATAAAACATAAAAGAAACAAAAACATGAAATGGTACAAATTAATGACAGGTCGAGTAACGGCTTATCATAGTAGTCTAAATTTGTTGTGCTCCACATAAAGTTATTTTTCACTAAACATCTAAAACATATAAAATTATGTATACTTACAGTCTAATAACAAGAAATACACTAATACTCCAACCGCGAAAGCTATTAATAAAGCACCTAATAACAATAACGTAATTAGTCCACATTTTCCTCGCCTCTTTTTATTTGAGGCTCTTAAGGATTTCCGACTGTTTAATGTGGAATTACTTGTAGAATTTCCGTAACCATCGACACCATCACCATCGACGGCACGATTACTGTGATGGTGAGAATGGTGATGTCTTTTTTCATGTCTATGTAATCCTCCTCCAGACCCCCCTAATGCATGATCGTACTGGTTTCCACCCTCATAGTAACGTGTGGGTAACTGAAATATAAAAAAAAACAGAAAATTATTTTATTTAGATGTAAAACATATTAAGATAAAGCAGGGTTTAAGTCTCACATTTTTATATATGTATGAACAACCAAATGCACTGTGCTTAAATTATTGTATCTTAGCTTATTAAGCCAACTCTCATGTTCGTGAATACACACAAAAAGCTCTTGTTTGTTCTGTACCAATAAATATTTTGAAGGATTTGACGAAAGCTTGGTAAAAAAAATATGAACCAAATTCATATGATAACTCTAGAGAACGTCAACTTATGGAAGGTATGGTTTCTTTAGATATACTGTCATATGGTTGCTACTGATAACAAAAAAAGAGATACCAGAAGAACCACTAATAATTAAACCGATTCTTTTTTTCTAATCTTATTTCTTATGTTTGTTTTAATATGAAGATCAACACCATACTTAAAAAATGAATCACATTCGAATGTAGGAATATTAATGTGTACAGTATTCGAGCATGATTAAAAACAAACGCCACTCATATTTATTTCTCTGTTAAACACTACATTTTTACAAACAATTAGAGTGAAAATTGTGAACATTTGTACAACTTGACCGTGAAAAGGCGATAGACTGAACAACAGACTTCTTAGATGTTATTGTCTTAGATATTGTTATTTACATGTAGGACACTTGCGGTGACAAGACCATTGTCTTGGAAATATTTTGAAATGATGGATATACGATTTCAATATGTTTCTACAGTATACCATGAACAAAACACAGGCGCTGTTGGTAACAACACCTTACATGTGCCGCTGCTCTCCTCTTAATTTCCACATGCAATCTGTTATTACCATATGATTGTATGCAGGGCCGTCTTAACAACATTATATGCCATCGGTCAAAGCAGTGCACTGGGACCCCTACTTACACAACTACTCAGGAATAAAACTATAAATGTTGATTAAAGTAAAAATATATTTATTGTATTGGTACTTCCAACAAAATCAGTGTTTAAGCATTAAAAAACATACCGTACACAACATACAAAGATTACCACGGAACCCCTATGCTCGTGGGGTCCCGGGGCAACTGCCCAGCGTGTCCAAGCGCTAAGACGGCACTGATTGTATGAATATGGGAACGAACACATTAGATAAAGGAATATAAGCTAATATTTATCAAGAATATTATTTTTTTTTAAATCTGACAGAAAATTAAATTTAAAAAGGGGGATCACAATTCCAATCCACAAGCACATGTGGTACAGACTCATTCGGTGGAAGATCAGATCAACTGATGCAGCTCAATTCAAATTTATATTTTGTATCTTATCCCGATCGGGTTTTAAAAAGCTACATATGCATAAAAAAAAAAAAAAAAAAAAAAAAAAAAACATCGTGTGGAAATCTGAATCGATCAAGATCGAGTCAACGGTTTCATAACTAAAAACTATAATCAAATTCAATAAATCGATATTTATCTATCGATGGTAATGTAAACAATCGTGTAGTTCATTTGTATTTCTTACAGTAAAGTCACGAACAATTTAATATAGTAACAAATTATTAACTGTATTATTCTAACTAAACTTTTCAATATATTTCTTCAGGCCACTTCATGGGTCAGTAAAACAAACAATTTATATCCTTTAAGGGGCTTCAAAGGTTTATTTATGATTTTTGTTGACGATAACGGTATAAAAAAATCTTTAATGTTAATTTTATCACATATTGAAATCATCCATTGGAATTTGTCCCTCCAGACAATTAGATATATCAGTACGGTTAAGTATGAAAAGAGACCAACCTTATCATAAATACAATGATACATACATGTATATGCCTACGCTATTCTTCTATTTCGAGAATTTAAGCCTACATATTTTCATTCATTTCTAGAAGGTTAGCGTAGATATTTTCTTCCATTTTGAACATTTAAGCCTACGTTATTCTTCTAATTCGAGAAGTTAAGCTTGCGCTATTCTTTTATTTCGGGAAGGTATGCCTTCATTTATTCTTCCATCTAAGAAGTTAAACTTACCTATATTCTTCCATCTAAGAGGTTAAGTCTACTTTTATTCTTCCATTTCGAAAAGTTAGTCTACCTTTATTCTTCCATTTCGAGAAGTTAATCCTACGTTATACTTCTATTTCGAGAAGTTAAGCCTACTTTTATTCTTCCGCCTCGAGAAGGTAAGCCTACCTTCATTCTTCCATCTGAGAAGTTAAACCTACCTTTATTCTTTCATTTAGGAAAGTTAAGCCTACCTTTATTATTCCATTTAGGGAAGTTTAGCCTACGCTATTTTTCCATTTAGGGAACTGTAGCTTATCATTTTTCTTCCATCTGAGAAGTTAAACCTACCTTTATTCTCCCATTACGGAAGAAACGGTCCAAAAACACTGCTAAAGCCCTACATTTTTCTTAATTGTTTCTTTACATTGATGAACAGTTCTAACCTAATTCCAAGCGTTTCTTAATAACCTATATCGATTTCTTATCTAAATTTTATTTGAAAAAGTATGTTTTATTTCTAACTTCTAAGGGTTTTGTAGTTGTATAAGTTAATAATAAAATGTATTCACGCCAAGATACAGCTAAAGTTGGTGTTAAACACCAATCAATAAATAAATAAATAAATCATATTTAAAAATTATCTTAACGAAGCGAAAATTTTAGCGAAAAGAATCGACGATGCACTGTTTAAAAAGATATTGTCCCTCCCATTATGACAAATTAGAACGGAATGAGTTTTAATTAAAATAATTAGATTTTGTCTTTTCCTACCGAGAAAACAAAACAAGTGTGAATACAAATGGTCCTAGAGTAGAACAATTTTATCGACTTTCAAAATACCTTGCTGAATAATTGCAAAACATGTTCTTCATAACGGTTTGTCCTCTCTACTACAATGAATGTACCCCCTAAAAGTAGGCTTACTGTAACATATAATTTTATCATTTTTAAAATCTGTTTAAATTTTAATTTACTTGCTTCTTGGATTCATTTGGAACAAATATTTAGATAGTTTCAAAATGTATTGATATTTCAAGAATAATATAAAATATTAAAAGTAAAAAATATTGTAATTAGATCTTAAGTAGATGAACAGTAACAAAAATGTAGAAGTCCTATACTCTTGCATACACAAAAAAAAACCGAATACAAAAATGACCACTCACATTTCGTTTGTATCTAGAAGTCCTAACTGATTGACTAGCTTCTGCAGTATTTCTCTCATTTTCCTCTAAAATGACCTCTATATCCATTTTATAGAAACCCTTCGTCTACATGGACGAAACTTCACACTAAATTATTACTATAGAAAAAGAGGGAAGGAATTGTTAATAGGTTTTTGATCAGATATTGGGGTATAATTGTTCTGTGGTTGTCCTCCAGGCAGATTGGAGCTGTCCAATGATGTACCCTAGTGTCGACCAGTTCACATATCTAGTACGAATATTTGTTAATCTAGTCATTTAAAAATGTTTCGCCTTCAAGATATACACAATTTTTTAATGTTTCAATTTAATACAATTAAGAATGACATCATAATACATAAATATTATCAAAGTTTAGACTGGTAATTTGTGCAGACATGTACGACATTTTTGACACCGTCGATGATATCATCCATAAAATAAATAAAAGATGGAAATTAAAAAGACATATTGCGTAAAGTTCAAACACAAAGGACAAATAGTTTAATTATCTTCTAGAGAGAGAGAGAGAGAGAGAGAGAGAGAGATGTTTAATATGTTCTAGATACAGCTATTTTACAAAAATAATAAAGCAATATAACGTTGTCAAAAATATTTCATTTACGATTAATTTTAAGAACAGACAACTGAGTAACTATTTCATCACACCTTCAGCTTTCATACTTGGACAGTATATAATGTTGTATAAGTATATATATCTTTATTCTCTAAAACTATTGCATAAACATAGGTACAGAGAGGTAATGTGTATTCTAGTGCAAACGTAGTCCTTTCGAGTCATTTTGCGGTTGATTGGAGGGGAACGTGATTTTGCAATCTACCTGGGAGAGTGGGAGTCTTACTACTTCCAAAATCTACTTTAGGAGTTAATGTTTGGTACTACAAATATATGTTGTCTATCTGTATTTCTTCTTTAAATGTTTTCTTTACTCGTGTTAATCCGTGTATATGTACCAATTATATATGGATTCTTGATTGGAAAACATCTTATAGGAGAGGGAAGAAGTCTTTTAAAATACACCTCTGATAATACACAGAATAGTTCTTGATCTCAAAATAAGTAGTGAGTGATGAGGACATTTATAAAATAATAATTCTATGATATCCTTATTAAATGGAGCCCCCCTCCTTATGTAAAAAGAAAGTCGAAGTTAACTGTAAAGTTGTTTTAATGTTATTTGTTAGAGATGAAACAAATAATTGGATATCGAAGGACATTCATAATAATATTAAAATTTATTCAAATAAAATCTTTAAAGAAAAGAAATGTATTTGTTTTAATTGTAGATTTATTCAATTTTTTGTGCATGTTTACCTAATTCAAAACATCTCATCTGTTTTTATCCACACGAATATACAGTTCTGTATATTCGTGTGGAGTCCGTGGTTTTTATATAGGATGACAGGGGCTATGGACATCAATTGTGTAAAGTCGTCACATAAGTAGATTAATACATGTACAATGTGTGATAGGAGTTAACAGTTGATGATGTTTAAAGTAAGGCGTTGTTGGTCAACAATAAACAATTTAATTGATGAGATTACATTAAATACTACCGACAAGGGAGAGTTAGTACATATTTACCTGTTCAGGTATATAAATATACAGGTATACTTCGTCGTCATTAATCAGAACGTTATACATTAAGAAAGGATTGGTATATTGATGAAAACTTCGATAAAATTAATCAGTTTACAAAAACATTTTTTTTATTCCGTCATTTAAATTCACTTGACAAATACATCCTCTATTGGTGGTCACTCACCCTATATTGGTCTCTTGAAATTATTTTTCAAGAAAAGTAAGAATGCAACTAGTAATTACTGCTGTTATAAACTATTAAATAAACAATAACAAACAAGAACTGATTTTGTCACACTTTCAACAAAAGAAAAAAAAAAAAAAAAAAAAATAGTTCTTTTATGTTGTACAATACTTTAATTTCTATTGACAGTTTCTTGCTTGAAAGGATCCTTTGTTTGTTTGACATAATTCTCGATTAATTGTAAAAAAAATTGAATTTGATTTTTTTATGTTTTTGACGAATAACCTTCAAATATATTATCAGTTTGCAATACAATCCTTAAAGTACTTACTATGAAAAAATAGTTTCATGTTTGTGTACTGAATGAAAAAAAAACACCCCCACTTTGATCTCAGAAAAAGAACAATTTTATTGTTTCAACTTCAAGTAAACCCTTCTATATATCAGTTGATGGCCGTGTGACGGAAATAAAACAAAGAACAAGAAAAATAAAATGACACATGCACTTTTGGCAGAAATTTCTTGAAAGTCTGTTAGTTAACTTAGATTATTTCTCTTCTCGCATAACTTTCCATAGGAACGAAGTAATACTAATATGTTACACATTTTCTCTTCAATTTAAGAAATTTAGCAAGTCTAACACCATATAAAACATTCAAGGATATATCTTTCCTGTCAAAATAAACTATAATGCATGAATTTGATATGTTTTTACAAATAATATAAATACAAGGATTTTAATATAGAAGTTTCCAATAAAGATGTGTTTTGCCAGCATCAATACTAGCGGAAACTGATCGAACTGCTAAAGCACACAGATGTAGAGGGCAAGCAACTGATTTGGAATCTCGATGTTAGCATCAGTACACTCACAGTCAAGATGGCATGGATCAAGAGAGAGAACCATAGTACTACAACTGAAATAGTAGCCAACCAGGCCCCTTAAAGTAGCACATGTCCCTTTCAATACGGAAAAGAAAAAAATGGAACAAAGCGGTTGTTATTATCAAAGCAAAAGCACTCGCACAGACAGATAATCAATACAACCAGACAAACGACATAACACAGACTGATCAACAACCCAGTCAAGATTAGAGCCAGAATATAACCAGACAGACGACATAACACAGACTGACCAACAACCCAGTCAAGATTAGAGCCAGAATACAACCAGACAGACGACAGAACACAGACTGACCAACAACCCAGTCAAGATTAGAGCCAGAATACAACCAGACAGACGACAGAACACAGACTGATCAACAACCCAGTCAAGATTAGAGCCAGAATACAACCAGACAGACGACAGAACACAGACTGATCAACAACCGAGTCAAGATTAGAGCCAGAATACAACCAGACAGACGACAGAACACAGACTGATCAACAACCCAGTCAAGATTAGAGCCAGAATACAACCAGACAGACGACAGAACACAGACTGACCAACAACCCAGTCAAGATTAGAGCCAGAATACAACCAGACAGACGACAGAACACAGACTGATCAACAACCCAGTCAAGATTAGAGCCAGAATACAACCAGACAGACGACATAACACAGACTGACCAAACAACCCAGTCAAGATTAGAGCCAGAATACAACCAGACGGACGACATAACACAGACTGACCAACAACCCAGTCAAGATTAGAGGCAGAATACAACCAGACAGACGACATAACCCAGACTGATCAACAACCCAGTCATGATTAGAGCCAGAATACAACCAGACAGACGACATAACACAGACTGACCAACAACCCAGTCAAGATTAGAGCCAGAATACAACCAGACAGACGACATAACACAGACTGATCAACAACCCAGTCAAGATTAGAGTCAGAATACAACCAGACAGACGACAGAACACAGACTGATCAACAACCCAGTCAAGATTAGAGCCAGAATACAACCAGACAGACGACATAACACAGACTGATCAACAACCGATTCAAGATTAGAGTCAGAATACAACCAGACAGACGACAGAACACAGACTGATCAACAACCCAGTCAAGATTAGAGTCAGAATACAACCAGACAGACGACAGAACACAGACTGATCAACAACCCAGTCAAGATTAAAGGCAGAATACAACCAGACAGACGACATAACACAGACTGATCAACAACCCAGTCATGATTAGAGCCAGAATACAACCAGACAGACGACATAACACAGACTGACCAACAACCCAGTCAAGATTAGAGCCAGAATACAACCAGCCAGACGACATAACACAGACTGATCAACAACCCAGTCAAGATTAGAGTCAGAATACAACCAGACAGACGACAGAACACAGACTGATCAACAACCCAGTCAAGATTAGAGCCAGATTACATCAGACAGACGACATAACACAGACTGACCAACAACCCAGTCAAGATTAGAGGCAGAATACAACCAGAGAGACGACATAACACAGACTGATCAACAACCCAGTCAATATTAGAGTCAGAATACAACCAGACAGACGACAGAACACAGACTGACCAACAACCCAGTCAAGATTAGAGGCGGAATACAACCAGACAGACGACATAACACAGACTGATCAACAACCCAGTCAAGATTAGAGCCAGAATACAACCAGACAGACGACAGAACACAGACTGATCAACAACCCAGTCAAGATTAGAGTCAGAATACAACCAGACAGACGACATAACACAGACTGATCAACAACCCAGTCAAGATTAGAGCCAGAATACAACCAGACAGACGACATAACACAGACTGATTAACAACCCAGTCAAGATTAGAGGCAGAATACAACCAAACGGACGACAGAACACAGACTGATCAACAACCCAGTCAAGATTAGAGGCAGAATACAACCAGACGGACGACATAACACAGACTGCTCAACAACCCAGTCAAGATTAGAGCCAGAATACAACTAGACGGACGACAGAACACAGACTGACCAACAACCCAGTCAAGATTAGAGCCAGAATACAACCAGACAGACGACAGAAAACAGAATGACCAACAACCCAGTCAAAATTAGAGCCAGAATACAACCAGACAGACGACAGAACACAGACTGACCAACAACCCAGTCAAGATTAGAGCCAAAATACAACCAGACGGACGACAGAAAACAGACTGCTCAACAACCCAGTCAAGATTAGAGCCAGAATACAACCAGACAGACGACATAACACAGACTGATCAACAACCCAGTCAAGATTAGAGCCATAATACAACCAGACAGACGACATAACACAGACTGCTCAACAACCCAGTCACGGTCAGAGCCAGAATACAACCAGACAGACGACATAACACAGACTGACCAACAACCCAGTCAAGATCAGAGCCAGAATACAACCAGACAGACGACATAACACAGACTGACCAAGAACCCAGTCAAGGCCAGAGCCAAAGCACAGTCAGGCAGACGAGATAATACAGACTGATCAACAACCCAGTCAAGATTAGAGCCAGAATACAACCAGACAGACGACATAACACAGACTGACCAAGAACCCAGCCAAGGCCAGAGCCAAAGCACAGTCAGACAGACGAAATAACACAGACTGATCAACAACCCAGTCAAGATTAGAGCCAGAATACAACCAGACAGACGACATAACACAGACTGACCAACAACCCAGTCAATATTAGAGTCAGAATACAACCAGACAGACGACATAACACAGACTGATCAACAACCCAGTCAAGATTAGAGCCAGAATACAACCAGACAAACGACAGAACACAGACTGACCAACAACCCAGTCAAGGTCAGAGCCAAAACACAACTCCCAGTGAAAGAGTACAAACGAGAGAGTGGGATACACAAGACAGACGACATAACACAGACTGATTAACAACCCAGTAAAGATTAGAGCCAGAATACAACCAGACAGAAGACATAACACAGATTGACCAACAACCCAGTCAAGATTAGAGTCAGAATACAACCAGACGGACGACAGAACACAGACTGCTCAACAACCCAGTCAAGATTAAAGCCAGAATACAACCAGACAGACGACATAACACAGACTGCTCAACAACCCAGTCAAGATTAGAGCCAGAATACAACCAGACGGACGACAGAACACAGACTGCTCAACAACCCAGTCAAGATTAGAGCCAGAATACAACCAGACAGACGACATAACACAGACTGATCAACAACCCAGTCAAGATTAGAGCCAGAATACAACCAGACGGACGACATAACACAGACTGGCCAACAACCCAGTCAAGATTAGAGCCAGAATACAACCAGACAGACGACAGAACACAGACTGACCAACATTCCAGTCAAGATTAGAGCCAGAATACAACCAGACAGACGACATAACACAGACTGACCAACAACCCAGTCAAAATTAGAGGCAGAATACAACCAGACAGACGACAGAACACAGACTGACCAACAACCCAGTCAAGATTAGAGCCAAAATACAACCAGACGGACGACAGAACACAGACTGCTCAACAACCCAGTCAAGATTAGAGCCAGAATACAACCAGACAGACGACATAACACAGACTGATCAACATCCCAGTCAATATTAGAGCCAGAATACAACCAGACGGACGACATAATACAGACTGACCAACAACCCAGTCAAGATTAGAGCCAGAATACAACCAGACAGACGACAGAACACAGACTGCTCAACAACCTAGTCAAGATTAGAGCCAGAATACAACCAGACAGACGACATAACACAGACTGACCAACAACCCAGTCAAGATTAGAGACAGAATACAACCAGACAGACGACAGAACACAGACTGACCAACAACCCAGTCAAGATTAGAGCCAGAATACAACCAGACAGACGACAGAACACAGACTGACCAACATCCCAGTCAAGATTAGAGCCAGAATACAACCAGACAGACGACATAACACAGACTGACCAACAACCCAGTCAAAATTAGAGGCAGAATACAACCAGACAGACGACAGAACACAGACTGACCAACAACCCAGTCAATATTAGAGCCAGAATACAACCAGACGGACGACATAACACAGACTGACCAACAACCCAGTCAAGATTAGAGCCAGAATACAACCAGACAGACAACAGAACACAGACTGCTCAACAACCTAGTCAAGATTAGAGCCAGAATACAACCAGACAGACGACATAACACAGACTGACCAACAACCCAGTCAAGATTAGAGCCAGAATACAACCAGACAGACGACAGAACACAGACTGACCAACAACCCAGTCAAGATTAGAGCCAGAATACAACCAGACAGACGACATAACACAGACTGACCAACAATCCAGTCTCGTTTAGAGCCAGAATACAACCAGACAGACGACATAACACAGACTGATCAACAACCCAGTCAAGATTAGAGCCATAATACAACCAGACAGACGACATAACACAGACTGCTCAACAACCCAGTCACGGTCAGAGCCAGAATACAACCAGACAGACGACATAACACAGACTGACCAACAACACAGTCACGGTCAGAGCCAGAATACATCCAGACAGACGACATAACACAGACTGACCAAGAACCCAGTCAAGGCCAGAGCCAAAGCACAGTCAGGCAGACGAGATAATACAGACTGATCAACAACCCAGTCAAGATTAGAGCCAGAATACAACCAGACAGACGACATAACACAGACTGACCAAGAACCCAGTCAAGGCCAGAGCCAAAGCACAGTCAGACAGACGAGATAACACAGACTGATCAACAACCCAGTCAAGATTAGAGCCAGAATACAACCAGACAGACGACATAACACAGACTGACCAACAACCCAGTCAAGATTAGAGCCAGAATACAACCAGACAAACGACAGAACACAGACTGACCAACAACCCAGTCAAGGTCAGAGCCAAAACACAACTCCCAGTGAAAGAGTACAAACGAGAGAGTGGGATACACAAGACAGACGACATAACACAGACTGATTAACAACCCAGTAAAGATTAGAGGCAGAATACAACCAGACAGAAGACATAACACAGACTGACCAACAACCCAGTCAAGATTAGAGTCAGAATACAACCAAACAGACGACAGAACACATACTGATCAACAACTCAGTCAAAATTAAAGCCAGAATACCACCAGACAGACGACAGAACACAGACTGACCAACAACCCAATCAAGATTAGAGCCAAAATACAACCAGACAGACGACAGAACACAGACTGCTCAACAACCCAGTCAATATTAGAGCCAGAATACAACCAGACAGACGACATAACACAGACTGATCAACATCCCAGTCAATATTAGAGCCAGAATACAACCAGACGGACGACATAACACAGACTGACCAACAACCCAGTCAAGATTAGAGCCAGAATACAACCAGACAGACGACAGAACACAGACTGCTCAACAACCTAGTCAAGATTAGAGCCAGAATACAACCAGACAGACGACATAACACAGACTGACCAACAACCCAGTCAAGATTAGAGCCAGAATACAACCAGACAGACGACAGAACACAGACTGACCAACAGCCCAGTCAAGATTAGAGCCAGAATACAACCAGACAGACGACAGAACACAGACTGACCAACATCCCAGTCAAGATTAGAGCCAGAATACAACCAGACAGACGACATAACACAGACTGACCAACAACCCAGTCAAAATTAGAGGCAGAATACAACCAGACAGACGACAGAACACAGACTGACCAACAACCCAGTCAAGATTAGAGCCAAAATACAACCAGACGGACGACAGAACACAGACTGCTCAACAACCCAGTCAAGATTAGAGCCAGAATACAACCAGACAGACGACATAACACAGACTGATCAACATCCCAGTCAATATTAGAGCCAGAATACAACCAGACGGACGACATAACACAGACTGACCAACAACCCAGTCAAGATTAGAGCCAGAATACAACCAGACAGACGACAGAACACAGACTGCTCAACAACCTAGTCAAGATTAGAGCCAGAATACAACCAGACAGACGACATAACACAGACTGACCAACAACCCAGTCAAGATTAGAGCCAGAATACAACCAGACAGACGACATAATACAGACTGACCAACAACCCAGTCTCGTTTAGAGCCAGAATACAACCAGACAGACGACATAACACAGACTGATCAACAACCCAGTCAAGATTAGAGCCATAATACAACCAGACAGACGACATAACACAGACTGCTCAACAACCCAGTCACGGTCAGAGCCAGAATACAACCAGACAGACGACATAACACAGACTGACCAACAACACAGTCACGGTCAGAGCCAGAATACATCCAGACAGACGACATAACACAGACTGACCAAGAACCCAGTCAAGGCCAGAGCCAAAGCACAGTCAGACAGACGAGATAACACAGACTGATCAACAACCCAGTCAAGATTAGAGCCAGAATACAACCAGACAGACGACATAACACAGACTGACCAACAACCCAGTCAAGATTAGAGCCAGAATACAACCAGACAAACGACAGAACACAGACTGACCAACAACCCAGTCAAGGTCAGAGCCAAAACACAACTCCCAGTGAAAGAGTACAAACGAGAGAGTGGGATACACAAGACAGACGACATAACACAGACTGATTAACAACCCAGTAAAGATTAGAGGCAGAATACAACCAGACAGAAGACATAACACAGACTGACCAACAACCCAGTCAAGATTAGAGCCAGAATACAACCAGACAGACGACAGAACACAGACTGACCAACAACCCAGTCAAGATTAGAGCCAGAATACAATCAGACGGACGACATAACACAGACTGACCAACAACCCAGTCAAGATTAGAGCCAGAATACAACCAGACAGACGACATAACACAGACTGATCAACATCCCAGTCAATATTAGAGCCAGAATACAACCAGACGGACGACATAACACAGACTGACCAACAACCCAGTCAAGATTAGAGCCAGAATACAACCAGACAGACGACAGAACACAGACTGCTCAACAACCTAGTCAAGATTAGAGCCAGAATACAACCAGACAGACGACATAACACAGACTGACCAACAACCCAGTCAAGATTAGAGCCAGAATACAACCAGACAGACGACATAATACAGACTGACCAACAACCCAGTCTCGTTTAGAGCCAGAATACAACCAGACAGACGACATAACACAGACTGATCAACAACCCAGTCAAGATTAGAGCCATAATACAACCAGACAGACGACATAACACAGACTGCTCAACAACCCAGTCACGGTCAGAGCCAGAATACAACCAGACAGACGACATAACACAGACTGACCAACAACACAGTCACGGTCAGAGCCAGAATACATCCAGACAGACGACATAACACAGACTGACCAAGAACCCAGTCAAGGCCAGAGCCAAAGCACAGTCAGACAGACGAGATAACACAGACTGATCAACAACCCAGTCAAGATTAGAGCCAGAATACAACCAGACAGACGACATAACACAGACTGACCAACAACCCAGTCAAGATTAGAGCCAGAATACAACCAGACAAACGACAGAACACAGACTGACCAACAACCCAGTCAAGGTCAGAGCCAAAACACAACTCCCAGTGAAAGAGTACAAACGAGAGAGTGGGATACACAAGACAGACGACATAACACAGACTGATTAACAACCCAGTAAAGATTAGAGGCAGAATACAACCAGACAGAAGACATAACACAGACTGACCAACAACCCAGTCAAGATTAGAGCCAGAATACAACCAGACAGACGACAGAACACAGACTGACCAACAACCCAGTCAAGATTAGAGCCAGAATACAATCAGACGGACGACATAACACAGACTGACCAACAACCCAGTCAAGATTAGAGCCAGAATACAACCAGACAGACGACATAGCACACACTGACCAACAACCCAGTCAAGATTAGAGCCAGAATACAACCAGACAGACGACAGAACACAGACTGACCAACAACCCAGTCAAGGTCAGAGCCAAAACACAACTCCCAGTGAAAGAGTACAAACGAGAGAGTGGGCCACACAAGACAGACGACATAACACAGACTGATTAACAACCCAGTCAAGATTAGAGTCAGAATACAACCAGACAGACGACAGAACACAGACTGACCAACAACCCAGTCAAGATTAGAGCCAGAATACAACCAGACAGACGACAGAACACAGACTGATCAACAACCGAGTCAAGATTAAAACCAGAACACACCTCCCAGTGAAGCCGTACAAAGGAGAGAGCGGGCCACACAAGACAGAACACACATTACAGGCAGGACGTGAACGTCTACAAAGTACAGTAGCGAACCTCAGAAGTGCCGGAAGTCCGTTACAATTGTATGTATGAGATACGCACCAGAACTAATGTACCACAAAATAGATGGGACGAGCAATACACAGATGTTTGACCCAGATGACCCTACAAGTGTACCGCTATCTAACTTACAAAACAGATGCAGAAGTTGGCGACCGACCGAACAACGACATGAGCAACATAAAAGAAAATCAAGAAGAAAGCAAACTGAGTACTTGACTCTAATAGTGACTATTAGCTCGAAATACTTATACATGTAGATGGTAGCCAAACGTTAATACCAATCTATCAACCAGTATGAAAGCAATGGGGCATCAATATCATACCTTAATATCGGCACTGTTTCCGGTTTTCTTCCTTGAATTCATCGAGCAGATTGGGAGTCAATTGTAAACAGACGAGCAACCCCCACAACAGCATTAATGAGCATTAAGCTTATAAATTCTACCAAAAATAGTTGTTTGTGACAAAATTACGAGACAAACAAATCGTAAAGTACTAAAATAACAAATCAACCATGTTAGTTATTTATAAGATTTATTGTTGATTTTGTAATTTTTGTCGGAAAAATGTGTTATTAACAAAAATATGTTCTTTTTTAAGTACAATGATGAATTATTTCTACTTCCCCTTTTATTGTCGTGGTTGCTAGAACGATATCGCGAATATTTTAATGAGCAATCAATGCATACATATAATGACCCTATTTGTCCTTACAAGACATCAAAAGGTAAAACATTATTATAGAGGATATATTTTTACGATCGTAACAAGAATAACACATAATAATGACAACCATTACTGTCCAATATACAATTATGACCGAAAAATTATAATGACAAATAACACAGAGAGGTTATCATCACATCAATAGAAAGGTCACCCACAACACAACCATTGGCATTTGTCTTTATCTCCAAAAAATATATTAGAAAATGACTAAGCATAGAAGAATTTAATTTTTTTTTACCATTCACGACAACTCAAGAGCATTTATTGAGATTTCTTGTATAAGGTCACACACCACACAACCACTGTCAATTATCTGCATTTCCAAAAAATATATATTAGAAAATTACTTAGTATGGAAGCATTTAATTTTTTTCTACCATTTACGAAAACTTGAGTGCAATCATTTAGGTTTCGTGTATATCCTTTTCAATAAATGTTACAATAAAAAGGATAAAAAAATTGAAAAAATGTCTATACAACATTTAAAATTTCCATGTGGTTAACTGGAATAAAACTGGTTAAAGTCGGTACCCTCGAGTTTTATCGGTTTTATTCCCGGTAAAACTCGATGGTTAAATCGAATCGCGAGTATAAATTAAGCTCGAATTATTGGATAATAAAATCTACAATCTTCAAATAAAAACAATTGGCATGTTACTTTGATGCCTCTATCATTTCTTTTGTGTATGTTTTATTATCTGATATCTCTTTTAGTTTTGTTTTAATATCTAAATCTGCTGTCATTATTACGATGGCAGTTCTCGCAGTAAAACAATATAACTTTAGGAAAAACAATTCTCTAAATAAATCATTAGCGTTATTTAGCAAGTGACAATGAATTAAACTTTGAACTTTATCTGTTTAATATCAAATTCTGTTTGTAATCGTACGTTGTACCTGATGGCTTAAAATTGCAACCAATGTTGTAAAATGCGGGATATTAATTGGGCATTGAATGTATTTCTAATTTTAAATTAAAAAATAATCTTAAAAATGAGATTGTTTGGATATTCAGAATTGAATGTATACAAACACACTTTTATGAAACAGGACGAAGTAAGAAACAGACATTGCTGAAACGACGAAAGTCGAATGATAAGCTTTCATTAAAACAATGAGAGAATGTCTACTCTTAACAGCATCATTTGACACCTATAACTCGTCATGATGTGTTAATGTCATTGAGACAATAAATAAAACCAGTTTTGACATAAAACTAATCCTAATCCTCACCGTGGACCCTTTCCAGTAATCCTCATCTGTATGTGCCCTTGGTAAGGTATCACTTCTAAAACGATCTATCCATTCTGGACGTTGATCCATTTTTGTTTATTCAAAAGTTGTAAATAAATCCAATTATAAATTAAAATTGTTCATTGCACCTTCTCTAACAAGGTATATTATATTTTATATATATTGTATGCTCCTTTTACAATTTGATATTTTCTCCTTTTTTACCAGAATGTAAACTTCACTATTATGATGCTCCAGCTATTATCCTCTCCACCTACTGGGTGTATATGTAAGTTTGTTCATTCCTAATGAGGTGAAATATTGCTAACTAGATATATTTATCACTTTCATCTTTCAAACTCAGCCCCAGGGACAGTGTACCTTAACTTTCTGCTGTCTCCGAAACCACTGAACCATACATCACTGTATTGTTTTAGCCCAAAGGATGGGCATATCTCCTTAGAATGGTGAAGTAATCATAGATCTTTAGTTTACCTTACAGGTGTACATTAAAACACCAATCGTCATAGCGTCATGTATGTTTTGAAGGCAGAATAAGAACACAACAGTTTATTACTTGTTTCCTATAAACGTGTTTGGTAATAGCCATGTGACGGACATGATACTCATTTTTGCATGTGTACTGTATATGTAGGAGTAAATTTTGCGCAGTTTTTTTTCTCAGTGAAATATTTTATTACTGTGCAAGTTTTACAAATCTAACATATTCACTGAATATACATCACATTTAGTTGAAAGACGCACGAAATACAATTTTATACAATTACAGTCTTTTGTTGAGGTCAATACGAGTTTTTATGGACCTTAAAAACGATATTCACCGAAGCCTTTAGGCTGAGGTGAATATTGATATCTAAGGTCCATAAAAACTCGTATTGACCGATACAAAAGACTGTAATTGTTTTATTTCATTAAAATGAAATTAAAATGAAAAGTGAAAGTGAAACCAAGTCAATATGAAATTAATCACTTCACTATGACGTCATACATAATGCAATGGAAAACGAAAGTGAAACCAAGTCAATACGAGTTTTAATCAAACAATATCAAATTTAACGGAATGTCAGGTGACTGCATGATAGACAATACGATTGTTTAAATAAAATCATTACATGATTTTATTTAAACAATTGTATTACATGATTTTATTTAAACAATTGTATTGTCTATCATGCTGTCACCTGACATTCCGTAAAATTTGATATTGTTTGATTAAAACTCGTATTGACTCGCTTTCACTTTCACTTTCCATTGTATTATGTATGACGTCATAATGAAGTGATTAATTTCATATTGTCTTGGTTTCACTTTCACTTTTTATTTTAATGTAATAAAACAATTACAGTCTTTTGTATCGGTCAATACGAGTTTTTATGGACCTTAGAAATCAATATTAACCTCAGCCTAAAGGCTTCGGGGAATATCGATTTTGAGGTCCATAAAAACTCACATTGACCTCAACCAAAGACTATAATTGTATAATATCAGATGATGGACCAAAAAATAAAAAATAAAAACAAATAATGAACACCACCACCAACAAAAAAGAGACATTTGATTTTAATTAAATTGACATGAAATACCGCGATTTGAACAAATCACCACTTGTTTCAGTCTCATCTGTCCGACAGCTCCCAGTGTGCCTGTGTGGATGCAATTGAAAATAATTTCCATTATTTTTATGTTTGTCCATTGTTCATAAGACACAGAATACAACTTTTTAATTCTCTAAGAAACTTTCAAGATGTTTTAAATTTGGATATATTCACCATTTCATTACTGGTAGTAGAAGATTCACATGATTCAATAAATTTTCCTTTTGTCTGTATTTGGTTATATAACATTGAAAAGTCTTCCCATAAATAGCTCCAAATCTTTAAATTTTTCAGTTTAATTAATAGCTGTAAATCTTTCAATTATTCAGGTCTCCCTTCTCCCTCCCCCCTTTACCCAATTTGTACTTGCCTATCTCAATCACAATCACTATTTTGTTTAGATATTTCCCCCCTTATTTACTTATTTGTCTCTTCTTCCTCCATCTCTCCCAAATTCCCTTTATTCAATCATAAATAGATATACTGAAAAAGAGTTAATTCATATTGATATGGTGGACCTCACTTAATTAGTGATTTTGATTTCATAATTTCAGTTTACATGTAGTATATATTGTGTGTTAAATGTAAGTTCAATCTATCCATCATGCTATGCCAATTCATCATCATTAATATTATAAATAATAATAGCTTAAATATAAAGCCATAATTTGTCTATTCCAAATTATATCATACCTATTAACAAGGGAAAAAGGACGAAAAATGGGGGAAAAAAAACCTTTTTTGTTGTATGATTCTGCTATTAATATATATATTATATCATACATATTAACAAAAAAAGAAAAGAAAGGGAAATTTTTTTTTGGTTTGTTTGTATGATTCTGCTATTAATATACATGTGTTTATGCTTGGTAATTAAGATGAATTGCATGATTGCTCTATGTCTTATATAAATTGTTTTCTAATTGTTCCATCTTGTTGTTGGAGAGGATTTGTTTAGGCATAGCCTGTTATCCAATCCTATTGATTTATCAATAAAATATTTGAAATGAAAATGATTTGAGCAAATATTCCCTTGGACGCCATTCATTACCGCGACTTTCGAAATTCTCTTTACCACGCAGTACTCATTACCGCGACTATTAGAAGTATACATTACAGCGACTATTAGAAGTATACATTACCGCGACTATTAGAAGTATACATTACCGCGACTATTAGAAGTATACATTACCGCGACTATTAGAAGTATACATTACCGCGACTATTAGAAGTATACATTACCGCGACTATTAGAAGTATACATTACCGCGACTATTAGAAGTATACATTACCGCGACTATTAGAAGTATACATTACCGCGACTATTAGAAGTATACATTACCGCGACTATTAGAAGTATACATTACCGCGACTATTAGAAGTATACATTACCGCGACTATTAGAAGTATACATTACCGCGACCATTGGTAGATTTTCATGGTATAAATGTTCCTCTATAATATTTGTTCCAATCGGAATAAATGTTATAGAATATCCGTTCCATAAGAAACATTTACTATGGCCATGTCTATTATAATGTTTCCAAAGGAGTTTTTGGAATAAGGAGCAAGATAACTACTTCCAACCAGACTCTCTGTATGAATAATATAGAGCTGTTGCCCAATACACACCATCAGGCCAAACGTATGTTGCTGCTTTATACATGGTAATTTCAAAGTCCAAATGATATTTATATATATAGTCATGGTAGTGTAATGTTCTTTTCAGTTTCCAGATGGTAAAAAGTAGCGGTAATATCTACCTCAAGAAGTCGCGGTAATGAGTTACTTTTTCATAAATGTCGTTCTATGTGCTCCCCCATTCCCTTATATATTATGTATATACAAGAGATGTAATTTGTCCAAATAGACATGCCATAATGCCGTGAGAAAAATGTGTCAGAATAACGTGGATCCTTGAATATTTTATGGTAAATTTGTTTTATATATTTGAGTTAAGGTCTAAAACACATTGGACACCCAGCTTTAATAGGTAATAAAATACCCAGTCTCGTTGCACTTTGAAAGGCGAGGGTTAGGTCAGGAAAACCCATAGATAACTGCCAGAAAAACTCCGATTGCATCAGATAAAGTTGGTCCTGTGCCTGTTCGAAACCAGAACCTTGATTTTCAACGTCATGATCTTTTCATGTTCAGCGAGTTGAGGTGAGAGGTGATTGTTCGTTTTCTTTATATTAGTGGAATTGATGACCATCACTGTTCAAACTTTCTTTTTATTACTAACGAATTATACTCTTAGTAAAATAATGCATCATTAAAGGCTGTTTCACATGTGAGTAAAATGCCGACCCTCGTGTATAACCCCTCTGCAATCAATATCATTAGTTAATACATTGATTAAAAACAGTTCAGCAACAGAATTTAATCATTGCATTAACAAAGTATGTGATTAAGAATTAAAAATGTAATTAGGGCTAATCATATGATTAGCTTAATCACAAGTTCAACAACAGACGTGTTTAGAAGTTAGAGTCGCGTGGTATACACGCGACAATTAATGTGACATTTGTATATATGTAAATATACTATACACTAGTCCTGTATAAAATATAATATGTAAATACCGTATGTACTAGTCTTGAATAAAATATAACTATAACAAAGTGTATGTAAATATCGTACTACTACTAGTCCTGTATAAATAATACGATTGGCTGTTTTGTGGGTGTTAGGGATTTCCCGTACCTACTGTGCTCGATGAAGATTTTTAATTTTGTAAGACTCTATATATTTATGTGAAATGTTAAGTGTATTATTTTGTAAGCTTCTTCACTGTTAAGCAATTTTAATTATACCTTAATTACAGGCACTGAATGGAACGTTTTAGGATTAATAAAATATCCTAATTGTTTGGTTTTCAATTTGTGTGCACTGGTAGTTTATGACCAAGGTTCTCAAAGAAAGAAGTATGGAGTTTGATAAAGACGTCTCTCTATGCATTGATAGTGAATATACATGGATAGTAAAATTACAGCAACTGATGTCTTTTATTGATAACATTGCTAATTCCTGTGTTATAACAAAATGGAATATTCGAAAAATGCGATATAACATTACATTTTCGACTTTCCGTGATGAAGGACTATTTTTGTCACGAAACAAATAATTTCATCTTCAATTAGAATTCAATGATTAAAAACCCCAACATTGGCGATGAACTAAATCTATTGAAGGTCAATTTGTTAAAAGACGTTTATGTAATCTTATTTCACATTTTTCAATGCGATCTTCAGGTTTTAAAGTACTGATATCAGAAACGGTGATGTAATTTAGGAATATTCAGATGCACATTTTCTTCGTACTATTAACACTATCGTAAATATTTCAATCTATTTTCGAACACATACCTTTTCTATCGAAAAAAAAAATGACAAACGTGACGCGCATCGATTACTTTAAACCTTATCAATTGCTATATACATGTATACCGACATTAAATGCATGGAATATGATTTACCCCCACCATGATTTAGTTTTGATGAAAATAACGAGTATGACAATACATGAATATAATTACAATTATTTATGGGAGAACCATGCTATAAATAATATGTAAATGCTATCAGGGGGAATGGCCAGTGCGAGTCATGTCCAAGATAAGGACGGCCAGTGAGAGTAATGTCCGAGACAATAATGGCCGGTGCGAGTGATATCTGGGTCATGAGAATGGCCAGTGGGAGTAATGAACAAGATTAGTTGTTTTTCATTTGTCTAATTGGAATTTTACTTTTGATGCTAATTTGACCAAACGTTCATTACTACTAGTTTTTTCTATAATTCAATATTTTCTACAGCTCGAAGTCTAGTTTTAGTTGATATATTTCTTTTAAAAAATGTTAGGAAATTGATAAAAACAAATATTCAACCAGATATTTACTGCACGCACCGTGTTCATGTTAGTAATTGTCTTGCACAGTTATAGTAAATGCAAACGGCGAACATTCGTTAATGCAGGAAAAATAGTCTAATTATTTTACAAAACAGGTGTATTGGTTGTCCGACATAGGCTTGATATATAGCATATGATATTAAAACTTTGCACATTTAAATTCTGTATTGGTAGACCGACACAGTTTAATTTTAATGCTTCTTTTGTATTTATATTTGTATTTATAATTAAGAAAATCTTTGTTTTGTCATAATGATAGATGAATAAAAAAAAGATACTAGTATCACACTGTCGGAAATCAACGTTAAAGAAAACCGATTGGACAACCAAGAATGGGCAATCCAGAGACATTGGCAACATTGCGCGCACAAGACACAGCACGAAGACAAACAAAGCACAAAAACACAACACACACAGCAATCTAAAAAGATGAGTAACACGGACCCCACCAAACACTTGGGGTGAACCCATGTGCTCGCGAAGGGTAATCAGTTCCTGCTTCTTATAAAACACCCACCGTGTTTATCATACAATAGTAAAGTCCGGTAAAAGTCTTGTCGGTAATAGAGGGGAAAAGTCTATTAAAAAAAAAAAGATCCATTGTCATTTGAGATATGGATATTTCGTAACGGTCATCCAGATCGTGACGATGACCGTAGAATTCTTGTAGCGATGACTTCAACCTAGGCGCAACGGAATGAATGGTTTGGGCTAATTTTCGATCTTTATTATCTAATATTGAAAAATTGTAGATACAACAGAGTCAAAATCGACACCCTAACACACATACATGACAGCTCCATTCTGATGTAATCATGTGTATAGATGTGTATTGCAACATTATTGACAACATGACGTAAGCGGTAATCAGCTAAAATTCTAAAAATATCTCATGCTATTTCAACCGTGGAATTGATACCGTAAAAATTACAGCATTAAATCCACAATTGAAATTTTCAAATACAATACAGTTATCTCCATAAATGTAATCATGTGTATTGCCACATTATTGATAAGGTGATGTAAGCGGTAATCGGCTAAAATTCTAAAAAATATTTCATGATATTTCAGCCGTGGAATTGATACCGTGAAAATTACAGCATTGTCCAATCACAAACTAGGAATATTAAACAACTACATTAGAATGAAAATTAACATGTTCTCGCAATGATATAGCTGAAAAATTGCTGAATTTGCGTTAAACAACAATAACTCACTCACTCACCCGACAACGTCAAAATAATTGGTTTGATAATTATGAACACTGAACTACAAGTTGAACTTTAGGTAAAGTGCAATATTATGTTGATAGTACAGGCCCACCATGTAATAACTCATATTAATTAAGAACATTACATTAAGAATACCACAAAAATGTTTATTTTTGTAAACAAAAATCAGTTCTTAGAACTTATACTGTAGGTCTGGCTTGTCAAAAGGTATATTAAAACTCTAATTGTCAATACATATACAAAAAATTACAACGTTGTGTTATTACGTGAAGAACATGTAAGATGTATATATCATGTTATTATACTGCTAACAAGTTAATCTTGTAGAAACACAGGACATGACAAAGTCTAACAAGTCTAGCTGACAAGTAGATATATGTCTAACACAGACAAGAACCGATAGGCCCAGGGGATATATAGGTGTCACTAGTAAAACCACATATCTCAAAACTAATAGATTTTGACAAAAACATTAAGATTTTTATTATACATATGTAAATTAAATTTTATTGTACATAATCATTTAGTATCAAAAAAGTCATTTTTATGCTTATAAAGAAATTAAACTTTTTTTTTTAAGAAGAGATTTTTATTTAATGTTTTAAAAATACAGTACTGTCTTACGGCTTGGAACATTTGTCAATCTATTATATGGGAGTCCTATTGTACCGTGGTAGTCAAATGGAGAAAAAACTGGTTGAGATAAGACGTGAATACATCGTATCATAGAACCAGCGGCTACCATAGGATCGGACTATAGCCATATTTTTCTTTAAAATGCTCATTACAAACATGGTATATTTCTATTTGTAACATGAATGCATTATTTTCCTTTGATCTTTTTATGGTTTATATACCAGAATGTAAGCAACAGCTAAGAACTATGAAATAATACATGTGATACGAGATATTACATACTTTAAATCTGGACTGTAGATTTATCACTCTCAGAGAGCCGTGCAATAACCAACGATCAAGATGTGATATTGCATGGCTGCATACTACAATTCATTTATACCACGGTTTTCGTTAGATTGTTAACCGTTTAACTCGAAAAACCGTGGTACAATTATTACATGAAATAAATAACTTTTCAGTTCAATTAGCTTAAAGAGGTTTTTTAAATTATACATTCATCATTAAAATCTTTTCCATATTCACACTTTAATGTGGTCATCATGACTTAAGTAAATGTTATTTAAAGCCGTGTGCACTTCGACAATTAAAGTTGACATGGTAAAACTTAATGCTAAATTCAAGTAATAGCAATGAATTAAATGAATATAGCACGAAACTTCAATTCAATAAAACTATAGAATTAACTAGACTATATTTTGTTGTACTTTGACAAACATCATTCAATTATTAGACAAAACACAACAAATGAATAACGAAAGTTAATCCAAATAATATCGGAATCTACGAAATATATGGTAAGAAACATTGTCATTTCTGTCGTGGTCGTGATCGAATGGTAGTTGGATATACAACGACCTATGTAATCTGTCCATATATCACCACTGAAGTTGTGAGTTCGAATCCACTCATGGTAAGGTGTACTTGGTAACTGCATGTGATAAAGTTTGTCAGTAATTTGCGGCAGGTCTGTGGTATTCTCCGGGTACTCCGGTTTCCTCCACCAATAAAACTGACCACCACGATTTAACAGAAAAATTGTTGAAAGTGGTGTTAAACACAATAACCCTTAACCTATTCAATCATTAGACAAAACAAAAGCATATTATTAACGAAAGTTAACCCAAATAA
Organism: Bathymodiolus brooksi; assembly: GCA_963680875.1. Lineage (NCBI taxonomy): Eukaryota > Metazoa > Mollusca > Bivalvia > Mytilida > Modiolidae > Bathymodiolus > Bathymodiolus brooksi. Next base: position 121,848,370 of record OY804576.1, on the reverse strand, counting down.
TACCGGAATCTACGAAATAAATTGTCAGAAAAATTGTGCTTTCTTCACACCGGGACAGTTCTGTCAGATATTGACCTAGCTTAAAGTGATTTGCCTAGCATGTACATATAATGAACATTAATGATTGTCTTCCCTACTGCTTTTTGATACAGAATTTCGTATATACTATAATATGGCCTCCTCCAATAATAATTTTCTCCATGCATGTTTTACTATACAGTTATTATTTTTACTCCCCAGAGGAGGTAAGGTTAACAAGTACACTAGACAGAGGAGGTAAGGTTAACAAGTACACTAGACAGAGGAGGTAAGGTTAACAAGTACACTAGACAGAGGAGGTAAGGTTAACAAGTACACTAGACAGAAGAGGTAAGGTTAACAAGTACACTAGACAGAGGAGGTAAGGTTAACAAGTACACTAGACAGAGGAGGTAAGGTTAACAAGTACACTATATCAACATTTACTAAAAATATATGGCGTTTTGATTAACACATATTTGTCCAATTTAAGTGTTGTGTTTTAATTATCACATGACGATTGCAATTTCAACATGTTTGGGGGCAGTCGTGACTGCAATCATATACCTACTTGGCACAATGCCAATGGAAGACATATTCGGGAAACAAACTTTTAACCAAAATTCTAATTGCCAATACCATCTGTACGGAAGTGAAAAAAACCCAATTTCAAATGATTTAATTTCAGAAATTAAAAGCATTAAACTCCGACAGAAATTATGTCAACCCATAGTTCCATCTCATTTATAGATAGATGAAAAACAAATATGCTCATTATGTCCAGATAATATTGAAGAAGAAAGACATTTATCTCTAATTGTAAAGATTATTTATCCCATGGAAATATTTTTTTAACTGTGATAAAATAAACGAGCAAGCAAAATGGATTACTTTTCTTACTCCAAAATCTTATAGGGTTAATGTGTCAATTTAAAAGAAAATCTTGGTTGCTAAGGAATGTGGACCCAACTGCTGCTTGGTGATTTAATGATCATTAATAAATCACGTAAATCCATGTTTATTATTTTCTTACTTATATATGATTTTCATTTAACCCTTTTGAGTAAATGTGCTTAACAAAGTTAGGCATACATTTTTTAGCGTATCTGCACGACTTCATAGTTGTTGAAGCCAATTTTTACTTCAATCCAAATTGCTTAATCTTGCTTATTATATTTTGAATTGAGAGTTACATGCATGTGTAGAAAACTTTTCTCCATTTCTAAAAATTCAGAGAGATTCATTTGTATTGTCATATTGTACTCTAAAAGTTTTATTTATATTATCCCCTTGGTATCTTCAAACTTGTCTGTGTATTGACAGTTTTTTTAAACCTTCCACTGTTAAAACGTCTACCAACAAATAGCTAAAATATTATTGAATTAATTTCCTCTTTTATTGAGTTGAAACAGTTTGACTATTTTTCTTATGAACTACCTAAAGAAAGTGATAGAATAAATTTATCAACAACAAAACTGTCTTATCATTACAAGATACAGCTAAGTCTGCTTCATACCTTGGCCTACAGCTCGAAATTGACAGTGGTAATTGTGTTGTCTGTTCTTCTTCGATTTACGAATTCTGATACCCTCTTGGTACATTCAAACTCTTTTATTTATAAACAAGTGTGGACACAGAAATGTCCTGTCCAAAAGGCAAGTGTGGATGTCAATATTTCATATTTTTAACTTTAAAAAAAAAAAATCGTGGACACAGGGGTCCTAGATTTTTTAATAAAAAACTAATCCTGGATTATTATTTTTGCTTAAAGTCCGGTCCTGTGTTTTTATTTCAAATTTTCATCATAGCCCCCCTCCCCCTCACAAGGGATATAAAATTGTATCATTAATAATAAATTAATAAATAATAAATTCAGATTTTCTATTTAAAATCAATCTCATTTACAAAACCACTGATATTTGTTAAATTTTTAACGCTGATTTAAGCTTTAGTGGCAACAAATTTTTATTTTTCTCTTTAAGCTGTCGAAACATAACATTTATTTAACTATAAAATTCACAAATAAAATTCACCCCTCCCCCTTTTCCCCTTTTTTGCTTGTTTAAATCAATGATCAACAATATTCCAGAATCAAACAAATGAATAAATATAACATAGATTTCTTTTACATGCATCTTTTTACCATGCGTTGTCAGTGTGTTTTAAATCGGTCATCGAATCAGGACGCTCATTATTCTTGTCCAAGATAAAAATACATCGTTAAGATTACCTGTGGGTGTTTCCCCACTTCAACTCGTAAATTTACATATAAATCGGATATATTTCGTCATAAAACTTCACACATGGTTTTGTCTATCATATTTCTTGAAGACAAACATAACATTTTATTGCATTTATCAATATTTTATGAGTATCAACAGTTTTTTCAACACCGTATCTGTTTCTCGATACCGTCGCCCGATTACAGTGACCCGTGACCCAGATTAGCTCGTTCCACCAGTTTTTTCTTAATAATGTTGTTTAATTATCGTTTATTGTCTGCCAACTGATACTCTATAATGAGTTTGGTGGTAGAATAAAATGCGGAAAAATAACTAAAAAATGTGTCTGATGAATAAACATTTCTCTACAACCCTACATTGTATATGTTTCATATATAACTTCAAGCGATCAATATCATAAAAAATATAATATTCAAATCTATGGTAACGAAATCATATAATATATAATTAGATTCGTGGAATCCATATACAAACACCATCGATTCGTGATTCATGTAACAATCTCAGTGCGCCAATGTCCCTATCTAATTAGACTAACTACCCATAGATTTTTGTATTTCTAAATGTTAGTATCTCTTTGAAAAGGATAATAGATCACTAATTAAAGATTGTATTGAGCTAGGATATTATATAATATAAAGTTTAATTGATGTCAGAGTTTTATTTTCTTATCTTAAAATTACATAATCTATATAGCGAATAAGTTTATCTTAACTTAGCTAAAGATCTACATATATCAAATTTGAGGGGTTAGGGTTATGGTGTTTAACGCCACTTTCAATAATATTTCAGCTATGTCGTGGCTATTCGTTTTATTGGTGCATGAGTACCCGGAGAAAACCACCGTTCAACCGCAAGTCACAGACAAATTTTATCACACAATGTTGTATCGAGTACACCTCTCCTAAGCGGGATTCGAACTCACAACGTTAGAGGTGATAGGCACTGATTGCATAGGTAGTTATAAATCCAACTACCATACGATCACGACGGCCCCTACATCAAACTAGATGTAGCTTTTATCGACAGAAGAGTTATCACTCGAATGCAGGCCGTTACATGTTGTGGTCAGTACTGAAGACCCTACAGTGATGGTAAAATGTAGAACAACAATAAAAGTCAGGTTCATTTTTTGTCTAAGTGTAAACCTAGATGGTCTCTCATGTTAATTTACATCCATATCTTTGTTTCGGCACATACATGGTTTATGAGATATATTTATTATTGAAATTTACAGTTCCTAAAGGATTTAGTTAATTAATATTGAAACTAAGGCTCTTCTCTCTCTGTCAAAGGTGACCTCAGCTGATTTTGACTATTCTGATTAGCCCCTTTTTATTACTCTCAAAGACTTTCATATTATCTGGGTTTCCGATCTTTCGACACTGAGCGTACCAGATGAAGGTTATTCCAGAAACATACGCGTCTTGCGGACTAAATGTGATATCTACGATTTTATTTTTACTAATTCTAGTGTCACGGCTTTTTTTATATTCATTGTGACATACATTGTCTTTAAAATGTCTTGACTGTGAATAATACGGTGGGAGTTTTATAAGAGACGGGAACTGCGTACCTTTCGTGAGTACATGGGTTCACCCCCGTTTTTGGTGATGTCCGTGTTGTTCATCTTGTTAGTTTTCTGTAATATGTGTGGTTTGTAGTCGTCCTGTGTACTCTGTGTGGTTTGTCGTCGTCCTGTATACTCTGTGTGGTTTGTCGTCGTCCTGTGTACTCTGTGTGGTTTGTCGTCGTCTTGTGTACTCTGTGTGGTTTGTCGTCGTCCTGTGTACTCTGTGTGGTTTGTCGTCGTCTTGTGTACTCTGTGTGGTATGTCGTCGTCCTGTGTACTCTGTGTGGTTTGTCGTCGTCCTGTGTACTCTGTGTGGTTTGTCGTCGTCCTGTGTACTCTGTGTGGTTTGTCGTCGTCCTGTGTACTCTGTGTGGTATGTCGTCGTCCTGTGTACTCCGTGTGGTTTGTCGTCGTCCTGTGTACTCTGTGTGGTTTGTCGTCGTCCTGTGTACTTTGTGTGGTTTGTCGTCGTCCTGTGTACTCCGTGTGCTTTGTCGTCGTCCTGTGTACTCTGTGTGGTTTGTCGTCGTCTTGTGTACTCTGTGTGATATGTCGTCGTCCTGTGTACTCCGTGTGGTTTGTCGTCGTCCTGTGTACTCTGTGTGGTATGACGTCGTCCTGTGTACTCTGTGTGGTTTGTCGTCGTCCTGTGTACTCTGTGTGGTTTGTCGGCGTCCTGTGTACTTTGTGTGGTTTGTCGTCGTCCTGTGTACTCCGTGTGGTTTGTCGTCGTCCTGTGTACTCTGTGTGGTATGATGTCGTCCTGTGTACTCTGTGTGGTTTGTCGTCGTCTTGTGTACTCTGTGTGGTATGTCGTCGTCCTGTGTACTCCGTGTGGTTTGTCGTCGTCCTGTGTACTCTGTGTGGTATGACGTCCTCCTGTGTACTCTGTGTGGTTTGTCGTCGTCCTGTGTACTCTGTGTGGTTTGTCGTCGTCCTGTGTACTTTGTGTGGTTTGTCGTCGTCCTGTGTACTCTGTGCCCAATGTTTTATCTAACGTTTATTTATCTTGGTATAAAATCACACAAAACATGAACAGACAAAGCACTGGAAATAATTACAAGTATTTACAAGGAGTAAAGATTTCCTGCTTCGTGGTTACTAAATTGTCTTTTTGTTAAAATAATGTTCTTTGTGTTGTCATTAAGTGGAATTTGTCACCAATTTTACAATCTTTTATGAGCTTACCTAATGAAGGTTATTGCTGAAACACGTGTGTACAATAAATTAGATATATCTGCTTTATTATATAAAACAGGAGATAGCTCAGACTCATTAGACGAATTATATAACAGTTAGCATCGTATATTTGTATTAATCTGAAATACATGTTTGCATCAACCATGTAGCCATCTCATTATGGGAGACGTAAAACATCGTTCTTGATCAAAATGTAAACGATTTCTCACGAAAGAGTCCAAAGTACAGAACCATTTCCATCTATATAATAAGTTGGAGAAAGACAGTCGTAATTCTAAATTTAGGGTTTTGCCTTCTTATTGCAAATAGTGATGGAAGAGAGGAATTGCTGATAAAAATCATTTATTGAGTTTATGTCTTAATTATTATCAATTTATAGACATTGTTGATTTGAGAATGTCATATTTCAAGTTCTGAATTGTATGAAGAATGTAGCCATCCGTAAGTATTATGTAAACATAAACGATGTTATTTTCTATGTTTTAAGGATGTAATTGTCAGCCGATACTCATTTTAAATCCAGTACTTTTTAAAGCAAATTCTTGTAAATAGGCATAGTTTACTTTCTTAAACCTATAAGAAAAACTTGAAGATACAAAAGAGGTAAACTTGAAGATACAAAAGAGGTCGTAATTCGAGGAATGACAGAAAAAACAATGGCCAAATGAAAATGACAACAGGACAAATGTCAATGATCGACGACATACACTAAAAGATTGAACAACACGAACTCACTGACACACGAGCTTTGATTACAAACATTGTAACAACACGAACTCACTGACACACGAGCTTTGATTACAAACATTGTAACAACACGAACTCACTGACACACGAACTTTGATTACAAACATTGTAACAACACGAACTCACTGACACACGAGCTTTGATTACAAACATTGTAACAACACGAACTCACTGACACACGAGCTTTGATTACAAACATTGTAACAACACGAACTCACTGACACACGAGCTTTGATTACAAACATTGTAACAACACGAACTCACTGACACACGAGCTTTGATTACAAACATTGCAACAACACGAACTCACTGACACACGAGCTTTGATTACAAACATTGTAACAACACGAACTCACTGACACACGAGCTTTGATTACAAACATTGTAACAACACGAACTCACTGACACACGAACTTTGATTACAAACATTGTAACAACACGAACTCACTGACACACGAGCTTTGATTACAAATATTGTAACAACACGAACTCACTGACACACGAGCTTTGATTACAAATATTGTAACAACACGAACTCACTGACACACGAGCTTTGATTACAAACATTGTAACAACACGAACTCACTGACACACGAGCTTTGATTACAAACATTGTAACAACACGAACTCACTGACACACGAGCTTTGATTACAAATATTGTAACAACACGAACTCACTGACACACGAACTTTGATTACAAACATTGTAACAACACGAACTCACTGACACACGAGCTTTGATTACAAACATTGTAACAACACGAACTCACTGACACACGAGCTTTGATTACAACATTGTAACAACACGAACTCACTGATACACGAGCTTTGATTAAAAACATTGTAACAACACGAACTCACTGACACACGAGCTTTGATTACAAACATTGTAACAACACGAACTCACTGACACACGAACTTTGATTACAAACATTGTAACAACACGAACTCACTGACACACGAGCTTTGATTACAAACATTGTAACAACACGAACTCACTGACACACGAGCTTTGATTACAAACATTGTAACAACACGAACTCACTGACACACGAGCTTTGATTACAAACATTGTAACAACACGAACTCACTGACACACGTGCTTTGATTACAAACATTGTAACAACACGAACTCACTGACACACGAGCTTTGATTACAAACATTGTAACAACACGAACTTTGATTACAAACATTGTAACAACACGAACTCACTGACACACGAGCTTTGATTACAAACATTGTAACAACACGAACTCACTGACACACGAGCTTTGATTACAAACATTGTAACAACACGAACTCACTGACACACGAGCTTTGATTACAAACATTGTAACAACACGAACTCACTGACACACGAGCTTTGATTACAAACATTGTAACAACACGAACTCACTGACACACGAGCTTTGATTACAAACATTGTAACAACACGAACTTTGATTACAAACATTGTAACAACACGAACTTTGATTACAAACATTGTAACAACACGAACTCACTGACACACGAGCTTTGATTACAAACATTGTAACAACACGAACTCACTGACACACGAGCTTTGATTACAAACATTGTAACAACACGAACTCACTGACACACGAGCTTTGATTACAAACATTATAACAACACGAACTTTGATTACAAACATTGTAACAACACGAACTCACTGACACACGAGCTTTGATTACAAACATTGTAACAACACGAACTCACTGACACACGAGCTTTGATTACAAACATTGTAACAACACGAACTTTGATTACAAACATTGTAACAACACGAACTCACTGACACACGAGCTTTGATTACAAACATTGTAACAACACGAACTCACTGACACACGAGCTTTGATTACAAACATTGTAACAACACGAACTCACTGACACACGAGCTTTGATTACAAACATTGCAACAACACGAACTCACTGACACACGAGCTTTGATTACAAACATTGTAACAACACGAACTCACTGACACACGAGCTTTGATTACAAACATTGTAACAACACGAACTCACTGACACACGAACTTTGATTACAAACATTGTAACAACACGAACTCACTGACACACGAGCTTTGATTACAAATATTGTAACAACACGAACTCACTGACACACGAGCTTTGATTACAAATATTGTAACAACACGAACTCACTGACACACGAGCTTTGATTACAAACATTGTAACAACACGAACTCACTGACACACGAGCTTTGATTACAAACATTGTAACAACACGAACTCACTGACACACGAGCTTTGATTACAAATATTGTAACAACACGAACTCACTGACACACGAACTTTGATTACAAACATTGTAACAACACGAACTCACTGACACACGAGCTTTGATTACAAACATTGTAACAACACGAACTCACTGACACACGAGCTTTGATTACAACATTGTAACAACACGAACTCACTGACACACGAGCTTTGATTACAAATATTGTAACAACACGAACTCACTGACACACGAGCTTTGATTACAAACATTGTAACAACACGAACTCACTGACACACGAGCTTTGATTACAAACATTGTAACAACACGAACTCACTGACACACGAGCTTTGATTACAACATTGTAACAACACGAACTCACTGATACACGAGCTTTGATTAAAAACATTGTAACAACACGAACTCACTGACACACGAGCTTTGATTACAAACATTGTAACAACACGAACTCACTGACACACGAACTTTGATTACAAACATTGTAACAACACGAACTCACTGACACACGAGCTTTGATTACAAACATTGTAACAACACGAACTCACTGACACACGAGCTTTGATTACAAACATTGTAACAACACGAACTCACTGACACACGAGCTTTGATTACAAACATTGTAACAACACGAACTCACTGACACACGTGCTTTGATTACAAACATTGTAACAACACGAACTCACTGACACACGAGCTTTGATTACAAACATTGTAACAACACGAACTTTGATTACAAACATTGTAACAACACGAACTCACTGACACACGAGCTTTGATTACAAACATTGTAACAACACGAACTCACTGACACACGAGCTTTGATTACAAACATTGTAACAACACGAACTCACTGACACACGAGCTTTGATTACAAACATTGTAACAACACGAACTTTGATTACAAACATTGTAACAACACGAACTTTGATTACAAACATTGTAACAACACGAACTCACTGACACACGAGCTTTGATTACAAACATTGTAACAACACGAACTCACTGACACACGAGCTTTGATTACAAACATTGTAACAACACGAACTCACTGACACACGAGCTTTGATTACAAACATTATAACAACACGAACTTTGATTACAAACATTGTAACAACACGAACTCACTGACACACGAGCTTTGATTACAAACATTGTAACAACACGAACTCACTGACACACGAGCTTTGATTACAAACATTGTAACAACACGAACTTTGATTACAAACATTGTAACAACACGAACTCACTGACACACGAGCTTTGATTACAAACATTGTAACAACACGAACTCACTGACACACGAGCTTTGATTACAAACATTGTAACAACACGAACTCACTGACACACGAGCTTTGATTACAAACATTGTAACAACACGAATTTTGATTACAAACATTGTAACAACACGAACTCACTGACACACGAGCTTTGATTACAAACATTGTAACAACACGAACTCACTGACACACGAGCTTTGATTACAAACATTGTAACAACACGAACTCACTGACACACGAGCTTTGATTACAAACATTGTAACAACACGAACTCACTGACACACGAGCTTTGATTACAAACATTGTAACAACACGAACTCACTGACACACGAGCTTTGATTACAAACATTGTAACAACACGAACTCACTGACACACGAGCTTTGATTACAAACATTGTAACAACAACAAGTCATTTCATGACGACAAAACAGGATGCATGTTATGATTAAATTTTCCGCTATATAGATGATGCACTTTAAACACATATTTCCAGGTCTGGTAACAATGTTCATCGCATCTATTCCATTGAACGTGAAATAAAGGACACCACACCTTGACATGCACATCGAAATTGACCGTGATGGGTATAAAAAACAACGAATCTTCACAAGAGCTAAGATTTTAATGTTCATCGTGTGAACCTTCCATTTATATGTAGCAACATTGTAAGCCCATTTGTTTTATTGATGTTATTGTTTTTATTTACGTATACTGGTATCCAGAAACTGTTTCCATATTGGATGATCTTCGTGACGTTTAACAGTAACACGACAGGTCCCATTAGTGGAACAGATTCTGCTTACCCTTCCGGAGCATCTGCGGTCACCCTCGTTCTTTAGTCGATGTCGTGGTGCTCAATCTTTAGTTTTCTGGGTAGTGTTCTGTGGACCGTTATTTGCCTTTGTTCATTTTCTTTGGCGATTGTGATGTCTGGTCTTCTTTGATTTACGGTTGCTGGTTACCCATTTTGATTTCTTCAAACTTTATGACCTAAAGCTCCCCTTTTAGTGAAATGATGCAGTCATGCAAGTGAAGGTAACATTTCGACCCTCTAACATAACTGGGTGAACAGTGTTGTTGTGAAGAACACGAATTTCTAATCTTGAACTTTACGCATAATTTATTTATTATTCGTGAAGCAAAAGTCATCAATAATGTAGAAGAATTGTGGACCCTAACCAACATTTAAATGTCAAAAACAAAACTCTAGATCATTTGGAGATACAATAGGGAAACAATAGTCAACTTTGAATGTTTGAATGAAAATCTAATTACCAATACCTTCTCTAGGCATCTGTACGAAGTGACTGAATATTTTCTACCATAGATTTTTCCAACAGTCAACGCCTATTTACCAGTAGCAATATTCCAGTAGTACAAGTGACGGTTGACAATTATATACTAGTAACTAAATAGCAATTTCTCAGATGGCAGTGTATTTTTGCACTTTTATGTATATATTTTTTAATATAAATTCTAACATGACGTCCTTCTTTTGCTTTGTAAACAAACGAGCGATTTATCGATTGGGTATAATCTCATGACCACATGCGCAGGTGCATGTGACTGACTTTCCTCTCGTAAATGTACATGTTGATGAATTATCGTCTGCTCGAATTTGGCAACATAAATTGTGTGCGACATTTTCCGCAAGCGTAAATATAAATTACCGTCTTCCAATCAAAGTATACTACCGTATTTGTACTCTTAGACATATCAGAATCGAAATAAATCATGAATTAAAGGAGTGTTGATCGTGTTTCTGTCCTATGATGGGAGCAATGATCTACAACCAGTAGATTTTACCATCTTATCTTCAATTCAGTTAACAGTTAATATCACACGTTTTTCGCTGCAAATGTAAAGGCCGTGTTTATTTTATGTCGTTTAGTGGATACAACTCTATGCATGTTTTTGTTTAAATTGTGTTAGTGTTTTGACTATTGGCAGTAAGAGGGGTGTACTTATACTTTAAATGAGGAGACTGTCATCCCAATAACTGGTTTAACCGAGCAAAATATCTGTTCCTGTTTCAATATCTAAACTTGCCATCAGTATCTGTCAATGACTTCTATTTGCAAGTAGTAGTTTGGGATGATGATCACGAGGAGTGATTCGTATTGTTGTGGTCGAAAGAATGTATACCATTACTGTTATAAATACTTTTTCATTACAAATATTCGGGGTAATTTCAATACATATTGATTCGAAATATTACGAAATGTTCGTGAAATCAATAACTTAGTTCGCGTCGTGCACACTAAATTAAATAGCTACGCTATTGTCATTTGTAATGGAATAACACGAATGTCACAATTCACAATAAACTATATTACTTGAAAGATTAGATAACTTGTATATGAAGTGTCTACCTTTGCCATTCTATGTAAGATCAATGAAAGATAAATGCCGGATGTGGCAATAGCGTAAATAAACATTGCAAAATACCAAGACTATAAAGAAAGAATAAAAATGATAAAAGTATGAAGAAAACAGGATCATAAACATGTAGAAATGTTATTGAAAGTAGCATCTATAGGTAATTGTTCTTGTCAGAATCGGGAAATCATTTAAATAAACGTTAGAGAATATCGAAGGGGCAATCAAAAATGGACAATCCAGAGAAACTGGAAACATAGGGTACACAAGACGAAGAAAAACAAACCGAAAACACAACACACCACAACACAATAAGACATGAACAAACCCACAAACAAGACATGAACCCTCCCACAAACAAGACATGAACTCTCCTACAAACAAGACATGAACCCTCCCACAAACAAGACATGAACCCTCCCACAAACAAGACATGAATCCTCCCACAAACAAGATATGAACCCTCCCACAAACAAGACATGAACCCTCCCACAAACAAGACATGAACTCTCCCACAAACAAGACATGAACCCTCCCACAAACAAGACATGAACCCTCCCACAAAGAAGACATGAACGCTCTCACAACCAAGACATGAACCCTCCCACAAACAACTGGAGGTAAAAACGAACCGAACAGTGTTTCTATGTGAAAATTATAACGGACACTGCAACAAGGAACTCAGAACGTAAAGAAACATAATAGGACAACACAATAAACTAAAAAGATGAGCAACACGGACCCCACCAAAACACCGATGATGAACTCATGTGCTCGCGAAGGATTAACAGTTCTTGCTTCTTATAAGACACCCGCCGTGTTACCCACATATACAAACGGTTCATTCAACCTATGCCAACATTTAAAAGAAAATATATAGAAAGGTAAAAAAGATTGTTGGCATAGGTTGAATAGGTTAATTGTTATATAAACATGACGAGTCATGTTTAATTAGTGTAAAATCGGGGGAGATGTCAATGTACTCCAAGTCCACAATTAATTTTAAATGTAAGGTTGTCTTGTTTTTGTGTGAGTATTGAGTGAATAAACTAAGTAGGTATTTAAAATCATATTTTATGGAAATAACAAACAAAAAATCAGTATATCAGCACATATATTTAATATCAAACTTTATAAAAATAATTAGGATATTATAAGCACATATATTTTAACATCAATCATTATCAAAATAAAATAGGATATTATAAGCATATATATTTTTATATCATACTTCATGAAAATAAATTAGGATATTATAACCACAGATATTTTTTTTATCATACTTCAAATTATCTTATAAATAATTAGCTTGGAGTGAACTGAATTATCTTATGATTAATTAGCTTGGAGTGAGCAATTAAAAAATACTCTTCAAAATTATGATAATTCTAAATTTATAAATAAATATTATCAGAATTTAAGTTATATGCTTAAATTCATTTATCACGTCGGGATTCTACGGGATTGTATTCAGGGTTTTAGGTTGACAGTTTAGTGACGTTGTGGTTCCTTACCAAACAAGACTGATGTTGATCAGCGTTTAATTTTAAAGTATATCCAAGACCATCAACAGTTTAATTGTGTGTTATTCCCTAAAAGTGGTCGGTAAAGTAGCATAGTTTTTATAACGGATTCATTTATTTAGTTTCATGCTGTTTCTTGGTTTGTAATTGACATTGAATTGAATTTTGTTGAAATACTGGGAACGCATGCTTGAATGACGTTGCATCAGATCATTGACATGTTAAATATGATTAAACAATTATAAACTATGGAAATTGTTTCAGCGAACCGATATAATTTGAACTGATATAATTTGTTAATAGTGAGTTATGTTGTAATTGTTAAGTAAATTATATTCGTTGTGTAATTTTATTCGCCACTGCTTCCGTTCGGCCACAGGTTTACGAAAGTCAGTCTGGACACACGTTTACATACAATTACATATTGTAGACTTATTTGCTTTTAAATAATAATAATAATAATGAATAAATAAGATCAACCCCATCAAACAAATTTCAGCTGTCGAATGCATACTGAAGAAGGACGAGGTCAAATTAAGTTCAAGTTTTGAATACATAACATCTATAATTTGTTCATTTGTGTGCATGTTTGTTCATTATGGCATGTTCTTGTGTATTTGCTTGACCCATATGTGTGTAATTTTGCAAATAAGGTTAATTAATTAAAATAATCAATTTTTTAACAATTTAATATTAAGTTTCAGGTGTATAATAATGTTGCGGCGGTCAGCAAGGAAGAGGAAAGCTTCCTCAATTCCATATAGTACAGTGATAGCTGCATCAAGGAAAAAACCATCTTCAGCAGTAGCGACTACAGTTGATGGTGGGAATTTGGTGTCTTGTCCTTTGCCTTATAACCAAGAACCAGTGTCTTTGTCAACTTCTTCGCCTCATAACAATGTACAACTACCTGTGGCAAGCTCAATTGGGACTATGGGAGTTTCTGCAAATATCACAAGTTTACCACAACCTGCACCAATCATATTACCTAAAATTACAGACCACAGTACCGATCAGGTTCCATTCAATATAACTACATCGGAATCCAATAGTGGCAATACAGGAAATCTTGACACTACTGTGTGGATAGTGGGTTCTTCAATCATAAAAGACGCATTTGTATCAGCCAGAAGTTGTCCTGGTGGCACCTGTCTAGGATTGAGTCCCTTAAATGTATCTATATGGTGGCAGGGGAAACAAGGGATGGTTGTGAGACAAATCAAGGGTCAAATTAGATTAATGAAGAAATTTGAAGACGCCCCACAATTTATTATATTACATGTTGCAGGTAATGACTTGGGTTATAAAAAAGTTGGTTTTTTGCGCAACAATATAAAAAATATAATTCGTTGGATTTTGATTGAACTACCAAATACAACAATAATTTGGTCTCAAATCCTCCCCCGCCTGAAGTGGAGATATTCCACAAACCAAACTGCTATGCATGAATGTCGTTACAGAATTAATAATTCTATTGCATCCTTTGTTACAAAGCTTGGTGGTCATTATATCAGGTACCCAGATATATGCCGAAACAATATATTTCTAAAATCCGATGGAGTTCATCTTACACCAGTTGGAAATGACATATTTTTGAATATTCTGCAAGGAGCAATTGAGTATTTTATGTCGTCAAACTTGCGTGGATTACCCTTCCCAACTTATAATGAAAGCATTTAAGCATTATTGAATTTAATCTTTCAAATGGTGCACATCTTTGTTTAAAGGATTAAACTATTAGATGTTATTAATTATCTTACCTTAATTATGTTTTATTTAATGCGTTGAAGTTGTTTTCAAAGTATGTATACATCTTGATAAGATTGTTCCAATATCTCAAATTTATAATCTAAGTGGTTTAAATAAAAATCACATATCTATCTATCATCTATCTAATGGTTTAAGTAAAAACCACATAGTCAAATTGTGATGTATATATGTTGTTGCTTTTATGATTAATTGGTGTTGGTTCACAGGTTACAAGCGAATACCCCATTTCATGGCGGTTGACAGCGCAACCAAGAGTTTGCCTGCTCTGTCAATTTGGCGGAATTCGCTGCTTTTTATGTTTATCTTTGTATACTATTCTGCTTGAAACATACCAATTGAACATTTGCACCTGTGTATCCCACGGTGTGATCAGACTTTAATTTACAAGCACCTGTGTATCCCACGGTGCATTGTATACCCGTTGAATATCTATCTATCAAAAGGTTGCCATAATTTGTCGGTAACCACATATCTTGTTATTGTATCTATCTATCTATTTATCTATCTATCTATCTATCTATCTATTTATATATATATTGATCTGATATTGTATAAATATTAATAATTAAACCTGTGGCCAATTACCGCCAAAACTTTATATAATTGTTTCTTTATAACCGTACGAGATAACAGAATTTAAGTTATATGCTTAAATTTATTTATCACGTCGGGATTCTACGGGATTGTATTCAGGGTTTTAGGTTGACAGTTTAGTGACGTAGTGATTCCTTACCAAACAAGACTGATGTTGATCAGCGTTTAATTTTAAACCCTCCCTCCCTCTCCAGTATTTTAGAATGGATACTGCTGCTGGTTTTGAATTTATAATTTCAGATGCTGATTCGCCTTGATGATTGGAAACTGGTGCTTTCTATATTGTAAATGGATTACAGTACCACACAACGACTTACTCACCATGAAGAATTAATTGACAATTTGTGCAGTTTCCATTATTTGTATTTGTGCGTGTCGAACGTTAATTTGTGTAAAGTGAAGTCCTGTTAGATTCCAGCAGTGGCGGAATTCGCTGCTTCCACCAAGGATCAACTTAGCCTTGATTGAGTATCTTTTGCATCAATAGCTGAGCTATGTCCAGAAAATCACTGTAATGGGTGTAATGTAAAGCTCTAGAATAACGTTTGAGTTGTGAAATGTAAACTCTATACGCTGGTGATCCTGGAACATTGCTACTGATGAAGGGGAAGTTGACTATTGGAAAAATGAAGTCATCACATTTGCCGTACTATTTTGATTTTAATCTTCTTCCGTTGTCGATTTTAAGGCGAAGCGCAAGGTAAGAATCGGACCACCAATTGGGTTAATTTTACAAAATTAATCATCTGGGAAATACAATATTAGACATTAAATGACAGCACGACAAAGATGTCTAGATGTAGCGTTTATCGCCAGAAGTAAAGAGTAGCACCTAACTGCAGGCTAGTGGCGACAGAAGTAAAGAGTAGCATATAACTGCAGGCTTGTGGCGACAGAAGTAAAGAGTAGCACCTAACTGCAGGCTAGTGGCGACAGAAGTAAAGAGTAGCACCTAACTGCAGGCTAGTGGCGACAGAAGTAAAGAGTAGCACCTAACTGCAGGCTAGTGGCGCCAGAAGTAAAGAGTAGCACCTAACTGCAGGCTAGTGGAGACAGAAGTAAAGAGTAGCACCTAACTGTAGGCTAGTGGCAACAGAAGTAAAGAGTAGCACCTAACTGCAGGCTAGTGGAGACAGAAGTAAAGAGTAGCATATAACTGCAGGCTAGTGGCGCCAGAAGTAAAGAGTAGCACCTAACTGCAGGCTAGTGGAGACAGAAGTAAAGAGTAGCACCTAACTGTAGGCTAGTGGCGACAGAAGTAAAGAGTAGCACCTAACTGCAGGCTAGTGGCGCCAGAAGTAAAGAGTAGCACCTAACTGCAGGCTAGTGGAGACAGAAGTAAAGAGTAGCACCTAACTGTAGGCTAGTGGCGACAGAAGTAAAGAGTAGCACCTAACTGCAGGCTAGTGGCGACAGAAGTAAAGAGTAGCACCTAACTGTAGGCTAGTGGCGACAGAAGTAAAGAGTAGCACCTAACTGCAGGCTAGTGGCGACAGAAGTAAAGAGTAGCACCTAACTGCAGGCTAGTGGAGACAGAAGTAAAGAGTAGCACCTAACTGTAGGCTAGTGGCGACAGAAGTAAAGAGTAGCACCTAACTGTAGGCTAGTGGCGACAGAAGTAAAGAGTAGCACCTAACTGCAGGCTAGTGGCGACAGAAGTAAAGAGTAGCACCTAAGTGCAGGCTAGTGGCGACAGAAGTAAAGAGTAGCATATAACTGCAGGCTTGTGGCGACAGAAGTAAAGAGTAGCACCTAACTGTAGGCTAGTGGCGACAGAAGTAAAGAGTAGCACCTAACTGCAGGCTAGTGGCGACAGAAGTAAAGAGTAGCACCTAACTGCAGGCTAGTGGAGACAGAAGTAAAGAGTAGCACCTAACTGCAGGCTAGTGGCGACAGAAGTAAAGAGTAGCACCCAACTGCAGGCTAGTGGAGACAGAAGTAAAGAGTAGCACCTAACTGCAGGCTAGTGGCGACAGAAGTAAAGAGTAGCACCTAACTGCAGGCTAGTGGAGACAGAAGTAAAGAGTAGCACCTAACTGCAGGCTAGTGTCGACAGAAGTAAAGAGTAGCACCTAACTGTAGGCTAGTGGCGACAGAAGTAAAGAGTAGCACCTAACTGTAGGCTAGTGGCGACAGAAGTAAAGAGTAGCACCTAACTGCAGGCTAGTGGAGACAGAAGTAAAGAGTAGCACCTAACTGTAGGCTAGTGGCGACAGAAGTAAAGAGTAGCACCTAACTGCAGGCTAGTGGAGACAGAAGTAAAGAGTAGCACCTAACTGCAGGCTAGTGGAGACAGAAGTAAAGAGTAGCACCTAACTACAGGCTAGTGGCGACAGAAGTAAAGAGTAGCACCTAACTGTAGGCTAGTGGAGACAGAAGTAAAGAGTAGCACCTAACTGCAGGCTAGTGGAGACAGAAGTAAAGAGTAGCACCTAACTGTAGGCTAGTGGCGACAGAAGTAAAGAGTAGCACCTAACTGCAGGCTAATGGAGACAGAAGTAAAGAGTAGCACCTAACTGCAGGCTAGTGGAGACAGAAGTAAAGAGTAGCACCTAACTGTAGGCTAGTGGCGACAGAAGTAAAGAGTAGCACCTAACTGCAGGCTAATGGAGACAGAAGTAAAGAGTAGCACCTAACTGCAGGCTAGTGGCGACAGAAGTAAAGAGTAGCATATAACTGCAGGCTTGTGGCGACAGAAGTAAAGAGTAGCACCTAACTGTAGGCTAGTGGCGACAGAAGTAAAGAGTAGCACCTAACTGCAGGCTAGTGGAGACAGAAGTAAAGAGTAGCACCTAACTGTAGGCTAGTGGCGACAGAAGTAAAGAGTAGCACCTAACTGCAGGCTAGTGGCGACAGAAGTAAAGAGTAGCACCTAACTGTAGGCTAGTGGCGACAGAAGTAAAGAGTAGCACCTAACTGCAGGCTAGTGGCGACAGAAGTAAAGAGTAGCACCTAACTGCAGGCTAGTGAGACAGAAGTAAAGAGTAGCACCTAACTGTAGGCTAGTGGCGACAGAAGTAAAGAGTAGCACCTAACTGCAGGCTAGTGGCGACAGAAGTAAAGAATAGCACCTAACTGTAGGCTAGTGGCGACAGAAGTAAAGAGTAGCACCTAACTGTAGGCTAGTGGCGACAGAAGTAAAGAGTAGCACCTAACTGCAGGCTAGTGGCGACAGAAGTAAAGAATAGCACCTAACTGTAGGCTAGTGGCGACAGAAGTAAAGAGTAGCACCTAACTGTAGGCTAGTGGCGACAGAAGTAAAGAGTAGCACCTAACTGCAGGCTAGTGGAGACAGAAGTAAAGAGTAGCACCTAACTGTAGGCTAGTGGCGACAGAAGTAAAGAGTAGCACCTAACTGTAGGCTAGTGGCGACAGAAGTAAAGAGTAGCACCTAACTGCAGGCTAGTGGCGACAGAAGTAAAGAGTAGCACCTAACTGTAGGCTAGTGGCGACAGAAGTAAAGAGTAGCACCTAACTGTAGGCTAGTGGCGACAGAAGTAAAGAGTAGCACCTAACTGCAGGCTAGTGGCGACAGAAGTAAAGAGTAGCACCTAACTGCAGGCTAGTGGCGACAGAAGTAAAGAGTAGCACCTAACTGCAGGCTAGTGGCGACAGAAGTAAAGAGTAGCACCTAAGTGCAGGCTAGTGGAGACAGAAGTAAAGAGTAGCACCTAACTGCAGGCTAGTGGCGACAGAAGTAAAGAGTAGCACCTAACTGCAGGCGGTTGTTTCACGCTCATTTTAGGGAATGTGTTATGGTCATTATTGAAGATCATAGTGTGACTTAATTGTAGAACAGCAATAAAAGCGCTGTTCCTTTAATCTATTTTGTGTCTAAGAGTAAAATTGGATTCTCCCATGGTCATATACATACATATACTTTCTTACGAATCAGAATTTAATGAAAATAAAAGCAGCACTGCTTTCATTTAACATTACAGATCACTTGATATGTCAGTGGAGTGTAAATTGTGATGAACTGCTCTCTAATATAAATTTATATAGTACTACAATGAAAATCCATAAGGCTGTATGGTAAAAAAACAAATCCACAGGACTGAACCAAATCCATAGAGCTGTAGGGTAAAAAAAAGCAAAAAAAAAAAAAAAAAAACAACACAGGCACAAGATTTGAAACACATTTTTCTTTCAATTTAACTTGATGAAAAAAGTAAAATTTGTAATGTCAAAATAACAATGAATAACATGATATAAGAGATATGTCAGTACAATAAAGATACAGAACGTATCAGTATGGTTATAATCATTGTTAACATAACAATTAAAAGTTCAATGATAAAATGTAATGTTCATATGTACAAATAAATTAAATTAACCGTCAGAGCTATAAATAGCAACAATAATAATAATAATATCTAATATTCTACGTTTTCTAAAACATAAACATTTTCACTTCCAACGGAGAAAAGAGTACTATAATTTACTGGAATGTACTCCGTGGATAACGATAGACATATAGGTAAAGGGGAATTGTTGAAGTCTTTTAATGTTGATGTCGCCATTTTATTTTTTTTGACATTATATTCTTATTGGTTACATTTGCACCAAAACTACCGTGTGTTAGACTACGGTGTCTTAAACTATCGTGTCTTAAACTACGGTGTCTTAAACTATTGTCTTAAGCTACGGTGTCTTAAACTATCGTGTCTTAAACTACGGTGTCTTAAACTATCGTGTCTTAAACTACGGTGTCTTAAACTATCGTGTCTTAAACTATCGTGTCTTAAGCTACGGTGTCTTAAACTATCGTGTCTTAAATTACGGTGTCTTAAGCTACCGTATCTTAAACTACGGTGTCTGAAACTACGATGTCTTAAGCTAGCGTTTCTTAAACTACGGTGTCTTAAACTACAGTGTGTTATATTACCGTGTCTTAAACTAATATGACTAAAACTTGTCTTTGGAAGTCTAGATTGAAATATAATGTAATCAATATTTGTTGAGAAAACGAATGGTTCAATAATCAATTTGAATATACAGTGATTTAATGTTTTAAAGCATATTTGCGATATTTTGTCATATTCGTTTTTCTAGGAATGGTAATTTTCTTGAATTAATAATCAAAAAAATGATATGTTTTGTTTAAGGAAGGAATGAAATGCAACATTTTTTCTTCTGTGCTCTTCTATGTTTAAAACTTACCTGCATTTTACAGGTAAATAAAACCTTAAATAATCTTATACCGAATAAATTCGTAAGTCTTATTTTATAGTAGATAAAAAAAAAACCCAGCTCAGATTGTAATTTAAGCAAGAAATGCAATTTAAGCGTTTGTCAATGGAGAGACACAGGCAATCACAACAGAAATATCATATTTCAGTCCTCACATTGAAGAATATTTTGCATATTAAATATATTAAAACTATTGATTAATTCAAGAAAAAAAGGCTTTTCAGAATTAAATCTGTATTTGGCTTATAAGAATGAATGATAAACTCTTTTATCTAACACTATATACGTTTTCCTTTGAAATTAACGAAAGTCGCCGTCTGATACAAGGTGTCTGATACAAGATGTTGTATCACCACACTGTGGTGATAAAAGAATGGCGCGACGTTGCACGAGACGTTCTCTGCCGAACTACTTTGACATGACGTCATACCATTGGAATGTGAGACAAAACACAGTAACCTGACGTTGGTGAATGAACGGAAAAAATAACGTGACGTCATAAACAAAATGTAGTCTCCCTCAGAGTATTGTACACATTTTAATTCAACCCTTGCTATTTGATTAAAATTCGTTTTTATTGAAATGTTAGATAAACTTATTACATACATAGTGTGGTGGTACAAGACTGTGTATCAGGTCTTGTCTTTTGCGTGATCTAACCGCATCACAACTCGTCGCTATCACGACTCGTAGTGATACTGGTTCACACAACAGACTCGACCTGATACAAAGCCTTGTACCACCACACTATGTATGTAATGGGTATGTATCTATATCTAATTCAGAGCTGCTGAGTTGGCGTTAAACAACAATCACTCACTCACTCTAATTATGGGCACTAGACGCGCTTAAGGAATAACCATCATCAAAGAAGCTCAAAGTTAAAAGACGTCACGATATAGCTGAAATATTGCTAAAGTTGGCGTTAAACACCAATAAATCAATCGAAGTTAAAAAACTGGAAAATTAACGATTTAAAAATCTTGGAGAGCAAGAAAACGAAAGGGCCCATTGCATGAAATAGTGAATCATAATAATATCGGAATCATCCCGTTGGTTTCAAGCTTACATTGTTAAAGTCAACAAATACTGCTAGTGTGCTATTGTCAAAAAACACCCTTCGCGTCCCAAAATATTTGCATTTTTGTTTTCAGGACTGGGTTGCTCAAAGCGTTGGCTAGTGTTATCCACTGGTTAAATCTAGTTATCCAATGGATACATTTTAACCAGAGAAAATGTATAAGACTATCAATTTCCTCTTCTGATATGTCTTTAGTGCATCGGTGTGAAGTTCTATAATTTTTTGTGTAACTTCCCTTGGCGCCGGCAAAGCTGGACCCCCTCCTGTCTGATTGAGGCTCTTTCTAATTACTGCAGCCTCCAACTTTGCTGTAGAACAGGCTTTCTCCACTTTTCCTTGATTTGCTCTACCGATCTTTTGTTGCCCACCCGCCCTTGCATTCACAGAGTCTGTGATCTCTTTCCATACTTTTGCCTTCTCTGCATTTGTTATGACATTCGTTTGTTTTGACCTAATTATGGTTATGTTTTTCTCCACAAGCTCGCATAAGAAAACCAAGTCAGCCTTGGAGAAATTTTCACCTTTCCGTCTTTTTTCTTTTGAGCAGACGATTTCTGACATTTTGTTTACAAAGAATACTATGGAATTATGGGATACTATCCACTGGTTAAGCTACTTAACCACTGGTTAGTTATCCACAGCACTATCCAAAGGTTGAGCAACGTAAAATTATCCAGCGGATATGGTACCACTGGTTAGCAATTTTATCCATCAGTTAGCCTAACCAATAAATAAAATTAACCAGTGTTTTGAGCAACCCAGTCCAGATTGACATGTCGACCAATAACGCGACGTTATTGACGAAAACATAGTTCTGACAGATTTTGTGAAGTTGGTGAAGTCAACAAGCAACAACGACCTATTTCCATTGGTCAGTAATCCCGTTTTTTGTGTTCTCATCGAAACCACAAAAGTGAAAATCAACTACATTGTGTAGATTATAACGACATGTGTTTCAGTAGTAGCAGGGACTATAATATCAAGTAGATTATAACGACATGTGTTTCAGTAGTAGCAGGGACTATAATATCAAGTAGATTATTATTTACTATAGCATTGTAAGGTTCGAGCTACCGTGGTGATTCCGTTAATATAAAGCTTTATAAATTCCACCACTCAAATGGGAAAATTTCAATATTCAATCTATTTACTGATTTAAGCATAACTTTCACAAAGCAAAGGCAAAAACGTGTAATATATTTGCAAAAAAGCAAATTTTCGGTTTTAAAAAGCGCATTTGATATGTACATAATTTCAAGTATCTTAAAAAATTTGTAAAATATTTTTTTTATAGTTAAAGGTTTCCTACCTTTTTTTTTTATCAACTATATAAAAACTCACAACCATTCGGAAATAACACTACTATTGAAATATCGAAAAACTCATCTTTCGCGTGGAAATTAACGGGCACACTAAGTTGATATTAAAATATTCACAAGGGAAATAAATATGTGTATGTTCTTTGATTTGAACAAATAAGAACATTACAAGTATATGTCAGGGTGAAATTTCTGCCGTGAAGATATATTTTTCTGACAAGTTAGATCGAACAGCAGACTCCATCATATTTTTCATCATGTACAAAATCATATCCTTAAAACTTGATTTGACATACAATAACCCCCCCCCCTCCCCCCGAAAAAAAAATCTAAAATACATATGATATTTTTAAGATATTTTTCTTCAGATATAACTAAAGTTTCCCCAAAGCCTAAAGTTGAAAAGATACCGATTCTTACCGAGAAGTAATCTTGAACTGTTCAAATTGATTTTAATGTTATTGGTACTTTTACGACCCAAGATGAGCAAAGGAACAGAGGTCGTACTATCACTGAATTTTCAGAAAACAACATATTCACTTTTTGTTCTCATGTATACCCTCAATAGATAAGAATAATAAATATATTCATAACAATTTGGAAATAACATCGTGAGCAAAATATTAGCTCACATAAATCAGTTAACAATAAAATTTACAATCTCTGAAAAAAACTATAACATAACTATTGCAACAAATCACAGCTGAAAGCCCTGTCAGAAAATAATATCAAACTCTTTATAGAATATCCAAATCCCTATCCTTTATATGACTGCTATCGTCATCACTCGTTAAATTATAAGATTTCAACACGTCTGGCTGCGGTGAGTTCCTATTGCTATTAGAATGGTTACTCCCATCGCTTTTCTGGTGCACATTTCCTATTAAGTTTGAGCTGTATTTGAGTCCTCCCGGATTAGTACGAGTACGTGACCTTTTGGGACTTATTTTTGAAAGTTTTGAATGCAAATTCAATTTTAAGACGTCGTCGGCCATGGACGCAACAGATGCATTGTGATCAGAATTACTACACGAAGTATCGACATCACCATACGCTGACTCGACAGCATGTCCTGTCGTATCATTGGTATGTACTGTTGATATAGGAGAAGAAGCACCTGATGTCGACCTTGACCTTGCAGTGTCTAATGTCAGATATGGTTCCTGTGACAAATGAATAATGGATTTCTGACCCACAGATATTCTAGATGGACTATGAGAGCAATCATCAGAACTTTTTTCTGGGACAGATGACATTGACGATTTAGATGAATGTGGACCTGTTGATGAGTCTTGTGACCATTTAATGTTTGTAGGAGCAATGTGACGTTTTGGGGATGACTCCGCTGACGACTGATCACTGCTATGGATTGCTGTATTTTTCGGAGAAGTTGTTTTAGAATTTGGATATGCAGAACTATGGGAACATGGTGTTGAACTTGGCGAAAACATCCTCACTATTTCTGAGAGGTGATCGTCTATTCGTGATATTTTAGTATGCAAATATTCCATCTCTTCCTTCAATTGTAATTGGATATGATATAGAGATGTTAGAACTTGTGTTTCGCCTATAGACAAGCTGACCATTGAATCTCCATGTGACGATTCATTGCTTGCATTATGAATAATATCTATCCTTCCGTTGCTCCGAGGAATACTGCTGTCTTGAGAACCTGTCTTTTGCAAGTTTGACTTTTCTTTTAGACGCACTTCATCCTCTTCCGGAATTGAATCGTTTCCTTTCCTCATAACTAATTTCCCAAATTTAGATAATGGCTTTACCGACATTTTGGGGGTTTCTGGGAGTTTCGTCTGCTGTTCCTCTATATCAACATTGGAAGTAATAATGTTTTGATTATCGTCTGATGTTATTTCAGGTGGTCCACCATTTAGGAATTTTCCCCATTTTGACGCCCCTCCGCCTAAACGTGCAGGAGGCAGATTATCAGAAGAACCTTCTGTTACATTTATCAATCGCGTAAAGCCTCGCGGTTTTTCCGGGTTGTCTGGATTATCTTTTCCTTTTTCCAGATCGGATAGAACATGCATTCCCTTTGTATCACTAATTTTTCGGAATCGAGAAATAAGTTTCCGAACGGGATGATCACTTGATAATTCTAATGGAGGATCATTTTTACGCTTTTCTGCTAATTCTTTTTCCTTTTTGACATCAGCAACCTTTCTAAAGATTAACTACAAAACAAAACATTACATTGTATTGACAAATAATAGCAGTTGTACACGTGGATGTATATGTGTGTTAAAGTTTATCAATTTGGCTTCCGTTTCCATTAATTTTCGATTGGATTTCGGAATTGTTCCGACAATATTGTATTATTTTTCATTTTATTACATTCCATAATGTTTAATTTGCACTACGATAAAAGGAGACTCGGATAAAATACTAATTAAGCAATAATACAGAATTTTCTAAATAATACTTGCTTTTTCTCATGCCATTCGAAAAGGAGAAATAAGCTGATCAACGCTTATTCATAATGATTGCGTGACAATTTTTTGTTGGGTTTAATAATTATTATTGCTACGTGACATGTATACCGTGGGATGCTACATTTTAACACATTATCAAAATATCAAAGGATGCCTTGCATACATAATATTTATATTTATAATATGTATGTGTAGCACAATTGCATAGGGGGTATATATCTCTCAGTTGATACTATAGTCCAGTGCCAGTACTGCTTGTGGCTCCTATCAGAATTGCCTTGATATAGTGCTGCTAGAAAACAATTGAACCAACGGTTTGTAGTGGTAAAGTTGAAGTCATTACCTAGATCGCCATTATTTCTTTGTTTAACCTTTACAGAATGTCTGTATCACAGACGATGACGGGTGTGTTCTGGTTAGAGTAGTTACAATCCCGTCCTTATGTCCTCGTTCACCGAATACAACTTATCAACGCATTTGCAACATAAACAATACGACGGGGTCCTTAGTGGAGCAGGGACTGCTTACATTTCTTTTGTTCCTGTATTTAAATACTGTTATAGTTACAGCCGGAACCTTTGAACCGTAATGAGAGCGGGAGGTTTGGCGCTTTAAATTCTGATTCAACCCACCATTTCTTTAGAAATGCCTGTACCAAGTCAGGGTCATTACGGTTTTCACAGTTTTCCGGTTGTTGACTGATTTTGTCTGTTTATATAATTATGAGTTTTGACTTTCCCTTTGTAAGATTGTTCGGAGTTCGGTAATTTTGTTATTACCCTTATTCAGGAGTGTATCTTGATATTAATGGGTTTCGTGTTGCTGAAACATTAGTTTTCTGTGAAGTGCTTTGTCTTTTTCCTTTTTCAATTAGCCATTGTATTATCTGTCCATCTGTGTCCACCAAAAATGTTCGTGTCATATAACAGTAACTACTAATTAAACTGGAACTATATACCATCCTGGAGCACCTGAGCTTACTCCCGGATTTTTCTTTATTGTGTGGCTCATCATGAACAATCTTTAGTTTTATGTGTGGTATTTTGTAGATCAATATTTGTCTTTTTCCCTCCTTTCCTTTGTCCATTGTATCTTTTGTCCTTCGATTTACGGCATCTGAATATACCGTTGATATCTTCAAGCTGTTATTATTTTTTACTCAAGCATTTATTTTAGGAAACTAGATATGAAAATTGCTATTTTAGCGAAAATATTAACCTTTTCTCTGGAAAAAGTTAAACGATTTCGTCAATTGCATGTGAAAATTAAATAATAGAATTATTTTTCTTAGTTAAGCTTTAATACTTACGCGATGCCTTAGGTTGTATGTTAATGTCAAATTTCTAGCAAATGAGTTTGCAAACGCATGATAGAACTCGAGAACTTCGAGTAATCGACCTCTTTTGATCGTATGAAGATCACAATAGGTTAATGCTCGAACATTGGCAGTCGATTGACCAATGGTTTGTTCCTTCCAAAAATTATCACCGAAAACATCACCTTTGCCTGCAAAGGGAATAAATCATACAGTAAAATATACTAAAAGTATTGTAATCACTGTCCTATATGGTTTTATATTTAGTGCTCTGCTTATATTGTCTAGCACGCCACGATATAGCTGAAATATTGCTAAAGTTGGAGTTAAACAACAATCAATCAAACAATATATTAAACACCAACCAATCAAACACTATATTATCTAGAGTTGTGTTTTGTCTGATATTCTAAAATTCTATGGTGATGAACCCTAGTTTAGTGGCATATATCGTGAAATTGGCGTGTTCTATTTCTTCGTAGTTGATGGTACCATTATATCATAAGCTTATTCTACAATCTTAGGCAAACTCACATAAAATGTAAAAACAAATAGGATCTAATAAAAAGAAATAGCACCCGTCTGAAATATATTACTATTGTGTGCTGTTGAAGTTAAGATTCTTTTCTTGTTTTAGCAAGGTATTAAGATGTCAGCTATGATATGCCCACGTAATTCTACCTGAATGTTCATTTATATCAATATTTTGTCTTACTAATTAATTCCATTTTAACCTATTTCCTTTGATTTCAATTTAAGCGGATAGTGCAAGTTCTTCAAATCATTTAAATATTCTGTTTTTCGAAACCAATCCATGCATAAACGAGGGTTACATTATATGTGTAAGGACATGTGTTACAAACTTGATGTTTCCTGTTTTTTCGGAATCTCCTAATTACAATTGTTTCTACTTGATATGCCGTCTCAGAAGTATTGTTAAAAGCCCTGTCCCTTTACTTTAATTTGCGTCTAAGCTTAATGTTTGATAGTCTCTCATGTTCTTTTACATTCATATCCTGTCCTACTAAATGTTACATTTATCTAATGTTTTTGTTTGTATTTCTATTTCAGCTTGGTATTTTACATTCATTTAAACATTTCTAATAGATACATCCCCAACTGTCAATTCTTTATTTGTTTTATTCCTTGCTACGTTTGTCAGTATTTGTCGGGGTTTGTTTTGTCTGGTAGCAGGGTTTTCATAAAACTCCTGAATATGATAGTCACTTTGCAACTGAAATATTGTTACATTGGCCTTAAATACCCAAACTAGCTAATGATTATTATCTAATATTGTTTTTTTCATCAATGTCTTCCGTTGCAGATTTTGGTTTTGGTTTTCCTGTAATCTATATTTGATATTCAGTTCAATGGCTTTTACCGTTTCCTGTTATGTAATGGTGTTTTTCATATTTCAGACATTATATTTGTGGCTCTGAAAATCACTTTGCAATTACACGTTCGTCTTTTGCGTTGTGATAATCAAACAGCGACGTAGATGTGGAGCCAATGATGGAGGTAATGTTTTAGGGTAGACGCTAAAGGGGGAGGAGGACAAGGTTCCTAAGATGGCAAGCAAGAAAAGAAGACACTTTGGTTTCAAAGCATTCTCTTATACCCTTGATTAACTGTTGAATATATATTGTTTTGTTTTTTGCCCCACCCCTCGCACTGTGACTTTTACGCCCCTTTTAGAAATATGTTATGTTGTATGTGCTTATCATTTAACATACTTAAAATAGCAACGACTTCGTCATCTTGAATTACTTCCAACGATCCAGAAACAACAAAGCAAAGAGCATCCAAGCTTTCTCCTTGATGGAATATAAGATCACCAGGAGCACTGTGTGTCATATTAAAATGCATTGCCAACGCTCGCAAGCATCCATCACTAGCAAGTCGAAAACCCGGATGTTCTAAGAATACCTTTCGATTGAGATGCACACATAAGTCGGCTTTCATGTCTTTAGGACAGTAATTTAGTACCTACAAAAATATATTTATGATTAAATAAAAAATGTAGTAATACCTGATTATATACCCAATACGTAAAATCAATAGATTACACGGATTACCTGTTGAGAAAGATGAAAAAGAACATTGATTAATTGATTTTAGTTCAACTTTCAAATGTCACATTGTGTTTACCTTTCATACGTTAATGGAGGTATAATAGCCTTATTTCACATGTTGCCGGACCATGTATGCTTTTAGTCTTGTATTTTCTATAAATTGCACCTTGTATATTTGATGTGATTCAATGTTTATCGCTATACTTCTATAGCCAACCTCGATTATTAACATTTTATATTTTACAGTTTAAAGTAACTAAAACCGTCAGCACATGGAAATGAGAAAAACAAATGTTTTCAAGTCCTATCGTTAAAATATACTGCCTAATAAATACCTACCCCCATTCTTTACTTTACACAATACATTATACATATAATCCTGATGAGATAAATACAAACTTCCTAATATATGTGATATATTGGGTCAGAAACCCTATAATATTGTGAGGGGTCGTCGTGGCCGTGATCGTATGGTAGTTGGATTTACAACTACCTATGCAATCAGTGCTTATCACCTCTTATGTTGTGAGTTCGAATCTCGATCAGAGCGAGGTGCACAACATTATGTGATAAAGTTTATCAGTGACTTGCAACAGGTCAGTGGTTTTCTCCGGGTCCTCCGATTTCCCCCAACAATAAAACTGACCGCCACGATATAACTGAAATATTGTTGAAAGTGGCGTTAAAAACCATAAAACAAACAAACAGACCATGATAAGTGCCAAAAAAACAACAACAATATTTTGGATATATTAGGCTGGTTGTATTCTTTTGAATTTATTAGCTTTCAAATCTTTTGGTTTTGGGTGTATCAAAGTTTGATGAATGTTATCCCAGAAACGCATCGTGCGCACTAAATTTGATATCTACGTTTTTATTATTCCAGAAACGACTAGTGCGCACTAAATTAGATATCTACGTTTTTATTATTACAGAAATGCCTAGTGCGTACTAAATTAGATATCTACGTTTTTATTATTCCAGAAACGGCTAGTGCGCACTAAATTAGATATCTACTTTTTTATTATTCCAGAAACGGCTAGTGCGCACTAAATTAGATATATACGTTTTTATCATTCCAGAAACGGCTAGTGCGCACTAAATTAGATATCTACTTTTTTATTATTACAGAAATGCCTAGTGCGTACTAAATTAGATATCTACGTTTTTATTATTCCAGAAACGGCTAGTGCGCACTAAATTAGATATCTACTTTTTTATTATTCCAGAAACGGCTAGTGCGCACTAAATTAGATATATACGTTTTTATTATTCCAGAAACGCATCGTGCGCACTAAATTAGATATATACGTTTTTATTATTCCAGAAACGTCTAGTGCGCACTAAATTTGATATCTACGTTTTTATTATTACAGAAATGCCTAGTGTGTACTAAATTAGATATCTACGTTTTTATTATTCCAGAGACGCATCGTGCGCACTAAATTAGATATATACGTTTTTATTATTCCAGAAACGCATCGTGCGCACTAAATTAGATATATACGTTTTTATTATTCCAGAAACGCATCGTGCGCACTAAATTAGATATATACGTTTTTATTATTCCAGAAACGTCTAGTGCGCACTAAATTTGATATCTACGTTTTTATTATTACAGAAATGCCTAGTGTGTACTAAATTAGATATCTACGTTTTTATTATTCCAAAACGTCTAGTGCGCACTAAATTAGATATCTACGTTTTTATTATTACAGAAATGCCTAGTGCGTACTAAATTTGATATCTACGTTTTTATTATTCCAGAAACGGCTATTGCGCACTAAATTAGATATCTACGTGTATTAGATTATTTACTATAATTTAAAAGTATGTTGGAAATAGATGAATTGTTAAAGTTGAAATGTATGAAGCTCTGTGTCTATCTATATAAATTAATTCTTATTTTATTTTCTCAACAAACAATTTTGTGGCATCGAATTATATTGTCCATCCATTGAAACACAGCATATCAGTTTCAATTTACACAACAGTAATGTCATATTGTCATCTTGGATATTATCTCTTCCGTTTCTCGTCTTTAGTATAAAAAAAAATAATGAGTTATGGCATTAAATGGGGATCACAACTATATTTAGAACATTCAATTTAATCAGCAGAATAAATGATAATGACTATGAATATGCATACCTTAGTGGCATCAATGCCTTTAGTAATATCATATGTAGATGCAATATAGACAATAAATATTCATACCTTGGTGGCATCAATGTATTTATTAATAGCTCATGTAGATTCCATGTAGACAATAAATATTCATACCTTAGTGGCATCAATGCCTTTTGTAATCGCCCATGTAGATACAATATAATCCATAACACGTTCACTGAGAGCTTTAGGGACGTCGTGTAGTTTCATGAATTCTCTGACACTATTGAGCATATCATGGTAACGAGCAAAATTTGCGTAGAATTGTTGAAATATTGTTGTGACGTTTGAGAAAATTGTTGCATAGAGCAAGGCTGAAAAAACCCAAATATATTATTAAATATTATAAAATACATATGTAAGAAATCTGATATATGAAAGGTATTTAATATGTAGACCCTACATGCTACAAACATGTCATTAGCGAATATGAGCAATGAAAGCTCTGTTTCTTTACTTTAATGCGTGTCTAAATGTAATGATGTTCGATAGTCTGTCATGTTCATTTGAACTCTTTCTTACTAACTAAAGACGCACAAAGTAATGTTTGGTTGGCATCGTCACTTTTGGGAATAATTGTAGCTATTCCGTGACTACCAGGCATTTTGGGGAGATAATGGATGGGGGGGGGGGGGGGGGGGGGAGCAGTGAGATTTAACGATATGATAGGTGAATCTCCGGGAATTGGGTAGGTGTCTGAAATCCTTAACACTTGAATAGTTTGTAGTGTTATGCCTGAGGTCTACGACCTTAACTTCTCGACCATCCAGATCTATTGGATCGTTGTTTTTGTTTTATTGTAAAACTATTGATCATAAGTTATGTTAATTTGCGAACTACCAACGTATAATTTACTCATTAAGGATTGTTTTTCCTCGTATTATCTAACTAAATCGGTTGATCAACGAGGTAGTTAAGTAGTATAAAACTGGAATGCCCGGAGACAGATGATGAAGGTTAAAATATACATCACGATTCTGTCTCAATTATGAATAAAAAAAATGTAGCGCCAGTAGGACATTTAATATACTAATGGATTTATAAAATGGAAAGGGTTTTATTCCAGACACAATGACACATTTCTGTAACATGTAAAGTTTTGATTGTATATCAAGTTATATGCATTCAGGCTGCATATCAAAGGTAGATTGTTCTATTTGAAAAATAAATAAAGATCGTATGCAAATTAGGTGTAATTGGTTTAACTCCTATCTGTTTTTTCATCTTTTTCATTTTATTTGGATGGAGGGATTTGTTGTCTTTTATAAATAGGCGTTAGAGAATACCGAAGGAGCAATCCAGAATGGACAACCCAGTGAAACTAGCAACATTGTATTTAGTTGTATTGTGGTGTTTTGCCTATTTTAATTTTTCAATTTGTTGCACTGTATATTTGGTATTTCACCTTAGTATAATAATTTCAGTTTCATCCTACGTGTTTTACAACTCACCTAACTACCCGAGGTCTTATGTCAGAACTTGTCTAATTATTCCGAGAGACAAAAAATAATATTAGTGTGAAAAGGTTCTCTATAATATTTGACCTTTATGCACTCATTCATTAGACTAATGACGTTATCAGTTTACAAAACAGGAAAATCATTGGTTTATGTACAATGTACTTAATTGGAAAACTATTTTAAGTGCATTGGTCTTTATTGAATATTAAAGTTATTTTCTTAGGACAATACAACTAAGACTTATCCATTGTCCCTAAACGATGCAAAATATCATGGGAAATATCGAGTCTTTATCGAGTCTTTACAACGTTTGCTTTGCAGGTAAAATTTGAATGCAAGCAAAGCTTCACGAATAGACGTCATAACATTATCATAACAAATTACAAAATATCTTATCTTTTACAATCATTACACTGCAAAAATGAAGTGTTGATCCTCAGACACATTCTGTATATAAATTCATATAAGACAAGATGCAGCTTAGCCAAAACACTTGAAGTGTTGAATATTGAGCGTTTAATTTATAAAACACGTCAAGTGTTTTGGCTAAAACACTGTATTTTCACATAAAATCAATCATTTGTTTTGAATGTATGTCTGATATGATCTTTAAAATGTTGCATCTCACAATATAGTCAGAATGATAACTGAAATTTAGAAGTTTGATTGTTTTGAAAACCAAATAGTGTTTGAATTTGTTGCCAAAACGTGACAGATGGCCATATAAGATTCATTGTGACTGAGATTTATAGATTTCAACATTGAAACTAATGACATCGTTTTTCTATTGCTGTATATGTACCTATTGCTGTATATGTACCCGTCTATTGCTGTATATATACCCGTCTATTGTTGTATATGTACCCGTCTTTTGAATTTACAAACATACTCTTTACTAATCTATCATCCTGTTTTTGTAATGTTTTTCACTGAGAGTGTATGACAGACAATATAAATGTGCTTATTAATTGAGTTTGGTTATTTTCAAATGGGTTAGAATCCCCTTCGTAGACAATAAAAATAATGATCATTGTTTTGACAGTTTCAATCGAGTGTGCTTGCTTGTATGGGGCACATCAATCAATCACTTAATACCAAAATATACTTGTTGTATCAATTGCAGTGTATGTACGTAATACCAAACTATATTTATCATATCTGTTGCAGTGTATGTACGTCATACCAAACTATATTTATCATATCTGTTGCAGTGTATG
This sequence comes from Bathymodiolus brooksi, assembly GCA_963680875.1. Classification (NCBI taxonomy): domain Eukaryota; kingdom Metazoa; phylum Mollusca; class Bivalvia; order Mytilida; family Modiolidae; genus Bathymodiolus; species Bathymodiolus brooksi. The sequence continues at coordinate 121,814,511 of OY804576.1, read as the reverse complement.
TACGTAATACCAAACTATATTTATCGTATCAATTGCATTGTATGTACGTAATACCAAAATATATTTATCGTATCTGTTGCAGTGTATGTACGTAATACCAAAATATATTTATCGTATCTGTTGCAGTGTATGCACGTAATACCAACATATATTTGTCGTATCTGTTGCTGTGTATGTACGTAATACCAAAATATATTTGTCGTATCTGTTGCAGTGTATGTACGTAATACCAAACTATATTTATCGTATCTGTTGCCGTGTATGCACGTAATACCAAAATATATTGGTCGTATCTGTTGCAGTGTATGTACGTCATACTAAAATATATTTATCGTATCAATTGTAGTGTATGTACGTAATACCAAAATATATTTGTCGTATCTGTTGCAGTGTATGTACGTAATACCAAAATATATTTATCGTATCTGTTGCAGTGTATGCACGTAATACCAAAATATATTTGTCGTATCTGTTGCTGTGTATGTACGTTATACCAAAATATATTTGTCGTATCTGTTGCAGTGTATGTACGTAATACCAAACTATATTTATCGTATCTGTTGCCGTGTATGCACGTAATACCAAAATATATTTGGCGTATCTGTTGTAGTGTATGTACGTCATACCAAAATATATTTATCGTATCAATTGCAGTGTATGCACGTAATACCAAAATATATTTGTCGTATCTGTTGCAGTGTATGTACGTAATACCAAAATATACTTGTCGTATCAATTGCAGTGTATGTACGTAATACCAAATATATTTATCGTATCAATTGCAGTGTATGTACGTAATACCAAAATATATTGATCGTATATGTTGCAGTGTATGTACGTTATGCCAAAATATATTTATCGTATCAATTGCAGTGTATGTACGTAATACCAAGATATATTTATCGTATCAATTGTACGTAATACCGAAATATATTTATCGTATCAATTGCAGTGTATGTACGTAATACCAAAATATATTTATCGTATCAATTGCAGTGTATGTACGTAATACCAAAATATATTGATCGTATATGTTGCAGTGTATGTACGTTATGCCAAAATATATTTATCGTATCAATTCCAGTGTATGTACGTAATACCAAGATATATTTATCGTATCAATTGTACGTAATACCGAAATATATTTATCGTATCAATTGTACGTAATACCGAAATATATTTATCGTATCAATTGCAGTGTATGTACGTAATACCAAGATATATTTATCGTATCAATTGTACGTAATACCGAAATATATTTATCGTATCAATTGTACGTAATACCGAAATATATTTATCGTATCAATTGCAGTGTATGTACGTAATACCAAAATATATTTGTCGTATCTGTTGCAGTGTATGTACGTAATTCCAAAATATATTGATCTTATCTGTTGAAGTATATGTACTTAATACCGGGGGTTGGTTGGGGTCATGTTCATGCTGTTAACGCAACTTTCAACGATAATTCAGTTATATTGTGGAGGTCTGTTTCATGGGTGGAGGAAACCGGAGTACCCGGAGAAAACCACCGACCTGTCGCAAGTCACTGACAAACTTTATCAAATAATGTTGTATCGAGTACACCTCGCCCGAGTGGGATTCGAACTCACAACTTCAGTGGTGATAGACACTGATTGCATAGGTAATTGTAAGTCCAACTACCATACAATCACGACCACGACGGCATCGTATCTGTTACAGTGTATGTATGTAATACCAACATATGTCTGTCGTATCAATTGAACTAACCTCCGATTATCATCATAAATATTGAAAACAATTTCTCATTTTCTGTTGCTGCATTTACATTTCCAAATCCAACTCCAGTCATGCATGACAAAGTAAAGTACATGGCCGTCAAATATTGCATAGTTTTTGATGGTCCTCCTTCAATGTCAGATGTGGCAGATGAATTTGACCACGTGAATGGTTGCTTGGTAATATTACTGAGCTGTGTCAGCCAACCATATTCAATTCCTTCACTGAGTTCTCCTAATCCAATTGAATACCAAATGCATGCAAACCAGTGAGCAAATAAAATGAAGACGAGGATGAGTAAAACTAACATAGCGGCTCCATATTCAAGATAATGATCCAATTTTCGCACAACTCTCCCAAGTCGTAGAAGACGAACCACTTTCAAGGCGCTAAATAATGTGCTTATACGCTAAAATAAAAACATGATTGTTTGCACTTTATAACAGAAAAGTGTAACAAGAGTGTAACAAGAAATAAAATATATGTAGTGAAACCTGTCTAAAGCGAACACTTTTGGAAACAAAACATTTGTTCAGAAGGTAAATGTGCAGCTTAGACATGCTAAGTTTTGCAAATTGTTACATTCTGATTTTTTTTTATGACACTGGCTTCTTGTATATTCGATTTAGACAAGTATCACTGTATGACAATTTTAACAGCATGCAAGAAATTCAAAAATTAAAAGTGAATTTTTTTTTACCCTGGCTTCATTAAATGAACAACTCATTAAAGATATGTTTGTGATTGTGGGATGAAGAACAGAAAACAGCAAAATAGTGGCTTTTTTAAATTTGTGTCTCTGTGTAAAAGGTATTTCTTTTCATGTCCATTTACGTCATTATTCCTTCTTGTATAAGTTGAAAGAGCCATAGGCCTAAGAAAACAATGCAGACATCAAAGTTACCACGTTCACTCCGTCACATATTTTCTATGTTCTTTTTTTTGTGTCAATGCTAAAATGCTTTAAACACAAAACTAAGCTTGATTTTGTGATATTAGTGCAAATTGTTAAATGTTTTATAGGTCTTGACGTTGCATGTCCCAAATAGCTAGGAGTTCATATATTGTAGTAAAAACGGTCTAAAAGCGATATTTTCTAAAGACAAGAACAAAACACTTACTTCATCAACATATTCAAAGGCATTGAACACGTCATATGGTAGGCATGACAACAGGTCTATGACAAACCAACTTCTAAGGTAATTCATGCGAATGATTTTAGGATCTGATATAACTTCCCCACTTGGTCCTACAAATGTTGTATGAAAATTCAAAATTATGTCGACAAAAAACACTACATCGACTATGCTGTCGACAACCAGAAGCGGTACTTGGTCCATTGTCTTGTTTTTATATGCAGCGTTATATGGTACTGTGACCGCAGTGTAAAACGTTAGTAAAAGAATCATCCAGTCCCAAACTGTCTTAAATAAACAGTAATGAAGAATGATATGTGGTGGTGTCTTAGGAGCCTCAAGACGATATTGTGGCAGAACATCTGCATTCAGGTTCATCATCTGAAAAATAAAAAAAATAAAAAAATTATATACAAAAACTATTGATCTTGTTTTGTCACAACATAAGATTTTATTAGTAATAAGAAGCTTAACAATATCAAATTTTATTAGCAATAAGAAGCTTAACAATATCAGATTTTTAAACAACATTATTAAGAAAAAACTGGTCGAACGTGCTAATGTGGGTCACGGGTCACTGTAATCGGGCGGCTGTATCGAGAAACAGATACGGTGTTGAAAAAACTGTTGATACTGATAAAATATTGATAAATGCAATAAAATGTTATATTTGTCTTTAAGAAATATGATAGACAAAACCATGTGTGAAGTTTTATGACGAAATATCTCCGATTTCTATGTAAATTTACGAGTTGAAGTGGGGAAACACCCACAGGTAATTTTAGCGATGTATTTTTTATCTTGGACAAGAATAATGAGCGTTCTGATTGGATGACCGATTTAAAACACACTGACTCCGCATGGTAAAAAGATGCATGTTAAAGTAATCTATGCTATATTTATTCATTTGTTTGATTGTGGAATATTGTTGATCATTGATTTAAACAAGAAAAAAGGGAAAAGAGGGGGGGGGGGGGGAGTGAATTTTATTTGTGAATTTTACAGTTAAATAAATGTTATGTTTCGACAGTTTAAAGAGAAAAATAAAAATTTGTTGCGACTAAAGCTTATATCAGCGTTAAGAAATTGAACAAATATCAGTGGTTTTGTAAATGAGATTTATTTTAAATAGAAAATCTGAATTTATTATTTATCAATTTATTATTAATGATACAATTTTATATCCCTTGGGAGGGGGAGGGGGGCTATGATGAAAATTTGAAATAAAAACACAGGGCCGGACTTTAAGCAAAAATAATAATCCAGGATTAGTTTTTATTAAAAAAAATCCAGGACCACTGTGTCCATGAATTTTTTTTTTTCAAAGTTAATAATATGAAATATTGACATCCACACTTGCCTTTTGGACAGCACATTTCTGTGTCCACACTTGTATAAGTATTAAGAAGTTTAACAATATCAGATTTTTTATCATTAGGATGTTTGTGTTGTCTTTGTGCTAACAAGTTGTTATTTTGATATTGAAGGATCATTTACGTTTTCACACGACAATGATTAAGAATGCTTTCTAAGCACCTGAGTTCACCCCCGTTTTTTAGTGGGGTTCGTGTTACTCGATCTTTAGTTTGATGTGTATGTTTTGTAGATCGTTGTTTGTTCTTTTGTACTTTTTCTTTGGGCCATTGTGTTGTCTTTACTTCTTCGATATGCGGATTCTGATTACCCCTTGGTATCTTCAAACTCTTCTTTTATTTGTTTGAAACTGACATCTTAGTAAGTGTTGATATATTTTTGTTTATTGTGACCATACAGATAATATGCGATATCAATGTTACCACATGCACGACTACGACTTAATGGCGAATACTAAGACAGACAGAGAAAGGTGTCATCTCGATTTGTACGTAAATCCCTCAACTTATATTTTGTTGATCCCATTTTGTGTTCACAAGATATTTCAAATTGTCAGTTTGTCATGCCAACGGTTAGGGTTGTTGTGTACTTTTCACAATATGTCAGTTATATATAAGGATTGTCAGCTTTATTGGCGGAGAAAACCGTAGCAGGTGGGGGTAAACAGCCGATCTGAGTAGTTGACAAATTATATCAAATAAAGTACATCTGTTATGGGCATAAATCAAACTTACAGCCATATGCACTAACTGCTACTCCATACAATCACCACTACGACACTCCTCCTTTTTGTCAAAGATACATGCAAATATTCAAGCGCTATAGTAGGACCGTGTTTTGAAAGTAGTTCGAAAACATCTCCATTCCATCGAATATCAACTTACCTTGATTTTTTACTTAGGAAACGGGATTCATTTTGTACCTTGTTTTTTTTTTGAAAAGGGATAAATATGACAAATGATTTGTGTTCAGTTATTATTATATTTTCAGTAAGCAGCAGGTGACTTTGTTTTTATAACATTAGATTAATATTAATATCAACTTGATGTTCTTCATGTAATTGATTGTTCTGTGCAGCTTACAACACGTGAAAGTAATTAATGTGATCTGGAGTCAGTAATGTACTTTCTACTGTTTATCAGCATATAAAGCTTATCTTGGTCCAATAAATTCTATCAATTCTAACAGGGTCGTGTTTCACCTTGTATTGTGTTATCTAACTATTTATTCGTTTTTCTACAGAATCCCGCCATTAGAACAGGTAATCGTTCCGTCATATACTTCCAGTTATTGGAATATTGACGCCATGTTTGACATTTTAGTCGTAAACAACATATTACATCTGTTTATTGGTTGTGATTTGTTAATATTAGATTGGTAAATGCGTGTATAATATACTTACATTGGCTAAATGAGATGGTCTAGAATTATCAAACTTAGTGTTTGGCATGTGTGATGAAAACTGTAATAAAGTTGAACGGTTTCTGGTAACGGATCTAGCAAGTCGAGCAAATTTACTAAGTCCTGTAAAACATTGTAATATTGCTAATATCCAGTCATAAAGGTACTAAATTAAACAATTTCTTATACAAATAGTTCCATGCAACTGCAGATTAACAAAACATTACATTTAACACAAACAAAAATAATACCAGAAATTAATGCTGCTTATTCATCATAATTCTGAACATTGAGCAAAAATCCTAACATAAAGTAAGTAAGAACTGGTATCAGGCATAGGATGCAAAAAAAACCACGATCTAAACCATGACTACTTCATTTTCTTGACTTGATACATGCATTTGAATATTGGGGCTTAAATTAGATTTCTGGCTCCAAATTTACAAAATTTACATGATCCTTTTAATACCGAGTATGAAAAACTGACATTTATCATTGTATGTTGTAAAAAGTTTACAACTAGTTTGTAATGTCTGTCTAGATGTCTGTGTTATTGTAACAAGTAAATAAATAACAATGAATGCTTACCATTAGTATTCTTACCTTTAGCACCATCTTCATCTATTGGTTGTTTGAGTGCCGTTATATCTTTGAAGGTACATAAGAACAGAACAATCTGATCCTTTTCATTTTTAATAGGTGCAATGTGTAGCAGAAGCCATAAAGGTGTTCCTGAAATATAAACATTTTTTTGCTTCATTATTGGTCTTTTACGTTCATAGGTTACCAGAACTGAGGGTTGATGTGTGTGTTTTTGCTAATATTGCCAACTGCATGCATGTTACACTACTCAAATCTATATTCATCTTCTAAATCACAACTTTAACACAATTTTGCAAATGATTAAAATTGTTATTATTCATATTATTCCTTTATATATTCGGTTATTTGTTTTCCGAATTTGTAGAAATCTTTTGATTTTAGATATTTTCTATCTCATAGTGTGTCCATATCGATTTTAAAATCTAAATTCCTAATGATATACGTAAATACTAATCCATCTTACCTAATAGTCTAGTTCCTTCTAATCTTTCATGATTTCGTTTTTCCTAATTTATTTTAGAGCGAGAGGTTTTTGTCATAAATCGTAAAAATCCTTCAAAAGCATAATCATTGTAATATTGAATAAATCTTTATCATATGCAAATGTATATAATTTTGTTTTTCTGGATTGTAATATTTTGGTGGTATCATAGTACATGTACCTCTGATTGTGAGTGGTCCAGTCTAAGCCAGTTACAAAATGGATGTAATAGGATACCCTTGTCTGACCGACCTTGATATTGGGAAAACATGTGAATACTAATAATTTTATGTTAGTAAGGATTAAGATATTGTTGGTAGCATACAAAATATTATCAATTCAAAAGCTTTAACACATGGAGCTACCAATTCCAAAATTAACGGTCTGCATGTTGGTTGTGTTCTTTCAACAGAGGAATCCCTATTAGTTGATTAATATGGCAAAATATGAAATCACATGAGAAAAACATCAACCGAACATTATAATAAAGGGAAGAATAAAACTATATTTAATGTTTTATCATATTATATACGCTGCTTAATGGTATATTTACGTCCTTTAAGGTTGTTCATTTGTATCAATAAACCCTCATAGAAACATGAAAATAAATATACGACCATTTTCATGTAATAAAAAAAAAACTATTCTGAAAGTATCTAAGTAATATATAAAATGTTTCAAATATTGATGCCTACATTGATAACCATTGTATGTTACAGACAATACTGCTGATATCAAATATCACATGTTAAATGTATTCTCTAGCTATGGTTTTAAAAACAGATTGAAGTTTTTCTAAAGATAGAATTTACGTTGCAGTTTTAATTGATGAGCGAAATATTACATTACCTTTAATGCTTTACTAATAAACTATCTTTTCCACGAGATTTTACTCTTTTGTCATAGGATATATATGTAGTACGTCTTAACATTAGACAGCGATATTCCTTACGTAGGTGTTATATCTTTGTATAACGATACCTTACACGGTTTAAAGCGTATAAAACTTTAAAAAAAAGATGTACATAACACTACAATGTAAAAAAATAATTAATCAGGTACATTTAAAAATAATGAACTTTTTACGCGAAGGACGTAGCGGACATTACAACACGGAATTGGAAACTTGATGATATGTCACTCTAGAATAGCAAACATTTAGATAGATATCCGCGATGTTGAATTTTGGAAATGAAATACTATTGATAATATTTTCAGGTACATAAAAGATAAAACGGCAAAGGGAACAACTATTGAATAGGTACTTACGACAGTCGTCTCGATGCCTTCAATAGTCACCACAATAATGACTAGTATGGCATTCCGACTTGAAATGAAAGGACCTACTGTACTGATATACACTCGATAGACGTTAAGTGTTGGAGCTGGAATTGCAGTTCTCGCACATTGTCATAAACATGTTTTCAGTTTTTGAAATTGATTGTTATTTAAAGTTTTACATTTACTGCTTGTGATTTGCTTGTTGTTGTTTTACTATTTATTTTGATACTATCACTGTAAACATTAAAGTGACGGTTTTAAAATATTTGTTTACGTAACAAACACAATATATCCACGTATGACAATAAGTCGGTCAGTCATTGGATAATGTTTGATTATTTTTTTCATGTTTGAAAAGTAAACATTTTGTTCTTATTAATTATGTTCCTCATCTATTTTTGCTCATATGTGTCAAGTTCCATGGAAAAAAGATCAATAATAATGACACACTGACCCATATTTGTTTACTACCTTTTTTCCAAATGGCGTACTATTACCTCACATAAGGCCGGTCAAAGGTCAATAAAGCACATGATTTTGTCATAGGCCAACCAAGCTTAAAAAGTAAACCAGATTAAGAAAGTACAGTAATTTAGCTTTTTCAGTGTAATTGTTTTGTCTGAAAAATTTCAAAAGATGTTTTCTTAAATAGTTTGAAATTGAAGTATTAAAAATTAATTATTTGATGCAAATATTAAACTTGCTTACCCATATAATAAAGTATTTAATCCAGTGAATTTTGTGTTTTTGCTTATGTCAACACATTCTATTATAGACTGACTACATCCTGCCATATTTTTGTAAAACAATTGATGACTGATTTCAATTTATTTTAATCACATTTATTATCACAGAGTGGTAACAATACAGTTTTGTTGATGCTATTTGTAATAATGACAGTGGGTTTTTTTTACCAAATAATCTCATTTTTCTGTCTGGTTTAATTTAATTCTCTGTTCAATTTATGCTATAAATTTTGATTATTGCTGTTAAATTAATCTTTTTCTATCTTCTCTGTGAATTTAATTTCATTACCCCAAGAAGTAAGGTGTATATTTGTTATTAAAGCAGCAGTGGAAATGCAAAATAATCTGCCATTTTGTGACTAATGGAGAGCACTGGTATTAATTTTCCCGGTAAAATCGGCCATTTTCTGGTGGAATCTGAATGATCAATCATCATATTTTCAAAGTATTTTAAAATACAATTTGCTTGGCCTACATTCCAGAAACGGTCATGAACTGTGATGACGATTATGTCAACAAACCGGAAAGATAAAGATGCTTGGGGAATACCATCGATGGAAACATATTTAACAAGCTTAGTTATCAGGGAAAAAAGACATTAGTAAAAGGGATCTTTTTTACTTGCATGGAATTTATTCAATTCAATCTTCTCTGTTTTAATCTCATCTTGTAATTTTGACGTTGAAAATAATTCCCTCTGTGTTTATGTACGCTATGAATATACAGAATGACGTCATTGGTCTCGTGCTGCGCCAGAATTGTAAATCAAAACAAGTGACCGACTTCATTGCATGACCGAGCAGATGTCACGACACGATATGTTTGTAATTCTATTCTTTTTAATTAGCCAAATAACGACGAAGACTTTCAATCATGTTCATTTTATTGTATGTTCTGTGGATATCAAGCGATTGGAGATAAGAGTTTCTTAATAGATGTTTTGCAATGTATGCCCAACACCACGGAATTACAGAAATGTATATCCAGTGATATATTTGTACAATATTGTCTTAGCATAAATCCGCGTAAAATGACAGTACGAAAGCACAGGACAATTCGAAATTCAAGATTTTAAATTCGAGATTCAATATCTGAAGTTAGAGATTTGAAATTCAGTATTCTAATAAGTAACCAGTGAGGTGAAAATCATATGATGTTACATCGAAGCGAACCAACTCTTACTTAACTAAAGGGAGGCTACTCGTAATCAAATTAGAGTTTCTTGTCGCATTATGAATATCTAATTAATTTCCTCTGTAACTGACTGCATTTCACTTCCGTTGTTTTCAATTATTTATTATTCCATTTAACTAGTGATTGCCGTACGCTAGTTTTTTGTTTGTTCTTTAATGTTGGTTTATAAATTGATCTATTCCATACAATGACAAAGGTTTTGTTTGTTTGTATATAATTATGTTAAATTTGATTTGATTGATTTTGATTTTTGGTGTTTTAACGCCACTTTCAACAATATTTCAGCTATATCATCGCGACCAGTTTTAGTGGTGGAAGAAGCCGGAGTACCCGGAGAGAACCACCGACCATGTGCAAGCAACTGGTAAACTTTATCACCTGCGGCTGTGAGTCGAGAACACACTTTTTTGTAATTTAAAAGTCCGGGCGCGAACCCACGCTGTACTGGTGATAGGCTTGTATGAGTTGTTAGGTAATCCAACTACCTAGCTCATTGAGCCACCGAACCCTTAATTATGCTAAAAGATACTTCATTGATCGTAACCAAATTCATAATTTAGAAGAGTTTGAAGATACCTAAGGTGTAATCGGAATTCGGAAATCAAAGAGGACATACTACGCTATGGACAAAAGACAAACAATGATCTACAAAACGCTATCAGAAAACAAAAGATCGAACAACACGAATCCCACTAAAAACCGGAGGTGAACTCAGGTGCTTTCTCTCTAGATTGTGTGTTTTCGATGTTGAATTTCGAATCTCTAACTTCAGAAACTGAATATCGAATTTCAAATCTTTAATTTTTAATTATCCTGCTGGGTTGTCGTATTAGTTTGCTGTCATTATTAGCTGTCGTATAAGATAATAGTCAGGTTTGTATACAATTTCTCAGTTCCGTGTTGTGACGTCCGTTGCGATTTTCGCATTAAAGCGATGTTCGGTTCGCACTTTACGCCCAGTTGTTTGAAAGATGGCTTATGTCTTATTTGTGTTGTTTGTTTTATTGTGCATAGAGGTGTCCTACAATACTAAGTATCTGAATAGCATTTCGGATGTCCTTTAAAAAGCACGAATTGCTTACCCTTCGCGAACACATGTGTTTTGGTTTTTTCTGGTTTGTGTTGTTCATGTTTGGTATTGTGTGCGTGCGTTTTCCCATTGTTTGTCCCTGTCCTGTGTCTTGTGTGTCCGATTGTACATTCTTGATTGCCCTTTCGGTTATATCTAACGTTTATTTTCAAATGAAAAGCCCAGAAATGTAATGATATGTCGCGAAACCACGATGCCTTTTAGCTAAGGATTTGCATGTCGAGGCTTAAAATACTTATACCTGAAAATCTTATAAAATAAACATGTGATTAGCACTACTTGATCAACAATATGCTAATAATATCACTGATATCCAATTTAATTGCTGGAAGTCTTAGAGTAAAAGGCGTAGAAATAGGATTTGCTGAACACCTAGATGCAGCTTCTAATTATAACTACTGAATGACATAGATCAATAACTTACAATATATATCAGTTTTACAGCGTTTTAAGTTCTAAATCTACCTGTCATGGAGGTTTATAGGAAACGCCATTCTTCCTGATTTCGAATAACATATTGAACTCAATATAGGGCCCATAAAACTAGCTTAACCCCGCCCCTTTTTATTGAAGTGCCTGTAACAATCTCGGAATGTCAGCGGTCATGTATATGTGTGTTAGTTGTATCCATTTTGCAGCATTTTACGACTTTCTATTGGATTGTGGACCTGTTTGGACAATGTGGTATTTTTTGTTTTTTCATTAAATAAGTATAATTAACATCTTTGGTCAAGCAATCAAAGGTGGAGGAGAAACACGTGATTTGTATCATCCGCCCAGTATTCAGTGCCTCTGCACTGACATGGTTTATTAGATATATTCAATTATGAAATTTACAGTTCTTAAATAATGTAATTATTAACAAAGCTAAGGTTCTCCTCCCTCGGGCATTGGTAACCTTAGCCGATGTTGGCTATCCTGTTTAAGCCCTTTGGTTTTATTGCTCCCAAAACTTTAAATTATTTGGGTTTCCAATCTTTCGATTTTGAGCGTCACCTGATGATGGTTATTCCAGAAACGTACCTGATGAAGGTCATTCTAGAAACGTACCTAATGAAGGTTATTCTAGAAACGTACCTGATGAAGGTTATTCTAGAAACGTACCTGATGAAGGTCATTCTAGAAACGTACCTGACGAAGGTTATTTTAGAAACGCGTCCGTGTGCACTGAATTTGATCTACGTTTTTATTATATCAATTTGAGGCCAAGAATAAGGATTTAAATACAGAAATAGGAATTTAGAGCACTTCGTGAATATTTAATTATCTAATCATTTAAAGTGTCTTTGATGCTTTTGTATTATAGTATGTGGATTACATATCAGCTGATAGGACACACACGTGTAATCTACATCTAACGATAAGAAATCAATGATCTACATTCATATGAATCAGAATCTTACGTACATTTTTATAAATATTTTAGTTAATTAATAATAATCGTTTATTTATATATTCTTAAACTGACGATTGTAAGCATAAATAGAAATATTGAAGACTTCCCAATAGGTTAAGTGTACCGTAATTCATATTTATGACTTTCCTGGCATTCACCTCTAGTTTCCACGTGCATGTAAATTGGCTAAATGCCAGAGGTTACATGTAATATCGAGTTAATGTATGACAGATTTTATATGCATGAGGAAACCAAAGAAAGCAAAGGATATATCTTGAAGCAGAGAACCAAAATGTTTATAATGAAGCAGAGAATCAGAATGTTTATAATGAAGCAGAGAATCAGAATGTTTATAATGAAGCAGAGAATCAGAATGTTTATAATGAAGCAGAGAATCGGAATGTTTATAATGAAGCAGAGAATCAGAATGTTTATAATGAAGCAGAGAATCAGAATGTTTATAATGAAGCAGAGAATCAGAATGTTTATAATGAAGCAGAGAATCAGAATGTTTATAATGAAGCAGAGAATCAGAATGTTTATAATGAAGCAGAGAATCAGAATGTTTATAATGAAGCAGAGAATCAGAATGTTTATAATGAAGCAGAGAATCAGAATGTTTATAATGAAGCAGAGAATCAGAATGTTTATAATGAAGCAGAGAATCAGAATGTTTATAATGAAGCAGAGAATCAGAATGTTTATAATGAAGCAGAGAATCAGAATGTTTATAATGAAGCAGAGAATCAGAATGTTTATAATGAAGCAGAGAATCAGAATGTTTATAATGAAGCAGAGAATCAGAATGTTTATAATGAAGCAGAGAATCAGAATGTTTATAATGAAGCAGAGAATCAGAATGTTTATAATGAAGCAGAGAATCAGAATGTTTATAATGAAGCAGAGAATCAGAATGTTTATAATGAAGCAGAGAATCAGAATGTTTATAATGAAGCAGAGAATCAGAATGTTTATAATGAAGCAGAGAATCAGAATGTTTATAATGAAGCAGAGAATCAAAATGTTTATAATAATGCCGTTTAGTTACCATGCAGCTAAAAATTGCATATAAAACCTTTATTAAATTCATTATCCGACGTACAGTCAAAAATGCACAAAAACTTTCTTGAACAATTGACGTTATCACCTGATAAATCCCGCCCAAATCTAATGAAATTTGCACACATTTTTAAGGACAGCATTTGTTTTGTTTTGCCCCATCTTGAGTTACCTGTGTTGCCAGTTTCTCTGGATTGTCCATTTTGATTGCCCCTCTCGGTATTCTCTAAAGTAACTTTATGCAATACACGTTCTATTTTTTTTTAATAAGGTGTTTTGTAGTTGTATAATTATAAGACTAATTAGGAGTTTTAAGGTGATAGATATGGTATTGATATTTTCAACACGAACATAATAGTATATTAGATAATCTAATCGATCAATATCATATCATAGTATATATATATAAGTATCACTTTTAATGGCAAGTAGAACAGTCGGAAAACGACACCTACATGTATCATCTCATTATAAAATGTATCTATTATAGAAATTGTGTAGAGAGGCTTACCTTTGTTAACCCATATTTTTACATGTACTCAAAAAGGTTTAGATATCATTATTACGCAATCATTGTTATGTTTCCAGCTCTCAGTCAGTTGCAAACATGATTGTACTCTGTGTTATGTATCTATTCCATTATAACCCGATTCCGAAACGGGACATTACATAAGCATTTTATTTTTTTGCAAAGGTTTTAAAAACATTGAAAAACTATCAATTCTAGTCCCATTTGTAGCATAAGACAAGACCATTTATAGTATTTGTTCAAGTCATGAATTGCTAAAGTATTGTTACGCTTAACAGCAATTACATAAGACACAAATAATTACATATGCTTAGCAAATTCTATAAATTTGATATCTACGTTTTTATTATTATGCTATTAATAGATGCAACCAAATGTGAAAATTCTAATGTATTATTGTAAATCTATAGACTTTCACACTTACACTCCGTATATAGATAATGAAAAAATAATAATTTATATTATTCCTGGTTTAGAATGTTTGGATTTGCTGCTTATTTTTGAACACGTTCGTCATTTCTAAAAAAAAATGTTATATTTCTAAAATATATCTACGTAGAATTGCTGTGTTTTTTATACAATAGTTATTTAATTAATACCAAAAAAGAACTGTATTTACGTATATTGAGATATACCAGCTTGCTTGTGACGATTCATAATTAATTTATAATCCATAGTTAGGAGTGATAACATATTTTAAAAATTGTCTGCAAAATAGATTTCATCTAAAAATAATATAAACATTGTCTTGTGGTATTTTCATTGTTTAACAAATAAAGAAATTGTCTGAAAAATATATTTCATCTAAAAATAATATAAAAATTGTCTTGTGGTATGTTCATTGTTTAACAAATAAAGAAATTGTCTGAAAAATATATTTCATCTAAAAATAATATAAAAATTGTCTTGTGGTATGTTCATTGTTCAACAAATAAAAGATTACCAGATGAATCTATTATAAGACTTATATGTATTTTTTTATCTTGCATATGACTATTCAAAATAAATCTTTGTTCGTGATGTGTAAATAATTTTTGATTTTTTAAAATATTTTTGACTATATATATATCTAAATAAAATATATTTTTGCACCGGTAATGTCCACATGAAATACCTTTTTGTCTAGGATTCGCGTAAGTAAACCGCATTTTTTGTCCAGGATATCGTAGATATATGTGTGGATAAAATACATTTTTGTCTATCACTTAATTAGTAACTACTTGTATTATTGTACCTTTTTACATTCGTGCTAATTTATGCTAATTAACAAGACTCATAGACCACGGAACAAAATTAAGACTAAACTTACTGTTTTTCTTGTAAAGGAGAACCTCATTTTGTGTTTGTTCTAATAGACTTATAGACCACGGAACAAAATTAAGACTAAACTTACTGTTTTTCTTGTAAAGGAGAACCTCGTTTTGTGTTTGTTCTAATTCTTCAAACGAATTTTCAATTTTGACAACAGTATCCTTATCAGTCAGTTCACCATACATAAAACTACATGTACTGCTTTTCTGCATGACTTCAGCTCTGCTATAACCAGCAAGCTTACAAAAGCCGTCGTTACAGTACACTATAGGGTAGTCCATAATCCGGGCATTAGCAAGAATAAAACTGCTATCTGTAAACAGAAAATGTACAACATGCATTAACATCATCTAATGCAAACACAATGTTAGACAAAACCAAAGAGACAATCATGTATGGACAATTCACAGAAAAATGCAGCATTGGGAACAAGACATAAACACGTATATGTCAAATTTAGTGCGTAGGGTGTGTGTCTGGTACGCTTATACAACGATAACATTCAAATAAAAAGCGCAACACAAAAAGCTAAGAAAAAATGAGTAGCACAGACCTAATAAAAAAAACCCATCGTTATCCCAGGTGCTCGTGAAGGGTAGTAAATGTGTCTATTATTAGATCTAACTTCCCTTGTGTATTAACAATCAATGTAGCTTTAGAGCTCATGCTTAGTGTATTTTTGTAGGAGTGCTCGTGTCTTATTTACGTTATTTGTGTTTGTTTGCGCATAGTGGTGTCAAACACATATTGTGTCGTGTTTCTGTTTTATTTGTTTTCGTCTTGTGTCTTTTGTACCCTATGTTGCCAGTTTCTCTGGATTGTCCATTTTTGATTGCTCCTTCGGTATTCACTAACGTTTATTTAACGATCTACTCCATAACAATTTCATAAACTTATTTGTACATAAAGACGTAGATATCCAACTTAGTATGTACGACGTGTTTCTGGAATAAAGTTGATCAAGTTCTATGATTGGCAAAAGTTTGGAAAGCCTTTGGGAGCAAGTTAAACAAAGGGCCTAAACAGGATAACCAAAATCAGCTAAGGTTTTATGTAATATGCATGAAGGAGATTGACCTTAGTTTTTAATAAATTACATTATTTTAAAACTGTAAATTTCAAATATAAATATATCTAATAAACCATGTCAGTGCTGAAGCACTATAATATCCTATTTTATTTTTATACTAGAATTTATTAAAAAAAAAAAACAAAAAACCCACATTTATTCAATGAAGATAACTCTGTAACATGATCACATAAGCAACAAAAAAGAACACAACGAGTACATCTACATGTTCTGGTTTGAAACCAAACACATTTTCTGAAGTCGTTGTGATTTCAAAATGTATTTAAAGATTGGATGTTACCTATCACCACTGATGTTGTGAGTTCGAATTCCGATCAGGGCGAGGTGTACAACATTATGTGATAAAGTTTGTCAATGACTTGCGACAGATCGGTGGGTTTCTCCACCAATAAAACTGACCGCCACGATATAACTGAAATATTGTTGAAAATGGCGTTGAATACCATAAAACCAATCCAACCAAACCTGAATGTTACTTCTAAAATACTAATAAAATAAACACATCCATTTTACAACGCAACAAATGTACATTTTACAGGAACATGCATTGACATTTTCAGCAATTGATTTTAATAAATGGGCAAGAAGGAACAATCTCCTGATATACTTATTCAAATTGTGAAAATATACATGTAAATATATTGACCCCGTATACTGATTATTGCTACATGTAGTTGATTTAAATCTACTGTTTGACCGTTTCTATCAAGTAGAATTATGCTATTATCCAATTGTTTGTTGACTTTGAACGATTCGTTGTCAAGTAGATGTTTTAACAAATTACAATGTATTCTATTCAGATTCAGAGCTGCCCTAATTACATATATAAATTGTCAGTTAGTTTTACACAAATATTAAATTTTTATTTTTGCTTTTATCTTTTACTACCAAAGCGTTAATTCAAATTTAGCGTTGCATTAATTGAGAAAAATAACATATTCGGATTTTATTGTTTTTTAAAGGGGATTCTTGAAAGACGAGAAACTAAAAAAAATCCTTTTTTGTCGATCTTAAAGGTCTGTATTACAAACATTACATTTAGAAACAATAAGAAAAACACTTGCATTAAAGTAATATTGTATTTTGTTTTTATCTAAGGCCGGGATTTCGTCCTATTTTCCACCATTCCTTTGCGACAGTTTACGTCTTTATTTCATCCGGGTTCTTTTTATTGTTGCCATTTTAATGGTGGGCAGACGACTTTCAAACAACTAAACGTAACATGGGATTGTTTTACGTGGTCATTTATGTCTATTTGCCTTTGTATAACTAATAATGCACAGGTCTTTGAAATGTTTCTGTACTTTTTGTCCTCTCATATACATAATATTTGAATCATTATTGTTTCATGAAAGTACAAGAGCATTCAAGTACAGGTTAAATAGACCGCCATAAATTTAATCTCTTTCCCTTACGTCAATATCCCAGTTTATAGTACTTTTGATAGCTTAAATCAACTAAAACCCAGTTTTAATGTGTACTTAAAAAAACAGAATGTAATTAATATGAAACTACATCAAATCAATTATTACGTGAGCATTTTACAAACTGAGTTGTTAAGAGTTACACATGAAGATCTGTGCTTGGTAGGTTTCTTGATTATTACTAGCTCAGTTCTATTCGCGGAGCATAACTGACGTATTTCGCAAAGATAATTGATATTTTTAAAGGTCTTGAATTACAAAATATTACACCTTAGAATTTATACCATTACAATTCCAATGATATATCATATCAAAACTTAGATCAATTTCCCCAAGGCATAGCTAACCCTTGACGATTTTGGCTATCCTGTTCGGGCGCTTTGGTTTACTTGATCCCAATTACTTTTAAATTATTGGGCTTTTCACACTTTTGGGTATGAGCGTACCTGATGAATCATTGTGTACACTAAATTAGAAAATTTAAATTTGATTTTCATGTTAATTTCTTTTCATCTTAAAATCCGCTTTGACTTGTTAAAAATACCAATAGAAAGCTAATATACAGTTATGAAAAGATGCTTATACAGTGATTGTCAACAATTGCACCACGAGCATCAAAATGAACAACCATCTTTCACAAAATTAGACCCCTATTAATGACGTTGGAAATCCAGGTCCTGGCTCGGAACAAGCACAAACATGGCTGAGTTAAATCAGTTAATGGGACCTCAGCCCTCTCTCTTTTGACAATACAGGTATCAACAAACAATAAAAAAAAAAAGAACCTGCACATATTCGTTTCCTTTCACATGTCGTTTCTCTATGCATTGCATTTTCACCTACTATTATTCATGTGTAATAAATACGTTATAAATATTTACTACACTTATGTAAATGTAAATGGAGTCATTTTTTGCTACATTGTCTGAAGTCTGAAGTGTGACAAGAATGAAGTAGATGCCTTTCGCTTTCCGCACATTATGTCACACGTAAATTGAAATAATCAATCAAAAGGTCGTTGTTCTGATACAAAGTAGGAAAGGTACGGTTCTTATAGTTGATTATAATGTATATGAATAATACAATATATAAATATTGTCACAATATGACGGAATAAACAATTCTTGGATTAGTCAGTGTTTCGGCTTTGACTTGGTTTTACTTATATATATTCATGTTTGAAATTTATAATTCCTTAACAATGAATGATATATTACAACTAACGTCAGTCTCCCTCGGATATAGTTAATGTTAGCTGATTGTTAGTATCCCAAAGATTATGGAATTATTTTGCTTTCCGTTTATTTTAACTTTGAACGTACCTAATGAAGTTCACCCCAGAAACGCGTTGTGTTGCACTAAATTAAATATCTACATTTTTATTACTATCACCAGGTCGATAAGTCTGATGGTGGACCCCGCGGTTTTCATCTAATAAATAGACATGGTTTATTAGATATATTATTTCTTGAAATTTAGACTCCTTTAAAAATTAATCGATTAATACTAGGTTCAATCTTAGCCGATTTCGGTTAATCTGTTTAGCCATTTGGTCTTCCTTGCTCACAAAGATCATTGCGTGTTGCTTCCAAATACCATTACATTATTTTGATTTCCAATCATATGACTATGAGCGAACGTGATGACGGTTATTCGTCGTACGTGCTAAATTACAGGTACATATCAACCTTTATATTTATATTATGTCCATTAATTTTCAGAGTCGTGTCTAGGAAAGAACAATTTCTTATATTATATACTCATATACATATCTTGAATCTGATTTGATAAAACACTGTCACGTGATATTTATCCATTCGTTGGGTCAACCGCTAATCGTAAGGTCTTATAGTAAGGTCCACCGCTCGCGAGGAAATCCCAAGGAAATTCCCACGTGAGCCTCACGTGTTTCCAATTATAGTTACTTCCATTGATTCAACAGACAAACATGGCGTCCAGCGACAGGTTCGTTGCTGTAGGCGAAGAAGAAATTTTAAATATATCGAATATTTTCGCAAAGCCGCAGGTATTCTATTACTTGGTGTCTGATGCAAAACTATTCGATATAATATACCAATTATCACATTGTAATAGTCGTTGATTTCAAAACAATCAACTTCTTTTTTTTTAAAGCTTTAAACGAAACATGTATATTTCAACATGTTAGTGCTATAAATAGCTCATGTTTAGAAGATACTAATGAATTATGTACGAGCCAAGGGGGACCCCTGTCTCATTGTCGTCCACGAGTGATTGATCAAGAGATAGTGCATTGAAACCAACATCAATAGATTCCATCAAATATATTAAAATGAACTTGTCCTTAAGGCTTTATAAGTCGACATATTATATTTCAGTTTTAGAAACTATTCAGTCACATAAATAACCAAACAAGTCATTACCAAGTTATATATGACATGCTGGAGACTGCTTTCAATCAAGTTCGATAAACTGGACGAGACCAATCGCAAAAGAAGTGATTAAGAGGTTAGAGTTATATTGTTTAACGCCATTTTCAACAATATTTTAGTAATATCGTGGCAGTCAGTTTTATTAGTGGAGGAAACCGAAGTATCCGAAGAAAACCACCAACCATCCGCAAGTCACTGAGATAATTTTGTGTCGAGTACACCTCGCCATGATCGGTATTCGAACTCACAACTTCAGTGATGATAGGCACTGATTGCAAAAGAAGTGATCCGTTTAAGAAATTAGAAAAAAGCTTAAATTACGAACGGTATGCCAAGCAAAATCACAAATTCCTGATAATTCTACAATGATTTTAGAATGCTATTTTAGACATACAGTATCGTTCGATGAATGCAAGTCTGATTTTCACAAAAATAGCTGAAATCTTTGGCTTTAAAACATATAATTTGGATACGATGGAATGAAAGACAAACCAAGATAAGATATGGCAGTATCTTATATTACAAAGATTTCAGAATGCTTCCCGATGGCATTAAATGATTGGGAAAAA
Organism: Bathymodiolus brooksi; assembly: GCA_963680875.1. Classification (NCBI taxonomy): domain Eukaryota; kingdom Metazoa; phylum Mollusca; class Bivalvia; order Mytilida; family Modiolidae; genus Bathymodiolus; species Bathymodiolus brooksi. The sequence goes on along the minus strand of OY804576.1, from coordinate 121,793,655 downwards.
TATTTCGGCATGCATGAAAAATGTCTTAAAGTTACTAAAGACAAACATATTAAATTTTACATTAGGTACCAACAGAAGCCGACAACACAGGCAAACAAGCTGTTCCTTTTATACGAGAAAATGTTTTATTGACGGGATATAGTATACATCATTATTGAATGCAAAAGGATTAATTTATATACAGTACCAAGAAAAGCCGACACACAGAGGTAAACAAGCTTTTTTATTCGAGACAAATGTTTTATCGACGGTAAACAATATACATCATATTTGAAGACAAACGTATTAAACTATATACAGTACATTGTACTAAGAGAAGCCGACACACACAGGTAAACAAGTTTTTTTTTCTCGGACAAATACTTTATCGACCGACACTATATCTACCCGATGCCAGTATAGACAGAGAAAGTGATAATCATATATATGATGGAAAACATGGATACTGTGACTACGCCAAAGATGACGACTAGACCATACAAAAGACGCGTCGCTTTGCTTCATCTCCAATTAAACACTGGCAATAACAAGAATAGCTGACTGATGGCATTAATGATAAGAAATAATTGTTCGATAATAACCCTGCCATTTATGAACTATGGTATTTGTCATAGATTCTAATTATTTTGATGTACATTTATATCTATATTTAAAATGGAGCAAACACCGGGGTTTCACGTGTACAAAATATATGAAAATTTAAAATAAAGCAATTATTGATCATAATTATAAGAATGCGTATACTAAAACATCTCATTAGAATAGAATGAGAGCATAAATAGAAGATACAATATAACATGATCAAATTGATAAGTCAATTGTTAAACGTTGATAAGTCAATTGTTAAACGTTGATAAGTCAATTGTTAAACGTTGATAAGTCAATTGTTAAACGTTGATAAGTCAATTGTTAAACGAATAATCGAAAGGGTTTCTAGTGAAACAGTCCGTCAAATGTTGCATTATCTTGTCCTTAACCACCCTATGCATTTTCTGTATCTTTTACTTTTGCGATTACAAATGGTACTATAAGATGGTATATGCTCTTTAATCTCTATCAAAGGATTTTGGGCATCATACGTAAACCGGAATGGATTCATCAAAACCGGAAATGCCTCTTTCTGATTAAAAATTGTGCCATTGTGCTTATGTTCTGAATTAAAAAAAAGAATTATGTGTGCCGGATACGTTTTATTTCACCCGGATGTGATTTTACAAAACCGGAAGTGCCCTTTTTGGTTACAATTACACCAAGTGATAAACTATGGTCTACTAAATCTAAAAATATATGGTTGCTATGTATCTTTTTTTAACCGGAAGTGACTCAAACCCGGAAGTAACTTTTTCGGTTAAAACTTAAGAGTTTAGATGATATTGATGTTGTCAGATAGCTGCCCAAGGGATTGATTTATTTAGTGTGAATATAACAATAAAGGATAACTTTGTCAATGTCTATTTGCAATTGTTAAATTTGAGAGTTTCCCATGAGAATAAATGTTCGTGACCTGCATACATCATCGAGCTTGTCCTTGGGAACGAGAATGTATAGAATTGTAGATGTGGTTGTATATATCATATAATTGTTAGTATTGGAAATATTATTTAAAATATTATTACTGTGATTTCACAGAAAACATTGTATAGTTTCCCTCGGGGAATCATTTATATATATAAATACTGGTGACTGCTGAGATACTTAATGGGTGATGTTCTGTCTGGGATTTATTATTTAAAATACTCTTGCTGTGATGTTCTGTCTGGGATTTATTATTTAAAATACTCTTGCTGTGATGTGACTGTATTCAATATTTAATCGTTGAGGCTTCTCCCTGTGGATTATTATTAGATATATAGTTGTCATTGTATTGAGGTTTAAATGTTGAGCTTTGTCTTACTTTTTACATCTTATGCAAAACTTATTTGGCATCTTGAATAAAAAGGTTCGACTTTGACAGTGTAAGATAATACTGTTATCATTATTACTATTTGATTTTTTTATAGATAATGTTGTACGTCATTCTTAAAGGCAGGATAAATAGTTACTATAAAGCAAAAATATTTAGCAATCTGTCAGACACACACTACTTGTTACTTTTATTAAACGATATTAGTATACATTACATGTTCTCATGTATCCAAAAATATGGTTGCTAGGTATTTTTTGTTATCAAAAAGACACAGAGGTCGTCGTGATCGTATGGTAGTTGGATTTACAACTACATATGCAATCAATGCCTATCACCACTAATGTTGTAAGTTCGAATCTCGCTATGACGGGGTGTACTCGATACAACAGTATGTGATAAAGTTTTCTGCGTGTACTCCGGTTTCCTCCACCAATAAAACTGACAGCCACAATTAAACTTAAATATTGTTGAAAGTGGCGTTAAACACCATTATCCTAACCCTATATCTGACACATTAACAAAAGTGGCTATAAACACCAAATAATTGGGCCCGGGTGGCTCAATGAGTTAGGTAGTTGGATTACCTAACAACTCATTCAAGCCTATCACCAATACGACGTGGGTTCGCGCCTGGCTTTGTAGATTACAAAAAAGGTGCATTCGACTCGCAGCCGCAAGTGATAAAGTTTACCAGTTGCTTACTCATGGTCGGTGGTTCTCTCCGGGTACTCCGGCTTCTTTCACCACTAAAACTGGTCGCCATGGTATAGCTGAAATATTGTTGAAAGTGGCGTTAAAACCCCAAAAAATAAATTAAAAACAACAAAAAGCAACAAAAAATCAACAATAGTATTTATAACCCGACCTGTACGAAATAAATTAATACTATTAGCTCTAAAATAACATTGACGTTCGTGTGTGTAGGATACTTGTACTGAAAGAAAACACTGTTACAGATTTAGAATTACTATCAGGAATTAACAGATCATTTGTTGGTATATTACACCATTAACTCTGAAATTACATTCAATATTTATGCACGTAATTTTGATAGTGTGAATAAGCTATGTCATATAGAGTATTTGATTGACGTAATAGGTATCAATAGACACTGTTTATGTAAATGTGTTTATGTGTACAAATAGTATGGTTAACAGTTATCATTTATTTATGAAAATATGCATTGTGTTAGGACTGTTGTGGCATTATGTTCAGAATGAATTATCAAGTCTGATTATCCCCCGTGGCAGTTTAGTTTTCATTTTCCCAAAAACTTTTTTTGCTATTTTGCTTTTCAATATTTTGACTCTGAGAGTAGTTGATGATTGTTATTTCAGAAACGCGCCACGAGCATTTAATTATATATTTCAAACAGTGATGGTCATCAATTCAATATCAACAAAACGAACAATCACCTCTGATCTTAACTGAACCCACTGAACACAAAAACGACAAAGATATATGACGTTAGAAATCCAGTTCTTGGCTTGGGACCCACACAAAAACGTGGCTGTGTTAATCCGTTTAATGGAGTCCCAAAGCTTACCTCTTCATAAATGATTCTTATGTTTTAATGCGTTCTGTTGATAAGTGCAATTATCAAAGTCCGGTATATTTTTCTACTAAAAGAGGATTTTTTCTCATAAAATGTTGATGACTTTGCCTAGTAATTATAACAGTCAAAGAGAACCACTATGTAATGCTGTGATATTATATAATAGTAGACACACAGCCTCATGTCAACGTTAAAACAATGTTGATTCATTGTCGAGACGTTGTGTCAACGTAACTTCAGCGTTGAAATGAGGTCGTGTTACCTGCTGGGATTGTTCAAGTCAGTTCAGAGGTTGTCTTTGCTTATTAAAACAATACAAGCATGGTGGAAAGACGGACGGAAGAACGAACAAGATGTTTTCTATACATCTCTTTTCAGGCTGATTATCAATATGGGCTTCGATGGAAGGAGGAAAGCATTAAAGATGTTTCCTAGACACATCTTGTTAGGCTGATTATCATTATGGGATGTTTTTAACTAATGGAATGCATCACCATTTAAAATGACAACTAGATTTCATATATTAACTGATACTAATTGCTTAAATTCACCTTCACAGAGATTTTGTGTTGTTCTTCAATTTAACACTTTATTGCATAGTTATAGAGTGAAGGTCGGTGGTCAAATAATCAACAAAGTGATCGATTTTGTCTAATCAAGTGATAAACAACACGATCTTCTTACATAAACAAAAATCAGAGTTTTACAATCTACCTATCAGTTGTTTCCCAATCAAAACAGCAGAATACCAGATATTTATAATTTTCAAAATCTGACAATACGATTAATTATGTCAAGTTCCAGAACGAACAAAAACCTAAGCCATTATGCACGACCTTGTCGTATAAATTTTGTAATTTTGTCAATAATACTTATTATGTCAAAACAAGTCCTAGAATGACTGAATGTACAATGTGAAAATCAATACTATCACAATAGAGATCAATCAGTCTACAAGAAACAAAGAAAGATTATATATCCACTAGTACAACCTTTTAATTGAGATATCTTGTATTTATTTCGATTGAATACCTTGGTATTTTTGCTTCAGCAACAATGTTTTCAAACATAAAAACGATTTAATCATATTGACGTTATTGTACAATAGGTGTCAAACTGTTTTGAAATCAATGTGCGCACACCGACAGTATTGATCAGTATCAACTATATTGATCTACCAATTCCCCTACCAAGACTTCCAATATTCATTGGTTTAGCTTGGTTGGTTTGGTTTATGGTGCTTAGCGCCACTTTCAACACTATTTCAGTTATATCATGGCGGTCAGTTTTAATGGTAGAGGAAACCTGCTGTAAGTCACTGACAAACTTGATCACATAATTATACACCATTTATTTGTTATAGCTAATTTGATGTACACGGTGCGTTTCTCGAATGTCAGTTGATCAATTAGTTGAAAAACCAAATATACCACATCGTCAAAATAGTTCCAAAAAGCAATACAAAAAAAATTCGTAGAAGCAGAGGCAAAACCAATACCCCTAGCACACAAAACAGAGGCAAATCCAATACCCCTAGCACACAAAACAGAGGCAAAACCAATACCCCTAGCACACAAAACAGGCAAAACCAATACCCCTAGCACACAAAACATAGGGAAATCCAATACCCCTAGCACACAAAACAGAAGCAAAACCAATACCCCTAGCACACAAAACAGAGACAAAACCAATACCCATAGCACACAAAACAGAGGCAAAACCAATACCCCTAGCACACAAAACAGAGGCAAAACCAATACCCCTAGCACACAAAACAGAAGCAAAACCAATACCCCTAGCACACAAAACAAGCAAAACCAATACCCCTAGCACACAAAACAGAGGCAAATCCAATACCCCTAGCACACAAAACAGAAGCAAAACCAATACCCCTAGCACACAAAACAGAGGCAAAACCAATACCCCTAGAACACAAAACAGACAAAACCAATACCCCTAGCACACAAAACAGAGGCAAAACCAATACCCCTAGCACACAAAACAGAGGCAAAACCAATACCCCTAGCACACAAAACAGGCAAAACCAATACCCCTAGCACACAAAACAGAGGCAAAACCAATACCCCTAGCACACAAAACAGAGGCAAAACCAATACCCATAGCACACAAAACAGAGGCAAAACCAATACCCCTAGCACACAAAACAGGCAAAACCAATACCCCTAGCACACAAAACATAGGCAGAAACCAATACCCCATGCACACAAAACAGAGGCAAAACCAATACCCCTAGCACACAAAACAGACAAAACCAATACCCTAGCACACAAAACAGAGGCAAAACCAATACCCCTAGCACACAAAACAGAGGCAAAACCAATACCCCTAGCACACAAAACAGAGGCAAAACCAATACCCCTAGCACACAAAACAGAGGCAAAACCAATACCCCTAGCACACAAAACAGGCAAAACCAATACCCCTAGCACACAAAACAGAGGCAAAACCAATACCCCTAGCACACAAAACAGAGGCAAAACCAATACCCATAGCACACAAAACAGAGGCAAAACCAATACCCCTAGCACACAAAACAGGCAAAACCAATACCCCTAGCACACAAAACATAGGCAGAAACCAATACCCCATGCACACAAAACAGAGGCAAAACCAATACCCCTAGCACACAAAACAGACAAAACCAATACCCTAGCACACAAAACAGAGGCAAAACCAATACCCCTAGCACACAAAACAGAGGCAAAACCAATACCCCTAGCACACATATACATTCCCTCTCATTTTCCTGGATGGTTACCAGCACTTCATTAAGAAGAGTTTGAAGATACCAAAGGGGTAATCAGAATCCGTATATCAAAGAAGAACAGACAACACAATGGCAAAAAGAAAAAGTACAAAAGGACAAACAACGATCTACAAAACATACATATAAAACTAAAGATCGAGTAACACGAGCCCCACTAAAATATGGGGGTGAACTCAGGTGCTCTGGAAGGATAAGCAGTTCCTGCTCCACTAGTGACACCCGTCGTGTTAATCTAGTTACAAACACAGTGATAAGTCATGAATGAGAAAAGGGCCAGGAAGTGTTTACGACATGTGGAACATGTCCGTGGTAATTTGTGACACAGATATTCCATAACGGTCAGCCAAGCCATGGTGGCGACCGTAAAACTTTCGAAGTGATGACTTCAATTTAACTAAGAGGAACCCTTGGTTCAATAGCTTCATTGTTAGCAGCAACCCTCTATCAAGGAAATCCTGGTAGGAACCACAAGCTCTGGAATATCGTATCAACTGAGAAATATATACTCCATATACAGGTGCTGCTGGAATGTTACTACATGTGAATGGAAAGTTCACAATGGGGAAATTGAAATCATCTCTTTTGTCGTAAAGTTTCGTTCGTAACCGCCCATCACTGTCAATTTCGAGGTGTAGGTCAAGGTATGAAGCAGACTTATCTGTATCTGTGGTCTCCTTTATTTCAAGCTCAATGTGATAGATGCGATCAACGAAGTCACCAAGCCTAGAATTATTTAGTGAAAGGACATCACTATATAGTGGAACGTGAAATTAAAGGATCGGGCTAACTTCTTTTTGTTTTTCTTGAGAAGTCCCTGTATGAAGTATGCCTCATACGAATAAAGGATCAAGTCGGCGAGAAGAGAAGCACAGTTTGTTCCCATAGGTGTGCCGACTGTCTGCTGAAAAACACGTCCACCAAAGATAACAAATATGTTGTCAATCAAAAACTCGAGCATGTTCATGATATCAGTTTCAGAGATCTTTTTGGTAGAATCAGAGTGGTGTTTAACAAAACAAGATCTGTCCCTTCCTAGCACAAGGTATTTGTATCTACGTTGGCCATTCTGTTTTCTGAAGCACAGTTGGACCAACTCCCTTAATTTACCCTTCAGCTTAGAGTGAGGAATAGTTGTGTAGAGGGTAGAGAAGTCTAATGTTTAATGTTATTGCAACAGGATTGTATGTAATCTAACAGATCTTTAGAGTTCTTCAGAATCCACATCTGATTCACACCACCCCTCGAGTAGCTAGTGTCACAGTAACTCTGAAGCCCGGTTTTGACCGCCGATAGAATACATGTTGATAATTTGGAAAGAGGTTTCGTGGAGCATTTGGCAGACCCAGCAAAATAGCGCTGTTTGAAAGGACACTTGTGTAATTTAGGAATTCAGTAGAGTGATGGTAGATCCAGTTCTTCATCTTTGGTTGAAATTCCAAAGGAACATATAACAGACCTATGATTGTCCAGGATTACCTCTTTCGTAAATGTCGTCGGGGTATATGTAGGTTTGCCAAGTGAATTTTCAATACCTAATTCCTTTAGCAAGCAGTCTATGTAATGTGATTTACACACAAAAACAATATTGTTAGGGGCTTTTTCGGCGGAGACAATAACATATTTGTCATGAAGGAAAGATAGGTGTTTGGCAACATTTTGGGTCTTTAAAGATTGATGTAGAGCGAGTGCTCATAGACCCACTGAGTTTTTTAATTCTAATCTGTATAAGCGATCTCACACTCTTCACCCATTCGGAAAGAGTATCTAAGTCCTCCTTTTCATGTTTTGCCCATTGTCTGATATAACCCTCAACGGAATCCATAAGTATTTTAAAGTTATATTTCCAGTTTATGGATTTAGGCTCACGATATTTAGGCCCTTTGGCGAACATATCTCGTGGAGAGGTGTTGTTGATAATTTTAAGATCACCAGTTATAACGTGGCCAGTCGGATTATATATGAATGGGGAACTTGCACTGGTGCAATCAGGAGGCTTGGATTTGAAATCATCAATATTGAGATCATGCAACACGTGTTTGTTATTAAAATAATTTTGATGCTATTGGTATGGTATAAGCATACTGAATCATAGGCACGAACTGATCCTTAAAATATGGTGGAATTTTAGATTTGACGGATTTGTGATGAAGGATATTGTCTAAGTTAATGCCATCAAAACTTTTGTTGGCAAACGACAGTTTCAGAAAGGAACGTTTGTCTATTTCGTCTTTCTTAATAACAACAGTTTTGAAATGTCTGTGACCGGCAATGTCCAAGAAGATTGCTGTAAGTTTGTATTCATTTGAATTCGAATTTGTAACATTGTTTACCAAACATTGAGTTGTACAAGGCATGTAGTTTTGAAAGTGGTAGTGGAAATAGTTTCGAGCGAATGTGATGCATACCCAACGGTTTCTGCATAAATGGTAATAGGTCATTTAGTGAAACATCATGAAATATAGGGGATGTGTAATGAAAACGTGGCTTGATTAAACTAGTTGCCTTTTTAGTTGAATGACGCAGTCATACAAGTGGTTTCTACATGTGATTGTTTCGATCAACTGATTAACACAATGCGGCATTGCGATGAACATATGGACGATGCTAAGTTTGACCTTTCCGATATTTAATATTTTTTATATCGCGAGATTTTTTTTTGTTCGTGGACATAATACCGCCCCTCGTGTGAATATTGCAGTGTTAGTGGTGTCCCAGATTCCGACCACCTATTAATTTCTAAAATTATACCCATAGAACATGACTGTGTACTGAACATCAAAGATTAACTAGTTAATGTACTTGTACGTGACATTCCATTATGTATTTTTAAAGACAATTTAACAATTTAATTGTGCATAATACTACGATGTTATGATCGGTAGGGCACATCATATGCTGAGGGTACAGCAAAATACCGTAATTGTTAAAAAAGTAGCAATGATTGCAGCAAGTTGTTTGGTTTACATTACCGCGAAAACATTTTCAATTAGCAACACAGGTACTAAGTAAGAAAGAATATGGATTTATATGTATATGAACATGAGGGACTATTCAACATTTCATTTAGACATAAATTTAAGTAAAGGAACAACATATATTTACAGATATTTGTGTGAATTATAAAGAATCGCTGATCTCGACAAGCGCCTGTATCCAGCAGTAAAAAATGAGTAAAAAAATACCACACTGTGGGAACATTTCCAAAATCTAAGCGGGAAATCCGATACCCCTATCACACAAATACAAGGCCCTCACTTTCCTGGCTTGATACAGGTACATCAATAAAAAGTGTCGGGTTGATGTAGTTTTATGGTCCCAAACCTCTCATCTTAGTGAAATGCATATTTGTAAAATAATTTCAGCAAAATTTTTATGGTGTTTTAATAACTGTATATAAATTAATTTTAGAGTCACATGTTATTATATACGTGTTTTGATTGGTTTAAAAAGTTGAGGTTATTTGTATATGTACTGAATCTGAAAATAGACGTCGTTCTCAAGGTGTCGCGTGCCGTTGTCATCAGACGATTTTCCTTAAATGAGGCACCTTTGGAGTTATTTAAATATATTTCCGATTATTTGCCTTATTTTGAAAAAAAATAATATATTTTTCAATATCATAGCAAAAAAGTTTGAATTAATTTATAAGGATTGATCGAAATTATTTGTTCGGTTCATTCGAAATAAACTCAAGCAGGTTGTACACACCCTTGCGTAACGCGAGTTACACGGTGTGTACAACCTGTATGAGGTTATTTCTTCATGAACCGAACAAAAATTACGATCAATCCTTAATTGTATTCTATACCGTGCGAGTCATATCGATAATATGGTTTGTATATTGTGGATTTCCAATTTGATTTCTTTCTGACAAATAATTTTGTAATTTTTGTTCACGTCTTGTTTATCCATTGTGTCTATTGATCTGTGACAAATAAAGTTTATTCCAATTATATGGTTGAATTATTTTTAAGCGTTCATGATACATAAACTTTCTAATAATAACTTCTGTTTTATTATGACTTGATTCTGTGTTGATTCGTTACACTATTTTATTACATTTTCATGTAATAAAAACGTAGATATATAATTTAGTGCGCATGACACGTTTCTGGAAATAACATTAGTTAGATACGCTCACCATCAACAAATGCTTATCAATTTAATAGTATTTGGGAACATTTTCTTTGGAATTAGTACAGACTGTAGCTGTTTATGCATATTTATTGCTTTACGCGTGTAATGTGCGGCTAATAGAAGGTAATAATAACAATAAACAAGCTAAAACAAACAAACAAAAAGAAAGAAAAAAGCAAGGGTCACAATAATGTTACTATGAGTCGTGGTAAAGTTATAGAACGATTTCTAGTTATCACATCTTGCAAAATTCCGCGGTATTGCAATATGAGCTTGCAGACGTATTGATTGATTTGATTTGATTTTTGGTGCTTAACGCCACTTTCAGCAATATTTCAGTTATATCATGGCGACCAGTTTTAGTGGTGGAAGAAGCCGGAGTACCCGGGGAGAACCACCGACCATGGGCAAGCAACTGGTAAGCTTTATCGCTTGCGGCTGCGAGTTGAGTGCATTCTTTTTTGTAAATTACAAAGACGGGCGCGAACCCACGCCGTATTGGTGATAGGCTTGTATGAGTTGTTAGGTAATCCAGCTACCTAACTCATTGAGCCACCCGGGCCCAATTATTTGGTGTTTATAGCCACTTTTGGTAATGTGTCAGATATAGGTAATCCAACTACCCAGACATATTGAAGAATCGACCTGACCTTATTAATAGAAAAATACATTCATTGGCAAAAATGCAATATAGACTCATTTGCGTCATACAGAAACACAATATAAAACTTCTTTGTGTCTAGAATAGATCAATTAATATTAATATATAGATATATTATTGCAATTCGAAAATTATGCAGTAAATCTTAATAACAAGACAGGCCATCCTTTTGTAAGCTTATTTAAGAGAAAAAAGGAAATAAATGACACAAAGTTAGGATTTATTGAATACGAATGTCTACACAATCAGATATGTCTCAAGATAACGGAAATAGATTAACACTTAATATTCGTCAAATCAAATTCATCATATTTTATATAAAATTACGTCGTGGTCGTGATCGTATGGTAGTTGGATTTACAACTACCTATGCAATCAGTCTCTATACCCACTGATGTTGTGAGTTCGAATCTCGACCAGGGCGAGGTGTACAACATTATGTGATAAAGTTTGTCAGTGACTTGCGACAGGTCGGTGGTTTTCTCCAGGTACTCCGGTTTCCTCTACCAATAAAACTGACCGCCACGATATAGCTGAAATATTGTTGAAAGTGGGGTTAAACACCATAACACATAGCCTAACATCTGGGCTCTTAGTACATTAAGCGGATTTCCTTGGAGTGTTATTTTCTAAGCAAATAAGATAAGAAGCATATCGAGTGGAACATGTTAAAATGACAGCAAATTTGTTAAAACATTTAAAAAAAAACCCCACTGTAATCAATGGTCAGCAAACAATATGAAACACAGTATAAGTGTTATAATAGTTTGTCTCTTGGTGAGGTATTGACATAATGGAACTACATTTTTTTGTAATTACAACAATGTAAATTCATGTAGTAGGTTGATATGGAAAAAAACTCACACAAAACAATATGACTTTCTGTATGTTTTTTTTTTAGATTTAATTGAACTTGTTCTCTCCCAGAATATGCTTGAAATATTAGATGCTGAACGTTTAGCAAAAATAAATTTATTTGAAAAAATATTACTATGTACATGTATTTTTTTTAATAATCAACAAATCAAACATAGAGAGGTATGTCATCATGCAATCGTTTCTTTACCATGCGAATGAAAAGTGCACTGCCTTCCACACTTGTGCCCAGACCTATGTTATTTTGTTAGTACATTTTACAAAGGGATAAGTTTTTAAAGATAATGCTGTTGTCATAACTAATAGTGTTTGCATCACAAATACGTTGTGGATATTTTTTTGCAGACTTCTATTTAACTAAGAGAACACTCCTTACATTTCGCTGACCCACACCAAGCTCTGCAGAATCCATACTGTAACTTATTTTGACTATCCTGTTTAGACCATTTAGTTTTCATGCTCCCAAAGACTTTTAAATTATTTGGCTTTCAAATATTTCGGCTTTGATCGTACCTAATTAATGCTATTCTACTAACGCGTCGTGCACACAAACGTCAGTTCATGTCTACCTTTCTTATGTTTAATACAAAGAAACATTATAGTCCATAAGACCTATCACAGCACCACCAAGACCTATCACAGCGTCACCAAGACCATCCTATAGCTTTTGTTAATCTTACTCAATATAGTCCATCCTATAGCTTTTGTTAATCTTACTCAATATAGTCCATCCTATAGCTTTTGTTAATCTTACTCAATATAGTCCATCCTATAGCTTTTGTTAATCTTACTCAATATAGTCCATCCTATAGCTTTTATGTTACTCTTACTCATTATAGTCCATCCTATAGCTTTTATGTTACTCTTACTCCTTATAGTCCATCCTATAGCTTTTATGTTACTCTTACTCATTATAGTCCATCCTATAGCTTTTGTTAATCTTACTCAATATAGTCCATCCTATAGCTTTTGTTAATCTTACTCAATATAGTCCATCCTATAGCTTTTGTTAATCTTACTCAATATAGTCCATCCTATAGCTTTTATGTTACTCTTACTCATAATAGTCCATCCTATAGCTTTTATGTTACTCTTACTCATTATAGTCCATCCTATAGCTTTTATGTTACTCTTACTCATTATAGTCCATCCTATAGCTTTTATGTTACTCTTACTCATTATAGTCCATCCTATAGCTTTTATGTTACTCTTACTCATTATAGTCCATCCTATAGCTTTTATGTTACTCTTACTCATTATAGTCCATCCTATAGCTTTTATGTTACTCTTACTCATTATAGTCCATCCTATAGCTTTTATGTTACTCTTACTCATTATAGTCCAACCTATAGCTTTTATGTTACTCTTACTCATTATAGCCCATCCTATAGCTTTTGTTTTACTCTTACTCATTATAGTCCATCCTATAGCTTTTATGTTAATCTTACTCAATATAGTCCATCCTATAGCTTTTATATTACTCTTACTCATTATAGTCCATCCTATAGCATTTATGTTACTCTTACTCATTATAGTCCATCCTATAGCTTTTATATTACTCTTACTCATTATAGTCCATCCTATAGCATTTATGTTACTCTTACTCATTATAGTCCATCCTATAGCTTTTATGTTACTCTTACGCATTATAGTCCATCCTATAGCTTTTATATTACTCTTACTCATTATAGTCCATCCTATAGCTTTTATGTTACTCTTACTCATTATAGTCCATCCTATATCTTTTATGTTAATCTTACTCATTATAGTCCATCCTTTAGCTTTTATGTTACTCTTACTCATCATAGTCCATCCTATAGCTTTTATGTTACTCTTACTCATTATAGTCCATCCTATAGCTTTTATGTTACTCTTACTCATTATAGTTCATCCTATAGCTTTTATGTTACTCTTACTCATTATAGTCCAACCTATAGCTTTTATGTTACTCTTACTCATTATAGCCCATCCTATAGCTTTTGTTTTACTCTTACTCATTATAGTCCATCCTATAGCTTTTATGTTAATCTTACTCAATATAGTCCATCCTATAGCTTTTATATTACTCTTACTCATTATAGTCCATCCTATAGCATTTATGTTACTCTTACTCATTATAGTCCATCCTATAGCTTTTATATTACTCTTACTCATTATAGTCCATCCTATAGCATTTATGTTACTCTTACTCATTATAGTCCATCCTATAGCTTTTATGTTACTCTTACGCATTATAGTCCATCCTATAGCTTTTATATTACTCTTACTCATTATAGTCCATCCTATAGCTTTTATGTTACTCTTACTCATTATAGTCCATCCTATATCTTTTATGTTAATCTTACTCATTATAGTCCATCCTTTAGCTTTTATGTTACTCTTACTCATTATAGTCCATCATATAGCTTTTATGTTACTCTTACTCATTATAGTCCATCTTATAGCTTTTATGTTACTCTTACTCATTATAGTCCATCCTATAGCTTTTATGTTACTCTTACTCATTATAGTCCATTCTATAGCTTTTGTTTTACTCTTACTCATTATAGTCCATCCTATAGCTTTTATGCTAATCTTACTCAATATAGTCCATCCTATAGCTTTTATATTACTCTTACTCATTATAGTCCATCCTATAGCATTTATGTTACTCTTACTCATTATAGTCCATCATATAGCTTTTATATTACTCTTACTCATTATAGTCCATCCTATAGCTTGTATGTTACTCTTACTCATTATAGTCCATCCTATAGCTTTTATGTTACTCTTACTCATTATAGTCCATCCTATAGCTTTTATGTTACTCTTACTCATTATAGTCCATCCTATAGCTTTTATGTTACTCTTACTCATTATAGTTCATACTATAGCTTTTATGTTACTCTTACTCATTATAGTCCATCCTATAGCTTTTATGTTACTCTTACTCATTATAGTCCATCCTATAGCTTTTATGTTACTCTTACTCATTATAGTCCATCCTATAGCTTTTATGTTACTCTTACTCATTATACCCATCCTATAGCTTTTATGTTACTCTTACTCATTATAGTCCATCCTATAGCTTTTATGTTACTCTTACTCATTATAGTCCAACCTATAGCTTTTATGTTACTCTTACTCATTATAGTCCATCCTATAGCTTTTATTTCACTCTTACTCATTATAGTCCATCCTATAGCTTTTGTTAATCTTACTCAATATAGTCCATCCTATAGCTTTTATGTTACTCTTACTCATTATAGTCCATCCTATAGCTTTTATGTTACTCTTACTCATTATAGTCCATCCTATAGCTTTCATGTTACTCTTACTCATTATAGTCCATCCTATAGCTTTTATGTTACTCTTACTCATTATAGTCCATCCTATAGCTTTTATGTTACTCTTACTCATTATAGTCCATCCTATAGCTTTTATGTTACTCTTACTCATTATAGTCCAACCTATAGCTTTTATGTTACTCTTACTCATTATAGTCCATCCTATAGCTTTTATTTTACTCTTACTCATTATAATCCATCCTATAGCTTTTGTTAATCTTACTCAATATAGCCCATCCTATAGCTTTTATGTCACTCTTACTCATTATAGTCCATCCTATAGCTTTTATGTTACTCTTACTAATTATAGTCCATCCTATAGCTTTTATGTTACTCTTACTCATTATAGTCCATCCTATAGCTTTTATGTTACTCTTACTCATTATAGTCCATCCTATAGCTTTTATGTTACTCTTACTCATTATAGTCCATCCTATAGCTTTTATGTTACTCTTATTCATTATAGTCCATCCTATAGATTTTATGTTACTCTTACTCATTATAGTCCATCCTATAGCTTTTATGTTACTCTTACTCATTATAGTCCATCCTTTAGCTTTTATGTTACTCTTACTCATTATAGTCCATCCTATATCTTTTATGTTACTCTTACTCATTATAGTCCATCCTATAGCTTTTATGTTACTCTTACTCATTATAGTCCATCCTATAGCTTTTATGTTACTCTTACTCATTATAGTCCATCCTATAGCTTTTATGTTACTCTTACTCATTATAGTCCATCCTATAGCTTTTATGTTACTCTTACTCATTATAGTCCATCCTATAGCTTTTATGTTACTCTTACTCATTATAGTCCATCCTATAGCTTTTATGTTACTCTTACTCATTATAGTCCATCCTATATCTTTTATGTTACTCTTACTCATTATAGTCCATCCTATAGCTTTTATGTTACTCTTACTCATTATAGTCCATCCTATTGCTTCTATGTTACTCTTACTCATAATAGTCCATCCTATAGCTTTTATGTTACTCTTATTCATTATAGTCCATCCTATAGCTTTTATGTTACTCTTACTCATTATAGTCCATCCTATAGCTTTTATGTTACTCTTACTCATAATAGTCCATCCTATAGCTTTTATGTTACTCTTACTCATTATAGTTCATCCTATAGCTTTTATGTTACTCTTACTCATTATAGTCCATCCTATAGCTTTTATGTTACTCTTATTCATTATAGCCCTTCCTATAGCTTTTATGTTAATCTTACTCAATATAGTCCATCCTATAGCTTTTATGTTACTCTTACTCATTATAGTCCATCCTATAGCTTTTATGTTACTCTTACTCATTATAGTCCATCCTATAGCTTTTATGTTACTCTTACTCATTATAGTCCATCATATAGCTTTTATGTTACTCTTACTCATTATAGTTTATCCTATAGCTTGTATGTTACTCTTACTCATTATAGTCCATCCTATAGCTTTTATGTTACTCTTACTCATAATAGTCCATCCTATAGCTTTTATGTTACTCTTACTCATTATAGTCCATCCTATAGCTTTATGTTACTCTTACTCATTATAGCCCATCCTATAGCTTTTATGTTACTCTTACTCATTATAGTCCATCCTATAGCTTTTATGTTACTCTTACTCATTATAGTCCATCCTATAGCTTTTATGTTACTCTTACTCATAATAGTCCATCCTATAGCTTTTATGTTACTCTTACTCATTATAGTCCATCCTATAGCTTTTATGTTACTCTTACTCATTATAGTCCATCCTATAGCTTTTATGTTACTCTTACTCATAATAGTCCATCCTATAGCTTTTATGTTACTCTTACTCATTATAGTCCATCCTATAGCTTTTATGTTACTCTTACTTATTATAGTCCATCCTATAGCTTTTATGTTAATCTTACTCATTATAGTCCATCCTATAGCTTTTATGTTACTCTTACTCATTATAGTCCATCCTATAGCTTTTATGTTACTTTTACTCATTATAGTCCATCCTATAGCTTTTATTTTACACTTACTCATTATAGTCCATTCTATAGTTTTTGTTAATCTTACTCAATATAGTCCATCCTATAGCTTTTATGTTACTCTTACTCATTATAGTCCATCCTATAGCATTTATGTTACTCTTACTCATTATAGTCCATACTATAGCTTTTATGTAACTCTTACTCATTATAGTCCATCCTATAGCTTTTATGTTACTCTTACTCATTATAGTCCATCCTATAGCTTTTATGTTACTCTTACTCATTATAGTCCATCCTATAGCTTTTATGTTACTCTTACTCATTATAGTCCATCCTTTAGCTTTTATGTTACTCTTACTCATTATAGTCCATCCTATATCTTTTATGTTACTCTTACTCATTATAGTCCATCCTATAGCTTTTATGTTACTCTTACTCATTATAGTCCATCCTATAGCTTTTATGTTACTCTTACTCATTATAGTCCATCCTATAGCTTTTATGTTACTCTTACTCATTATAGTCCATCCTATAGCTTTTATGTTAATCTTACTCATTATAGTCCATCCTATAGCTTTTATGTTAATCTTACTCATTATAGTCCATCCTATAGCTTTTATGTTACTCTTACTCATTATAGTCCATCCTTTAGCTTTTATGTTACTCTTACTCATTATAGTCCATCCTATAGCTTTTATGTTAATCTTACTCATTATAGTCCATCCTATAGCTTTTATGTTAATCTTACTCATTATAGTCCATCCTATAGCTTTTATGTTACTCTTACTCATTATAGTCCATCCTATAGCTTTTATGTTAATCTTACTTTATTAACTAACGTAGTTGACCGAGAGTAGATTTGTGTTAATATATTACCCGTGAAAATGTCAGTTCATAGATATCACGAGAAGTTTGTTTATGTCAACTAGATTTTTGTTGCTAAGTCAACAAATTTACAAATACCATACGTACGTCAAATATAAATACAAAATATGTCATCAGATGATGTTATTATCTGTATCAGTTCAAAATAGTATACGTAATAGATATCTATATTAGTAAATGAAGTGTAAATATAAAAATGACAAACAAAAAATACCAAACTGTCAGAGGAGTTCCGATATCTAATATCCAATAATAAAATCCTTGAATGAGGGAAAATCGATTACCCAAGCACACAAATACACGACCGCGCACTTTCCTGGCTTAGTACCGTCACTTCAATATAAAGTGGCGGGGTTAAGCTTGTTTTATGGACCCTAACCAAAATGATTGTAAATATAAATAATGTTAATGTTCGATTTGCAACCCCTTTGCTTATTTTCGATCATTTGGGTACAAAAACATGAATACAGTAGCATAAATCATTATAAAATTATGCTTAATTTATTTTATTATCTACCAACTGCCTCTAGGTAATGATTTTATGTGATCAGTAGAAAGTCATTGACATACGATGGAATTGAATCAATATGAGACTGCAATAACACGTAGTTATAACTTATTGCTAGCTTTGCCTTCTGATATTTGAGCAATGAGACTGTAATAACACGTAGTTATAACTTATTGCTAGCTTTGCCTTCTGATATTTGAGCAATGAGACTGTAATAGCACGTAGTTATAGCTTATTGCTAGCTTTGCCTTCTGATATTTGAGTAATGAGACTGTAATAACACGTAGTTATAACGTATTGCTAGCTTTTCCTTCTGATATTTGAGCAATGAGACTGTAATAGCACGTAGTTATAACTTATTGCTAGCTTTTCCTTCTGATATTTGAGTAATGAGACTGTAATAACACGTAGTTATAACTTATTGCTAGCTTTTCCTTCTGATATTTGAGTAATGAGACTGTAATAAGACGTAGTTATAACTTATTGCTAGCTTTTCCTTCTGATATTTGAGCAATGAGACTGTAATAACACGTAGTTATAACTTATTGCTAGCTTTTCCTTCTGATATTTGAGCAATGAGACTGTAATAACACGTAGTTATAACTTATTGCTAGCTTTTCCTTCTGATATTTGAGCAATGAGACTGTAATAACACGTAGTTATAACTTATTGCTAGCTTTTCCTTCTGATATTTGAGCAATGAGACTGTAATAACACGTAGTTATAACTTATTGCTAGCTTTTCCTTCTGATATTTGAGTAATGAGACTGTAATAACACGTAGTTATAACTTATTGCTAGCTTTTCCTTCTGATATTTGAGCAATGAGACTGTAATAACATGTAGTTATAACTTATTGCTAGCTTTGCCTTCTGATATTTGAGTAATGAGACTGTAATAACACGTAGTTATAACTTATTGCTAGCTTTGCCTTCTGATATTTGAGCAATGAGACTGTAATAACACGTAGTTATAACTTATTGCTAGCTTTGCCTTCTGATCTTTGAGCAAATTTCAAAGCCAAAGGATTATTTCTTGTGGCATATAGAAACGTGAGAGAAAACCGAAGGGGCAAGCAAGAATGGACAATCCAGAGACACTGGCAACATTGGGTACACAAAACACAAGAGGAAAACGAACAAAGCAAAAAGCACAACACCATATGTGTTGGACACCACTTTACGCAAACAAACACAAATAACGTAAATAAGACGTGACCCTTCCTCGTTTTTTTGTGTTTGTTAATAATGATGGCTTATGTTATTTGTTGTTATTGTTGTGTGTGTGTGTGTAGATTGGGCATATTAGTTTTCATTTGTTTCTGTTCTTAGATGCTTATTATCGGGTCTAATCCAAAGAGCTAACTGAGGTATTGCCATCCCTTTGCGTTCGTAGTTCGATAACCAAAGCGACCGATCAATGGCCATATTATTCTATAACCATTCCTAGACTGGGCATATATTTGATCATGGATTGTTAATATGACCATAAAGCAAGAGGGCATATGATACACATCCTGGCACTAGTATGACAATCTTTCGAGTGTGTTCCTGGGATGTAATTTGAAATTAATTCACTTTATTAAACTCGAAATTGTGGACTGAGCCACTCCGTCATGGTGGACTAATCGGCAGTCCCAAAGCCTTGCTTTATTTGTTATTGGCCTCTAGTTATAACCTTATTACGTATTTCAAAACACATTTGTCACATGAAAGGATTATATGGATGATTACTTAAAATAGAATTGATAGCAATTTAAATATGCGCACTTGTCAAGTAAATAAGGAAAAACCCCGTAGGGAGGTAGCCATTTTCTTTATCCAAATAATGTAAAGTTGTTGCTTTTTAATGGAATTATTTTGTAATTATAACAATCTACATGTATTATATTTTAACATTGACAGAACGGCTCCTGGTGATTTAATATATAAAAAAAACACAGTAACACAATAAAAATATTGAACAAAGTAATAATATACAGATAAGACAGTAACCGCATCGGTGGTATAATGGTTAGCGTTCCCGCCACGAGTACTGTACATCGTGGGTTCCAGCTCCGGTCGGGTCAAACCAAAGACTATGAAATTGGTATTTGTTGCTTCTCCGCTAAACACGCAACACTAAGGACTGGTTGGCTCGGAATCAGAATGATGTGTCCAAGTGGGGCGACATGTCTATCCGCGGACTGTTGTTTCAGTGAGCTAGCACTATAAAAATCCAACTCGGCGTGTTGGTCTAGTACAAAGCGGACCTCATCATCATATCATTGAAATTTAACTTGTTCTCGCCATGATATAGCTGACAAATTGTTGAATTGGCGTTAATCAACAATCACTCACTCACTCACTCACTCACGCAGATAAGACAGTAATTTACATAATACATACAAGTATGCTAACCTCTGGCGCACGCATACGGTCTCGCTCATTCATCTTGAATCATACAAAAATAGTTTAGGAATCAAATAATTCGGCATCGACAGTAACATTGGAACACATCAATAAGGGGTCTGTCCCTCCATTTTTCTACTGCGTTTCTGTAGGTCTTCAGTTGTGCTTTTGATAGCCCGTTGCAAGTTTCCCATCGTATCCACAGGAAATACAAAAGTAAGTCAAAATGAAACAAACTACACATTATCATGTGTATGCGTATTAGTATACTAAGAAGGTAATTAAAACATTCTATATTTGAAACGATATGGCAAACTTAATCAGAAGTTGAGCTATATTATCCTTATGACGTCTGCTTTCAACATTTCCGATAACCCAGCCAACCAGCCGACATGATATGGCTAACCGTTACTATATACAGTGGTAGAAACATACACTTGAAAACATATTGTCTAATACAGTCATAACTAAGCTAAAAAGTAAACAGTTGGTGCATAACAATAATTTTGCAATTACACAAATTGTGCTTGGAAATAGCAAATTAATAACCACAGCAACTTCAGACAGTCAATATAACAATGAAAGTGCTACATCAAAGAAAACAAGAAATCATGAAAAAAGCTACCCTAGGAAAACCTAAAATTATCTATAAAAAGAGAATAATCTGGAAAGTATGCATGTACTTGGGAATTGTTTTTAACTGTCACTATTTTCAGTTGATTTTTTCAGCTAAAGTGTGTATATATTAAATTGGTCTAAGGTATGGTTATTACTTAAGGAATAATGAAAAGAGAAAAGTGCAAATGGTATTAGGACCTGAAACAATATGGTGATTCATTTCAGTTTTCTAATTGAATATCAAACCATGGTCAGCTTTTTTTTACCTTTAAACGAACTGAAAGTTTGTTTTGCTTAATTTAAAAAATACTTGGTCGTTTCAAGACAATTGACCCTAAAGTATACCACAACTCTATAGGCTTTGTGTCTTGTACAATATTAAATGAGGTCGGCACAGGAAATGTTTACTGCCTTATAACCTAATCATTCTTGTTATGATCAATCGTATATATCTCCATTGTAATTATGGGCCTGTCGTAAAACAGTCCTGGGGGTTAAAATCCATAACATAAAATGCAACTTAACTAACGAAACGAATCTAAAATTAGCAGAGTTTTTACGCCAATGCAATCAATGCCGCTTTAAAAAGAATTATTCAATACTTTGAATACGTGATAATGATTTCATCGATAACAGAATCACGACAATTTTCAACAATGTTTGTCTACTTTTTCAGTGTAAAAGAGACATGGGTTTTTGTTTGGAAATTCATTGTTTAAAATATCAATAACTATTATAATTGAGCTAGTCATTTGAATATTGTACTAGAACTTGTCTTATAATTTTTTTCCCCAATGAACTGTGCAATAATATTGTTCCTCCATATGATAGGTTCATATACAACTGGGCCATATTTCCCCCTATAAATTGAGCTTACATTTTAATATAGTTCTAGAAATTGTCTTATTATCGTTTCCAAAGAGAATTATGTAATAATATTATTATGCTCTAGAAGTAGAACCGTGACAGAATAGTTGTGTGTGGTTTTATTTGATAATACATGTATATATTTTACTTGTTATGTTAATCCTGAAATACCCATGTTAAACATAGATATATTGCATGTTAATTTACTGATGTTTTTCGTTTACAAAATTAGTTATAATGATTTTCCTTTATGGTGCTAGATTGGGGGGTTAACCAACTGAAAATTAAACAACAAGGCAATAAACTTATGGTAATGGTGGAGATCCAGAATAATCTAATTACCCCATATCACTAGTTTTGTTATTATTTCAATTAGCTATGGTTTCTGAATGACTGTTTTATTCGGCATTAATTGATTAATTACTTCATAACAAATATAAAGATATTTTGATGAGGTAAAAGCGTTTTTGGCCCAAAAGATTACTTTTACCCCGCCACTTTTTATCGCAGTGCCTGTGCTAAGCCATCGAGTTTGCCTCTTTCGAAGAGTTTTCTATTGGTTTTTTTAACTATTCCGACAGTATGGTTTTTTTCATTTTATTTGCACTAAATAGACGTCAGAAAATACCCAAGGGGCAATTAAGAATGAACAATCCGGAGATACATATAACACTGCGTACAAGACACTGACAGAAAACAAACAAAGCAAATACTACAGCAACAAATCAAAAAGAAGAACAACACATACTCCACCAAGAAACGGGGGCGGGGGTTGGGTGAAACCAGAAACTCGCGAAAAGTAAACAATTTCCTTTTCTAATAAGACGCACATCGTGTTACTCACAGTAAGCCCTGGTAAATGGCTTGTCGATGATATGATGACGTATGTGCTGTGAAATTATAATTAGATATCTACGATTTTATTACGTCATTAGGTCTATGACTCTGCTGGTGGACTTTTACTCCGCGAGGGCATCATTCCCCAAGAAGTCAATGCTTCGACACTGACATAGTTAACTGGATATACAGTCAAACCTGTATTAAGAGGTCACCTTTGGGACAATAAAAAAGTGGCCTTATAAGACAGGTGACCTCTTCAAAGAGGTTCAATTCATATGAAATCTTCTATGACATGACAAGAAAAAGATGATCTTTTAATACAGGTGACTGCTTAATAGAGGTGACCTTATGGGCAGGTTTGACTGTATTATGCTTGAACTTTACAGTTCCTAAATATTGTTATTTATTTAAGTTAAGGTCAGTCTCCATCAGTCATAGCTTACCTTAACTGATATTTGGCTATCCTGTTGGGTTTTTTGTTGTTGTTTTTTTTCCTTTGGTTTATTTGCTCCCAAAGACTTAAATTATTCGGCTTTCAAATCCTTTGACTGTGAGTGTAACTGTCTGGTGTAGATTATTCCAGAAACTAGATTATATATATCTACATTTTTATTTTTGCAATCTTTTTCCTTAATTTTTTAATTTTGTTTTTATTATATATTTTTTTTAATTATTTTTATAACCTAACAATATGTTTAGCTTCGTATTCAATACGTTGTCTTTCATACTCATTGTTTTATTTACTGACTCCTATCAATAATGTATTTAGCATATTTTAATAATGCATACTTTTATTCATTTAGAAAATGAAAATTAACATTTTAACGTGTTTGTTACCCTGATAAGCAACTACTGGTTATTAGATTGTAAATCAACGTGTCGTAATATGATCCACGCTAGTTTCATTAATTATTCAAAATGGCAAAAAGAATGGTTTAATTGGCAAGCTATAAATATATCTAATCTTTTCTGAAAGGAATGACAAGCGGAATCAAACCATAAATGAATAGTTTATTACACGTGAAAGGAAACGTTTCGGGCATTGCAATTTGATCTTAATGCCATAAAGATAACTTCAATAATAGATTAAAGCCCGTGTCTATGTAATTTTATTGAGCTGTGCTTTTGGTTAGGGGCATTTTTAATAGATATGAAAGCCGAATTGCTGGTTAAATATTTATGCCTTTTCATTTACAAATTTTAAAACAAACTAAATTATATCTGAGTTTCAAACCAAAACCTAGACCTCCAAAGTATGTTTCCATGTCTTTATTGTGTTTAATGGACTTGTTTGCTTTGCTTATATAGTAATCGTTTGAACGTCCCGTTAATCTCAAGAGTCCATGCATAAGACCTTTTCCTTAGATGACCAACTACAACATACACAAAACTAATCGGGGTTGATCCAAAACGATATCTATCTGTAGTGTCAATATGTATAATATACATAAATCTCCGAAACGACCTACATGCATTGGCAAACCGGTCATGAATAATTATCATTGGATTGTAATTTATAACGTGTATGATTGTGTGCCGATAGAAATCTAATATGTCTTGCATAGTGGGAGGTATGCTTTGACGTAAGACACTACAAACAATGTTTACAAAATATTCTTTACAGAAATTGCTGTATTGGTGAAATGCTAACTATACAAGGATTGTTATTTATTAAGGTTGGGTATTTTTAACACAGGCACTAGTCTTGTCTCAAACAACATATCTTAACTATCCAAACTATGATACAGATATCAGTGTGGAAAGTAAAGAAACGTTGATTGATACAAGTGCCTGTGATTTTTATGGTCAGGGTTATGGTGTTTAACGCCACTTCAACAATATTTAAGCTATATCGTGGCGGTCAGTTTTATTGATGGAGGAAACTGGAGTACGCTGTGAAAACCACCGACCTGCAGCAAATCATTGACAAACTTTATCGCATACAGTTGTATCCAGTACACTTCACCAAGAGTGAGATTTGAACTCACGATTTTAGTGATGATAAGCAACTGCTTGCATGGGTAATCTTAAATCCAATTACAATACGACCTTGACCACAACGGCACTTCTGTGATTTTTAGTTAAGGTAGTTAATCTTTATGGGATATATTAAAAAGCCTTAGAAACACTCATATAATTGAACTGATAATCTATATACCATATCAAATTATAAAGATTATAGACCAAAAAGCAAGTTGTTGTCTTTCCGGGGTTACAGAGTAATACCTATAAGTTCAATAGGAAGCCTACCGCTCTACATATCCACTTGTTGCATCTGTACCGATGTAAACAAATAAAATCTCAGCATGCAATTACTTTAAACAATAAAAAGTCAATAATTATCATCCTGACTTTTTATGGTTTCTGCAGACACTTGTGCCCACAAGCCATTGTCAGATTTCGATTGGGAAATCCCAGCACCAACATGTCCAACATATTGACCAATCAAATTGCTTGGAAAATTGTGAAAATAAGCGGAACGGTCGATGGTATATATAGATCTGTATATGAAAAGAAAGTTCAAACAGTGAATTGATATTGTCTTCTTTTAATTAGTGCATTCCTGTATATTTATGTACATAATATACTAGAATGCATTTGTGATTACTTAACAGCTTGTTTTGTCAGATTTTAGCAAATACATACAATCCTATATAGCAAGTGGGTGCGAATAGGCATACTGTGAAATATTATAAAATGAAACCAAATCGTGTTCACCAGAAAATTTATAAATTATTTAAATTTATTAAGAATATATATAATCAGAATCCGTAAATAGAAGAAGAACAGACGACACAACGGCCAGTTGTTTGGACTATTTTTGGTCGCAATTAAAAGAAGTAAGATCTAAGTAATATTTCCTAAATATTCATGCATTTTATTTATTTCATACGTTTTAGTAAAAAGTAGATTTATTGATATTTTAACTCATTTTGAATTATTAACAAATCTGTTATAAATGCTAAACAAATATTCTCTATTTATTGTTATTTATGGTTGACAAAAGGTTCAGCATATTTTTATTGGAAACTATTTTGAGCTCTTTGAATTATTTAGCATCTATGTTTATTTAATATGCATGTGTAATAACCCTTTTGTTTGTTTATTCATGGTAAATGTTGGATACTTTTAAGGTGTGTTTTACATTGTCGTCAACAACAAGGTAAAGGTAATAGGCATTGACGATTGACAAACATAAACGACGTGATCTTGGGAAGGACACATGTTTATAAGTATTTTAGGATGGACTTTTCAGGTTCCCAAAAGTATTCGTATCATATAGAAGCATGTTAAAGGATAAACTTTAGAGAAGTCCCAAATTACATAACATTAATATTAACATGACGGGTGTCGCTAGTGGAGCAAGAACCCTTCCTGTTCATTTCTGTGGGGATCAGGCTGCTCTATCTTTAGTTTTCTACATGTTTCTTCTTTTGTCTTTTTTCTTTGTATTGTCTGTCCTTCTTCTATTTACGGTTTCTAGTTACCCTTTTGGTATCTTCAAATTTTTCTAAAATTCAATACGGTACATTTCATTTGGAGACTTAAAATGGACGCCAATTATATGCCCTTTTATCTCCATGGTTATTTCGTATGGTTCCCTTTCGCAAATAAGGGTAATAACAAAATTACCGAACTCCGAACAATCTTACAAAGGGAAAGTCAAAACTCATAATTATATAAACAGACAAAATCAGTCAACAACCGGAAAACTGTGAAAACCGGAATGACCCTGACTTGGTACAGGCATTTCTAAAGAAATGGTGGGTTGAATCAGATTTTAAGGCGCCAAACCTCCCGCTCTCATTACGGTTCAAAGGTTCCGGCTGTCACTGTAACAAGCACTCATGAAATGAAAGCTTACATTACCAAACTGGAAAATCGTTTTTGAAAACGAGAATGAACTTGTCAAGATATGCCCTTTCTTTTAGATATACACAGGTTCTTTGAAAGTTAATCAGGTAGATGAACATTTTGTTTTACGATGGTATCATTTATATTTAGTGTGTTCGGAAGTGAATCAGGTAGATGAACATTTTGCTTTACGATGGTATCATTTATATTTAGTGTGTTCGGAAGTGAATCAGGTAGATGAACATTTTGTTTTACGATGGTATCATTTATATTTAGTGTGTTCGGAAGTGAATCAGGTAGATGAACATTTTGTTTTACGATGGTATCATTTATATTTAGTGTGTTCGGAAGTGAATCAGGTAGATGAACATTTTGTTTTACGATGGTATCATTTATATTTAGTGTGTTCGGAAGTGAATCAGGTAGATGAACATTTTGCTTTACGATGGTATCATTTATATTTAGTGTGTTCGGAAGTGAATCAGGTAGATGAACATTTTGTTTTACGATGGTATCATTTATATTTAGTGTGTTCGGAAGTGAATCAGGTAGATGAACATTTTGTTTTACGATGGTATCATTTATATTTAGTGTGTTCGGAAGTGAATCAGGTAGATGAACATTTTGTTTTACGATGGTATCATTTATATTTAGTGTGTTCGGAAGTGAATCAGGTAGATGAACATTTTGTTTTACGATGGTATCATTTATATTTAGTGTGTTCGGAAGTGAATCAGGTAGATGAACATTTTGTTTTACGATGGTATCATTTATATTTAGTGTGTTCGGAAGTGAATCAGGTAGATGAACATTTTGTTTTACGATGGTATCATTTATATTTAGTGTGTTCGGTTGTCATTGATAGTTACATTTACATTTTTAGTCAATTTATTACACTAAAAATGGCGTCTTTACTTTACCACATTGGTGAATCTACAATTACATCTGAGACTATCAAAATATTTGTTTAATAATATATCTAGTTTACCCTAAATTGTCAGTTTCTCTGGATTGTCTAATTTTGATTGTCCCCTCGGTGTTCTCTAAAGTTAATTTACATATTCATTTGATGATCATTGGTCGGAAATATAACGGATCACTATCTACAACAATAATTACATCTAATATATAATCTACCATTAGAAAAATATATTCTAAGAATTGTATGATTTGTTTATCAACGATAGACTTCGATTAGTTGCTTAGCATCGCATACCCCTATATAATTTTTCTTATATGTGAAAATAATCATATTCTTGCTTCGTTGGATAGCCTTGTATGTCAATAATAACCTTGTAGAGAAAGTGTCATATTGTTTTTTTAATATATCTCCTATGGAATCAATCTAGATTATTTTCTGTTTGAATGATCTATCAAAGGATAGCATTGAAAGGGATAAAACAAACATTTACTTAAAAAGATCTTGCCAATGTAAATAAACAGCTACGCCAAGAGCGCATGATACGCCCGTCGTCAACATTCATACAATTTTGTAAAGACTTTCTTTCCCATAACTCTTTAATGAAAAATCTAAATTTCACTAACAGCTGCACCATAAACATGAATTGGAACATTTATACAATATTTATGTTGAAATAAAACACTATAATAGTTTAAGTCCCATAACTCTGGAATGAAAAATCGAAATTTCACCATAAAGTATACAGACCGTAAGACCATCAATTCCATAACTCTGTGAAACGGACGGACAGTCGGATATTGGTATGCCATAATACGTCCCGTCTTAAAGACGGGCGTATAAAAATGACAAGAAATATTATTATTGTCTTGGATAAAGAGCTTGCATTTGTTTTCATTTCTCCCTCTCCCTGGTAGCTGAAAATGGGTACCAGGAAACGACTGGTTGCCACCTCGTTTCCTTGTTTTTAGCAAATTGTTAACTCATAATGACCGATTCTTTCTTTTGCAAATGTTTTTGCAAGAAAATTATTGATGTTTTTAATCTTGGTTGTTAATATTTCAATTGAAATTTGCGTCTTTGCCTATAAGAATATACTCTGGGAACGGATAAACCCTGGAGAGTGGGGGAACTGGATGGACATAAATTGATTACATTTACACTATACTAATTTAATATGTAATTAAGAGAGTCAAAACAATTTGAAAAGCTATTAGTTGTGGGAGATTTTTTTTTTTTTCATTAACCGCATCATTTCACCGAGAGCTTGGGCCTTTAAGACTAGTTTAACCCCGTCACTTTTTATTGAAGTGTCTGTACCAAGCCAGGAAAGTAAGCGGTCATGCATTTGTGTTTTAGGGGTATCGATTTCGCCTTTATTACGATTTTTGCTATGAATTTTGGAACTGTCAAAACAGTGTGGTATTTTTTTTGTTTTTAATTTGATCACAAAAGTGTCCTTTGATTTTAACTGTGTTATTGCTAAAAATAGGTAATTTAGTACTTATGAAGAAAACGTAAATACTTTAAAGAGTTCCTAAGTAATGTTGTTTATCAAAACTAAGACCAATCTGCCTCTAGCATAAATATGTACCCTTAGCAGACTTTGACTATTCTGTTTAAACCCTTTGGTTTACTTGCTTCTAGAGATTTAAACAAAATATGTGTCTCTCCAATCGTACCTGGTCGTATTCCAGAAACGTACTAATTGAGATATCTAATCGTACCTGGTCGTATTCCAGAAACGTACTAATTGAGATATCTAATCGTACCTGGTCGTATTCCAGAAACGTACTAATTGAGATATCTAATCGTACCTGGTCGTATTCCAGAAACGTACTAATTGAGATATCTAATCGTACCTGGTCGTATTCCAGAAACGTACTAATTGAGATATCTAATCGTACCTGGTCGTATTCCAGAAACGTACTAATTGAGATATCTAATCGTACCTGGTCGTATTCCAGAAACGTACTAATTGAGATATCTAATCGTACCGGGTCGTATTCCAGAAATGTACTAATTGAGATATCTAATCGTACCTGGTCGTATTCCAGAAACGTACTAATTGAGATACATTGTATCTAAGTTTTTGTATCAAAAGGATTTATAAAATTCCATCCCAATGATCAAAGATAAATACAAAAACAAAGGATTCCCTCTTGTTTTGTTTTCATCTTAACATGACGGGTCTTGCAAATGAGGATATAACGTGTCTATCCCATTATTGTTCTACAATATGTTTCTCCCCAAAGAAAAACAACTATTCTGTAAAATAAGACCATGAAACTAAACCAGCCACGTGTAAGTCTATCAATAATACATACAAAACATGCATTGTAATGTGATATAACCCGATTAATTAAATAATACTGCAATTTATCATTCTTTGTCTGTCATCTGTTTTTGTTTTTAATAAGATACGAGTTATATCCTCTTAAGACAGTATTAATTACATGTAATTAAATTCTATTTTCTTCTTTTGAAATAATATGGAATATTTCCTTACTGAAATAAAAAAGATAGAGATCTAATTTAGTGTACACGGCACGTGTCTGGAAGGATAGAGATCTAATTTAGTGTACACGACACGTGTCTAGAAGGATAGAGATCTAATTTAGTGTACACGACACGTGTCTGGAAGGATAGAGATCTAATTTAGTGTACACGACACGTGTCTGGAAGGATAGAGATCTAATTTAGTGTACACGACACGTCTCTAGAAGGATAGAGATCTAATTTAGTGTACACGACACGTGTCTGGAAGGATAGAGATCTAATTTAGTGTACACGACACGTGTCAGGAATAATCATCATCACGTACGCTCACAGTCAACGAATTTATAATAATGATATAAAATCTCCTCATTCAATAAACGTTAGAGAAAACCAAAGGGGCAATAAAGAATGGACAATCCAGAGAAACTGGCAACATTGGGTACACAAGACACAGGACGAAGACAAACAAAACAATAAAACACAACACAGAGACACTGGCAACATTGTGCACACAAGACACAGGACGAAGACAAACAAAACAATAAAACACAACACAGAGACACTGGCAACATTGGGCACACAAGACACAGGACGAAGACAAACAAAACAATAAAACACAACACAGAGACACTGGCAACATTGGGCACACAAGACACAGGACGAAGACAAACAAAACAATAAAACACAACACATAGACACTGGCAACATTGGGCACACAAGACACAGGACGAAGACAAACAAAACAATAAAACACAACACAGAGACACTGGCAACATTGTGCACACAAGACACAGGACGAAGACAAACAAAACAATAAAACACAACACAGAGACACTGGCAACATTGTGCACACAAGACACAGGACGAAGATAAACAAAACAATAAAACACAACACAGAGACACTGGCAACATTGTGCACACAAGACACAGGACGAAGACAAACAAAACAATAAAACACAACACAGAGACACTGGCAACATTGTGCACACAAGACACAGGACGAAGACAAACAAAACAATAAAACACAACACAGAGACACTGGCAACATTGTGCACACAAGACACAGGACGAAGACAAACAAAACAATAAAACACAACACAGAGACACTGGCAACATTGTGCACACAAGACACAGGACGAAGACAAACAAAACAATAAAACACAACACAGAGACACTGGCAACAGTGTGCACACAAGACACAGGACGAAGACAAACAAAACAATAAAACACAACAGAGACACTGGAAACATTGGGTACACAAGACACAGGACGAAGACAAACAAAACAATAAAACACAACACATAGACACTGGCAACATTGGGTACACAAGACACAGGACGAAGACAAACAAAACAATAAAACACAACACAGAGACACTGGCAACATTGGGCACACAAGACACAGGACGAAGACAAACAAAACAATAAAACACAACGCATAGACACTGGCAACAGTGTGCACACAAGACACAGGACGAAGACAAACAAAACAATAAAACACAACACATAGACACTGGCAACATTGGGCACACAAGACACAGGACGAAGACAAACAAAACAATAAAACACAACACATAGACACTGGCAACATTGGTACACAAGACACAGGACGAAGACAAACAAAACAATAAAACACAACACAGAAAATTAAAAAGATGAACAACACGAATCCAAGACAAAACCAATACTTATTAAAAGAATATGACACTTAAGCTCCATGATTTTGCTCTTGGATAAAAAGGGTAAATATAAGGGTAAAAACAGCCTGGAGAAAATGACAAATGTAATGCTTTGTTGTCATCAGAAGTCGACACAAGGACTCATAAACTGCTTTCGAAGAAAAATGCCGGACAAAATACCCTTTCAAAAGAGCAATATAAATGCGCGTGTAATTTTATTTTCGCCTTGCGAAAAGGGTAAGAAAATACATAAAATGATATTGACCAATAACCATATCGGAATGTACAATATCCTTTTAATGACCGTGAATCGCTACGACTTATAATTATTGAATATTAAGGAATTTGACAATATATCAGAGCCTAAAACCTCGACTGAATTTATTGCCTAAAATGTTCAGGAATATCTTTAAAAAAAGGAGTCATAAGCCAAATAAGTTTTGACCCTTTGTCATAGATTTCTGTCTTTTGACAGCTCAAATGGTACTGGTTGTATAAAATACCTTTTATTTAAAAAATAAAAGCCTTTATGTTGTCCGAACGCGCTAATTTTTCTATCATTATATCAAGATTTAATTCCAATTGATTGGATGTTTAAATGCGCAGTTGTTATTAATCAGATGTTATCAAATTAGATACTCGATTATATATTTAGATTGTTGCAGATGCGCAGTCAGAGATGATGTGTCGTCAGCCACTGAATTTCCTGATCAGACAAAGGTCACCCAAATTTTGTTCTGCTTAAAATTCGTACCCACCACCATCCCCATCTAACCTCCCAATGTTAAAGCAATTAAATATTTAATGCAGCTATACTCTAGTGGTTTAGTTTTGTATATATATATACATACATGTACTATAGTACTATACACAATCTAGTCTCATTTGATTAAGTTGGCCGTTTTAAGGGCCAAAGGTGTCTTGTGGCCGTTTTAAGGGCCAAACCTTTATGTCTTAGGTAGTAATACTAATTGTAGTTTTTTGGGAGTGCCTATATTTTTCATGTGACTGGAATTTTGTATTTTAATAAGATTACACATTGTTATCAAGTACATTTTGATGTTATTAAGGCACTCCCTTACATTCTAAGTTTTGTTTTGTAATTTTCCATAGTTATGTATTTTCGTCATTTAATAAATTGCGTCATTTAATAAATGACATTTACTGGAAACTTTGTTTATTTATACCTTGCCAAAAACAGAGCGAATTTGATGCTGCTTGCTGCATTACGGAAGGAAATCAGTCTAGGGAATCATTTCGGTCCTCACCTAGCCAGGTGTAGCATAAGCCCTCTCATCTACTTCCCTACCCAGTTTCAGAGTCGAATACGGTTTAGTGAGGTACAACATAAAAAAAGTTACCCCATCAAAGGTTTCTTATCCTCTCTATGAAATTATAAAACTGGGGGAACGTTGGCGAATGACGTAGGATGTATGTATGTATGTATGTATGAAGAGGTTTTTTTGTGATGTTTTACGAAAACGTAAATTGAGAATGATTTTGATAAAATGGAAATAAATCCTATAGTGCGCGTATAAAATCTCCAACGGCGGAGAATGAACTCTAAGCACCATATCATATCGCAAATAACATTAAGATTAAAAGGGTATTTGCTAAAGACATGTGACCAAACGATTGCGTTATAAGAATATAAGAACATTTGAAGATACCAAAGGAGTAATCTCAAGCCGTAATTCGAAGAACAATATGTCAAAAAAAGACTAAAAGGACAAACAATGGTCTACAAAACACTACACAGAAAACTAAATATTGAGCAACACGAACCATAGAGTGAACTAAGGTGTTCCCGAAGGGTAAGCAGTTCCTGCTCCACTAATGGTAACCATCATTTACTCTGGTTATAAACTCGGTAATAAGTTATAAAAATTTAAATAATCGGAGCAAAAAAATATATGATATGATGGCAGGATTTCTATTAAAGTACATTTTGAATATCAATAATTTCTCATGAGAATTACATGACATACTAATTATTTCTGTTAAAAGAATGCTATCATTACCATCGGCATTGCAAATATATATTGTTTGTCATTAAAACGACCCTACATTTGTTGACATTTTCTCTTTGAAGTTATATTAAATTTAAAGGTTGATCAAAGAGCCAAAGAAAACATCTCCCTATTTATATTACCATAGCAATAATTTTAATTAAGATTCCATTAGCTTACCTTCTTCATGGCATAGAAGGGATCCATAAGTAGGCTTTTATTGCCTTGTTTAAAATGGATTTTCTTACTTTGACATTTCTCTGAAGATTTTTCATGTATTTTGTATTTTGTACTTGGAAATGTTTAACATTTAAGTTGCTAAAAATTTAGACTTTTATGGAGTTTTAACGGTTTGAAAACAAATGTGGGATAAACATTGTGATAGTGATATAAATCAGGTCATCATATCAAATAAAAATACCTATTTTAGTGACCTTTTTGGATGATAACAAAAGTCAAGTGAAACTAGGATTTGCTTTAGGTTTATGGTTTAACGCCACTGTCAACAATATTTCTGTTAAATCGTTGTGGTCAGTTTTATTGGTGGAGGAAACCGGAGTACCCCCCGAAAACCGCCGACCTGTCACTAGTCACTGACAAACTGTATCACATAATGTTGTATCGGAGTAAAAACTGGAGATGATGGAGTGTCGACAAACACGCCTTACAAACAATTGGCCACCATCAATTACCAGTATTAACGAGTTGTGGCAACTTGGCTATTACATGCCAGGAATGTTACAATTTCTAAGCACGAGCCATTGACTTACGTCCGAATTTAAATCAGATGTGCATATGATTTGCGCTACACAAACAAATTTAGTATTAGCTGATCAACATGCCACTAGATGGATGGTACTCTTAACTCATAACATATTTATACGCCTTTTATAACTCAACTCAACCAACGTTTTTTAGTTGTAGCAAGGTTGCATATATAATTCTAGTATTCATTTTAATATTAAAACTTTCTTAAGTTTCATGATGCTTTTCTTGTAAAACAAATACTTTTACACAATTGTAAGTTGAAGCGTCTGAGTTCACTACCGTTTATAGTTGGGTTCATGTTGCTAATTCTTTAGTTTTCTGTGAACTGTTTTGTAGATAAAAGTTAGAGAACATCGAAGGGACAATCAAGAATGGACAATCCACAGAAAGTGGTAACATTGGTTACACAAGACACAGGACATACAATAGGTAGTAAATAAACGTTAGAGAATACCGAAGGGGCAATCAAGAATGGACAATCCACAGAAACTGGTAACATTGGTCACACAAGACACAGGACATACAATAGGTAGTAAATAAACGTTAGAGAATACAGAAGGGGCAATCAAGAATGGACAATCCACAGAAACTGGTAACATAGGTCACACAAGACACAGGACATACAATAGGTAGTAAATAAACGTTAGAGAATACCGAAGGGGCAATCAAGAATGGACAATCCACAGAAACTGGTAACATTGCTTGTCCTTTTGTCCTTTTTATCTTTTTGGCCATTGTGTTGTCTGTCCTTCTTTGAGGTACGGCTTTTGATTACCCCTTTGGTATCTACATAGTTTTCTTGACGTACCAAGTCATTAATGATTGCCAATAGTTAATACAAAAAAGACTCATGGATTTCCAGGAGGCCATCGATCAGGATATTTTTACGTTTTATCAAGTGATTGAGTGGCTCTTATCTTAATTAAGCTGATCAATACATTGATGTTTAAGAAGGTGAGTTTTCACACGATCAATTATATGTCATCATTAGCTTTGATCTCTTGTGTTATAGGTACGTCATCTGATCAATTTCGTGATGACGTTACCTATGTTCAATATTATCCTGTGCCAGTACCTTATCTCGCATGTATTTGTTTTATCAGCATGAGTTTTCCATTAATCAACGTTTTTATATGCACAAGTTCTGTATTACAGGTATATTCTTACCTGAAATATTTCTTGTACTCAAGGGTGCTGTAAATAAACGTTAAAAAGTAACGAAGGGGTAATCAAAAATGGACAACCCAGATTGAAACTGGCAACATAGGGTACATAAGATGAAGAAAAACAAAACAAAATACAACACAATATGTGTTGGACACCACTCTACACAAGCAAACACAAATAACGTAAATGAGTTCTCTTACAAACAACTGGAAGTAAAGACGAACCGAACATTGTTTTGTGCGGAAATCGCGACGGACATCACAACATGGAACTCAGAACGTAAAGACATTTTATATTATATTTTTACCCTTTGTACGACGATACATCAAAGTACAACATCATTGAATGCTTAAGCTGACATTAAGACTGTCTAAACATTGAAATAGTTATAAAACCACATCAAAATTATGAAGATTGAAAACGTCTTCGTGTCGGATTTCCAAAGATAATGTTATTCCAGAAATGTGCTCTAGATTAGATACTTTATTAATCAAATACATGTAATAGTCAATGTAGGTGTGCTTACTTTAGTAGGCATGTATGCAATCCCACTGTAGAATAGGTGCAGGTTGGGAGGTGAGAGATTGAAAGTATAAACATACATAGTCAATGTAGGAGTCGTTGCTTTAGTATGTTTGTATGCAAGCCTATTGTAAAATAAGGGAAGATTAGGGGGTGATAGATTGAACCTTTAAACATACAAAAACGTTTTGCTCCCCTCACGTTTAATATGCAAAAGCTATCTGTACATATGATAAAGTTCGAGATCTTAAGGAAAAATGATTTTCTTAAAAATGGAATCCCCTTACAGTATTTTTTAATTTACTTTCTAGCACCTTTTGTTAAAAAGACTATAAATATTTCACCATATATACATCAATTTACAGCTTGGCAAAACTGTCTGAATAGTGAAGTTTAGGTTAGGTGAGAGACTACGGGATATTTCAGCCTATAACACAAATCAATGTAATTTATTTAATTTGAAGTTGAAAAACACGGTACTGAAAAATTGATTAATTAGGACAAACGTTTTGACTATTAACACAAGCTTTATTTAAATCCACTGTAACAAAGTCTGATAAGGTATTAATTAACCATTCAAACAAATGGTATTGCTTATTAAATCAATAAAAACGTTCCTCTAAATTAACGTTTCACCTTAGACACGACATAATATCACACTAGGGAAGCAAAGATTTACAGATTCCATTCTAATCGACAAGGCAGTATTTCGATCTTTAAATCACACGTATGGTTGGTTAACCAAGGCATAGAATACTTGGAAGAGAAAAAACATCGTCATACATGGTAAAAGTTATATTATTAAATCTCTATTTTGTAATGACGTGAATAACTTTCACCTTTTAAGGGAAGTGTTAATTCCACATTAATAAAATATAGACAAATATCATATTCAGAAAACAACTGTATAGAGTTATGAATAACGTAATCCCCACTTTTTCATTCGTCACTATTAAGGATAGTGTTGTTTTCCAGGTGTAAAAATAAAACAATATTTCTTTTTTGAATCTTTTAAATTCCCATTTACTCCAAAATACTTTTGTTGCAGGTTTTTTTTTTAAGAAGAAATACTGTTTTGACAACTATTTTACCTATTTTGTTCCAGTATTGTTATAAATAGTGTTATAGTGATAGCCGGAACCTTTGAGCCGTAATGAAAGCGTGAGGTTTGGCGCTTTAAAATCTGATTCAACCCACCATTTCTTTAGAAATGCCTGTACCAAGTCAGGGTCATTACGGTTTTCAGTTTTCCGGTTGTTGACTGATTTTGTCTGTTTATATACTTATGAGTTTTGACTTTCCCTTTGTAAGATTGTTCGGAGTTCGGTAATTTTGTTATTACCTTTATTGTTTACTTTAGATTTTGTTGTGGACATTGTTGCAGCACAAATAAGTTGTGAGAAAGCATCTTGGGTTTTTTTTTTGTTCTTTACCTCCTTTTTGACCAGAAAAAATATATAAAAACAATACACTTTTTTTTCAAATATATCTGTCTTTCCATAAATACATAAATGAATAACTATATTTATTTTTGTTTTTATATGATTTCGAATTCCTATTTACTAAAAATAAACTGTTTAAAGTAATGGAGAATCTTTTTTTGCTGTAGTGTTAATCGTTTTTAGTTTTGCTTTGCGTTTTCAAAGTTGGTGAACATCAAGACAGCGTCTCACAATGAACGTGAGATCTTCAGTAATAGCTATAGCACATTAGGGCAAAGCAACCAATGACAATAAACTTAAAATAAAGCAGTACTTGTAACTTCTTGATAAATGATACACCTTTTTTTTATATACAGATATGGGACTATCGAAAAGATTTCGAGAAGGCTGTGAACAATTTCATCAATCCATTTGAAAAGACAGAAAAATAAATATATTAACGGACCTTGAAATCAGATGAGTTGAGTAAAATGTGTTTCATAAACGTTAGAGAATACAGAAGCGGAAATCAAGAATGAACAATCTAGAGAAACTGGCCACATTGAGAACACAAGACACAGGACGAAGATAAACAAAAGCACAGAAAACTAAAAAGATGAGCAACACGGATCCCACCAAAAACCTGGGGAACCCAGGTGTTCGTGAAGAGTAAGCAGTGCCTGCCTCTTATATGCTACACACATCTATATTTGCTACTCATAGCAGAATTTAGAAATAATAAATCCCCCAATTTTTGAATGCAGTTAATAACTTCCGGAAAATAAATGAGGCAGAAAGCTTTTCTTAAATAGTGTTTATAAATACATCTCTTTGTTCTGCTGATGTAGGTGCTCTGTATTTGTCTTAAACATTTATAGATCATACTGCTGTGGAAATATTGCATGTTTTAAGAATTCGATATTCATTTTGTTTTACTGTGTGTTTAACTGTGTCGTTATATTTTCAATTGCGATACGATAATAAAATGAAAAAGACAAAATCCTACACTCTCGGAAAAGTTTTTGTTAGATGTTAGATAACAATGAAAATCCCTTAAAATCCAGGACTGGGTTTCACAAACGTCAATCAAATTTAAGTCTCAATTAAACCTTAAGTGTAAATTAATTCTTTGTACATTTCAAGTAAATTTAAGTTTTAGTTTACACTTAACTTTAAATAAGGTTTGTACAACCAGTCCAGTTCTTTAAGAAGAAAAAAAACAACGATACCCTCACGAACGACCCATTATAAAACACTTAAGCAATGTACAATATTACAAAAATGAAAAACAAAAAATGTAACAAATTCACTTAAACCTACTTATATTCCTCATAGGATATAACTTTTCTCAAGTCTGGTGCTAGTTTTGAAATCGCCTATTCGCCACGTGGGGGTATGCTGGACACAAGTACCATCCTCAATATTATAGGGTTAGGATTTTTCAGCTATATCGTGGTGGTCAGTTTTATTGGTGGAGGAAACCGGAGTACCCGGAAAAACCACTGACCTGCCGCAAGTCACTGACTCCTCAATATATATCATAATATCATAAGTTATAAGTTTTAAACGATGACAGTGGAAATTCCAATTGACAACGAAAATCAATTTCATTAGAAGATGTCATCAGCAATTTATTTCAATTTTCCAGAGTCACTAATTACTTTAATGGTATAGTTGTACCTGAAAGTAACTATTTACACTTATTAATTCATATTGAGATGAATTTACGGTTACTAAATGAAACAATAATGGTTCTGTTTAGTCATTTATGTTTTCTGTGTGGTATATGATCCGTTAATAATAAAATATTTAAACATCTATAATTCGTGAAACTTGCTGCATAGAAATTACTCAATGTCGAATTCAATATTAAAATGCCAATTCAACTAACTGATATTGGTTAGACTAGTCATGTTATGAGTGTTCAGTGCCACTTCGACTAATATTTCAGTCATATCGTGGTGGTAAGTTTTTTGGGTGTAGAAACCAGACTGTCTGGAGAAAAGTATCGCATTGTCGCTTTCAAAATATCACATAATGGGCGGGAATCGAATCACAACTTCAGTTGTAATAGACACTGAGTGCATAGATGTAAATCTAACTACCATACCATTACTACCATGACGTCCTCTTAATAACGATGTAAGCTCATCTGTCACGATGTTCTCTTAATATTAATAAATAATTATAGATATTAATGAATGAGAGAATCTCCCTTTTACGTACGGGCAAATATTAGTGTATATTAGCAGCAGAACTATTATTGTTGTTATTTATATCATTTACAAGTTTGAGATAACGGAAATAGTATTGAAAATAGCGTTAACATATTCTATCTTCTTAGCTAGTAGTGAGATAACTACGAACATTCACAGGCCCTGCCATTGTACTGTCCAATGGAGAACATTCACAGGCCCTGCCATTGTACTGTCCAATGGAGAACATACACAGGCCCTGGCATTGTACTGTCCAATGGAGAACATTCACAGGCCCTGCCATTGTACTGTCCAATGGAGAACATTCACAGGCTCTGTCATTGTACTGTCCAATGGAGAACATTCACAGGCCCTGCCATTGTACTGTCCAATGGAGAACATTCACAGGCCCTTCCATTGTACTGTCCAATGGAGAACATTCACAGGCCCTGCCATTGTACTGTCTAATGGAGAACATTCACAGGCCCTGCCATTGTACTGTCCAACGGAGAACATTCACAGGCCCTGCCATTGTACTGTCTAATGGAGAACATTCACAGGCCCTGCCATTGTACTGTCTAATGGAGAACATTCACATGCCCTGCCATTGTACTGTCTAATGGAGAACATTCACATGCCCTGCCATTGTACTGTCTAATTGTATGTTGTCATTCACAGGCCCTGCCATTGTACTGTCTAATTGTATGTTGTTATTCATTTTGTGATAGTGTGCGCTCTATTTGAGTGGAAGCGATTTATTTATGTATGATAATCCCATCAGACATTGATAAAGAACGGTATTGGTTATACCCTCGGGATTTATCTATATATGATAATTCCATCAGACATTGATACAGAACGGCATTGGTTATACCCTCGGGATTTATCTATACATGATAGGGATTATCATTGATAATTGACATTGATACCGTCTGAAATCAGCGGGACTTAAGTCAAGGAGAGTCATTAAACGTCCACTGTTGGCAGACCGACATCGACGATCGCGTTTGGCATGGTGCTTAGTACGACGTGGTTGGAATTTAAGGACATGGCGCAAGATTCATTGGTCAGACGAGAGCCGGTTTCTGCTTCATGTAACCGACGGTCGGATGAGGGTTTGGAGACACAAAAATACAGCCTATGCCCAAGGAACAACCAGCCAACTGTCCCTTACGTTGGAGGCTCAGTAATGGTTTGGGGTGGTATCTCTCATGACTGCAAGCTGGATTTAGTCACCATACAAGGCAACCTAACTGGTGATCAGTACATCAGAGACGTCTTGCAACCAGTTGTTGTCCCCCATTTCGACAACCAACCGTTAGCTACAAGGCCTTGTTTATGGATGACAACGCCATGCCTCATCGTTCAAGAGCAGTAACAGCCTACCCCCAAAGTGAAGTCGTGACTTCTGTTCTTTGGCCAGCCATGAGCCCGGATTTGAATCCCATAGATCATATTTGGGACATGTTAGGCCGTCGTATACAGGCTCGGGGAACCTCCTGTGCAAAACATTCGTCAGTTGGAAGCAGCATTGCATCGGGAATGGCAGCAACTATCACAACAAGAACATCCGACGTCTAACTGGAGGCCGTCATCCAAGCACGTGGGGGTTACACCCGGTACTGAACTTTGAACAATAGATGTCGACAAGTGATTCACAAGTGACGTTTTGAAAGTGAAATGACAATCTTATCGTGCTTTTTGAACTGTGAAGGTCAATACTTAAAATGGACATGTTTTACTGCAAAAACTGGCCTTGTGATATTGTGATTAATTATTCATTAAATTAAAAATTTTCTTGATTTTTTTGTGGTTTCTTACAGCCAATGTAATGATATCCTATCAGGTCACCATTGCGTTCTTGAGATTATCTGGTTAGTAATCTCGTGATACTTGTCGTATCATTTGTCATTTCAAAAAAACATGGGGGTGCTTAACTTTTTTCTTTGTGTATACATTAACACTCTAGACGATATAGATTATTATTGTCATTTTCAAATGGATTTTTTATATTTCAAATATTTGTATAAAGCCGTTTAAATTTTAGTATTCTAGTGTTCATGTAAACACATGTAAATCTCTTGCTTAAACCAATATTAGCTCTTGAAGCCTAATTCCACATGGTCAGTCAGATGTATAATACCACAGCTGATGGAACGATACAGACACACAATCCAGCACAAAGACACGCGATATAATCAATGTATATCATTTCTTCGACAAAACAAGAAACGTATAAATATATTGGACCATACTTTTTTTCCCCTGTTTTTTCGTGATAATTGAGCAGGACAGTTTATATATATATATATATATATATATTAAAAAGTCAAATGAAATTCGTATGCTGGTACATATAAAAGAAATTAGTAAAAAAAGAACAAAACGGATTTTTCACAACATTCTTGTACTAACGTGTTCACTGCTGTAGCAGATCTTCAGGTTATTTTTGTTACATTTTAACATCTTTTTTCTTTATATCGTTGTGATAACATATTAGACGTTTATTTATCATTTTTGTTTGTTTGCACAGAATCGTTAACACTTGTTTCCGATCCGACATCCCGTAAGTTCTTGCGTTGGCTACTTTTTCAGACGTTTATATATATATATATATATGCATTACGCAACAGTTTCAAAATCAAATATAAAGATTTGTAGAAAGAGACAAAATCGACACTCTTTATACATCTATACATGACCACTCACTTTCTTAGAAAGTACAGACACTTCAACAAAAAGTGATGGGGTTAAGCTAATTTTATGGTCCTAAACCTCCTCTCTAAATAAAATGATGCGGTCATGAAGCTGTTTTCTATAATGCTAGAAAAATGTGATTCCTCACACAGAAAAGTATAGCAAAATCTGCATAAAAATATGACACTAAAATGTTAATAGCTTTCTTTACCGAAAGCGTATTAAAAATTGTCAATATCTTTATCGAAAGCCATAAATTTTGTTTATTAAATACTCCTGAGTGGAGCTCATTTTAGCATATCTAATGATGAATTATTTACAACACAAGTTAAATATATCTCACTCTTCATGAAGGGCCCGGGTGGCTCAATGAGTTAGGTAGTTGGATTACCTAACAACTCATACAAGCCTATCACCAATACGGCGTGGGTTCGTGCCCGGCTTTGTAAATTACAAACAAGGGTGCACTCGACTCACAGCCGAAAGTGATAAAGTTTACCAGTTGCTTGCTCATGGTCGGTGGTTCTCTCCAGGTATTCCGGCTTCTTCCACCACTAAAACTGGTCGCCATGATATAGCTGAAAGTGGCGATAAGCACCAAAAATCAAATAAAAAATCACTCTTCTTGAACTTTACAGTTTTTAAATAATGTTATTTTTATTATAACTAAGGTTCTCCTTCCTCATGTGATCCAATAGGTCTTGACGGAGAAACAACAAATACACATTTTATAGTCTTTGGTTTGACACGACTAGGCTCGAACCAACTGTCTACCGCACTCGATGCCATCACGATAACATTTTGCCACCAATGCGGTTCCGGTATTGGTAGAAAATATCCATGATCTTCAATATACTTTCGTGAAAGAAGCAGACCGATAACCATTACACCACCGATGCAGTTCCGGTATTGGTCGAATATAATCATGATCTTCAATATGTTTCCGTGAATGAACCAATTATTATGTGTTTGAAG
Source organism: Bathymodiolus brooksi (assembly GCA_963680875.1). Lineage (NCBI taxonomy): Eukaryota > Metazoa > Mollusca > Bivalvia > Mytilida > Modiolidae > Bathymodiolus > Bathymodiolus brooksi. The sequence goes on along the minus strand of OY804576.1, from coordinate 121,749,626 downwards.
CATGATCGTGACATAATTTGATGTCTGAACAAATGAAGCATGTATTTATCAGGAAGTCTGAATGAATGAACTAATAATAAAACGCTCTTCTTTGTAATGTATATCAATATTAAATTATATGAAAATTGCTACACGATGATGACAAGCAGCTATTTACACAGATGTTAATTGCGGTATTTTGAAAGACTTGTAATTGCATGACAACAGACATAATTATGATATACAACACGTCACTGGGTTAACATGAACCTCCTTAAAAACTAGAGGTGAAAATCAGGTATTGCCTAGACTTAGGCTAAAACTGGTTGAAAAGAACCAAGACATATGTTTTATCATATTTTTTTAATTTTCCATAAATACCAGTTATTACAAAATGTTTTTGAGTCGTTATTACTTACTTACTATTAGTTAATATACTTCTAAAAATGGAAAAAAAGAGAAGACATAATAAAGAAATTGACTGTTTAGTTCGAAATGTGATTTAGAGAAACTTTGAAGATACCAATGGCGTAATTAAAAGCCGTAAATCAATTAATCAGACAACAACACGATCTACAAATCATTGCACAACAAACTAAAGATTACGGGAACACGAACATCACTAAAAACCGGGAGTGAGCTCATCTGATCCAGAACACAGTTCCTGTCCCACACCCATCGTATTACCCTTGTAACAAACCCGGTGATAAAACATGAATGAGGAAAGCACCGGGTTGCGATAACGACAAGCGGAAAATATATGTGGTCATTAGTCCTAATTGGTTTGCTGTATTAGTTGAGGTGTCAATTAGTAAGAAAGGATATGGATGTAAATGAACATAAGATACTATCCAACATTGCACTTAGTTACAAATTAAAGTAAAGGAACGGTGCTTTTATTGCTGTTCAACACTTCACATTCTTGCTTGTGTAGGAAGTATAAAATATATAGTCTTTTGTAGATGTCGATTGGTCATTTTGTCGATCGTAAGCAATCTGCATTTAACGAGGGCGTAGGTCGAGGCCAATATTTTGTCCATTAAAACCCAATTTTTAGTATGTTTATTGTAATCACACATCTTTATGGTTTTTTTTATTCATGCACAAACCATTTTCCCGTTATTTGTATATGATGAATACCCACCTTATTACACTAGTCAATGTTAAAATGACAAAGTTAAAAAAGGTGATGACCATGAACCAGAGTTATTAACAATATACAGGCAACCCTGCTTTAGTGACCAGCTCTGTTAAGCAATATCTTGTATTGTGTGACCTTAATTTTAATTCCCCTTCACAATGCATTTTATATCAATTAAACCTGTATTTAACAGCACCTGTCTTATGTGACCCTATTTAAATGTTCTCTTGAAAGGTCACATTAGACAGGCTCGTTCTTGTAGTAGCTTATCTACCTACTCGTGTCTGGAATCGAGAACAATTACTTCTATATGGGTACATCAATTAATATCTAAATAATGATGTTCGACTTCAATCATAGAGAAAAGGAATCAATGTAATTAAAGATAATTTGATCTAATTTGAAGTAAAAATCAAAGTTGAAAACGACGTTTAATGATTTAGTTTATAATGGAAAATATCTATTGTTTTGTCAGGGGTATATATATCAGATATTTATATATTAATCGACTGACCTTCAGTAATTGTACAGACATTTACAGTGTTGTAGTCCAGGGAATAGGTTGATAATTCAGATATGACCTAATTCTAATATTGATGTATTATTTTAATATATGAAGTAAATATCGTGATTAGAACTAGAACAAAGTAGATGTTTACCAAGGTATGCTGAATAAACATATCTTAACACAATAATTTAAGTTTGTGCATATCCTCTAGAAAATTCGTATTAATCCAAAGACTGCTATGCTTCATATTAATTTATATAATTTTCATTCGTTTTACCCTATTGGCGGATTTTTTTTCTATCAACAGGAAGTGGAACTGATTTAGAACTAGTCTACCAAAGCTCAACAGATAAACATGTAGCAGAAAACGTATATTAAGCTTATAACAGAATATAGCTTTTGTTTATTTGAAATCTTTATTTAGCTGTAATGTATCAACTATGTTTTTATCAAATAATACATTTTGCTATTATTTATTTAGTTCTGTACATCCTGTAACAATTAAATACATGGTACAACGTAAAAGTTTTTTCTCTTGATTGCTCTTGATTACAATAATTAAACAAAAATCATATTAAGTTTGCAAAATATCTTAACAATTTGGCTTGGTTTATGATGTTTAACGCCACTTTCAACAATATTTCAGTTATATCGTGGCGGTTCTTAATAATTCAAACTACCAAAATCAAACACTTATATAGAATTAAATTGGTTTATTGAATATGTGATATGTCCTAATTTGAGCAATATTTATAACGGTTGAATGGCTAGTAGACGAAGCTGGACCGTATGCCAAGACACAACTCATTGTCAAAATACTACATATTTCTCAATGTTGTTCAAATTTTAATCTCTGAAGTCGATATGACTAAATTTGCTAAAAAAAAGACCCCCAAAAATATGCTTATATGAAAGAATTTTTCAGTAGGTTATGGAATTTTAAGTAAAGTGTTATAACAATATCACATTAGTTAGAAAACAAATTTCATTTACATAAAACAGATGTTCGGTTTGTCTTTTCCTCCAGTTGTTTGTAGGAGGGCTCATGTTTGTTTGTTTGTGTATAGTGGAGTCCAACACATATTGCGTTGTGTTTGTTTTGTTTGTCTTCGTCCTCTGTCTTGTGTACACAATGTTGCCATTGTCAATTTTGATTGCCCCTTCGGTGTTTATTTACACAAAATTTAGAAAAAAATCTAAATGACAGGTTATGAATAGATGTAATTGACCATTTTCTTAACATTAGCTAAGAAGGTAAACGATCATTTATAACAAAACAAATCATAACTGATATTTCTATCATCAATGTGTACATCATTATATTTGAAATTAAGTTATGTAGTAATCTAAACTATTTGGAAAAATAATTACTTTGTTTTGTATTCTAAATGAATTGTTGCTATTTACATTTTTTGTTTTCACAACCATACAATAAAGAAAAACGAGGACGCAGTGTAATGATACCTTTATGTACGTATTTCGAATAAAGATGCTTGCTAAAAAAAGAAATGGAAAAAATATTCTAAATTAAAGCACAAAAAGTTGTATTTTTAAGACAAATATCAATAAAGCAGTGAAATCCATGTACTTATTAATACAAATTTATATTTGATATTGCAATGTCTAATTTCAAGAACCAGCAACGAAAAAAAAAGTTTGAACTTTTTTAAAATTCATGTACATGTATAAATAAATAAATTTGTTGGGATATATGTTGCATCGAAATGGTGCTTATATCGACGGTATTCCTCTTGTTGCCAAGGTAATCGTCATTGACAAGCACTTTACAAATATTAAAACATTTAGATGAAAACATATTAATTATGCACAAAGAACGTATTCCCAATCTGACCCCCAAAGCGATAAATCTTAAATATATTAAAATACCTTCAAATTGTGAAGACAAAAAACGATCTCTTGTTAAGTAATTATTTTGCACAAGTTTTCAAGAAGAGCTTGAATTCGAAGATACCAAAGGGGTAATCAGAATCAGTATATCGAAGAAGAAAAGACAACACAATGGCCAAAAGAACAAGTACAAAAGGACAAACAACGATCTACAAAACATACACATAAAACTAAAGATCGAGTAACATGAACCCCACTAAAAACCGACCGGAGGGGAGTGGGGGGGGGGGGGGGGGGTGTCAAGCAGTTCAACAAATATATTTGATTTTATAATCTATGTTTATGTAGTCTCATTCTGTGAAAGTTGTTAAATCTCGCCTTATTTTTGTACCTGTTTCCGGTCATGAACTAGATTTCACCGGATGTTTGTAAACGTTCCTGTGTAAGATTGAGATTTCCCAGAGGAGTGGGTTGTCTTGTTGTAGTTTGTTATATTGTCGTCCACTACTTTGGATTATTCATAACACTTAGGAAGAGACTCAAATTAAGGGACTGCCCTTTAATTGCTTTTTGTAATCTAACAATGACAACAGTATGCTAAACAATAACTAAAACACATAACAAAGATCAAAGATACCAAGATCACGTCCTAGGTGCTTGACCTCATATAGTTAAGAAACCGTATAACTGAGTATTACAGATGTGAACAAAATACAGTCAAACCTGCATTAAAGGGCACCTCTATATAATACATCACTGTCTATAAAGGGCACCTCTATATAATACATCACTGTCTATAAAGGGCACCTCTATATAATACATTACTGTCTATAAAGGGCACCTCTATATAATACATCACTGTCTATAAAGGGCACCTCTATATAATACATCACTGTCTGTAAAGGGCACCTGTATATAATACATCACTGTCTATGAAGGACAGTCTCCTTTTCCCCATTAATGAATAGTGTACATGATATTAATCTGTATATAAAGGGCAACTGCTCATAAAGGTCACATTTTCATGTTCCCTTGAGTGTCTATAAAGGACAGTCTCCTTTTCCCCATTAATGAATAGTGTACATGATATTAACCTGTGTATAAAAGGCAACTTCTCATAAAGGTAGCATTTTCATGTTCCCTTGATTGTCTATAAAGGACAGTCTCCTTTTCCCCATTAATGAATAGTGTACATGATATTAATCTGTATATAAAGGGCAACTGCTCATAAAGGTCACATTTTCATGTTCCCTTGAGTGTCTATAAAGGACAGTCTCATTTCCCCCATTAATGAATAGTGTACATGATATTAATCTGTATATAAAGGGCAACTGCTCATAAAGGTCACATTTTCATGTTCCCTTGAGTGTCTATAAAGGACAGTCTCATTTCCCCCATTAATGAATAGTGTACATGATATTAATCTGTATATAAAGGGCAACTGCTCATAAAGGTCACATTTTCATGTTCCCTTGAGTGTCTATAAAGGACAGTCTCATTTCCCCCATTAATGAATACTGTACATGATATTAACCTGTGTATAAAGGGCAACTGCTCATAAAGGTCACATTTTCATGTTCCCTTGAGTGTCTATAAAGGACAGTCTCATTTCCCCCATTAATGAATATAGTGTACATGATATTAACCTGTATATAAAGGGCAACTGCTCATAAAGGTCACATTTTCATGTTCCCTTGAGTGTCTATAAAGGACAGTCTCATTTCCCCATTAATGAATAGTGTACATGATATTAACCTGTGTATAAAGGGCAACTTCTCATAAAGGTCACATTTTCATGTTCCCTTAAGTGTCAATAAAGGACAGTCTCATTTCCCCCATTAATGAATAATGTACATGATATTAACCTGTGTATAAAGGGCAACTTCTCATAAAGGTCACATTTTCATGTTCCCTTGAGTGTCTATAAAGGACAGTCTCCTTTTCCCCATTAATGAATAGTGTACATGATATTAACCTGTGTATAAAGGGCAACTTCTCATAAAGGTCACATTTTCATGTTCCCTTGGGTGTCTATAAAGGACAGTCTCCTTTTCCCCATTAATGAATAGTGTACATGATATTAACCTGTGCATAAAGGGCAACTGCTCATAAAGGTCACATTTTCATGTTCCCTTGAGTGTCTATAAAGGACGGTCTCATTTCCCCATTAATGAATAGTGTACATGATATTAACCTGTGTATAAAGGGCAACTGCTCATAGAGGTCACATTTTCATGTTCCCTTAAGTGTCTATAAAGGACAGTCTTCTTTTCCCCATTAATGAATAGTGTACATGATATTAACCTGTGTATAAAGGGCAACTGCTCATAAAGGTCACATTTTCATGTTCCCTTGAGTGTCTATAAAGGACAGTCTCCTTTTCCCCATTAATGAATAGTGTACATGATATTAATCTGTATATAAAGGGCACCTGTATATAATACATCACTGTCTATAAAGGGCACCTCTATTTAATACATCACTGTCTATGAAGGACAGTCTCCTTTTCCCCATTAATGAATAGTGTACATGATATTAATCTGTATATAAAGGGCAACTTCTCATAAAGGTCACATTTTCATGTTCCCTTGAGTGTCTATAAAGGACAGTCTCCTTTTCCCCATTAATGAATAGTGTACATGATATTAATCTGTATATAAAGGGCACCTGTATATAATACATCACTGTCTATAAAGGGCACCTCTATATAATACAGCACTGTCTATGAATGACAGTCTCCTTTTCCCCATTAATGAATAGTGTACATGATATTAAACTGTATATAAAGGGCAACTTCTCATAAAGGTCACATTTTCATGTTCCCTTGAGTGTCTATAAAGGGCAGTCTCCTTTTCCCCATTAATGAATAGTGTACATGATATTAACCTGTGTATAAAGGGCAACTGCTCATAAAGGTAACATTTTCATGTTCCCTTGAGTGTCTATAAAGGACAGTCTCATTTCCCTCATTAATGAATAGTGTACATGATATTAATCTGTATATAAAGGGCAACTGCTCATAAAGGTCACATTTTCATGTTCCCTTGAGTGTCTATAAAGGACAGTCTCCTTATCCCCATTAATGAATAGTGTACATGATATTAACCTGTGTATAAAGGGCAACTGCTCATAAAGGTCACATTTTCATGTTCCCTTGAGTGTCTATAAAGGACAGTCTCCTTTTCCCCATTAATGAATAGTGTACATGATATCAACCTGTGTATAAAGGACAACTTCTCATAAAGGTCACATTTTCATGTTCCCTTGAGTGTCTATAAAGGACAGTCTCCTTTTCCCAATTAATGAATAGTATACCTCTCACATGTTCAGGTTCCATTGAGTGGCCTTTATATAAAGGTTTGCCTGTATTAACCTTATCATTTTGATTATTTTTTCAATAACAAAAAAACTAGTATTGGGTAAATCTTCCGCACACACCTTTTCCTCCCGCACGATCTCCCCCCAACAAAAAAATTGTTTACTTTCTTCAGTCGCCATATTTGTTTACAATCGATCGGCTATTTCCGTCAATCGTCGAGATGTTTCGTATCAATTTTTATCGAGTTTCTCTAGACTTTCCGTTCAGGAATACGAAACTGATTGTTGTTTACGTAATCGAACGGATAACAACACCAATTAGAAATGTACATTATTATTATTATTATTATTACAAGGCATTTTTATAGCGCATTATATAACAATACAATTACTCTAAGCGCTTTACATGTTTAAAATATACACAAATGTACATAAATAAGAAAAATAAGTGAAGTAAGAACAATACATTCTCGGTGAGTACTATTCAGATTTAGCTTTAAATAAGATTTGGTTCTGGCATTTTATAACGATGTCTCAATCAACAAAGAGAAGGTAGAATTCGGGACCTAGTACTCCTTCTTCGACATCAAAGAAAAAGAAATACAACTGTAAATTCCAGGACGAGTGGAAAAAATCACACCACTGGTTACAGTCAAGTTCGTTGCGAAATGATCTGGCGTTTTGCACTCTGTGTAGTTCCAACTTCAGTGTTGCTTCAGGGGGACTGTATGATATTAAGAGACACTCAGAGACCAGTTCACACAAGAAAGCAGTCACTGCTACTAACAAAACCCCAGAATTGCACCAGTTTATGCTAACAAAATCAGTTGATGACCAAGTGACCAGGGCTGAAACTTTATTCAGCAACTTTTTAGCAGAACACAATTTGCCCTTCACCGTTTCAGACCTTTTCAGATCATAAGAAACCATCTACTGATAAACTTAGCTTTAGAGTTTTATCCAAATTGGCTAAAGCTTGTTGTGTGTTCCCTGTCAGCAATGCTGACCCAGATAGAATTTTTTCAATATTAAAAAAAATACAAACTGATATAGAGGTCAGATCTGAACAATGACACTATTTGCTGTTTAATATGTGCAAAGCAAAACCAACACAAAGCTTGCTTTGAATTCAATCCAAGTAACAGTGTTCTGAGAGCAGCAAAGAAAGCTGTTCTAACATACCAGAGTAACATAAGTTCATGTAACTAGACTGTCAAGCTATTAATAGAAGAGTCAACAATAAATTTGTATACAATGAATGTGTCTTTATATACCATTTTACATCATTGCTTTATTATCATTCAACTACAAGGTACAACTGTGTGCGTTTAAAGGCGACGCGCAAAATCTCCCCCTTAGAAGAGTTGGTAGGGGGAGATCTCCCCGCTAGCAGTTCCCAGAGGTTAACAGTTATGGTATCCCAAAACGAGAACAATAAGACTATTTGTGTTATTATTTAGATTATTTGCGACTCCCTTATTTTTGATGTTTTTGTAATCTTATACTTTGTTCGATTTATATGTAGATCGAGGGAATTGAAGTAAGAGATCGCGTTCGTGACAAAAGACATATTATTGGATACAACGGGCTAATTCCATTTTATTGCTTAATCTTGTGAATGATACTTTTTCGTATCTATGGTGATAAATGTATTTTAGTCTAATTACGACTGTATTTTATATTCTGTTAAAAGATTGTTTTCAATGTACCATACATATTTAATACGATGATTCCGTAGAAATTGCAAAGTAAGATATTTGCATATTTTCATAAAAACTGTCTATCAATAATTATTATTTTGTTATTAAAGATACAAATTAAGCACAAAAAGATACACATACAAAGTCAATGAAAATGTGACATCTTATTTTACTCGTCATACAATGGGATCTCCAACCAATTAAAGAAAATGGTGGCATTATTTCCAATGAGAGGATCTCCATGATAATCAAATGTCCATGTGGGATTACCTACCAAAGATCGTATGAAAATAAGTTACATTGACGTATCCTATTATAAGTTCTAAGCTCCCTAGTAAATTGTTGAAGGGTGAGCGCTTACCCTTCAACAATTTACTGACCGTCTAAATAATCATAGTCGGTCACGGGAGCTTAGAACATTTTTGTACGATGTTGCAGATCTATAACTTGAAACAGTAACTAAGTTTTTTCCACGAACTATGTTTGACGGACTTTCTTGGAAGTTCTAAGACTAAAGACGTAATGGTCACTAGACAAAATTAAGCACCGCCCACTGACCTTCTGTAATTTTCCGTCTGCATCGTTTCGTAACTGCACGTTTATCTATCGTCTGCATCGGTGTGTAACGGACTAACGTAACACAATGGAGAAAAAGAGGAGATTTGTTTCAGAAATGTTAATTTCTTTCCTTTTTATTGTGTCTCAAGAAGAGGTTTTTTACAATGTTATTTTAGAAGAAAATATAAATCATCATCTTTCTTGCAGTTGTGTTTGATTATGCTAAATCAAAATACACAAACATATATATAGTGAGCCTGGTCAAGTACACTTGACATACGTCGTCTCAGTTATCGATTACAATATTTCTTTATTTCGGACAGCGTCAAGGTCAAATTATGCAATGATAGATTACACAATGCTGCAGTCACCTGGCATATGGAATTTTCTACTGGCCAGTAAAGCGTATTAATCTTATTCTCTAGATTTCCATATATGGCTCTGCCTTCTATCGTTATTTTTAGGAATGGAATTTTCCACTGGCCAGTAAAGCGTATTAATCTTATTCTCTAGATTTCCATATATGGCTCTGCCTTCAATCGTTATTTTTAGGAATGATTTTATCCAATCATAGGTCGTCAAATAAATGCAACATCGTACAATAGTCCTTCTCACCAGGAAGTTGTCATCTTATGCTTGACATACGATCATGTCAATACATAAAATATGATATGTGATTGATAAAAGTTAGTAATTGGTAGTTTGGTACTTCTCCCACGGAAACAGAACTGAAATATTGTTGAAAGAAAAGATAACCAGAAGCTGTGAATAATACAATGGCCAAATGAAAAATGAAAAAAAAATTACAAACTATGATCCACAAAACACTACAAAGAAAATTGAAAATTAAGCAACATGAAGAACACTAAAAAAACCAAGGTTAAACTTAAGTGCTCTCTAAGGATAAGCAGTTCGTGCTCCACTCGAGAAAATAGAAAGTTGTGTTAAACACCTATTCTTTATAATACTAATAAAATTCATATTTGATCTACCGTATTTGTAAAATGCATGCTAGAAACAATAATATATGTCAACATTATAATGCAAAGAATGGCTGCTAGCTATGAAGTCGGAAGATACCAAGCCATAAATCTGTAGAAAACGACAAAGACATAGTAAAAAGAAACAAGGCATGGATAAACACAATCCAGAAATAGTGACCATAGAAAACAAGAGCAACACGAACCCTAACAAAATACCATGGTTGTACTTGGGTACACCGGAACGGTAAGCAGTTCCTGCTCTACTAGTGGCACCTGTCGTGTTGCATATAATATAGATCTAATAATAGATTTAAGGTAATTTTATGACAAGGCGAATAGATTTTCAGTTATCTGTGAAACAGACAATTCGCACCGATTAACCCATTCGTGATGGCGACCATAACATTTTCGGAGAATAGACTTATTTGATACAGTAATACATGTATATGTGCTACAAGTCTTAAAACCATTCAATTGTAAGAGATCTTAGAAGAATATAGAATACCAATGTCAGAATACATTTAGCAAAATGTTTCTTAGAAAATGGACAATGACACGTAAATCCAAGTGTGATTCTGTTTTCTCTGGAAAGATTAGCACTATTTATGACAATCATCGTAATGCATAATTTCCAATGCTGGCAATGAAAAGATTTATTTGTGTACGATAGAAGACAACACAATGGCCAAATGGAAAAGGATAAAAGGACAAACAACGATCTACAAAACATACACATAAAACTAAAGATCTAGTAACACGAATCCCACTAAAAACCAGGGGTGAGCGTATGTCTGCAATCCGTTCAGACGAAAACTTTCGATTATTGTCTATATCAAAATATATGTCTAAATCGAGAGTACTTGTCAGTTGTGTCTTTTATTTCGGGGTCATTTGATACAGAAAAGAAAAGTTCTCACTATGTTGTTTAAATAATAACATATGTACGGTGAATTCACTATTATTCTTGGGTTACCATTATTCGTGGATAGTACATACATCGAACGATGAAATTAGGAGTTGATCGAATATATGTCACCATATATTGATTAATGCAAAGGAGTCCACGAATCTACAAGTCCACAAAAATACAATTTCTCCTCAAATCACGAAAATTTGCATTCACGAAAATAACTGAATTCTCAGTACATATCTATTATTGTGAACCAGTTAGTTTTAGATTTAACACGATGTCAACAGCTAAAATCATCCCCCCGTTATAAGTTAGCTAATAATATAGGATTTCCATATGTTCATTAATTTCTACCTGATTTTTAATTTTAAATTTTATAAGAACTAATATTATCTCGTTCAAAGTCCCGCATTACATTTGGCATTTAGATTTGAACGATTATCAAATAACTGTGGTGATTTAATCTATATATTTAATAAATACATCATTGTTATGAATTTCAGTTCATCACTATGACAACCATTTTATTTTCTTAGGTGACGACGTGGGTGTTGTTTTTGTGAAATGTGTTAATCAGGAACGTACATTATCACATATTATTTTCTTCACAGAAAATGTTAATTCATAATTGGTCACATTTGTGTTTGGTTTTTTTTTTGGTTTTGTGTGCATGTGATGCAATTTACGATTAAGTGTAAACTACTGTGACAGTATTATTATTCGTGGAGTACCAATTTTCATCAATTTAATGGTCCAATTAAACCACGAAATGTTAATACTCAACGAAATGCAAAATTTCCATTGGATTAATTTATTACCATTACAAACCAACGAATATAGGAACCCACGGGGCAATGAATTTTTTTCTCAAATAAACATCATCCGATTAAAGTACATTCACAGTATAGTATTATCACAATAACGCTAAAAAAATAAAAAATCAAAACACAAAAAACCACGCAGAATAACAGCAGAAATTCGAGGGCTGATGACTTCTATGGACGTAAAGAATTCATAAGCTATATTGACCGAACGGAGTTATATATTAACGTCATTCTAAATATATTATTTTTGGACGATTTATGCCAAAACAGTATCAATTTAGAAATAATTTGTTGGCGACCTTGTTAGATTTTTGGTTATCTCGGAACGAAACGTACATCTCCGGTGTTGTTTTTTTTTTTTACACCTTTCTGAAATTATTTGAAATGACGTCCATAGATGAGTTAGTGTGACTAAATCTTTATTCTCTCTGTATATTATGATTATGGTATAAATAGAATTCTGTATATTCTGATTATGGTATAAATAGAATTCTGTATATTCTGATTATGGTATAAATAGAATTCTGTATATTCTGATTATGGTATAAATAGAATTATATATACTAAGTATGTAATCGTATAAGGCTTATTATTTAGTTGGTATCCGAGGGTATCACCGATGGGGTAGTCAGAACGTATATGATGGCATGAAATTATTTGATACTATTTCCAAAAAATTGGCAGACAATTATTTTGTGGAAATTTCTGTAGAACTAAGGTTTATCCGTCTCGAGCAGAAATTGTCAGTGCAATGAATTTACAGAATATTTGAATATTTTTATTTATATTTCAAACAGTTTGGGTCCACCGCCATTGATAAAATTAAATACATTTCTGAGGCACTACATTAAACCTTGGTTTATTTGCTGTCTAGTACAACATTACTTTACAATCCGAACGTCTCTCTACGATGATGAAACACTATCGGATCTGTTTAATCTAACACGCTTTCATTTTTTATGAGTTTTATCAGATGAACAGAGAAAAGTATCGGTGTTTTAGAACATTGTTGTTAATAATTAATGCAAACTCATTAAACGTTCTTTGTACTGTGCTATTATATTACGACATCAGATCTTTAACCCAACTAATCTTTGTACTCTAAATTCGGAGATAAAGACAGTTAAAGGCGTATATATCTAATTCAGTGCGCACGACGCGTTTCTGGTATAATTTTCGTCAGGTATGCTCAGATTCAAGATAATCTGGTATAACCCTCATAAGGTACGCTCAGAGTCAAAAGATTGGGACACCAAATAATTAAAAGTCTTTGGGAACAAGATAATCTGGTATAACCCTCATAAGGTACGCTCAGATTCAAAAGATTGGGACACCAAATAATTAAAACTCTTTGTGGACAAGAAAGTATGTCATAGCCCTCATCAGGTACACTCAAGAGTCAAAATATTTGGACACCAAATAATTAAAAGTCTTTGTGAACACGAAAGTATGTTATACCCCTCATCAGGTACGTTAAACGTCAAAATAATTGGACACCAAATAATTAAAACTCTTTGTGAACAAGAAAGTATGTTATTGCCCTCATCAGGTACACTCAGAGTCAAAAGATTTGGACACCAAATAATTGAAAGTCTTTTGGAACAAGAAAATATGTCATAGCCCTCATCAGGTACACTCAGAGTCAAAAGATTTGGACACCAAATAATTAAAAGTCTTTTGGAACAAGAAAATATGCTATAGCCCTTATCATGTACACTCAGAGTCAAAATATGGGACACCAAATAATTAAAAGTCTTTTGGAACAAGAAAATATGTCATAGCCCTCATCAGGTACACTCAGAGTCAAAAGATTTGGACACCAAATAATTAAAAGTCTTTGTGAACAAGAAAGTATGTCATAGTCCTCATCAGGTACGATAAACGTCAAAAAGATTGGACACCAAATAATTGAAAGTCTTTTGGAACAAGAAAATATGTCATAGCCCTTATCAGGTACACTCAGAGTCAAAAGATTTGGACACCAAATAATTAAAAGTCTTTGTGAACAAGAAAGTATGTTATAGTCCTCATCAGGTACGCTAAACGTCAAAATATGGGACACCAAATAATTAGAGGTCTTTGGGAACAAGAAAATATGCCATAGCCCTCATAAGGTACACTCAGAGTCAAAATATTGGACACCAAATAATTAAAAGTCTTTTGGAACAAGAAAATATGTTATAGCCCTCATCAGGTACACTCAGAGTCAAAATATGGGACACCAAATAATTAAAAGTCTTTTGGAACAAGAAAATATGTTGTAGTCCTTATCAGGTACGTCAAACGTCAAAAAGATTGGACACCAACTAATTAAAAGTCTTTGTGAACAAGAAAATATGCTATAGCCCTCATCAGGTACGTTAAACGTCAAAAATATTGGACACCAAATAATTAAAAGTCTTTGTGAACAAGAAAATATGTTATAGCCCTCATCAGTTACGTTAAACGTCAAAAATATTGGACACCAAATAATTAAGTCTTTTGGAACAAGAAAATATGCTATTGTCCTTATCAGGTACACTCAGAGTTAAAATATGGGACACCAAATAATTAAAAGTCTTTTGGAACAAGAAAATATGTCATAGTCCTTATCAGGTACGTCAAACGTCAAAAAGATTGGACATCAACTAATTAAAAGTCTTTGTGAACAAGAAAATATGCTATAGCCCTCATCAGGTACGTTAAACGTCAAAAAGATTGGACACCAAATAATTAAAAGTCTTTGTGAACAAGAAAGTATGTTATAGCCCTCATCAGGTACGTTAAACGTCAAAAAGATTGGACACCAAATAATTAAAAGTCTTTGTGAACAAGAAAGTATGTTATAGCCCTCATCAGGTACGTTAAACGTCAAAAAGATTGGACACCAAATAATTGAAAGTCTTTGGGAACAAGAAAATCTGGTATAATCCTCATCATGTACGCTCAAAGTCGAAATATGGGACACCAAATAATTAGAGGTCTTTGGGAACAAGACAATCTGGTATAACCCTCATCAGGTACGCTCAAAGTCGAAAGATGGGACACCAAATAATTAGAGGTCTTTGGGAACAAGACAATCTGGTATAACCCTCATCAGGTATGCTCAAAGTCGAAATATGGGACACCAAATAATTAGAAGTCTTTGGGAACAAGAAAACCAACAGAATAGCCAAAGTGAATTGAAGTCACCTATTTTCTGAGGGAGAAGAACATTAGTTTCAATATGAATAACACATTCTAAAATAAGCTTGACATAAACAAAGACACCAGATAGTTCAATATACAATTATCAGTAGGGCAATCTCATATCCATGGTGTTTGAGTACAGTTACGTATGTAAATGTCAAAATCATTCACGCAGTTAACAGTATAAATATTCGTGATTTGTGAAATATAGGGGGATCGTGCTGCTCATGTTGTCCTATTATGTGTCTTTAAGTTCTCAGTTCAATGTTGTGATGCCCGTTATGATTTCCGCATAAAAACGATGTTCGGTTCGTCTTTGGCCCAAGTTGTTTATAGGAGAGCTCGTGTCTTATCTATGATATTTGTGTTTGTTTACGAATAGTGGAGTCAAGTACGTCTTGACTGTATGAGTAACATAGCAGGTGTCTAATTAAGAGGCAGGAACTGATTACCCTTCGCGAGCACCTGGGTTCACCCGCGGTTTTGGTGGGGTCCGTGTTACTCATCTTTTTTTTCTGTGATGTGTTTTTTGCTTTGTTGGTCTTCGTCCTTTGTCTTTTGTGCCCAATGTTGCCAGTGTCTCTGTGTTGTGTTTTATTGTTTTGTTTGTCTTCGTCCTGTGTCTTGTGTGCACAATGTTGCCAGTGTCTCTGTGTTGTGTTTTATTGTTTTGTTTGTCTTCGTCCTGTGTCTTGTGTGCACACTGTTGCCAGTGTCTCTGTGTTGTGTTTTATTGTTTTGTTTGTCTTCGTCCTGTGTCTTGTGTGCCCAATGTTGCCAGTGTCTATGTGTTGTGTTTTATTGTTTTGTTGGTCTTCGTCCTGTGTCTTGTGTACCCAATGTTGCCAGTGTCTATGTGTTGTGTTTTATTGTTTTGTTTGTCTTCGTCCTGTGTCTTGTGTGCCCAATGTTGCCAGTGTCTCTGTGTTGTGTTTTATTGTTTTGTTTGTCTTCGTCCTGTGTCTTGTGTGCCCAATGTTGCCAGTGTCTTGTGTTGTGTTTTATTGTTTTGTTTGTCTTCGTCCTGTGTCTTGTGTGCCCAATGTTGCCAGTGTCTCTGTGTTGTGTTTTATTGTTTTGTTTGTCTTCGTCCTGTGTCTTGTGTGCCCAATGTTGCCAGTGTCTCTGTGTTGTGTTTTATTGTTTTGTTTGTCTTCGTCCTGTGTCTTGTGTACCCAATGTTGCCAGTGTCTATGTGTTGTGTTTTATTGTTTTGTTTGTCTTCGTCCTGTGTCTTGTGTGCCCAATGTTGCCAGTGTCTATGTGTTGTGTTTTATTGTTTTGTTTGTCTTCGTCCTGTGTCTTGTGTGCCCAATGTTGCCAGTGTCTCTGTGTTGTGTTTTATTGTTTTGTTTGTCTTCGTCCTGTGTCTTGTGTACCCAATGTTGCCAGTGTCTATGTGTTGTGTTTTATTGTTTTGTTTGTCTTCGTCCTGTGTCTTGTGTGCCCAATGTTGCCAGTGTCTCTGTGTTGTGTTTTATTGTTTTGTTTGTCTTCGTCCTGTGTCTTGTGTGCACAATGTTGCCAGTGTCTCTGTGTTGTGTTTTATTGTTTTGTTTGTCTTCGTCCTGTGTCTTGTGTGCCCAATGTTGCCAGTGTCTCTGTGTTGTGTTTTATTGTTTTGTTTGTCTTCGTCCTGTGTCTTGTGTGCCCAATGTTGCCAGTGTCTATGTGTTGTGTTTTTTGTTTTGTTTGTCTTCGTCCTTTGTGCCCAATGTTGTCAGTGTCTCGGTATTGTCTATTCTTGATTGCCACTTCGGTTTTCTCTAACATTTATTGTGAAAACCATGATGTTTGTACTGTACAATGAAAGAAGTTGAATTACAGTGGAAAAGATCTTTATTAAACCATACTAAAGCTACAAAGCATGTTTTATTAATCTCGGGATTCAGATAGTATTTATAAGATAAAATTCATGGCTTATTAGTTAGTTTCTATTCCCCTAACACGATTTAGGTATGTAACATTTTAATAATGCTAAATCGATCAGATTATTTAAAATCAAAAGCATAACAAACGTTAAGTATTGAAAGATGAGTGCAACCACGGCAACAGACTTGACGATAGGAAACCAACTTGTTCATCCCGACATACCGGTATTTAATTGGTGACAAGAATCGTATCGATGGTACATTATACCTATTAACCTTGCTTTATCCTGACAACAAAACAGCAAAACATATAAACCAATACTTGTAACTAACCCATTGGCGACGGTCCTCTAAAAAGTTGTTTGGTATCAATAAACTATAACGTTGTATGTATACTATCACATAAGACTAAACTGGTGACCACTAAAACCTCCATTGCACTAGCAGACATTTTTACCCCGGAAATATACTCATCACATATAAATTGACCACTAAAATCTCCATTGTACTAGCAGACATTTTTACCTCGGAAATATGCTCATCACATATAAATTGACCACTAAAATCTCCATTGTACTAGCAGACATTTTTACCCCGGAAATATGCTCATCACATATAAATTGACCACTAAAATCTCCATTGTACTAGCAGACATTTTTACCCCGGAAATATGCTGATCACATATAAATTGACCACTAAAATCTCCATTGTACTAGCAGACATTTTTACCTCGGAAATATGCTCATCACATATAAATTGACCACTAAAATCTCCATTGTACTAGCAGACATTTTTACCCCGGAAATATGCTCATCACATATAAATTGACCACTAAAACCTCCATTGTACTAGCAGACATTTTTACCCCGGAAATATGCTGATCACATATAAATTGACCACTCAAATCTCCATTGTACTAGCAGACATTTTTACCCCGGAAGTATGTTCATTACATATAAATTGACCACTAAAAGGTCGGTAGTATGAAAAAAAGTATCGGACATTCAGAGTGGATACTGACAGGAAACAATCTTAATATTTATCTAAACATCATTATGATCATATAATATCATATATTGATAAACTCCTAAACGTGGTCAATATTACAATATAACTATATGTCGTACTGCCAGGAAACTGTTCCCCAGAGCATGTACATTTATAATATCAACAATTATTATAAATCGCCTCAAGCCAGTGACAGTCATACAAAATAAGTTTGAAGATACCAAAGAGGTAATCATAAGCCGTAAATCGAAGAAGGACAGACAATACAATGGTCAAAAAGGGACAAAAGGACAAACAGCGATCTACAAAACATTACACAGAAACTAAAGATCGAGTAACACGAACTTCACTAAAATGTATGTACTACACTGGATTCAAATTGGTTACCGGGCAGTATTTTTTTTTTTTTTAACAAATGTCTGAACATTTAACACAACAGTTTTACAGTTAGTTGTTTTAGCTGACATTTTTGTATTTTTGTTCTGCCCTCATTGGGATTCGAACCCACATTGATGTACTGGTGGATAACATATTAATATTCAGATGATATTTTTCTCATTGGATATATATACAGATACTATTTCATGTTCTCCTTCCATTTTCATAATTTTCATATATATATATTTTTTAATTTGATAATAGAAATGTAAAATTATTTTTATTGTAATTTGGGATCAGAGTCCTTCATACGTCATTTGTCAACAACAATTAAAAAACAAACATAAGACAAAGACTATACAATCAGAGAAAGAATAAAGAGAAACAAACAACAATAAAACAAATAAAACGACATTTTTGTTTAAACTTACGCTGTCCATTTGATCTGCGGATTATATTTTCCAAAAACGTATTTTGTGGGGCAACAAGGCCCCTCCTTGCACCTGGCATTTTTATGGATACCAATGATAATTATTATCAACAACAGCAGAAATTCTCCTCAAATAAACCCGTAATTCCATATTTGTATATTGGAAATAAAACTTCCTTTTTTCCTTATGATATTTGAAGCAGTTAAGTCCAAAAAATTGTTTGACATGATTAAGTCATGTTTGTTTTAATTTTCGACATTTTGTACATAGTCTCAAATAGGTTTAATAATTAATAACCATTTTGTTATTATTGCGCATGTGTCGCACAGGTGACGAGGCACCTGACAAGTTCGTTTGATACTGCTAATTCGCAGCCATTCTAAAATAACATGATGTAAGTTGTCATGGAAACGACGCCTGTATTGTTATTGTCGCACACACCGGTGACTGTTTCTGATACTTTTGAATCTAAAATTTATTAACTCTCTCTCAATCAATGACAATTTTGGATTTAAAAAGAAATTTAAAACATGATTTCAAATAAACCGATCATTACAATCAATATTATGTAACTGATATGGGAAATTGCAAAGACTATATTCCGTTGATGTGAGCTTTCTAATCGATTTTTAACACAGTTGCGATATTCAATTATTAATTCATGAACGTAAAGGTATATGTTAAGGTTGGCTATCGATCTGGTGATTTATATTATTTTAGCCGGTTCAGTAAGCATGTACCATTTGTTTATTAGAGAAATGGATTAACACTTAGTTGACCATGGAAAAAAGACTGGTTTTTGGTCCTACCCATAGTCTTGATTGTCCCTTCGGGTTTCTCTAATGTTTTTTCAGTAAAGGAATTGGTCTTGATTGCCCCCTTCTGTTTTCTCTAACGTTTATTCGGTAAAGGAATTAGTCTTGATTGTCACTTCGGTTTTCTCTAATGTTTATTCAGTAAAGGAATTAGTCTTGATTGTCACTTCGGCTTTCTCTAACGTTTATTCAGTAAAGGAATTAGTCTTGATTGTCACTTCGGGTTTCTCTAATGTTTTTTCAGTAAAGGAATTGGTCTTGATTGCCCCCTTCTGTTTTCTCTAACGTTTATTCGGTAAAGGAATTAGTCTTGATTGTCACTTCGGCTTTCTCTAACGTTTATTCAGTAAAGGAATTAGTCTTGATTGTCACTTCGGGTTTCTCTAATGTTTTTTCAGTAAAGGAATTGGTCTTGATTGCCCCCTTCTGTTTTCTCTAACGTTTATTCGGTAAAGGAATTAGTCTTGATTGTCACTTCGGCTTTCTCTAACGTTTATTCAGTAAAGGAATTAGTCTTGATTGTCACTTCGGTTTTCTCTAACGTTTATTCAGTAAAGGAATTAGTCTTGATTATCACTTCGGTTTTCTCTAACGTTTATTCAGTAAAGGAATTAGTCTTGATTGTCACTTCGGCTTTCTCTAACGTTTATTCAGTAAAGGAATTAGTCTTGATTATCACTTCGGCTTTCTCTAACGTTTATTCAGTAAAGGAATTAGTCTTGATTATCACTTCGGTTTTCTCTAATGTTTATTCAGTAAAGGAATTAGTCTTGATTGTCACTTCGGCTTTCTCTAACGTTTATTCAGTAAAGGAATTAGTCTTGATTATCACTTCGGTTTTCTCTAACGTTTTTCAGTAAAGGAATTAGTCTTGATTGTCACTTCGGCTTTCTCTAACGTTTATTCAGTAAAGGAATTAGTCTTGATTATCACTTCGGTTTTCTCTAACGTTTTTCAGTAAAGGAATTAGTCTTGATTGTCACTTCGGCTTTCTCTAACGTTTATTCAGTAAAGGAATTAGTCTTGATTGTCACTTCGGCTTTCTCTAACGTTTATTCAGTAAAGGAATTAGTCTTGATTGTCCCTTCGGGTTTCTCTAATGTTTATTCAGTAAAGGAATTAGTCTTGATTATCACTTCGGTTTTCTCTAAAGTTTTTCAGTAAAGCAATTAGTCTTGATTGTCACTTCGGTTTTCTCTAATGTTTATTCAGTAAAGGAATTAGTCTTGATTGTCACTTCGGTTTTCTCTAATGTTTATTCAGTAAAGGAATTAGTCTTGATTGTCACTTCGGCTTTCTCTAACGTTTATTCAGTAAAGGAATTAGTCTTGATTATCACTTCGGTTTTCTCTAACGTTTTTCAGTAAAGGAATTAGTCTTGATTGTCACTTCGGCTTTCTCTAACGTTTATTCAGTAAAGGAATTAGTCTTGATTATCACTTCGGTTTTCTCTAACGTTTTTCAGTAAAGGAATTAGTCTTGATTGTCACTTCGGCTTTCTCTAACGTTTATTCAGTAAAGGAATTAGTCTTGATTGTCACTTCGGTTTTCTCTAATGTTTATTCAGTAAAGGAATTAGTCTTGATTATCACTTCGGTTTTCTCTAACGTTTTTCAGTAAAGGAATTAGTCTTGATTGTCACTTCGGCTTTCTCTAACGTTTATTCAGTAAAGGAATTAGTCTTGATTGTCACTTCGGTTTTCTCTAATGTTTATTCAGTAAAGGAATTAGTCTTGATTATCACTTCGGTTTTCTCTAACGTTTATTCGGTAAAGGAATTAGTCTTGATTGTCACTTCGGCTTTCTCTAACGTTTATTCAGTAAAGGAATTAGTCTTGATTGTCACTTCGGTTTTCTCTAATGTTTATTCAGTAAAGGAATTAGTCTTGATTATCACTTCGGTTTTCTCTAACGTTTTTCAGTAAAGGAATTAGTCTTGATTATCACTTCGGCTTTCTCTAACGTTTATTCAGTAAAGGAATTAGTCTTGATTATCACTTCGGCTTTCTCTAACGTTTATTCAGTAATGGAATTAGTCTTGATTGTCACTTCGGTTTTCTCTAATGTTTATTCAGTAAAGGAATTAGTCTTGATTATCACTTCGGCTTTCTCTAACGTTTATTCAGTAAAGGAATTAGTCTTGATTGTCACTTCGGTTTTCTCTAATGTTTATTCAGTAAAGGAATTAGTCTTGATTGTCACCTCGGCTTTCTCTAACGTTTATTCAGTAAAGGAATTAGTCTTGATTATCACTTCGGTTTTCTCTAACGTTTTTCAGTAAAGGAATTAGTCTTGATTTTCACTTCGGCTTTCTCTAACGTTTATTCAGTAAAGGAATTAGTCTTGATTATCACTTCGGTTTTCTCTAACGTTTTTCAGTAAAGGAATTAGTCTTGATTGTCACTTCGGCTTTCTCTAACGTTTATTCAGTAAAGGAATTAGTCTTGATTGTCACTTCGGTTTTCTCTAATGTTTATTCAGTAAAGGAATTAGTCTTGATTATCACTTCGGTTTTCTCTAACGTTTTTCAGTAAAGGAATTAGTCTTGATTGTCACTTCGGCTTTCTCTAACGTTTATTCAGTAAAGGAATTAGTCTTGATTGTCACTTCGGTTTTCTCTAATGTTTATTCAGTAAAGGAATTAGTCTTGATTATCACTTCGGTTTTCTCTAACGTTTATTCGGTAAAGGAATTAGTCTTGATTGTCACTTCGGCTTTCTCTAACGTTTATTCAGTAAAGGAATTAGTCTTGATTGTCACTTCGGTTTTCTCTAATGTTTATTCAGTAAAGGAATTAGTCTTGATTATCACTTCGGCTTTCTCTAATGTTTATTCAGTAAAGGAATTAGTCTTGATTGTCACTTCGGCTTTCTCTAACGTTTATTCAGTAAAGGAATTAGTCTTGATTGTCACTTCGGTTTTCTCTAATGTTTATTCAGTAAAGGAATTAGTCTTGATTATCACTTCGGTTTTCTCTAACGTTTATTCAGTAAAGGAATTAGTCTTGATTGTCACTTCGGCTTTCTCTAACGTTTATTCAGTAAAGGAATTAGTCTTGATTGTCACTTCGGTTTTCTCTAATGTTTATTCAGTAAAGGAATTAGTCTTGATTATCACTTCGGCTTTCTCTAACGTTTATTCAGTAAAGGAATTAGTCTTGATTGTCACTTCGGTTTTCTCTAACGTTTATTCAGTAAAGGAATTAGTCTTGATTGTCACTTCGGGTTTCTCTAACGTTTATTCAGTAAAGGAATTAGTCTTGATTGTCACTTCGGTTTTCTCTAACGTTTATTCAGTAAAGGAATTAGTCTTGATTGTCACTTCGGTTTTCTCTAATGTTTATTCAGTAAAGGAATTAGTCTTGATTGTCACTTCGGTTTTCTCTAATGTTTATTCAGTAAAGGAATTAGTCTTGATTGCCCCTTCGGTTTTCTCTAACGTTTATTCAGTAAAGGAATAGCCATATTCTATAGGTAGCTAAATTCTAAGAATTATGAGACTGTATTTGTGATAAAAAAATTTTTTTTTACCAGATTGAGATATTCAACTTTTGATATCTCAACGAATAAGAGAAAGAAAATTAAATCAAAGTACCCAAAGTAAATGTATATCTAGCTATCAGACAGTATAATTAGGATATAATATGTACACCATACTTGACAAAGTTACGACATATTCTTAAAAATTTAAAGTATAATGACATAGCGTCCTGCAATAGAAAACTGTTGTGTTAGTTATATGTCGTTGTCTTATTTGCATGTTGCATTTGATCATTTTTATGGTACATTAAGTAGGTTTTACGTGTAACCACTTAGTAGTTACTTCAACGACTAATAGTCTTATAATTAAAATTGGAAGGCAAGTGTTAAAAAATCTCAATTGACTATGTTTATGTTTATTTACCATGGTAACGATGTTTAATCTTGAACATAATTTACGGTCGCTGACCAAAATTAAAGATGGCACATACATGTACTGACACATTTTTCGCACGAGTTGCCTTTTGTTTTTATGACATAGATACTGAGACTTACAAGTGAAAGGAAACCCCGGCCCGTATTCCATGCGTGAAATAATATACAATCATTTCCTTGTAACTGGATCCCATTAATATACCCCAAAGGTCATGAGATCCAAGAAACAACAGAAAATACTTCCTCTGCGTCATTTCGTCATATTTATATCAAATTTGACACCAATGGTCAACTTTCTACCAGACATAAGGACAAAAGAGTGATAGTAATATACCAACCCTTTCGCTGTATGGAGTTTATATTTCACAACAGTGGTCGTCGTGGCCGTGATCGTATGGTAGTTGGATTTACAACTACCTATGCAATCAGTGCCTATCACCATTGATGTTTTGAGTTCGAATCACGATCAGGGCGAGGTGTACAACATTATGTGATAAAGTTTGTCAGTGGCAGGTCGGGGGTTTTCTCCGGGTCCTCCGGTTTCCGCCACCAATAAAACTGACCGCCAAGATATAACTGAAATACTGTTGAAAGTGGCGTTAAACACCATCAACCAAACAATACATTTCACAACCTATACTATATGCTCGAGCTTGCAGTTTGTATTCAGAATTTTAACAACCTCAACGTACTAAACTATTAATTCAAAGGTTTTTAAAGAATCGTCTCGTCACATCATTCAAAAATATTTTTTCAGAAGATATCAACACTTTATTGAAAACATCCCTATCAATTCCATACAGATGACGAAAGATGGTATTGGCAGCAATTAAAATTTTGGTTCAAACTCTATTGTTCACTATTATGCCCTACGATGGCTTTGTATACTAGTTATTCAGTGATGGTTGAGGCCATTGGTTCTCTTTAATTATATAGAAGTAATATTATATACATATGACAACTTTTGTGTCACGAAGGTTAAATGTATTATAATGTTCAATATTATATAGCGGTTTTTTTTATAATAACGCTGTTCGCCCGGTTATATATGAAACTTGACATTTTACTCAAATGTGGAAAACACATAAATCCCTGAATCATTTCAGTAAACTAGTTTAACACTTTTTTTATTGAACGAAGCCAGGAAAGTGAGCTGTTGTGTATTTGTGTCTTATGGGTATCGATATTTGATTTGTTCGGACAGAGTGATAATTTTTGTTGATAATTTTATCTCTTCACATGAGATAGGAAGTTCGCATCCCTTATATGACGTCAATAGCTGTTTCATTACTCCTAAGTTACTTCTGGGGGGCATGTTTAAAAATTTTCATGAAGTACATCTGATCTGAATTTCATTTTAATACCCTACCAAAGCGATTTGATTCTATAAGTCTATTCTGCTCGTTGATAGGTCGGAATGTTGATAAGTAGGAATGTTGATAGGTAGGAATGTTGATAGGTAGGAATGTTGATAGGTAGGAATGTTGATAGGTAGGAATGTTGATTGGTAGGAATGTTGATTGGTAGGAATGTTGATAGGTAGGAATGTTGATAGGTAGGAATGTTGATAGGTAGGAATGTTGATAGGTAGGAATGTTGATAGGTAGGAATGTTGATATGTAGGAATGTTGATAGGTAGGAATGTTGATAGGTAGGAATGTTGATAGGTAGGAATGTTGATAGGTAGGAATGTTGATTGGTAGGAATGTTGATAGGTAGGAATGTTGATAGGTAGGAATGTTGATAGGTAGGAATGTTGATAGGTAGGAATGTTGATAGGTAGGAATGTTGATAGGTAGGAATGTTGATTGGTAGGAATGTTGATAGGTAGGAATGTTGATAGGTAGGAATGTTGATAGGTAGAAATGTTGATAGGTAGGAATGTTGATTGGTAGGAATGTTGATAGGTAGGAATGTTGATAGGTAGGAATGTTGATAGGTAGGAATGTTGATAGGTAGGAATGTTGATTGGTAGGAATGTTGATAGGTAGGAATGTTGATAGGTAGGAATGTTGATAGGTAGGAATGTTGATAGGTAGGAATGTTGATAGGTAGGAATGTTGATAGGTAGGAATGTTGATAGGTAGGAATGTTGATTGGTAGGAATGTTGATAGGTAGGAATGTTGATAGGTAGGAATGTTGATAGGTAGGAATGTTGATAGGTAGGAATGTTGATAGGTAGGAATGTTGATAGGTAGGAATGTTGCATTTTGAAGCAAACAAAACAAAATGATTTCCGACATAAAAATACAAATACGGGACCAGATTTGGAGAGATCAACCTTTAACACGAGGGGTGTCGCTAGTGGAGCAGGAACTGCTTACCCTTCTGGAACACCTGAGTTCATCCCGGTTTGTAATAGGGTTCGTGTTACTCGATCTTTTGCTTTATCGTGTATGTTTTGTAGATCGTTGTTTGTCCTTTTGTCCTTTTTCTTTTGGCCATTGTGTTGTTTGTCCTTCTTTGATGTACGGCTTCTGATTACCCCTTTGGTATCTTCAAAATCTTCTTTAAAACATGAAAATAAATTCATAGGAAGATAAGATAATATCTTTTCGGTACAGTGCTAAATAATGCTAACTATCGGCGTAGGAATACTCACGTGCTTTGTTGAGGTAGAAAGTCTATCCTTTATGGTACATGGCGGGAATCTAGTAATTCGAGAGCTTACATCTAAACAGAAAGCATCTGCCAAGTTTGTTTTAATACACAATTTCAAAAATAAATAAATACAACAAAGTAACAGGATTTAGTAAATAAATGTAATACGCAAGTGCAGGATATAAATATTTGTTTATTTTTAAATAATGTGACCTTGTTGTTATATTTTTCTACTGTTCTGTTATTATTATTTTGTAGATATGTGAGATGTCACCACGTGAACCGGAGACGTATGATTTTGTTTTGTTTGACAAAACACCTGTCAAATCCATGATATTTACCAGTTTTCATGAAAGTAAATTATTTGTTTAATATATATGTGTTTATTAAAATTTGCTCGACTGTTTTGCAAGGTCGCAATCCCAAAGATATTTTGTCTTCGCTATTTAGCCCAGTGAAGAAAAGAAATATTTTATGTTCGGGTGAACATGTCAAATAGAACATAATGTAAACGACCATGATAGAAATGACAGGAAATGTTAAAGAAAGCCATGATCAAGGATTTTATTTTTGTACTTCATCTCATGTCTTATTAGCAGGTGTTTAACGCAATGAAATGAGTGAGTGGGTGAGTGATTGTTGTTTAACACCAATTCAGCAATTTTTCAGTTATATCATGGCGAGAACAAGTTAATTTTCAATGCGATGATGATGAGGTTCGCTTTGTTCTGGACCAACACGCTGAGTTGGATTTTTATAGTGCTAGCTCACTGAAACAACAGTCCACGGATAGCCAAGTCGCCCCACTCGGACACATTATCCTGATTCCGACCCAACCAGTCTTTGCTCTTTCTCCTTAATGGTGCGTGCTTAGCGGAGAAGCAACAAATACCAATTTTATAGTCTTTGGTTTGTTCCGATCGGGGCTCGAACCCATGATCTACCACACTCGAGGCTAGCACGCTAACCATTACGCCACTGATGCGATCCGCAATGAAATGAGTATGCAAGGACACATATATAACAGTTGACTGGTAGCTATATATATAGTGTCTATATCTAGTCAATATGCCCTTCTTCTTTGGGGGACGTCGTGGCCGTGATCGTATGGTAGTTGGATTTACAACTATTGCAATCAGTGCCTATCACCACTAATGTTGTAAGTTCGAATCTCGATCAGGGCGAGGTGTACAACATTATGTGATAAAGTGACTTGCGACAGGTCGGTGTTTTTTCCGGTTTCCTCCCCTAATAAAACTGACCGTCACGATATAACTGAAATATTGTTGAAAGTGGCGTTAAACGCCATCAATCAAACCTTCTTCTTTGTTATCTGTTGGAATATATTACCTTTGTTTTCCGTCTTCGTGCTAAAAAAATCCGAGATTAAACAAAACAACTAAAATCACATGTGAGTGCCCCAATAAATGTGGAGCAAGACTTGCTAACACGTGTGTATCACATGGTCTAGTGATGAATGGTTCCATTGTCTTCTATGTTATATGTATTGTGTTAGACATTGTGACGTCGTCTATTACCTCTTCTGCGTAAAATTTAATCAAATGAACCTGGCTTTTTAAAGCTATCCGAGTTATGTAAAATAGCTTATAATGAATACGTCAGTTGCTATGGTAATTTAGAAATATTGTTATATTTATTTATTTCTAACAAATGATTATAAAAATTCAAAGGCAAAAATAATAAGACCAATGTTCATCATTGAAAGGATGATCATGAATTTTCACCCCGAGAGAGTTGAAAATTATCATTGCGATTTTCATGTTATTAAAAATTACAAAAGCAAAAACAAGGACCTGGTAGACAACGATAAACACATGGAATTCAGTAAAAAGTTGATAAATAGCTTGTTTCCATGCTATAGTAACAAGTAATATTTAGAAATTGTCTCTTTGCTTTGGTTGTAGGGATACTTTTTTTTATAGAATATACACTTTAGATTTCCATATGTGAATACTGTTCAGCAACTGAAATAGCAAAGAAATAAAAAAAAACATTTTTTTGCTGGCGTTTTTTTCACTTGAAAAATCAAATTGTTGCTCACTTGATCTCAGGTAGAAACTGTTGAACCTCATGTTTTATACACTTTTACATCATAATTAATGAAAATTGCACCAGTTACCATAATAAAAAAAAAGAGTCGAAAGATTACAATTTATTTGTAAGTCGTGTAACTGATATCAATGCGGCTCTGTTGGTATTACATCTGACAATGTATGATTAACCATTTTGATTGTTGGTGACAAATTGCCATGAAGCGCAGTATAATGGTAGAGTCGGGGACTATGGAATGTACCCTATTATGCACTATACCAAAAGAAAGTGTGGGCTTCGCTCAACATGATCATCTACAAGAAGTAGTTAGATGCTAGCAGATCGTCGGATAAAAAAAGATGCAACACACATCAAATTTTAATCGGATTGAATGTCCGGTTTATTACTCTCATTTGTGTTGTGTTCTTCTTTTAAAAGGGGCCTGTGTTACTTGTAGGATCCATTACGACTCCCGTAATTGATAATGTTCTTGGCCCCACAGTCAATCAGCATGACCGCAATATATAAAATAGGTGAAGCAAAGCGTTCCGGGTCACTTTGTAAAACATAACAAAGAAAATCAGTCAAAATCAATTCAGACAATCATGCTAAAACAACACATAGTTACCATAAAATAGCACAAATACCCTGCTAAAACGACATAGATAATCATACTACAACAACACAGAAACTCATCAACAACAATATAGAAAACCACAGTAAGCGACTCAGAATCATAATTAAAAAACACACAGAATTATCATAAAACAATACAGTCACTATAAAGCAACACCGAAAATCATCATAAAACAAGACAGAGTATCATCATAATACAACACAATCATAGTAAATAACACAAACAACCTGTTATAACGACATAGAGAATCACACTACATCATATAAAATCATCAAAATACAACATAGAAAACCACAGTAAGACGACACAGAAATCATCATAATACAAAACAGTCACGACATTGTTAACCAAAATACAACAACACAGAAAATCATAAAAAACAACAACATAGAAAACCATACTAAAACAAAGCAAAAAATCATAATAAAGCAACACGTAGAATCATCACAAAACACATAGAATCATCATAAAACAACAAGTTAAATCATCAAATAACAACACATAGAATCATCAAATAGCAACACGTAGAATCATCAAATAACAACACGTAGAATCATCAAACAACAACAACAACACATAGAATCATAAAAAAACTCACGTAGAATCATCATAAAACAACACATAGAATCATCATAGAATCATCAAATAACAACACGTAGAATCATTAAATAACAACACGTAGAATCATCATAAAACAACACGTAGAATCATCAAATAGCAACACATAGAATCATCAAATAGCAACACATAGAATCATCAAATAGCAACACGTAGAATCATCAAATAACAACACGTAGAATCATCAAACAACAACAACACATAGAATCATAAAAAAACAACACGTAGAATCATCATAAAACAACACATAGAATCATCATAGAACAACACATAGAATCATCATAAACCAACACATAGAATCATCATAAAACAACATGTAGAATTATCATAAAACAACACGTAGAATCATCAAATAACAACACATAGAATCATCATAGAACAACACATAGAATCATCAAACAACAACACATAGAATCATCATAGAACAACACATAGAATCATCATAGAACAACACGTAGAATCATCATAGAACAACACATAGAATCGTCATAAAACAACACGTAGAATCATCAAACAACAACACATAGAATCATCATAGAACAACACATAGAATCATCATAGAACAACACGTAGAATCATCATAGAACAACACATAGAATCGTCATAAAACAACACATAGAATCATCATAGAACACCACGTAGAATCATCAAATAACAACACATAGAATCATCAAATAACAACACGTAGAATCATCATAGAACAATACGTAGAATCATCAAATAACAACACATAGAATCATCAAATAACAACACGGAGAATCATCAAATAACAACACGTAGAATCATCAAATAACAACACATACATTCTTCATAGAACAACACATAAATTCCTCATAGAACAACACATAGAATCATCAAATAACAACACGTAGAATCATCAAATAACAACATGTAGAATTATCAAATAACAACACATAGAATCATCATAAAACAACACATAGAATCGTCATAAAACAACACGTAGAATCATCATAGACCAACATAAAGAATCATCATAAAGCAACACGTAGAATCATCAAAAAACAACACATAGAATCATCATAGAACAACACGTAGAATCAGCATAGAACAACACGTAGAATCATCATAGAACAACACATAGAATCATCAAATAACAACACATAGAATCGTCATAGAACAATACGTAGAATCATCAAATAACAACACATAGAATCATCATAGAACAACACGTAGAATAATTAAATAACAACACATAGAATCATGCAATAACAACACATAGAATCATCATAGAACAACACGTAGAATCATCAAATAACAACACGTAGAATCATCATAGAACAACACATAGAATCATCAAATAACAACACATAGAATCGTCACAGAACAATACGTAGAATCATCAAATAACAACACGTAGAATCATCATAGAACAACACGTAGAATCATCATAGAACAACAACACATATAATCATCATAGAACAACACATAGAATCATCATAGAACAACACATAGAATCATCATAGAACAACAACACATAGAATCATCATAGAACAACACATAGAATCATCATAGAACAACACGTAGAATCATCAAATAACAACACATAGAATCATCATAGAACAACACATAGAATCATCATAGAACACCACGTAGAATCATCAAATAACAACACATAGAATCATCAAATAACAACACATAGAATCGTCATAGAACAATACGTAGAATCATCAAATAACAACACATAGAATCATCAAATAACAACACGTAGAATCATCATAGAACAACACGTAGAATCATCATAGAACAACACATAGAATCGTCATAAAACAACACATATAATCATCATAAAACAACACGTAGAATCGTCATAATACAACACATAGAATAATCAAATAACAACACGTAGAATTATCAAATAACAACACGTAGAATCATCATAGAACAACACGTAGAATCATCATAGAACAGCGTAGAATCATCAAATAACAACACGTAGAATCATCGTAGAACAACACACACGTAGAATCGGCATTGAACAGCAGTTAGAATCATTATAGAACAACACGTAGAATCATGTAATAACAACACGTAGAATCATCACAGAACAACACATAGAATCATCATAGAACAACACATAGAATCATCATAAAACAACACATAGAATCGTCATAAAACAACACATATAATCATCATAAAACAACACGTAGAATCGTCATAATACAACACATAGAATAATCAAATAACAACATGTAGAATTATCAAATAACAACACGTAGAATCATCACAGAACAACACATAGAATCATCATAGAACAACACATAGAATCATCATAAAACAACACATAGAATCATCATAGAACAACACATAGAATCATCATAAAACAACACTTAGAATCATCATAGAACAACACATAATCATCATAGAACAACACGTAGAATCATAATAGAAAACCACGTAGAATCATCAAATAACAACACGTAGAATCATCAAATAACAACACAAAAATTCCTCATAGAACAACACATAGAATCATCAAATAACAACACGTAGAATCATCAAATAACAACACATAGTATCATCATAGAACAACACGTAGAATCATCATAGAACAACACATAGAATCATCAAATAACAACACATAGAATCATGCAATAACAACACGTAGAATCATCATAGAACAACACGTAGAATCATCAAATAACAACACATAGAATCATCATAGAACAACACGTAGAATAATTAAATAACAACACATAGAATCATCATAGAACAACACGTAGAATAATTAAATAACAACACATAGAATCATGTAATAACAACACATAGAATCATCATAGAACAACACGTAGAATCATCAAATAACAACACGTAGAAGCATCTTAGAAAAACACGTAAAATCATCAAATAACAACACATAGAATCATCAAATAACAACACATAGAATCACCATAGAACAACACGTAGAATAATCAAATAACAACACATAGATTCATCATAGAACAACACGTATAATCATCATAAAACAACACATAGAATCATCATAAAACAACACATAAAATCATCATAAAACAACACATAGAATCATCAAATAACAACACGTAGAATCATCATAAAACAACACGTAGAATCATCATAATACAACACGTAGAATCATCAAATAACAACACATAGAATCATCGTAGGACAACACGTAGAATCATCATAGAACAACACGTAGAATCATGTGATAACAACACATAGAATCATCAAATAATAACAAGTAGAATCATCATAAAACAACACATAGAATCGTCATAAAACAACACATATAATCATCATAAAACAACACGTAGAATCGTCATAATACAACACATAGAATAATCAAATAACAACACGTAGAATTATCAAATAACAACACGTAGAATCATCATAGAACAACACGTAGAATCATCATAGAACAACAACACATATAATCATCATAGAACAACACATAGAATCATCATAGAACAACACATAGAATCATCATAGAACAAAAACACATAGAATCATCATAGAACAACACATAGAATCATCATAGAACAACACGTAGAATCATCAAATAACAACACATAGAATCATCATAGAACAACACATAGAATCATCATAGAACACCACGTAGAATCATCAAATAACAACACATAGAATCATCAAATAACAACACATAGAATCGTCATAGAACAATACGTAGAATCATCAAATAACAACACGTAGAATCATCATAGAACAATACGTAGAATAATTAAATAACAACACATAGAATCGTCATAGAACAACACGTAGAATCATCAAATAACAACACATAGAATCATCATAGAACAACACATAGAATCATCATAGAACACCACGTAGAATCATCAAATAACAACACATAGAATCATCAAATAACAACACATAGAATCGTCATAGAACAATACGTAGAATAATCAAATAACAACACGTAGAATCATCAAATAACAACACATAGAATCATCGTAGAACAACACACACGTAGAATCGGCATTGAACAGCAGTTAGAATCATTATAGAACAACACGTAGAATCATGTAATAACAACACGTAGAATCATCACAGAACAACACATAGAATCATCATAGAACAACACATAGAATCATCATAAAACAACACATAGAATCGTCATAAAACAACAAATATAATCATCATAAAACAACACGTAGAATCGTCATAATACAACACATAGAATAATCAAATAACAACACGTAGAATTATCAAATAACAACACGTAGAATCATAACAGAACAACACATAGAATCATCATAGAACAACACATAGAATCATCATAAAACAACACATAGAATCATCATAGAACAAAACATAGAATCATCATAAAACAACGCTTAGAATCATCATAGAACAACACATAGAATCATCATAAAACAACACTTAGAATCATCATAAACCAACACATAGAATCATCATAGAACAACACATAGAATCGTCATAGAACAATACGTAGAATCATCAAATAACAACACATAGAATCATCATAGAACAACACGTAGAATCATCAAATAACAACACATAGAATCATCATAGAACAGCGTAGAATCATCAAATAACAACACGTAGAATCATCGTAGAACAACACACACGTAGAATCGGCATTGAACAGCAGTTAGAATCATTATAGAACAACACGTAGAATCATGTAATAACAACACGTAGAATCATCATAGAACAACACATAGAATCATCATAAAACAACACATAGAATCGTCATAAAACAACACACATAATCATCATAAAACAACACGTAGAATCGTCATAATACAACACATAGAATAATCAAATAACAACACGTAGAATTATCAAATAACAACACGTAGAATCATCACAGAACAACACATAGAATCATCATAGAACAACACATAGAATCATCATAAAACAACACATAGAATCATCATAGAACAACACATAGAATCATCATAAAACAACACTTAGAATCATCATAAACCAACACATAGAATCATCATAGAACAACACATAGAATCGTCATAGAACAATACGTAGAATCATCAAATAACAACACGTAGAATCATCAAATAACAACACATATAATCATCATAGAAAACCACGTAGAATCATCAAATAACAACACGTAGAATCATCAAATAACAACACATAAATTCCTCATAGAACAACACATAGAATCATCAAATAACAACACGTAGAATCATCAAATAACAACACATAGAATCATCATAGAACAACACGTAGAATCATCCAATAATGTTCAACACGTAGAATCATCCAATAACAACACATAGAATCATCATAGAACAACACGTAGAATCATCAAATAACAACACATAAATTCCTCATAGAACAACACATAGAATCATCAAATAACAACACGTAGAATCATCAAATAACAACATGTAGAATTATCAAATAACAATACATAGAATCATCATAAAACAACACATAGAATCGTCATAAAACAACACGTAGAATCTTCATAGACCAACATAAAGAATCATCATAAAGCAACACGTAGAATCATCATAAAACAACACGTAGAATCATCAAAAAACAACACATAGAATCATCATAGAACAACACGTAGAATCATCATAGAACAACACATAGAATCATCATTGAAGAACACATAGAATCATCAAATAACAACACATAGAATCATCAAATAACAACACATAGAATCATCATAGAACAACACGTAGAATAATCAAATAACAACACATAGAATTATGTAATAACAACACATAGAATCATCATAGAACAACACGTAGAATCATCAAATAACAACACGTAGAGGCATCATAGAAAAACACGTAGAATCATCAAATAACAACACATATAATCATCATAGAACAACACGTAAAATAATCAAATAACAACACATAGAATCATGTAATAACAACACATAAAATCATCATAGAACAACACGTATAATCATCAAATAACAACACGTAGAATCATCAAATAACAACGCATAGTATCACCATAGAACAACACGTAGAATAATCAAATAACAACACATAGAATCATCATAGAACAACACGTAGAATCATCTGATAACAGCACATAGAATCATGAAACAACAAAACATAGAATCATCATAAAACAACACATAACATCATCATGAAACAACACATAGAATCATCATAAAACAACACATAGAATCATCATAATACAACACGTAGAATCATCAAATAACAACACATAGAATCATCGTAGGACAACATGTAGAATCATCATAGAACAACACGTAGAATCATGCGATAACAACACATAGAATAATCAAATAACAACACGTAGAATCATCATAGAACAACACATAGAATCATCATAGAACAACAACACATAGAATCATCATAGAACAACACATATAATCATCATAGAACAACACATAGAATCATCATAGAACAACACATAGAATCATCATAGAACAACACATAGAATAATCATCAAATAACAACACATAGAATCATCATAGAACAACACGTAGAATCATCATAGAACAACACGTAGAATCATCAAATAACAACACATATAATCATCATAGAACAACACGTAGAATCATCATAGAACACCACGTATAATCATCAAATAACAACACATAGAATCATCAAATAACAACACATAGAATCGTCATAGAACAATACGTAGAATCATCAAATAACAACACGTAGAATCATCATAGAACAACACATAGTATCATCATAGAACAACACATAGAATCATCATAGAACACCACGTAGAATCATCATAGAACAACACATAGAATCATCAAATAACAACACGTAGAATCGTCATAGAACAACACATAGAATCATCATAGAACAACACATAGAATCATCAAATAACAACACATATAATCATCATAGAACAACCCGTAGAATCATCATAGAACACCATGTAGAATCATCAAATAACAACACATAGAATCATCAAATAACAACACGTAGAATCATCATAGAACAACACATAGAATCATCATAGAACACCACGTAGAATCATCAAATAACAACACATAGAATCATCAAATAACAACACGTAGAATCATCATATAACAACACATAGAATCATCATAGAACACCACGTAGAATCATCAAATAACAACACATAGAATCATCAAATAACAGCACGTAGAATCATCGTAGAACAACACACACGTAGAATCGGCATTGAACAGCATGTAGAATCATTATAGAACAACACGTAGAATCATGTAATAACAACACGTAGAATCATCACAGAACAACACATAGAATCATCATAGAACAACACATAGAATCATCATAAAACAACACATAGAATCATCATAAAACAACACATAGAATCATCATAAAACAACACATAGAATCATCATAGAACAACACATAGAATCATCATAGAACACCACGTAGAATCATCATAAAACAACACTTAGAATCATCATAAACCAACACGTAGAATCATCATAAAACAACACGTAGAATCATCATAGAACAATACGTAGAATCATCATAAAACAACACTTAGAATCATCATAAACCAACACTTAGAATCATCATAAAACAACACGTAGAATCATCATAAAACAACACTTAGAATCATCATAAACCAACACATAGAATCATCATAAAACAACACGTAGAATTATCATAAAACAACACGTAGAATCATCAAATAACAACACATATAATCATCATAGAACAACACGTAGAATCGTCATAGAACAACACGTAGAATCATCAAATAACAACACGTAGAATCATCATAGAATAACACATAGAATCATCATAGAACAACACATAGAATCATGCAATAACAACACGTAGAATCATCAAATAACAAAATGTAGAATCATCATAAAACAACACGTAGAATCATCAAATAACAACACATAGAATCATCAAATAACAACACGGAGAATCATCATAAAACAACACATAGAATCATCAAATAATAACACAGTCCCCATAAAAACACAAATATCCTGCTATACAGACATATATAATAAGACTAGAACAACACAGACCATCATCAAAAGCAACTACTGCACTGATAATCACCATGAGGTAATGCAGAATCATATAGAACCACCCAGAGACAACACACAAAACATGCTTAAGCAATAGTGTATCATTATAAATTTACACATAATTAATATCAACATGGAACAACACAAAACACACAAAGAACAACACCAACAAAAAAAGAGTAATGCTAAAACAAAACAAGGAATCAATTAAAACAATAGAGATTCATCATAGCCCAACAGTGTATCATTATAAATTTACATACAATATCATCAAGGAACAAAAAAAACAAAGACAAAAACAAACAAAAGTACACACACAAAGAACAACACCAATAAAGATTCATCATAGCACACCAGAGTATCATTATGAAATACACAGAGATTCAGTACAAAACTACACAGAGATCCATTATGCGAATATGCAGAGATTTATTATAAACATACATTTAGATTCAAAATACGAAATACACAGAGATTCGCCGAAAAACAACAGATTCATCATAAAAGTACAGAGATTCATTATAAAACTAGAGATCAATCATAAATTGACATAGAAAATACATAGATACAACGAAGAGAACCATGCGATTCGTCATAAAACGACAGAGATTCATCATAAAATGACAGAGATTCATCATAAAATGAGAGATTCGTCAAAAAACTACAGAGATTCGTCAAAAAACGACAGAGATTCATCATAAAACGACAGAGATTCATCATAAAACGACAGAGATTCGTCATAAAACGACAAAGATTCGTCATAAAACCACAGAGATTCGTCATAAAACAACAGAGATTCGTCATAAAACGACAGAAATTCGTCATAAAACGACAAAGATTCGTCATAAAACCACAGAGATTCATCACAAAACGACAGATTCATCATAAAACGACAGAGATTCGTCATAAAACAACAAAGATTCGTCATAAAACCACAGAGATTCGTCATAAAAAACAAAGACTCGTCAGAAAACGACAGAGATTCATCATAAAACGACAGAGATTCGTCATGAAACGACAGATTCGTCATAAACCTACAGAGATTCATCATAAAACGATAGAAATGTATCATAAACGACAGAGATTCGTCATAAAACGTCAAAGATTTGTCATAAAACGACAGAGATTCATCATAAAACGACAGAGATTCGTCATAAAGACATAGATTCGTTATAAAACGACAGAGATTCGTCATAAAACGACAGAGATCCGTCATAAAACGACAGAGATTCATCATAAAATGACAGATTCGTCATAAACCTACAGAGATTCGTCATAAAACGACAGTGATTCATTATAAAACGAGAGAATCATTATAAAACGACAGAGATTCATCATAAAACTACAGAGAATCATCATAAAACGACAGATTCGTCATGAAACGACAGAGATTCGTCATAAAACGACAGAAATTCATCATAAAACGACAGAAATTCGTCATAAAACGACAGAGATTCATCATAAAACGACAGAAATTTATCATAAAACGACAGAAATTCATCATAAAGCGACAGAGATTCGTCATAAAACGACAGAGGTTCGTCATAAAACGACAGAGATTCGTCATAAAACGACAGAGATTCGTCATAAAACGACAGAGATTCATCATAAAACGACAGAGATTCGTCATTAACCGACATAGATTCATCATAAATCGACAGAAATTCATCATACAACGACAGAGATTCGTCATAAAAAGACAGAGATTCGTCATAAAACGACAGATAGAATCATTATAAAATCACACAAAGCTTCACACTAAGGCAACATAGGGGAAAAACCACATTAAAACAACAAACAGAATTAGACGATAAACTGACGAGCTAACTAAAAACAAAGCAGAGGGTGTGACTAAAACTTCAGAGATACATCATAAAATAACACAGAGATTCATCACAAAACAACACAAACAGCATCGGTGGTATAATGGTTAGTGTGCTCGCCTCGAGTGTAGTATATCGTGGGATCGAGACACGGTCGGTTCAAACCAAAGGCTAAAATTGGTATTTGTTGCTTCGCTGCTAAGCACGCAGCATTAAGGAGTAAGAACACAGACTGGTTGTGCTGAAATCAGAATACTGTTTTCGAGTGGCGCGACATGTTTACCAGCGGACTGTTGTTTCAACCCAGCGTGTTGGTCTAGTACAAAGTTAACAGCATCATCATCATCTCATCAAAATGTAACTTGTTCTCGCCATGCTATAGATGAATAATTGCTCATTGGCATAAAACAATATCCACTCACTCACTAAACCAACACAGAGATTCACCATAAAACAACAGGAAGACTCATAATTAGGCAAATATATTATTTCCATCACTGTTTATTATTATCTATTATTAGTCCCAGAATGCATCTCTTTCTTCTGACTTCATAGTTACCTCGTCGAAAAGTATT
The DNA here is from genome assembly GCA_963680875.1 of Bathymodiolus brooksi. Classification (NCBI taxonomy): domain Eukaryota; kingdom Metazoa; phylum Mollusca; class Bivalvia; order Mytilida; family Modiolidae; genus Bathymodiolus; species Bathymodiolus brooksi. Next base: position 121,709,981 of record OY804576.1, on the reverse strand, counting down.
GGAGATTTGGGAGGACCTTCAATATCTAATAAGACTATGTCATCATCGTCTTCAGCTGTCAAACGATCAGAATGGTGCATCCATCCCGGTGTCTGTTTTCTTTTATTTCTTATCGCTAAATACGTATAAAACCAGTGCGTAATAGTATTAATAAAGAACTGTAATTTTCAGTTTTTTTGTTAGAAGACAAGAAACAAAGACGTGTTAAATAAAAATCCAAACATTAATAGTGTAACCTTGACAACCACAAGTTGTACCTGTTTCTAAATTCTGTCAGAATCTACTGTATGTTTATAATTTAGTCCCGTTTTCCGTTTTATTTATTTTTATTTTGACTATATCATGCCGTGTTTTTGTTTTTGTCGCGTTAAAAATGTAAATGGATTTTAGTGACATTTACATTCCAGCAGCACCTACATATGGAGTATATATCTCTCAGTTGATACGATATTCCAGAGCTTGTGGTTCCTATCAGGATTTCCTTGATAGAGGGTTGCTGCTAACACGGTTAAGTTGAAGTCATCACTTCGAAAGTTTTACGGTCGCCACCATGACTTGGTTGAATGTTATGAGATATCTGCGTCACAAATGACCACGGATATGTTCCACTTGTCGTAAACACTTCCCGGTCCTTTCCTCGTTCATGACTAATCACCGGGTTTGTAACTAGATTAAAACGACGGGTGTCACTAGTGGAGCCGAAACTGCTTTCCCTTCGGAGCACCTGAGTTCACGCTCGTTTTTTAATGGGGTTCGTGTTACTCGATCTTTAATTTTATGTGTATGTTTTGTAGATCGCTGTTTGTACTTTTGCACTTTTTCTTTTGGCCATTGTGTTGTCTGTTCTTCTTCGATATACGGATTCTGATTACCCCTTTGGTATCTTCAAACTCATCTTACAATATCAGTTAACTTGAAAAAGAGTGTAAATGTACCTTACAAAACATCTCACCAGTAAACTAACTATTGTAGCATTAAATAACTGGAAATGATTAGAACATTGAGTGTTTGGGTATCTGTAATACAGTGGCACACAATATACTAACAGACTTACATTTAGTGCATATGTACTATATGGTGACTCATAAAACGATATCTCTAGTTAAATAAAGGGTTATTCCCCTGTGGACGAGTGATTATTGCTTTACACCACGTAAGCATTTTGCCAGCTATACCATGACGAGAATTGTTTATTTTCGACGCGACAATGATAATATAAGATCGTCTGTTTCGCATAAGATCAATACACTCAGTAGGATTTTTATTCTAATAGTGGTGACATGCTGAAATAACAGTTCTCGAGTAGACATGCCGCTCTACTCTGACACATTATCCTGAATTCAGACCAACCAGTTGCTCCTCTTTTTCCATAATGCTACGTTCTCAGTGGAAATCAGTACACACCGGTAAAGCAGTCGTTTAACTTGGCCCTACTGGGAACGAATTCCACAATCGTCCCATCTGTAATACTTTTAGAAACTGATAAATGTATTGATTTTGAATATTGTAAGTATATTCACTGTTGATAACTTGGTGATTTCGTTGATAGCATCTATCCCATTGAGCTTGAAATAAAGGATACCACATATACAGATGTATCTGCTTCATACCTTGACCTACAACTCGCAATTGACAGTGAGGGGCGGTTAACAACGAAACTTTACGACAAAAGAGATGATTTCAATTTTCCCATTGTGAACTTTCCATTTATATGTAGCAAAACCTGCATATGGAGTATATATCTCTCATTTGAATCAATCAATCACATTATACAAATGTTATGATTGCAAGCCAAAACTGATTACACTTTCCATTCTAAATAATTAAAGTACATTTGACAGGATACTTACAGTGTTCTTCTTCAAATAATTCTGAATGCATCATGCTTAACGTCGATTCTGCAGGTAACATTTCATTTTGCTCCACTGATGTTTCAGAACTGGTTTTCTCGGCAACTGGAAGAGTTCGTTCTTTTAATGATACCACATCGTTGTTTCCATACTTTTTCCATTCGACTATAGTTTCAGAACTGATCTCATTATCAACTGCAGGAGTCTGTTCTTTTAATGAAACTATATCATTATTTCCATAATTTTTCAATTCTGTAGAAGTTTCAGAACTGATTTTTTTGTCATCTGGAAGATTCCGTTCATTAAATACAAAATGTATAGATACGTTGGTTCTGTAGTTTCTCATTTCGTCAGATATATCAGCAATGTTTGGACTGTCATCTGGAAGTGGTAGTTCATTCAAAGTTATAATATCACTATGTTCACATTTCTTACTTTCACCAGGAATTTCAGGATTCGTTACTGTTTCCAGAAATCCACGATCGTCTGAAGGTGAAACTTGTTTTATAAATGATATCGGCCTTGGCCTTGCGTTTTGTTTTTTCTTTTTCTTTCCACCAACTGCCTTATTGTCCCCTTGTTCTTTCTGTCTGATCAATGTCGTTAATAGGTGGTCCCATTCATCGTTGTTACCTTGCAAATCGGTATCTTCATCGGATTCTAGAATTAAACGAAAAAGTTACAATAACCAACATTCATCTCTCTGAACCTTGATAGAGTGGTTACAAATTTTATTTCACAAGAATTTATACTTTCATTTAGGTTTAATACATTTACATAACATAAAATATATGCTTCGAATAATTACCACTGTGAATCCCCGGATATTGACAACGGTGTACTGTATCACAATTTACGATACAACACCAGCAATATCCTGTGTACGGGGATACAAGGTGATTTTATGTGATCAGGCATCCAGATAACAGTGAAAGCTTTGAATAAGAATAATGTATTTCTACTCTCACACAATATATATAAAAATGTCATAGACAATAACGAGCTTAATATCTTTCTGGGTGATGATTCTACAATTGTTTATTAGTATGTAGTTAATAAATTACTAGAATGTTTCAGAGTTGGTGTGAATTCACTGTTCACTATTTACTATTGAAATGAAAAAGGATAATAGTGATGTATTTAACTATTAATTGTTCGAATTTGTTTTCTTTTTCGTTAACTTTAAGTCAGACGCGAATAGTGAAATAGTTTACTTCCTAACTAAATACGCAGCATTAACAAGAAAGAGCAAAGACTGGCTGGCTCGTAATCAGGATAATGTGTCCGAGTGGAGCGAAATGTTTATCCACGAACTTATTGTTCGGAATACAAACAATAATCACAACTTTCCGCTAATTTTGAATTTTACCAAAAGATGCTTTTTTAACATTATGTTGATCATACATATGCAGGGCCGTAGGGACCGGGGCAATGGCTGCATGTGAGCCCTCTTTGAAATGGGAAGGCAAAACTATTCTTAACAAGTGTTGCTAATTCTCGGCAAACATTCACTTTATTTTTATAAAGGGTGTTGGAGAACCTTGACAATTTTTCTATATTTTTCCATTTATATGATTAATAGAGATAATTTTCACTCGCCAATTTCCCTTTTAGTGTTTGTGTCAATGTCAAATTGATACATTTGGAGAGGGGTGACAATTTTGTGTAATCGTTAGTTTTTCTTTTTTGTAATGAATCCATCTTTCTTGTACGTTGCCGTGATATATATAAGTAATACGGCAGCTGGACCTAGAAACAAAAGTTAGTAGAACGAGAGAGTTGTAATACGAAATGTTGTAAAATATGGATAAATGGTTCAAAGATATACTTCCAGACAAAGATCCATACCATAATCGCGGGAGGGACCAAATGAGGAAAAAGGGGGGGTCCGGAATTCGAGTGCCTGTGTTCATGTTGGGTAGCAAAAAGATGCAAACGGCCAGGGTGGTCTAGTGGTCGATTAATTGATCACAGTCCAGACTACAAGTGTTTTGGTTACCCAAGTGTGGGGGATTCATTTGTCTGTTTGGTATATTTGTTCAGGCTCTCATTCACCATTGAGTGTTGTAGTCATGACATAAACGAGTAGTTGAAACATTGCTGTAAGTGACAATAAATAAATCTCACCATCAAAGTTGTGCTTTTATTATAGTGTAAGGGATATGCTACTCTGCCTTAGTTTATAGAAACAGTGTTTTACTAGGTTCATAATCCTCCTCCGTTTTCTGTGTTAGTGGACACCTCCTGTAGTTGGCTGAGGTGATTACATAGGTTTAGATCATATAAAATTGTCATACTATACGCTTTATATATTTTAACTTGTAATATATGACATAATATTTCAATAAAGATAAAAAACAAAAGAGTGGTAGCTTACAATGCGAGAGGTCACATGATCGAATCTCTTTGGGGATATTGCATTTGTCGGAGATAAAATATGATCTACCGTTACAATAGCACTCATTAAATAACCGTGTAATTTATATTATTTTCTTTTTTTTATTATTTCCTCACACTTACCATATGAACTTTTTGTGCTAAATGTGATGACATTTCCGCCATTAACACACACATCAACACCTTGATTTGTATTTCCGCCTGTTTCTGTCTCTAGAAAATTATCAACTTTCTTCAAATATTCGTCTTCGAATTTCCGGAATCGTTCAGAACACGTTCGACACTGAAAATCCTTTCTCTGAAATTTTGGTGCAAACTTAGAACATATTTTGCAATAGAAATGTCGTTTACAATCCAATGGGTTTACTTCGACGTCTCGTTGTTTGCAAAAATCACAATTACCATAAGTAGCTTGAAGATTTACTGCCATAATGTTGTATGGGGCGACGTGTATTGACGTGTCAAAATGTGACGTTAACGAACATTTCACGTGACTTTTTCCACAAATCATAAGCGTAGACGTAAGTGCACTCCCCAATGTTGCGATCACACGATACACTTTTTGCTCGAAGCGAATAGGAATGAAAAATCGGATGGAAAATCGTACATGGTGTGACCGCACCTAAAGAGTAGCGACCGTTTCACTAATAAATAACATAAATTTACCAGTTACGATAAACTTGATCGTATTGTTACGAGTGTTTGTAGGTGCTCGTAAGTCGTAAATGTGAATAATGAGCACTAATAATGGTCGTGTTGTTGATAGCCTTTTCTCATGAACAAAGAAATGTGTCCCGTGTTAATCGTTTATCGATGTCTTTATTGTAATTTTTGTTGTGCCCAGAGTTGACTTGGCACAACTTGAAATTAATCCCCAAAAAGGGGCTAGATACATATCACTGTCTAAACTTTCTTTTCATAATTGTTAAATTGCCGTTGTATTCTATATTGTCTTCTATCCATTAGTATCATTTCACCATTTTTCTTTATAATTGCATAAACATGATCAACGATAAACTATTTTTGATATGACAAAATTCAATATGCAGATAACAACTCTCGAAAATGCCCGGCCAAACCTATAGTAAAGAGGTTTGGAACATTTTCGAGCGATGATTGTTATACCGGCCCCTGTGACATAATTCACCTACCACTTTGAGCATCGTGACCTTTGTTTAAACGTTATAATAACAAAGTGGTAAATGCCAACCGGTACGATCCACACTTCGGGAATCTGCACCGGTGCTGTATCAGATAATTAAGACTGTATAATCTACTGAGAAATAAAGATATATGTACTAAATGTGTAACTCTAAAGACGTTTTGTAAAAGGGTAAGGGTTAGGGTTATGGTGTATAACGTCACTTTCAACATATTTCAGCTATATATCGTGGCGAGCAGCTTTATTGGTGGAGAAAACCAGAATAACCGAGGAAAACTACCGACCTGTCGCAAGTCACTGACAACCTTTATGCACGTGCGATAATAACCCATGCATAGCCGCTCACTCTCCTGGCTTCAATAAAAAAAATTGCGACAAGGAGCGAGATTGATAACCAGGAGACTGTGGATCAAGAGGAGAAGGGTGCGTCTCAAATATACTAACGACATAGAACAACGGCGAGACCTCTAGACTACATGCATTAGCCAAAACTTATAGTGATTGCAGTACTCAATCCAGAGGATTACTTAAAGACAATCCGACCGAATGGATCGATAATAACTGCAAAGAAATTCGATAACTACCAATCTACCAATATTGTCGAAAAATCAGTTTGGAACACTGAATTCAGTTAAAGTGCTATGATATACCACTTAGCAAAATACAAGGAGATTATAATTAGAAAAAGAGCTGAAATATTAAAGTGATTTTTTATTGAAAATAAATATGTAAACACTAAGTTAGAAAAAAAATGGATATTTCGATGCTACATGCCCCTGTGCATTTTTCAAGAACTTTTGAAAACTATGTCGCATCTGTCGATTACGGGATATGAATCCGTCTTTTTGATAATTCCAAAGGGAGATAACTCTACATTTAACTACCGGTTGAAATTTTCTTTTCCATTCAGATTTTCAACTTATTTATTTACCACGTAACAAAAATAACAGAATTTTCAAACATGTTTAGAAGAAAGCTTTTAGCACTAGAATATCCACAACCGGATAACTTTAACACTGAAGGTACACCTTTATTGAACTATTTTCCACCAAAAGGAAAAAATGACATGTGGCACTGTAGTGTAGACTGTACTCTGTCTCTGGACTGTAGTGTAGTATAGTGTAGACCGAATTATTCTGTCGTTTAGAAAACTCTTTCTATCATTCTATATTTATCTTTTCCTTATCTGACTTTTTATGTTTATTTTTATTTTTTTATGCTGCTTTCTACACATAAAAACAGGGTTTGAAATTAGCGGTCGCCCACTCGCCATTTGCGAGTAAATTTCAGTGTGGGCCCTTAAAAATCTCATCGTAGTCGTCCACTTGGCGAGTGAAAATTAGAAAACATAAAATAGTGTAAATCTATATGTAATAATTCCTATTCACCAAGATCGAAATCCGAAAAATATTGACATTTCCATCGATCGATTTTAAGCCCCGATGTTTTGTTTTGATATTAAACTGATATCCACTTATATTACGCTTCGCTTTATGAACTAAGTAACGAAGTGTAGTAGCCCGGGAACCAGCTTATTTTGATGTATGCGAATCTTATCTCCAGTCAAGGAGATCTACGGCTGTTCTATTTAACACCTCCGTATCAATTTTTGCATTAATTTTGCGTCATTTAAGGATTGAAATAAAGAATTTAGTTGTTGTTGTAAAGGGATTTAGGTAACAAATAATTCTTTTAACAACGATGATTTCTCTGTTGTCTTTATATTGCACAAACCATGCCGTTTTCTGTTGAGTCATATTACGGAATTTTATAGTACGCTTTTTCCGATTTTGACTTTTAATTTTACATGTTCGTTCAAAATATCCGGTTGGCGAAATGTTCGCCAAGACGATTTAAGTCAGATCTTTTTGGGAAACTCTGGGCCTCTTAAAAGGCAAACTGAACAGAGAACACAATATTTTAGAGATTACGAAAAGTCCAAACGCTCTAGACAATTTTTAAAGGAATGGAAACAAAACCGTCCATGGTTAGTTGATACTGAAAGTGAAACCGGCATGGTTTGTTAATAAATAAATAAAATAAATAAATAAAGTTTTATTTAAAGTCGATACATATCACAACATACATATTGCAAAGAACAAAAAAAATGAAAATTCATTTACTACAGGATGTACAAGCTACAAACATTCCCACCATATGTCAAGCTCTAAATCGCCCCGAAATTTGACTTCAACTATAAATTTCTGAAGTCATAGTGTATTGGTGCATGTAAAATAATTTTATTTTGAGGAAAATGTTTTGGAAATTTGTTATCTTCTGTATTAAATTATAGTTTCTGAATGGCCAATTTTGCTGCCAGGAAATGGCCAGAATACAGGATTTTACACCATTTATCCCAGGGCTTCCGGGGGCCTTCAGCGGACCCCCCCGTAGGGCACCTTGCAAGCGAGGTGTCAGGCGAGCTATGCACGCCTGATGGGCCCCTAACAAGTTGTGTGGGCTACCAAACTTAATTTGGTGGGGGCCCACTTGGCCCCTAGAATATTTCCTTAGCTTCAAACCCTGTAAAAATCACTGGAATGCAAGATTCCAATCAAGGTAGACAGAAATAAAAATGTGACATTGAATATATGTCCTTAAGGTAGTTAATATGAGACAGGCAACCTGTTTGAAGGACGAAGTCCTAAAATTTCAATAATACGATGATCCGTACACGTTAGCCTCACCGGACGCAATTACGAACAATTTCGATGATATTGACCATGGCATTTGATAATAAATTTGACCAAATTGATGAAGCTGATTGCATGTTCATATTTCAGATTAAACACCAATATTCCTTTTGAATCATAGCCCATATATTATTCAATGCATTGTTACAGGTTTTAACTTAGAACAGATTTTCATGACCCCGTTCTAGTCACTCTGTGACCTAGATCCGGACACAATTTCGAACGACATCATAATAACCTTTCTAGTGTAAATTATTTAATGACAACTGTTAAAATTGAAAGAGCATTCATTCATTTACGTTCACATATCTATTTGTATATAATACACATGACATAAAAACCTTTCCTTTATTCATACCATAAATGTGTGCCAGTTTGCATTCGGAATTCCTTGAACTCTTCAATGAATAAGGTACATCACGGATTTTGACATTTTGGGATAGATCAAGGTAAGGAAAATGTATTATATTGACTGTTTTTGTTTTAATTTCAATGTGTTCTACATATGCATAGAACTAGGAGATCATATTCTTTCCAATTACAGGCATAAGATAACAAAATATGCGTACCTCAATGAATTTTAGCGATAGATTCCAAGTGCAATTGTCGATCGTTTTCTGTTTACAAATATGAAAACCCGTCGTCTGCAACATTCAACAACTGCACATGAATAATTTTCTCCCAAAACATGAGTAATTTAGCGGGGTATCTATTTATAAAAGCATTTTTTTAATTCATGTTTTGAAGGAACAATTAGGGGACATACTTTTTATTTCGTTCGTAATTGCGTCCGGTGAGGCTATTATCTTTTATTTTGAATGAATTGTGTAGCCGATTTGTTATGGCGTTCATTTTACCTACGCCGCTCTTCCTGTCGGGAGTTTCGTAGAATGAGATTTTTTTATTAGAATTTTATTAAAAGTTTATTTCGATTTTGCATAAAGTAAATAATCAAAGAATTGGGAATTTTTCATTGAAATAGATTTCTTTTGCGTTTCTAAATTATCAATTGATCTATCTTTTAAACTTCCGGTGAGCAGATTTTTGGCTATCAATATAGAAGGAAAAATCGGACAGCTTACCGTTAGAAGGACTTCGTCCTTTATGAATAAAAAAAACCCAGAACAAATCAGTTCAGGCAGCTTTACTAACTATTTACTTAATTTGGGCAGGGTAACGACAGAGGGGTCGCGAAACAATGTTTCGATTAATCGCAATTGACTTCTCCCAGAAGGCTCCCCACTTCTCTCTGTTGTCTCCCACTTCTCCCTGTGAGCTCTCTGAAAGAGAAGTCACTTCTCCCTCTAATTTGAAAGTAGTGGGAGCCCTGGATAATTATTCTCTAGATTTTGTAATTTTTATTAATTTTTTTGGACAGCTAAAAGATTGAGTCGGACAAGTACTTTTTTTAGTTAGTTGTCCGAAGGGACAAGTTGAAAAATATGTTAATGTAGAGGCCTGACATCTAATTTAACTTCTTCATACATAAAACTTCGCCACATTTGTGTTTTTCATGTGTAGGCCTGCTGTTGTCCAGCATCTACAGAAACTTTCTCAAAGCTGCTTAATTAGCAGATGTCAATTTATATCAATGACAGTGATTTAAAGTCAAGATGTGTTTCAATCGAGTTAATACTTATTAATGTCAGTCTTGTTTTTTTGGTCTTTCCATGAAAAAATGAGGATTATGATCTTCCTCTACTGTACTGGATAACAAAATTACACAAATGTTCATTCAAACCAAAATGTTCTACCAATGCAAGCCTCTTTCTCTCCAAAAATATAATGATACCTGCTTTTCTAGAAAAAACTTGCTGGAGGCTTTAAGTTCTTGATCTCACTATGTTTGTAACACCATCATAACATGTACATTTGATTTCTCTACCTTTTATACCACCATTCCACATAAGCTACTAAAATCTAGAATTAAAGAATTGATTCAACGTTACTTTTCCAAAAAGAACGGAAAACAAAGATATCAGTATCTTGTTTTTGGTAGAGACAAGTCTTACTTTGTCAAGAGCTATTCAAATTCTAATAATAAGGATAAACAGGACGAGATCATTCAAATGATAGATTTTTTTATTTACAATATATTTGTCCAGTTTAGTGGACAGATGTTTCAACAAACGATTGGTATTCCTAGCATACGAATTGTGTTCTGCTACTTGCTGATTTGTTTCTACATGCGTATGAGGCAGATTTCCTTCAAGGGCTTCTCAAGAAGAAAGATATAAAATTACCCAAGACCTTTATTTCCAACTTCCGCTATATAGATGATATTTTGTCACTGAACAATACTCAATTTGGTGATTGTCTGCATCACATCATGATCTATCCAAATGAGCTTGAAGTAAAGGATACTACTGACACTCAAGAGTCTGCTTTTTACCTTGACCTTCACCTTGAAATCAATAATGGAGGAAGATTAAAAACAAAACTCTATGACAAATGTGATGACTTCACTTTTCCAGTAGTCAACTTCCCTTTCATCAGTAGCAATATTCCAGCATCACCAGCATATGGAGTTTACATTTCACAACTCGTACATTATTCTGGAGCTTGTGCTTAATACAGTGAAAGCTGCTCATACAAGGCTGTATATATATATTATGTTGCTCCTAGGTTGAAGTTAATCGCTACAAAAATTATACGGTTGTTATCACTATCTGGTTGACCGTTATGAAATATTTATATCTCAAATGACTGAATCTTTTACTTTTTACGTAGATTTTTTCTGGATTCAACCCCAGTTTTTTGGTGGGGTCAGTTGCTCATATTTTTAGTTTTCTGTGTTGTCCTATTTTGTGTCTTCACATTCTTAGTTCCATGTTATGCTGTCTTACGATTTCCGCATAAAACAATGTTTGAATCATCTTTACCTCAACTTGTTTGTCTTATTTATGTTTTTTTGTGTTTGTTGCATATAGTGGTGTCCATTAATTATGCTTAAAATGTTTATGCAAATTACATAAACCTCAAGTGTCAATTAAATTAATTAATTTCTTGAACTATGGTAAATTTTAATATCATTTAATTATTAACTAACATTTAAATTTATTTGAAGTTGTGCAGCTCAGTCCAATTTTTTCCCTTAAGGGATGTAAAAATTTGCAACATATTAGTGAGAAAGGAAATATGGATGTAAATGAACATGACAATATCCAACATTACCCTTGGGACATAATAAATTAAAGGAACAGCGCTGTCATTGATATTCCATATTTCACAGTCAAAACAATAGTTTGTCAGTAGTTATATGTACATTTGTATTAGTTAGAAAGGATATATATGAATATAAATGAACATGAGAGACTATACAACATTCAACTGAAATAAAGTGCTTTTATTATTGTTCTACACTGTACATTTCACAGTCACAGTAGGCAAGAACATGTCATATACAAAGCAAGATCACATCACGCAATGATATAGTAATTTTTTCACACCTTCCTAACCTTTGAACACGTTTGTTGGGAAATTGTCAAAATACAATGAAACAAATAATGTTCATACTTTATATTATATGATAGCAGATTTTTGATGTTTTTTGTAATGCATTTTACAGATGAAACTTACTTTAGGAACTTTATACTCTGGCTTGAAGATCAAAAAGTAAGACATTATAAAATAGAAGAGCGAGGAGGACTACGTAATATGACCTGTTGTGATTGGACAAAATGTCTCCAACAGTATCTAGATGAGTTAGGATGTCCATATCAACAGTCACAGAGACCACAGCTTACTGATTGGTTGCTAGGCTATGCAGTTAGGTTAGAATATGGTGACAATGGTAAGATTTGATTGGTTGTTATATATGTCAAACATAAAATTTGATTGGTTGTTATATATGTCAGATATAAGATTTAATTGGTTGTTATATGTCAGATATAAGATTTGATTGGTTGTTATACATGTATGTCAGATATAAGGTTTGATTGGTTTGTTATATGTAAGATATTGAGATTTGATTGGTTGTTATATGTCAGATAAAAGATTTGATTGGTTGTTATATGTAAGATATTGAGATTTGATTGGTTGTTATATGTCAGATATAAGATTTGATTGGTTGTTATATGTTAGATATAAGATTTGATTGGTTGTTATATGTAAGATATTGAGATTTGATTGATTGTTATATTATGTCAGATAAAAGATTTGATTGGTTGTTATATGTAAGATATTGAGATTTGATTGGTTGTTATATGTCAGATATAAGATTTGATTGGTAATTATGTCAGATATGTTTACCAAGGTAAACACCAAGTGCATGTCTTATTGTAATACAGTGATACTTAGACTTGTAGAGATCATTACCACAATTGTATGAATTAACCAGTAATGGATCCATTATTGATAGATTTATACAATGGTAATAAGGAACAATGTTCTAGCTATATAGGATTTCAAGGGAAACAACCCCATCTTTCGTTTTTCAGTTAGATACATGTAAATAGTTGTTGTCCTTAAATAAACGTCAGATAAAATGGAAGGGACAATCAAGAATCAAGATACTTGCAACATTGGACACACAAAAACACAGGACGAAAACAAACACAACATAGAAAACTAAAAAGCTATTTTTTAAGTAAGCCAAATAAAAAAAAAATGCCTTTGTCTGCTAACATTCTTGAAAAAAAATAAGGTAGGTAGGTAGGCAAAGCTTTTAAAAATTTGTATATTTACATAATTTAAACAGGACAAGAATCTGACATTAACAGTGCTTGTCCAAGAATGGCAATAAAATCTTTTGGAAAGGCACAAAAATTAGGGTAGTTTGGGTTAACGCAACACAAACAGGTATAACATGATAAATAAAATAAAAAATATGACATGTATTGATTTGTATACCTACGTAGAATGTTTTGTCATTTCAGTTGAGCAGTATAAAACTGTTACACCAAAGACAGTAACAGAAAGTAAAGCACCTCCTGGAATGTCAACAAATCCTTTAGACAATTTAAATTGTATGTACATATATTAACAGTAGGGACAAACCATTTAACTTTGGAGATGAGGGCTTATGCTTTCTTACTGAGCCAGAATTGTTTTTTAACCTGAAAAATCAGAATTTTTTCCAAATTTTACCAAAATTTCTATTTGAAAACTGCAAGGTCAGACTAATTATTTTTTCTCATAATATTTTATTCAGTGTTCAGTTTAGACAGGTTTCACTGTAATTGTGAAATAAGATAAAATTGTATTCACATTGAAACAATCTAGATGCAAAGTTATCAAAAATGTTATAGGAGATTTTGATTAAGCAATTGACTACTCCTAAAAGATAGAAGTGGGGGACACTTCTATCTGATGTCTTCTACTTCTCCCTGTTAGATCTTTGAAAGAGAAGTCACTTCTCCCTCTAATTTGAAAGTAGTGAGAGTGCTCAGAATATCTTAGTAGATGACCATTTTGTGTAAGTCAATACTTAGAAAGATGTGATGTAACAGGGCTCTACAATTCATACCAGCCCCCACTAACCCTGGCTAGTAAGGAAACATTTTTTACTTGCCAAGAAAAACATGTTACTTGCCAGATTAATAAAGATACCAATTTGTACTATACAACTCCAATATGTATTTATTTGTGGATAATTATTAATGCCCTGAATGAGACAGAAGATGCTTAGTTGAGGAATGGGCTTTTAAATTTTGCTGATACATAATTGAAACTTTTTAAAATTTTCAGACTTTTATTTAATAAACAAGACTTTCACGTTTAAACTTTTTCTTTCCGGTAACAAATTCAGTTTAACCGGTAATATCTTGGCCTGCCTTAAGCTTTCTGCAAATGTCACAATACATAACGTTGTTACTGGAATCATAAATGAACCACAAAAACTCTTGACTTCCAGACATCGTAGAATTTACGCATTTCAACTTTAGAACCCGAACCTTCATCACTATTTTGGCTTCATACTTCCGTCGATGTTGCATCAGACAGGCCAGCTTCATGATCAGTTGATTCAACCAGGTTATTTTTAGCGAAAAATTGTGTATGAAGGTTTTGTTTTTTACTCATCTTGGTCACTTGCGTTAAAAGATCGTGATTTGAAACTTTTATTTCTGAGTCAATTGTTCGTTTTAAAATACCGGATAATCAATTTTGGAATTTAAATTGAAAAATACGATTGGTGAGGGAACGAAAATGTTCTGGAAAATTATCAACTCGGGCTATCAATACAGAATTTTTACTCGCATTTTACAAAAGTAACTCACAAATGCAAGTGTTTTGGTCGCATTGTAGAGCCCTGTGTAAATGACAATATTGAATTCTATCTGCTACTGAATATAAATTGTTCTGAAACAAGCAATTTTATGAGTAATTTTTAGAAGACAAGATCCTCTATCGATAAAATTGAAAAAGGTCATATGATTTATGAATATGTTTGGAGGAAATATCCTTTGATCTTTTGTCAACATTCTCTATACTGCAGTTGATGATTAAGATTTTAAGACATGTACAGCTTTATTGTTTATGATTAAAAAAGATTAAGATTGGTATTTCCGGCTGCTCCACTTAGCACCCACCTTAAGGATTTAAGAGTAGTTGGCTCGAAGTCAAGATATTAAATCAAAGTAGAGTGACACCTCTGCCTGTGGACTGTTGTTTCAATGAACAATCGCTATGAAAATCAACTTCAACATGTTAGGCTAGTGTTAAATAGGTATCGTCATCTCGTCAAAACATAATTTGATATCGCTGAAAAATTGCTCACTTGACGTTTAGCAACAGTCACTCAATCTCCCGGAATAGCTTCATGGTCAGTGATTACCTGTTCTGTATTACAGTTGATGATCCAGACTTTAAGGCAGGAATAGCTTCATTGTCTATGATACTACAAGTACCACCTTATAATGACCATTTAGAACAACTTAAGGTAAACTATTATATTTGACTCTGTTTAAAAACATCAGAAACTAAAATAAAATTTGAAAGGTAGATACATGTATGTCACTTCAGGTATTCATTACAATATTTGATTAACTTATACCAATGTTAAAAATGTCTTCTTGTCCTGTTAGCGTGCTTGTCTTGAATGTGATACATTGTGGGTTCGAGCCAATGACCATACAATTTGGATTTGATGCTTCTTCGTTAAGTACACAGCATTAAGGAGTAAGAGCAAAGACAGGTTGGCTCAGATTCAGAATAATGTGTTCGAGTGAAGCGACATGTGTACCTGTGGACTGTTGTTTCAGTGAGCTATAAATAAAATCCAACTAAGCATGTTGGTCTAGTACAAAGTGGACATCATCTCATTGAATGTATATTATTCTTGCCATGATATAGCTGAAAAATTTGTCATTTTGCATAGACAACAATCACTCACTCACTCTTCTTACCCTTAGGCCAAAAAAATATGTCTGTTTACGGTTACCCGACCGACCCTATTTTCAGCGGCGACCCTAGTTCATTTTATCGGTAAATCAAAAGTAAAAGTGGACACATTAGAAATCTTTGGCCTAAAAAGGCTGTTTCCGGTTACATCCTGAAAAATAATAGCCATCAATTTTTTTATTATACGACCGCAAGTTGGTGCAACAATTTTTTTGAGGTATTATAACACCTTCACACCGGTGAGCAATCAAATATATTCTAAAGTCCGGTACTTTTTCCGGATATGGATAGGTCCGCAATCCGGAATTTCCGTATGTGAAATAAAATGAAAAAATAAAATAAAATGGAAATCCGACCTACCTACCCTATTTTTTTGGAGGATGTAACCGTAAACAGACATATATTTTTTTTTGGCCTTATATGAAAATGATCAGTAAGAAAAATATATATCTGCATAAATTTTGAGAAACTAAAAAATTACGGTAATGTTAAAAGATTACATTCACAAGTTAAGGCAATGTTTTTATGAATTCGAAAACTGTGACCTCACATTAATAAATATTGTGTATCACCAAATTGAATAATAATGTCGAGTAAAATACCCAATATATTAGATATTTTCTGGAACACTGTTCACTGATGAAGACCCAATGATGACCATGAGATGAAGATCTACAATTAAACAAAGGTTGGTTGTCTCAGTATCAGGATAATGTGTCCGAGAGGAGCTACATACTTGTGAAATGTTGTTACAGTGAGTTAGTGCTAAAAAATGCAATTAAGCGTTTTAATCTAGTTCAAAGGGAAAATCACCATCTCATGGAAAAGAAAGTTGTTCTCACCATGTTATAGCCAAATAAACTTGTTCACTCACTCACTCTCTGCAATAAAAACAGTTAGTTTACATTAATTAAAAGGAGATTTTGTGTTAATCAACATCATTATTCCTTCTTATTAGTATAGTACTTGTTGTAAATTTTGTTTATATTTTTGCAGGCTATATGTTTAGTTGTACGAGATAGATTATCAAAGAATGCCTTAGAAATAGCAGATAAACAAAAACAGGTTAATAGATTATCAATCAGATTATTGTTTTGATTTTGTGACCTTTCACTTACAGTGTCAAATTATAATATTAAGTATATATGTACCATCTACACACGCTTATACACATGTCTTACGTCTATCCCTAGATTTGCCTTACGAGTAAAGGTAACACTATGATTATTGAAGCTCCTTTTTTAGGGAGTGGATGTGGTCGAGTGGTCTAGGGCGCTGGACGTAAGGCTAAGCGAATGGTGCTGCAGTGTATCAATGGTGTGGGTTCAAATCCCGTCGAGGGAAGAACAACAATTTGACAGCTCTAAAATCTAATTCTAACACTGTTTGGTTTAATTTTCAGACGTATGTAATATTTAGTATTAACCTAGTATCCTTAGTAACTTTGAGATCCAGTGGGACAGATATATTGTATGGTTGTCACTTGCTTCTAGACGTTTATATATATATAATTATAATTATATGTATAATAATAAAATACTTGTTAATTTTGTGTTTGTCTGAAATCAAAGATAACATTACCATTGAACAAGTTTAACTCTCGTAGATTTATATTTAAATACTTTCATGTAAATGTCCCATGTATAATAGTACATGAATTATGATTGGATGACCATTTGCTATTAAGACATATAAGATAACTAAAGGGCACCTGTATATAGCAAATCACTGTCTATAAAGGGCTGTTTTATAATTAATTTTCTCCATTTGATGAAGAATGCATGTTATTTTAACCTGTATATAAAGGGCAACTGCTCATAAAGGACCATGAGTGCCCCTTATATACAGGTTTGACTACAGTCAATTGGTATTGTTTTATTTACCGTGTATATAATTTAAAATCAGGTACTGTAATCAAGACAGGCTCTTTGAGAAACTCTTCGATGTACACCACTAATGTCAAGATAATATTTAACCATGTATTGTATCTTTTCAGAAAAATATAGAACATCTTGAGATAGATCAAACAGCATTAGGATTTGATACTGGAGGTAGAATAATTTATCAATGAATCGTAAAATTTTCCTTTGATGTTTACACACAGTAATATCTAATATCAAGCCACATACACAGTAATATCTAATATCAAGCCACAATCACGTTGATTTCTATTGTGACATTATATTGATGTCACTGATATGATAACATGCTATCGTTGATATGATTTGCTTGAGATGAATATCTCAGGTTTCGCCTTCAATGCTATATTACTATGAGAAATCCATTCTCGCAAAAGCAGTCAACGATAGTATATATTTCTTTGTTATCAAACATAGACACCTGAAACATAAGGGAGCATCTGTGGCAGAGTTATTGAAGTTGGTGATTTTTGAACACAAGTCTAACACCACCTACTTCTTGGAAGTGACAATAATCACCATTAAGGCGACCCTAACCCTGAAACACAGTACAGTGTTAGTAAGAAAGGATATTAATGTATATGAACATAAGAAACTTTCCAACTTTACACTTAGACACAAAGTAGAGAAATACTGCTTTTATTGCTGTTCTACATTTCACAGTCACAGTAGGGTCTTCAATCATGAGCAAAACTCACACTCTAAAATGAGTGTCAAAACAGTACTCTTTTAACTTCTGTCGACAAATGCTATATCTGGGCATCTTTGTTAACTAAATAAATCAAAGGATGAATAAATTATAATCTGTCTACACTGAGCATCAAGTTTAGTTCCTATTTATATGAATAGACAGTAGGAACAGATTATCAATACTTTGCAAGGAACATATTCTAACGATATTTAGGTCATAGGTGGTGTAATCGTTAGCTTCCTCCCTCTCTGCAAGTGTGATCATGAGTTCTAGCCCAGGTCGAGTCAAACTAAAGATTATAATATTGATATTTGTTGCTTCTTTGCTAAGCACATATTATTGAAGAGAAAGAACAAAGACTGGTTGGCTCGGAATCAGGATAATGTGTACAAGGTGGGCAATATGTCTATCTGCGGAGCTAGCACTATAAAAATCCAACTAAGCATGTTGGTCTAGTACGAAGCGGACCTCATCATCATCTCATTAAAAATTAGCTTGTTCTCGCCATGATATAGCTGAAAAATTGCTGAGTTGGCGTTGCACAACAATCACTCGCTCACTCACTATACCAGTGTTAATGTACCATTTTCAGCCTTATACTATAATACTATAAAATAAACGAGACTATCATATGCATGTAAATAGCCTTTGCATATTTCAATAATAAATTGTGAATATATCCATAAATATATTAAATCCAGAAGTGAAAAGAGCAGATTTACATAATTGTAAAAAGATAGAAATAATTGTCACCATTTATTCTAATTTTCAGATTACATCATAAATGAAGCTGCAAAAGTTTTACGATTAATTAATATAAAAGACTTACGAGATCTGCAGAATCAGATTAACTCTGCTATAGTGGCTGTACAAGCATTAATAGCTAATCCTAAAACAGACAGTAGACTGGGTAAAGTTGGACGAATGTAATATTGATGACACAAAAAAACAGCTATAAAGTGCTATTCCTTATTATTTCTACAATTTGAGGGTATAGAGGGATATTATTTAGTTTGTTTTCAAATTCATGGAATGAAATAATTACAGTAGTTCCCTTCTTATAAGGGCACTCCCACCAAAGACCATCACTCTTATTATGCCAGATTTAAGATGCACAGAGTTAGTAAAATACTTCTAAATTTTTCCCCTTTAAGAGGCCAACCCTTTTATAAGGCCACTTTCTCATTGCCGAAGGAGGTGGCTTTATCAGAGAGGTACGACTGTACTATGACGGATAAATCTGTTGTATAGAACACTGATGTTCATATATTGACTATATAGTATTTACCTTCCTATTTGTCCCTTCAACCATTCTACTCTTATGTAGTTCTCTCCAGGTACTCCCGTTTCCTCCATCAATAAAACTGACTGCCACGATATAACTGAAATATTGTTGAAAGTGACATTAAACACCATATACCTAAACCTACTCTTTTGAACTGCCATTTAGGAAATCAAACCAACCAATAGTGTTCAGAGTAGATAGATATTATCATAATTAATTGTCAAGGATTTTAACGTAAACTGCTAACTTTAACATTTGATTTACGTATAACACCTGTTTGTCCAGGTTGTGATTTTAAATAGGTTACAGATATACAACGAGCAATATATACAGGGTAGGTTTTCTTTAGGAACTTCTGTTTTAGTTATTCTGTTGAGTTTTTCTTGTTTTTTATGAGACTTTTGCCATTTAGCAATTGTAGAGGTACTCTTTTTCTTTTTTCCCCCCCCACATTGGATGTATGAAAATCTATTTTTCAGCCATTTATGCTATAAACATAAAGCTTATTGTTATTGATATTGTCTTGTTATTTATGATAAAAACAATTGTCATGTTGTTGTGTGTCTTATTATTGGTAACAATAATGTGTCTTATTACTATACCACTTTTATGGATAATGTAATTTTGTTGAAGGGTTAAAACAGTCAAGGCCAACAATTCCATCAATATCAACAAAATTGACATTCACCTCTCATCTCAATTCATTGAAAATAAAAGAGATCACGACACTGATATGCCAATGAAAATGAAGATCATGGCTCAGGACAGGCATGCAAATTTGGCAGGGTTGAAACGGATGATTCCAACACTCCCTTTTTAATAATTGGAACTCTTAACGAAATCACAGATATAAACAAACAACAACAAATAGTCTGCACAGATTACTTTAACTAAAAAATACTACTATCCTAAGAACTTTTTGATTGACAATAAAATTGTGTTTGTTATCTGTATGTTGGTATTCATGCATGAGTTGTTTACAGGATGTTGTCACATACCGAAGCAGGGCATCCTGAAGCTAAATTCTGCTTAGGGGCTTCCCAAATCAGAATAGGAATCATTATAAGATTTCTAATCAAATATTTTGTATACTAAATAAAAATACATTGTACATGTTTTTTGAATATTTTACTTTCTTTTTTAAATGTATTATTTTTTTGGGGTGTGTTCATTGCATCACCATATGATACAATATACACTTTTAAAATTTAATTCATTTGATTAACAATTTGACAAATAATCATCCAAGAATTAGTGCTTTGTAAATTTCTATATTTAACACCCCACAATACTTTATAACTTTAATGCTCTTTAATATAATTATAATAGCGAGAATATTTTATTAGAAATCTTGTAGGGGCCCGGGTGGCTCAATGAGTTAGCTATATAGGTAGTTGGATTACCTAACAACTCATACAAGCCTATCACCAATATGGTGTGTGTTCACACCTGTCTTTGTAGATTACAAAAAAATGTGCACTCGACTCACAGCCACAAGTGATAAAGTTTACCAGTTGCTTGCCCAGGGTCGGTGGTTATCTCCGGGTACTCTGGCTTCTTCCACCACTAAAACTGGTCGCCATGATATAGCTGAAATATTGCTGAAAGTGGCCTTAAAACACCAAAAATCAAAATCAAATCAAATCTAGAAATCTTGTAATGAATCCTATTCCACTTCAGTACGCCCCAAAACAAAAATCCGTCGGGATTTCGATTATTGACAAATTCCAGTTCCGGACGTGACAACGGCAAGAAAAGTTATAGACTGATAAAAAAAAGTTCTGCCCCCTGGCTCATGCTACGCTCCCTCCCAGTTACTGCTCCCAGGCTTTTATTATACAAATTTGGTTCCGAGTAACCTGACGGTGGTCACATGTGAAGCAGAATATACTCGGCCTCCAGAACACCTGATATCGCCCTGGGGGATTTGTGTTACTCAATTGTTTGTTGTATTTGTGAGTTTTCTGTTCACCATGGGTTTGTAATTTCACACTTGGACTTTGTACCTTTGATCTCGGTTTTTATAGCTTCCTGTTTATTTTTTTATTAAGTTAAAGTCATTAATATTTTCCTTTAATGTTTTTCACTTTCTTTAAACATGAAAGAAATTAAAAAGAAAGCCTTGTCCAAACAAAATCTTCAAGATCATTAACGCTTAATTATAGTCTATTGTTCTTCATTTATATTATATTGGTAATATGATTGGGATTAATTAATATTGTAATCACAGAAAAAAGGGTAATCCTATAGATTAGCGGCGTAAATTATTTTCTAAATATTTAAGACAATTTGAGATCTCAGAAACCAGTTAATCCAGCTAAAATGTTCAATTCCTAAGCCAGTAATCAGATACATGTACTCCACAATTTTCGGTGTTTAATTTTTGTCTTTTAACATGGCAGTTTGGACAATAGTTTTGTTTAGCTATTGCTTTGGCTTGATTGTTGACCTTCCCTGCTTGTCTGCCTTTTCAACAGAAATGCACAATTCACAATATAGGTGAAAAATACCTAAAATACATTATTTGTAGTCATTAGAAATCACTTTCAACAGTTTACAATCAAGACCTGTTGTACATGTAGCTTCAGAAGAAGAAACACCAGCAGCAGTTTTCTGCCTTAAAATACTTTTCAAGTAAATCTCTGATCTTGGATGTCATTAGTTTGTTGGATTTTTTCAAAAACAAGCGCAACTGCATCGTTGGTGTAATGCTTAGCGTGCTCGCCTCGAGTGTGGTAGATCGTGGGTTCGAGCCCTGGTCGGGTCAAACCAAAGACTTTAAAATTGATATTTGTTGCTTCTCCGCTAAGCACGCAGCATTAAGGAGTAAGAGCAAAGACTGATTGGCTCGGAATCAGAATAATGTGTCCGATTGGAGCGACATGTCTACACGCGGACTGTTGTTTCAGTGAGCTAGCACTATAACAATCCAACTCAGCCTGTTGGTTTAGAAAAAAGCGGACATCATCATCATTTCATTGAATGTAACTTGTTCTCGCCATGATATAGCTGAAAAATTGCTCATTTGGCGTTAAATAATAATCACTCGGTCATATTGTGTGACCATCAAAGTATTAAACAGTAAACTAAAAGTAATGGTCTAATTATGGCAATTTACGTTGTTTATCAGATTATACAGACGACCGACACAATATATCTGACATATAACTAAGTGAACAAAATTATACCTTTATAGAAAATATATATGTAAATCTGATGACTGGCTTATTAAAAAAAAATATCAGATTTCAAAACCATTTTTTTTTATAGAAAAATCAAAAGATACCGAGTCCTAATTCAAAACATGGTTAAAATAAAAATTACAAGGACGAAACTAGAAATATTCAGTTAAAGCACGCTTTTACCACACACCCAGTCTATAGCTCAAAATGGGCCTACCTTTGGATCCGCCTATGATATGGGTGCATATCTTTAAAATAAAATTATATATATATGTCTTAAAGAAGAGTGAAGATACCAAAGGGGTAATCAGAATCCGTAAATCGAAGAACTGAAACCACAATGACCAAACGAAACAGTGCAAACAACGATCTACAAAACATACACATAAATCTAAGGATCGAGTAACATGAACCCCACTAAAAATCGGGGTGAACCCGTGTGCCCCGGAAGGGTAGGCAGTTACTGCTCCAATAGTGGCACCCGTCGTGTTAATCTAGTTATGAATGCGGGAAGTGTTTATGACAAGTGGAACATATCTGTGACCGTTTGTGACACAGATATTCCATAACGGTCAACCAAGTCATGCTGGCGAGCGTAAAACTTTCGAAATGACGACTTCAACTTTAAATTAAATACAGGCCCCAGTGATTACATCGGCAATACACGTTTCATTAATCAAATGCATAAAGAGTGAACGGTTTGTAAAATTGATAATTTGTTCGTCGCTGCTGATTTAATCTTCAAATGCTGCCCTGAGATGCAAATACTCGTTTATCCTGGTTATTTTCAAACTTGATTTTATGAATGGGACGACAAGGATACTCGCAAGCTCTTAAGATTAGATAAGAACAATAGATCGTTGCCGTTGCAGGACATAACCAGAAAGTTTAATGAAAATCGGGAAGATGTAGTTTCTAGCGTCACTGTTAGACGTTGTTTGTACAGAAAAAATTTCCACAGGCGAGTTGTACGGAAACATATTAGAATCCGAGAAGAAAATATGTAAGAGGCCGCCTTGCTTGGGCTCGAGGAAAGAGGTACTGGACTGTAGAAGGGGACTGGAGTCGGGTAATATTTTCTGATGAGTGTAAGATCATCGTTGGTGAAAATAATCGCGTTTTCGTATGGCGAAAACCAGGTGAAGAGTGGCTACCTCAATGTCTCAGTCCAGGCTGTAAGGCCAAAATGAGTTTGATGATTTGGGGTTGTATTACATTCAATGGTGTTGGCACTTTAACGACCGTGAATGGAAACATTAATGCCGCAAAATATATAGAAATACTGGAGCGTCATTATCCAGAAGAAAATTATTTATTTGTTCTTGATGTTATGAAACTTAGAAGTGCATGTTAAGTTTACTTGTTGTACGACGTCGGCCATCTTTGTTTATAATAATATGATCACGCGCTGTACCAGAGAACCTATAGGAATTCTGCGATAAGAGATTTGCTCAGGTAGTCAGGATTTTTAAAGTTTTCTCTAAAAAGATCAATAATTAATGCTTGTTTTTAGTTAGTCAAGAACATAATAAAAACGCAGATATCGAAATTAGTGCACACGATGCGCTTCTGGAAATTAGTGCATACGATGCGTCCGTCTGTCCATCCGTCCGTGCGTGCATTTTTCCGTAAGTGGTAAACTATTCACATTTTCAACTTCTTCACTACTTCAGACTCAAGTTCAGAGCCACTGTACATCCAGCTACCAAACTTACCATAATATTGTCCCTGTAGAGGTTCTGAATAAGTGTGGTATCTTTTTGAAGCGATTAGAAATTCTAGATGGCTGTCCTGGCCTCTGATTGACCAAGGCATTTTCTACTTCTTCTCCAGAACTACTAGTAGTAATATATCAGCACGGACAAAGTCACATTTGAGGAGGTGGAGCGAGGTGGATCTACCAGAAGTGGCCCTGACCGGAAGTGACGTCATAGGACCGGAAGTATGTTCTGCGCATGCCCATAAGTGTATTCCGCGTTTTTTTTCTTACTATAGTAGTACAAAATGTACCATTGCGCATGACCGACATGACTACCGGAAGTTACCGAAGGTCACATGATCCAGAAGGGGGTTCCTTAACCGTAAGTTGCACAATATCCGTCCTATTGGGGCCTTTTCACCGAAAATGACGTCAGCAAACGTCACGTCACCCCGATGGGATTCCCTTGGAAGGATGAGATGTTCGCATGTGCAACCGGAAGTTGCGCAATATACGCCCTAGTGGGCCATTTCACTGGAAGTGACGTCATCAAGGGTCCCTTGCAAATGTGGGGTGCTCGCATGCGCAACCGGAAGTAGGGGGTTTCTCCCTATTAGAGTCTTTTGACCGAAAATGACGTCATCAAACGTCACCCGTAGGGCTTCCCCTGGAAGTCACGTGACCGGAAGTGTCCTTGGGGTGCTCTCTAGGACATCTGGTTATAACCTTATCAATTTCTAGCCCT
Source organism: Bathymodiolus brooksi (assembly GCA_963680875.1). Classification (NCBI taxonomy): domain Eukaryota; kingdom Metazoa; phylum Mollusca; class Bivalvia; order Mytilida; family Modiolidae; genus Bathymodiolus; species Bathymodiolus brooksi. Next base: position 121,685,017 of record OY804576.1, on the reverse strand, counting down.
TTCACTGGTTATCTGCCCCTTTCCCGCCATTTTCACGGGGAGCGCTTTCAATACAGGTTTTCACCTACGGTGTTTTCGGATATGTTCAATATGTACTCCAAGTAGTCTATCACGTCCGCGTTCTCACTGTGGGGGTGCTAAATAACATAAGAGTCAAATGGTACATTTGATCATCCAATATAAGGTCACTCTGCATTTATCCAGGCTTGTGACTGGCTCTAGATATAGAGGCCGCATTAACCTTTTCTTTTTTTCTTCTCTTTTTTTATTTGTTTATTTTTATTTTTTTTTATATATCAGTCTTATCATAGCACATGTTTAACAAGTAACAACACACATTTCTGTGCAATGGTCGTTGCTTCCACGGGATTTTCTAAGAGCCTGGTGGCGTCTGTCATGCTATGTCCTGCACATCGATGAATGAGGTGAAAAATGCAATGATGTCCGCACACGGTAGATCCTTCTTCTTGTACTCGAACAGTGTTGTATGACAATGTTTCTTCATGAAATTCACGTAAGGGTCTTGGTAAGGTGGTGTTCCAGTAGGGTCGTAATACTCTCCCTTTGAATTGGTGTCGATATAAATGGCTACCCAATGTCCCACGCGGTTGTCTGGATCCGTATTTCCCACCAGAGACATAGGTACGTTTAATAGGCTGGGTAATCTGTTTCTGGCATAGAACCCCTTAAACATCGGTCTGGAGTGGGGATATTTTTTCAGTAGAGTGTCAATCCCTAGCGTATTCATTATGCACTGTAATCAAACAAGACTTGTCTTTTTCTATCAATTTCGATCACGTTGTCAAATTCTGCATACAGGACGACGTTGATGTTCCCTCCCAGAGCTTCGGAGGCGGCGGTGGCGGTGGCGGCATATACCCCTCTATCAGCGGCGGCGGCGGCGTATATCCCTCTGTCTGTGGGACTGCATCTCTTCCCTTTAGACTTTTGTTGACCGTGTTTGGTTTTTCAGTGGCGTTTTAAGTCTGCAGGCCACACATAGGTCCTATTGCATAAACTACAAGTATTACTCATGTTGTCGTTTCGGATGTCGGGATACGACTGACTGAATTAGGGTAGATAGGGCATATTTATAACAAACAAACAGAAAGTATTCATTTCGATGGTTTATTTTACACATTGTCAATTCTCAGTTCTGGTTCTCTTTCTTCAAATAAAGGTATTGTCTTTTTCAGTTCTTTCCATTCGTAAAGACTCAGGGTCACTCCTCTCTTCGTAGGATGCAATGTCAATTCTCCATTAGGCACGAAGTGCTTCCTGATGTGAATTGTCAGTTGAGGGGCTTTGATGATGACGTAGACGTCTTTTCCCAGTCCACGGGTTCTCCGTCTTTCGCTCGACTGCTCAAATCGTCCACCACTTGCGTAGCACTACACACGACTTTCCACTGTGACAAAGACAAGCTGACACCATACTTGGTAGGAATCGTATCGGTTTCCCAAAATCTCAGATCCACTCTCTTGCTGCCATTCCATTCTGTGAGTTCTGCATATCTTCCACCTCCTAGAGGTACTTTGACCAGAATGTTCAATGCTTGGGTCTGGTCTTTGGCGACTGCTAAGGCTTCCTGTACCAGATCCCCTTGTGTCAGGGTAAACGGAATGTTCAATGCTTTGGTCTGATCTTTGGCGAACGTTACTACTAAGGCTTCCTGTACCAGATCCCCTTGGGTCAGGATGAACGGAATGTTCAATGCTTTGGTCTGGTCTTTTGATTTTGATTTACGTGACATGTCGAATGAAGTGTGAGTCTCTGCTCTCTTGTCTCTGCTTTTAATAGAATGAAGACTTTGTATCGATGGAGTCGATTGGTTGTTTCTTTTTGTATCCTTCTTTCTGATTGGTTCTTTTTCCTGGCTTCTGATTGGTTAATGGATACTGGATTCTGTCATCTCATTGGTCAAAAATCCTACTTTCTGATTGGTTCTTTTTTTTTAGATCAATACACAATTAGTCACTAAAAAGTGTATTGCCGATTTTGTTTCTACTTAATAAGACCATCTTTCGAACTTTATTTTCAACAACTCGTATATTTTCCCGCTTTATAGAAAGCCTATAAATGGAATTCTTCCTCTAGCACTTGTCCTAATGAAGACATATGAACATAGTTATCGAATGAAGGTAATGTGATTCTATAATAATCACATCCACTTTTATTCTCGTCCGTCTATATTTTATAATAATTATGTTATTGGTCAAATAAACCTGAAATAGTATTACATAGATAAAGGGGAAATAACCCAAGACAAACAACTTGTTAAAACAAACCTAGAATAGGATTACATAGATAAAGGGGAAATACCTCAAGACAAGCAACTTGGTCAATCGGCAAACCTCGGGTAATCCCGCTTCTCTCCCTCAATACCTCGGCTGTAATACGGTATTTGATATGCGTCTACGCGTCACATTTCTTCACCGGAAGACCGTATCACTTCAATCAAACATTACGCACCGCGAATAAGTTCTAAAATGGCGACAATAGATGAGTTTGCTTTGAAAAATATTGGTCTTTGATGAAGGTACGCAATCAGCCGACATTGCGACGAATGAAAATATATTATTATTGGACGAATATTCGAAAGTGAAATTGTTTTAATACCTCCTTCATTGAAGATTTCCGAAAGTAGTTCCAATGGGAGCTATCGTAATACGGACGAGGTATGATGAAGGTACGGAATCAGCCGAAATTGCGACGAGTGGCAACTTGGTAAAATAAACCTGAAATAGGATTACCCAAAGGGGGAATAAATCAAGGCAAACAACTTGGTAAAATAAACCTAAAATAGGATAACATAGATAAAGGGGGAATAACTCAAGACAAACAACTTGGTAAAATAAATCTGAAATAGGATTACATAGATAAAGGGTAAAATAATTCAAGACAAACAACTTGGTAAAATAAACCTGAAATAGTATTACATAGATAAAGGGGAAATAATTCAAGACAAACAACTTGGTAAAATAAACCTGAAATAGTATTACATAGATAAAGGGGAAATAATTCAAGACAAACAACTTGGTAAAATAAACCTGAAATAGTAGTACATATATAAAAGGGAAATAACTCAGGACAAACAACTTGGTAAAATAAACCTGAAATAGTATTACATAGATAAAGGGAAAATAACTCAGGACAAAGAACTTGGTAAAATAAACCTGAAATAGGATTACATAGATAAAGGGGAAATAACTCAAGACAAGCAACTAGGTAAAATAAACCTGGAATAGGATTATATAGATCAAGGGGAAATAACTCAAAACAAGCAACTTGGTAAAATAAAGCTGGAATAGGGTTACATAGATAAAGGGGAAATAACTCAGGACAAACAACTTGGTCAAATAAAGCTGAAATAGTATTGCATAGATAAAGGGGAAATAACTCAAGGCAAACAACTTGGTAAAATAAAGCTGGAATAGGATTACATAGATAAAGGGGAAATAACTCAAGACAAGCAACTTGGTCAAATAAACCTAAAATTGGATTACATCGGTAAAGGGGAAATAACTCAAAACAAGCAACTTGGTAAAATAAACCTGAAATAGGATTACATAAAGGGGGAATAACTCAAGGCAAACAACTTGGGGAAATAAACCTGGAATAGGATTATATAGATAAAGGGGAAATTACTCAAGGCAAGCAACTTGGTAAAATAAACCTAAAATAGGATTACATAGATAAAGGGGAAATAACTCGAGACAATCAACTTGGTAAAATAAACCTGAAATAGGATTACATAGATAAAGGGGAAATAGCTCAAGACAAGCAACTTGGTAAAATAAACCTGGAATAGGATTATATAGATCAAGGGGAAATAATTCAAGACAAGCAACTTGGTAAAATAAAGCTGGAATAGGGTTACATAGATTAAGGGGAAATAACTCAGGACAAACAACTTGGTCAAATAAACCTGAAATAGTATTACATAGAAAAAGGGGAAATAACTCAAGGCAAACAACTTGGGAAAATAAATCTGGAATAGGATTACATAGATAAAGGGGAAATTACTCAAGGCAAGCAACTTGGTAAAATAAACCTGAAATAGGATTACATAGATAAAGGGGAAATAACTCAAGACAAGCAACTTGGTCAAATAAACCTAAAATAGGATTACATAGGTAAAGGGGAAATAACTCAAGACAAGCAACTTGGTCAAATAAACCTAAAATAGGATTACATAGGTAAAGGGGAAATAACTCAAAACAAGCAATTTGGTAAAATAAACCTGAAATAGGATTACATAAAAGGGGAATAACTCAAGGCAAACAACTTGGGGAAAATAAACCTGGAATAGGATTATATAGATAAAGGGGAAATTACTCAAGGCAAGCAACTTGGTAAAATAAACCTAAAATAGGATTACATAGATAAAGGGGAAATAACTCAAAACAAGCAACTTGGTAAAATAAACCTAAAATAGGATTACATAGATAAAGGGGAAATAACTCAAGACAATTAACTTGGTAAAATAAACCTGAAATAGGATTACATAGATAAAGGGGAAATAACTCAAGACAAGCAACTTGGTCAAATAAACCTAAAATAGGATTACATAGGTAAAGGGGAAATAACTCAAGACAAGCAACTTGGTCAAATAAACCTAAAATAGGATTACATAGGTAAAGGGGAAATAACTCAAAACAAGCAACTTGGTAAAATAAACCTAAAATAGGATTACATAGATAAAGGGGAAATAACTCAAGACAATTAACTTGGTAAAATAAACCTGAAATAGGATTACATAGATAAAGGGGAAATAACTCAAGACAAACAACTTGGTAAAATAAACCTGGAATAGGATTATATAGATCAAGGGGAAATAACTCAAGACAAGCAACTTGGTAAAATAAAGCTGGAATAGGGTTACATAGATAAAGGGGAAATAACTCAGGACAAACAACTTGATCAAATAAACCTGAAATAGTATTACATAGATAAAGGGGAAATAACTCAAGGCAAACAACTTGGTCAAATAAATCTGGAATAGGATTACATAGATAAAGGGGAAATTACTCAAGGCAAGCAACTTGGGAAAATAAAGCTGGAATAGGATTACATAGATAAAGGGGAAATAAAGACAAGCAACTTGGTAAAATAAAGCTGGAATAGAATTACATAGATAAAGGGGAAATAACTCAAGACAAGCAGCTTGGTCAAGTAAACCTAAAATAGGATTTCATAGGTAAAGGGGAAATAACTCAAAACAAGCAACTTGGTAAAATAAACCTGAAATAGGATTACATAAAGGCGGAATAACTCAAGGCAAACAACTTGGGAAATAAACCTGGAATAGGATTATATAGATAAAGGGGAAATTACTCAAGGCAAGCAACTTGGTAAAATAAACCTAAAATAAGATTACATAGATAAAGGGGAAATAACTCAAGACAATCAACTTAAAATAAAATAAAACCTCCGCCGCCGCTGACAGAGGGATATACGCCGCCGCCGCTGACAGAGGAGTATATGCCGCTGCCGAAGCTATGGGAGGGACCATCAAGGTCGTACTGTATGCAGAATTTGACAACGTGATCGAAATTGATAGAAACAGACAAGTCTTGTTTGACTACAGTGCATAATGAATACGCTCTAGAGATTGACACTCTATTGAAAAAACATCCCCACTACAGACCGGTGTTTAAGGGGTTCTATGCCAGAAACAGATTACCCATACTATTAAACGTACCTATGTCTCTGGTGTGAAATACGGATCCAGAAAACTGCGTGTGACAACATTGGATGGCCATTTATATCGACGCCAAAACTGGAACACCACAAGGATCTACCGTGTGCGGACATCATTGCCTTTTTTACCTCATTCATCGATGTGCAGGACATATCATGACAGACGTCACCAGCTCTTAGAAAATCCCGTGGAAGCGACGACCATTGTACAGAAATTTGTGTTGTTAAACATCTGTTATGAAAAAAAATATATATATCAGAAATAATAATACTGATATAAACAAAAAAGAACAAAAAAATTTAAACAAAAAAGAATAAAAAAAGAAAAAAAAAGGAAAGGTTAATGCGGCCTCTATATATAGAGCCAGTCACAAGCCTGGATAAATGCAGAGTGACCTTCTATTGAGTGATCAAATGTACCATTTGACTCTTAGGTTATTTAGTACCCCCACAGTGAGAACGCGGACGTGATAGACTACTTGGAGTACATATCGTACATATCCGAAAACACCGTAGGTGAAAACCATTATTGAAGGCGTTCCCCATGATAATGGCGGGAAAGGGGCAGATAACCCCTAGGGGCTAGAAAATTATAAGGTTATAACCGGATGTCCTAGAGAGCACCCCAAGAACACTTCCGGTCACGTGACTTCAAGGGGTAGCCCTACGGGTGACGTTTGATGACCTCATTTCCGGTCAAAAGACTCTCTAATAGGGAGAAATCCCTACTTCCGGTTGCGCATGCGCGCACCCCACCCTTCTAAGGGAACCCATTGGGGGTAACGTGACGTTTGATGACGTCACTTTCGGTGAATAGGCCCCACTGGGGTGCATATTGCGCAACTTCCGGTTGCGCATGCGTACACATCACCCTTCCAAGGGAACCTCTTCGGGGTGAGCTTCCGGTTACGCATTCGCACACCTCAGCCTTCGGTCACTTCCGGTGGCCATGTCGGTCATGCGCAATGGTACATTTTGAACTACTATAGCAAGAAAAAAAGCGCGGAATGCACTTCCGGGCATGCGCAGAACATACTTCCGGTCACGTGACTGACGTCACTTCCGGTCCTATGACGTCGCTTCTGGTGACGTCACTTCCGGTCAGGACCACTTCCGGTAGCTCCACCTCGCTCCACCTCCTCAAATGTGACTTTGTCCGTGCTGATATACTACTACTACTACTGCATATGAAGTCTATATACTTGCCAGAAATGTTCCTCTAGAGGTCAAGAAGTGTTCAGTTAATTTTTTGTAGAGCAATTCGAAATCCAACATGGCCACACTGGCCTCTGAATGGCTGAGACATATTTAACTTATTTTCCAAAACTACTTCATTGAAGTAACCAAACTTACTATAGATGGTTCTCTAGTGGTTCTGAAGAAGTGTTGTTACATTTGAAGTGATTCAAAATCCAAGATGGCAGGGCTGAGGAGTCAACCAGAATTTCCAGAAATGTTTCTTTTGGGCATCCAATGTCTTTCTCATTTGGAGAAAACCTTAGTTCAGCTGCATTGCCACATTCTTCCGAAGAATTCAAAGAAAGATAACTCTAATATTCCTAAAACTTGACATAATTCTAGTAAAACTTTAAATAAATTGTCTCGTTTGATTGATTGATTGATTGATTGATTGATTGATTGATTGATTGGTTGGTGTTTCTCGTTTGAAATGAGCAACATAATCATATATTTCAATGTAAAAAAATGTCTAACTATTCAAGCGGCGAATCTCTTCTATCTTGTAATACCAATATAGCAGGTTATACACCCCGAGATGAGAAACTCCATTTCTGAAATGGCATAAACCTTAACCCTAACCCTAACCTTAACATTAACCCTAGTCCTAACCTTAATCCTAGCCCTAGCCCTAACCCTAACCTTAATCCTAACACAAAACCTAACCCTTACCCTAACCTTAAACCTAACCATAACCCTAAACCTAACCCTTTTGTTGTCATATCCGCATGGTAACAAAGTGAAAGGTTATGGGTCATACGCTTTGTTTATTACAATATCTGATTTCCGTGGGCCGCCAAAGTAGGTTATATCCCTATTGATAATATTAAAGAATGGGAAAATGCTTAAAAAACACACACACAAAAACAGATTAAAAAAACAAATTTGTCGTTACAATTATTTTTGATGGCAAACTTTGATCGTGTAAACGAGCCTATAGATATGAAAGTTTGGAAAGGACGCCGATTTGAGAATATCTTGAAATTGGACCGTGATTTGAGATAATGACGTCAGTGGACGCCGATTTGAGGAGTGGACGTCGATTAGAGACTGTACATATATTTTACCACACTTGTATCCACGTTCACAAAAATAGTGTGTAGATAGGGATAGTTAACAAATAGCGGAAACAAGTGCTTGTTTATAAAGCTTTTATCTCATATGAATGTTGTATCGAGTACGCCTCATCACAGATGTGTACAGGATTTAAAAATATAATTTCTTTGTTCCGAAGTTGAAGGAACCGATGATGAAACAACCGATAATACTAATTATCCTTGTTAAATTCGTACTTCGGGGTATATATATGTAATTTAGGGGAAAAAAACGCATCGCTGGTGTAATGGTTAGCGTGCTCGCCTCGAGTACGGTAGATCTAGGTTCGAGCCCCGGTCGAGTCAAACCAAATGCTATCAAATTGGTATTTGTTGCTTCTCCGCTAAGCAATCGGTACTGAGGTGTAGTTGGTCCGAGTTGGGCAACATGTCTACACGCGGACTGCTGTTTCGGTGATCTAACACTAAAAATTTAAAGCCGTGTGTTTGGGTCTAGTACACAACTCACATCATCATTATCATCTCATCAAAATGTAATTTGTTCTCGCCATGATAGAGCATAAAATTTCTTATGGCGTTCAACAATAATCACTCACTTCTATATATAGGGTAACCGCATCGGTGGTGTAATGGTTAGCGTGCTCGCATTGAGTGCGGTAGATCGTGGGTTCGAGCCCCGGTCGGGTAAAACCAAAGACTATGAAATTGGTATTTGTTGCTTCTCCGCTAAGCACGCGGAATTAAGGTGTAAGAACTGGTTGGCTCGGAATCAGAATAATGTGTCCGAGTGGAGCTATATGTCTACCCACGGACTGTTGTTTCAGTGAGCTAGCACTATAAAAATCCAACTCAGCGTGTTGGTCTAGAACAAAGAGGACTTCATCATCATCTTATTGAAAATTAACTTGTTCTCGCCATGAAATAGCTGAAAAATTGAGAGTTGGCGTTAAACAACAATCATTCACTCCTATATATAGGGTAAGGAGTTATGATGTTTATCGCCACTTTCAACAATATTTCAGTTATATCATGGCGGTCAGTTTTATTGGTGGAGGAAAACGGAGTACCTGGAGAAAACCACTTAATCACATAATGTTGTATCGAGTACACCTCGTCATGAGCGGGATTCGTACGCACAACTTCAGCCTATTTTTTTTTATAGAAAATACTAGTATCATGATTAGTTGCTGTTAGCATAAGATTGTATGAATATGGATACGAACAAGTTAAATACAGGAAAAAGAAATGAAATAATAAAGAAATCTTATTGAAAATAAATATGCAACAGAAAGTAAAAAAGGGGATAATTCTGTGTCACAAGCGCCTGTGTCTGTGTCTGCAGTATCCTTTCACGATTACATGCTCAATGCCATGGTATACAAGGAATCGAGATAGTCACCAAACTTTGAATGAGGAAAGGGTCCAACTGTCCATCAAAGCATGATCAAATATAATACACTACTACAATGCATCTCGTTTTATCCACTACCTACTCTAAGAATAATTTAGTAATGTCTAGTAAATGATTATGGTTAAGGTGTTTAACGTCACTTTCAACAATATTTCAGTTATATGGTGGCGGTCATGCAGTTTTATTGGTGGAGGAAACCGATGTACCAGGAGAAACCCATTGAACTGTCGAAAGCCACTGACAATCTTTATCACACAATGTTGTATCGAGTACACCTCGCCATCAGCAGGATTTGAACTCACAACTTTAGTGGTGATAGGCACTGATTGCATAGGTAGTTGTAAATCCAATTACCACGCGATCACGACCACGACGTCACTCGTAATGTCTTTAATTCAACAAAAGAGAACAGATTAAGAAAACAAGATTATTGCTATCACTGGGTCGATACCTCTGCTGGTGGACTATTAGTCCCCGTGGGGTATCATCCGTCCAGTAGTCAGTGCTTCGGCACTGACATGGTTTATTAGATATTTTTATTTCTGAAATTTACAGTTCTTAAATAATGTAATTATTAATAAAACTAAGGTTCTCCTCCCTCAGGTATAGGTGACCTTAACAGATTTTGCTACCCTGTTTAGGCCCTTTGATTTTATTGCTCCCAAAACTTTCAATTATTTGGCTTCCAATCTTTCGATTTTGAGAGTACCCGATGAAGGTTATTCTAGAAACGCGTCGTGCGCACTAAATTTGATATCTACGTTTTTATTGTCTCCTTTTATTTAAGTTGAGGGAAAAAAAACCCAAAAAAACCAACAGTAATCTTTACAGTATTTCAGATCTTCTCTGCTATCAAAATCATGCCCTAATATATTAGCGGACGAAATAAACAAAATCCAAACATAAACCAGTCATTTGTGCAAACAAGGGGCCGTCATCGTCACAATCGTATGGTAGTTGGATTTACAACTATCTATGCAATCAGTGCCTATCACCACTAAAGTTGTGAGTTTGAATCCCGCTCATGGCGAGGTGTACTCGATACAATATTATATGATAAAGTTTGTCAGTGACTTGCGGCAGGTCTGTGGTTTTCTCTGAATACTCAGTTTCCTCCACCAATAAACTGACCGCCACGATATAACTGAAATATTGTTGAAAGTGGCGTTAAACACCATTATAATCGCTCTAGATAATTGTCGACTCTGGACTTTTGTTCAGTCATAAACATGTCCAAAAATTATTAAACAAACAGAAGTTAAAACGGAAGTAAATTCAGTGGTATGTTTGTGTGAGAAGCTGTCGATTAAACCATTTGGTCCGCCTGACCCTGCTGACCATCTGGCCTTCTCACTTAATTAACTTGTTTTAAATAATAAAAAAAAATCAGTTCGACGCTACTTTGACCTTTTTATTGAAATTTAAACATAGGTAGCGTACATAATGTATATTCTGTTGTAATTTAATTTTGTTCCTGTAAATTGACAACCTGCGATCATTAACATGATACATCTCACGTCTGATAAGTATTCATCACATCTGGTTTTACGCACGCGGTCGTTCGTACATTGCATTATCTTCAACCAATCAGAATCGAGATCTTGTCAAATTACTTATCAATAAGTATTTTTAGTTAGAAGATCTAGAATATGTGTCAGATTAAGATAATGCTGTTGTAGTTATTCAACTCCGGATTAACTTAATTCTCTACATAGTGCTTTCTCAAGGGGATTATAAAATTCTACCAAAACAAAAGAGACAACACAAAAATACGATGGGAACTAATTTAGTGTTTGGAATTTTTCTAGTTTTTTGTTTTTTAGGATGTATATCGGCTGTGCCGTTTAGTTTATTCTTCCCATCAGGAGAAGGAAGAGGGGATACAATTCTTCAAACTGGCGATGATATAAGTACTAATGAAATCCCTTTAAACACACCTATTGCATACTATGATGGAACATATTCCAGTATTTATGTAAGTTTTAAACCATATAAGTAAAAGCTTTTCTTATTTGGAGGGGGCATGGTATGTGTGTGAATGCATGGGACACAGACACTAGACACTATATTATTATCAATTCTATAAAGTCAGGGCCAACAAATATTACCCATTGAAACGAAACAATTTTTTTTTGTTTTCATTGATTTTATAGAATTAATATGGATAGTATCTAGTGCCTGTAGATTTTTTTTGGGGGGGGGGGGGGAGTATAATGAATGGTGGTAGATTTATTTAAATATCACGACTTTAGTGTAGAAATTGTATATACAATTTTCAATAATTGAAATAACATTATGATTGTAAACTTGAAAGTTGTTTTAAATATTTAATATGTTAAATAATCATTAGAGTTAAGTATAAGAAAATCTTTAATTGCAAATATTTAGATTATTTTACACTAAAAACGTGCGAACAAGTGTTTGGTGACAATGCTTCACATTTAAGTTTTTCATTAAATGATTAATTCATCTATTGTGGTTTATGTGAAATATGATAAGTGTTTTATTAATACTACAATAGCGAGTATTCTTGTTTAGTATAATGATAAATTTGAAAGGAAATCTATATAAATGGTTTGAATATTTTTTCAACACTTGACAATGGAAGTTAAAATGTCAATTAGGTACAGAATGTTACTACTTTTTAGTAAAAAAAATTCTTGTTTGTGTATGACAAGCTATGAAACATTAAATCAGAATAATCCATACTGATATCAAGTGATATTGTTTATTTAGTCTTAACAAATGTACTTGTATGTTAAGTAATCCCTGCTACAATCAACCACTTTAGTATTAAATCGTGGTCAATAAAAACAAACAAACAAACAAAGCAAAACAATAAAAAAAATAAGAAAAACAATAAGGAAAAAAAATTAAATTAAAAAAAAAAAAAAAAAAAAAAAAAAAAAGAAAGAAACAAACAAACAAACCCGCCACACTTTATAAGGTTAAATCAGGATTGCAAATGACCATCTGTTACTTCTTTTTCGGGATGGAATCATATTTAGAAATCACCATCTTTTGTCTCTGTTTTTTTCTAGTGTTAAATCATTTTAGATATCTCAATCCTTTTTCCTTTTAAAGATTAAATTGTTGATGTAAAACTTCTGTTTTAAGGTTAAATCATGGTTTCAAATCACAATTTTTTTTATTGCAAATCACCATCGTTCACTTGTCATTTGAAATTAAATCGTTTTCATAAAGCATCATGTATTCCCTTTTCACCCCTCCCTATTATATTAATTTAACACCGTGCACGTGTTCTTGGTAATATTATTACACAATCAGTAAAATTTACAAGTTTCAACGTTAAATAGATTACCACCTCCTTCATATGAAGTGTTGTGCAGATAGGGGGTAAATCATGGGTTAATTAAATTTATTATAAACTTGCTGCAATATGCAAGTGCATTAGGAAAACACCTTATTATTACTATATTAGGGATAGGGCGTGGGGGGGGGGGGGGGGGGAGGTGTAACTTTCAAATAGTGTTGAGTCATACAGTAAGTGATCATTTTGTCGGCTATATCACAGCGGGAACAAGCTACAATTTTATGATTCTGTATGATTTATATATTATCAGACAAACACCATGAACATGCTGAGTTTGATTTTTATAGCGATAGCTGAAAAGACAGTCTACATGTACACCTGTCCCTCCACTCGGACATATTATTATACATTTTGTAACTGTAATCCAACCAGTTTTTGTTTTTATTCCATAATCGATAATGTTGCGCTGTTTGACCAGATCATAGACCTGTGCCAGTGAGTGATTGGTTATTTGTTAACGCAAAAACGAAGAAATTCGTTATTTTTGATTCCGTCCCGTTTTGTGTACAATTCCGTTTCACCAAGGATTTAAATAGTAGAATCCTTGGTTTCACCATATAGTGATACTGAATATAATTGTATAAATACAGATTAATAAATGGGCATTTCCACATTGGCATGGTTATCATCCCTCGACCCATATTGGCCCACGAATATGGGTCGAGGGATGATAACCAGGCCAATATGGAGATGCCCATGTATTAAACTATTTATTACATACTTCCGACATCTAGAAAAGAGACACCCATAGTGGCCTGAGACGAAGTCGAGGCCCATATTGGCCCCGGCAATATGGACCTCGATATGGAAATGATCTTGTAGTAATCCAATAACCGGTTATTTTCCCGGGGTGTGAACATATGGACAGTTTACTTCCTGTCATATTGGTCATACAAAAATGACTTTATTTGAACTAAGTATGTAATAATGGCCGATATGGACAGTTTACTTCCTGTCATATTGGTCATACAAAAATGACTTTATTTGAACTAAGTATGTAATAATGGCCGATATACACTCACGGGTCAAAAGTATTTCCCCACCAAGATATTTTCCTATACATTTCATATAAAACCACTTATTTTCATAACATTCTCATGAAGTCATTCCTTAGCCGATTTTCATGAAATTTTCACCTTTAATAGTAGAATTATTAGAGGTTTTTTTTAATATCTTCATGTAATTTTTTCGAACTTTTATTTACAAGCATTTATGATTTAAACACAAATGTAAATTCTTGACGTCACAATTTTATACGATTATATACATGTAGTAAGATTTGGTGAAAAAATTAAACTTTGTTTTTAAATCAATTCATAAGGGAAAGTAGAAATAAAATTATTTGAAAATTATACGAAGAAGAAACTATATTTATTTCTGCATTTAATGCTGAAAATTTCATGAAAATCAGATAAGGAATGACTTCAAGAGAATGTTTCGAAAATAAATTGTTTTATACGAAATTATTTATATAGGGAAATATCTTAGTGAGGAAATACTTTTGGCCCGTGAGTGTAATATATACATTTGTATATCGTGTTTACAATCGGGAACGTGCAAATCCTGGTAATTCCGCTGGGATCGGTAACAACCACAGCGCGAAATACCCCAAACAATGGCCCCGAAACTTCTCAATTGTTGACCGGAAAGTAAAAGACGGTTAATGTTTCACTGCTTAGTTTTATGACTTCCGGTAAAAAAAATTGACATACATACATGTAATATAACGTCTGAAAATAATTGGATCCCAGCAGCTGACTTTGCACATGACATATTCAAAATTTGAGTGAGTGGTCTGGTGTCATTTGGTTCCCTGTCATGCTATGTTTCATACAATTGTCTAGCCCTCTTATTTTGTGATACATTTATCAAGATGTGTGGACTTGACTAGTAATAGTATTAGATTTGCATGAAAGTATTGAAACTGTTTGTAGTGTAGCTCAACGCTAGGGAAACATCTTTGTCATTACTTTGGTACAAACAGCTTAGAAATAAGGTAGTCAATTTAAAACTAATATGATGGTAAAGAAAAAAGTTGGTATATCAAATATTGACACCTTGATGTTAAACCTTGATTGATTGTTCTTTAACGTTACCTCAGCAATTTTTTCAGCTACATGTATATCATGGTGGTAACCAGTTATTTTTTAATGAGATGATGTTGAGGTCTGCAAAAAATACCAATTTGATAGTCTTTGGTTTTACCCGATCGGGGCTTGAACCCACAATATAACACAGGTGAGCATGCTAACCATTACATCTACGACACCTTTGTGACCTTTTAAAGATAACAAAATGAAAATAAGACTTTTCCTATAAAATGATGGTAATTTTTTTACGGGGTACTCCGGTTTCAGTTTCTTCCTGGCAAGAAATTGACAGTGGTGATATTTATTTTTTTTATACATGTACAATGCAAATCATATAAAAATAGATACATGGCAAAAATGCATTTATTTTTCTACACTTGTAATTGCACTCTATGTACCTTTTTAACCTCACTAAAATTATAGTTTCATAAATATTATAAAAAATAAATTTTATTTCAGTTGAATTTAAAATCATTCCATTATTTAGATAAACTTCCAACCGCATTGGACGGTGGTGTAATGGTTAGCGTGTTCGCCTTGAGTGCGGTAGATCGTGGGTTCGAGCACTAATCGGGACAAACCGAAGACTATAAAACTGGTATTTGTTGCTTTTTCACCGCTAAGCACGCAGCATTAAGGAAAAAGAGCAAAGACTGGTTGGCTCGGAATCAAGATAATGTGTTGAAGTGGGGCAACATGTCTATCCACCGACAAAAATCATGTCTATCCGCGGACAAAGATGTGGGAGGATTGATCCAGTTAATGGGATTCACAACCCTCCACTCTTGATAACTAGATCTCCAACAGCAATACCTACATTGTATATATAAAACAAATGATAAAAAATCTGTACAGATTCGCATCCACTCAACCAAATACGCGGTACATCATATAAATGAATGACAGCAAAATCATAGGCAGTACAATATATAGCAATAAATGATGAATATCATCATATAACTGACTACTACATTTTTATGTAGCTACCTGTATATATAGCTAGAAAGGTCAAATCCGTTGGTTAAAGACCACAACTATTTGAACAAAGCAATCATAAATGATGCTTCTAGCATATTTGACATCAAATAGTCATGCAAATCCCATGAAGTTAATGGTCTTTGTGTTAGACCAGAATAAATAGGTCATAAATTTGTTGGAATAAAATATTGAGCATGAAATAGTAATATAATATGGAATGATATATAAATGTACTAAATTAATTACTAGTTAGAACTACTAGTCTTCTAGTTGTACCAGCAGAATGTCTAGATCTATATTTTTAGAAAAGGAACCCTGTCTCTCTCAAAGAGTGAACTATACAAAAATGTAGTTGTTAAGTTTTAGCCTTTACAAATAAGACTTTTCAAGTATTTTACAAATTCAGATATCAGATTTGAACTTTTTAGCTTTGTTTAATATGTCATCATGAAAACATGAATGGGAAATAACATTTTTGATCAGATCTCTGCCAGTACCATTGTATTTATATACAGAGCTTTATAGCTGTATTAAAACTTTTGTGAAAATTTACAATAATTTATGAGGGGCCATCGTAGTCGTGATCGTCTGGTAGTTGGATTTATAGCTACATTTTGTACCTATGCAATCAGTGCCTATCACCACTAACATTGTGAGTTCGAATCCTGTTCAGGCGAGGTGTACTGGATACAACAGTATGTAAATTGTTGGTTTTCTCCAGGTTTTCCGGTTTATTCCATCAATAAAACTGACCGCCACAATATAACTGAAATATTGTTGAAAGTGACGTTAAACACCATAAACCTAAACCAACCAATAATTTATGAAAGCAGTGTCCTTGCAATTGGTATAAAAGGTTTTCAGTTATCACAAGATTACGGTCATTAACATGCTCAAGTTAAAAAAATCTATTTATCGTTTCAGGTAAATAACAATGGCCATGTATCATTTGAATCAGATCTGCCATCGTACCAATCAACATTGATATTACCAATAGGATTCAAAGTATTGGCAGCATTTTTAGCTGACATAGATACTACATATGCAGGGACTGTATATTACAGGTATATATGATAACCCTATGTCATTGACCTATCAGACCTAATGGTATCACATTCATCTAACACTTGTCATAATTAGAATATTTGTATTTTGATGATATAATAGGCTATGTAAATAGGAATCACAAGAGAAAAATTGATTAAGTATAAAATACACCATTCACTTTCAGTGTGAGATAAGAAATGGCATTGAAAATGTTCAAGGAAAGTAAAGTGCTGTGTATGCTTCCCATGAATAAATTGTTACCTGCACTTTTACAAACTGGCTCACTTACACAGAACCATTTGTTACTAGGCGAATTATTAGATTTAATACAAGGGAATTTTTGCAAAAGTAATAAATGGATTTCAAAATCTAGTGGAAAAAGAACCGCTAACCCTTCACCTGATTCAGCCCCAGTTATTAGTGGGGTTCATGTTGCTCAATCTCTATTTTTCTGTGTAGTGTTTTGTAGATCACTGTTTGTCCTTTTGTTCTTTTTCATTTGCCTGTACATGTCCTTGGATTTAGTGTGTCCTTTTGTTCTTTTTCATTTGCCTGTACATGTCCTTGGATTTAGTGTGCCCTTTTGTTCTTTTTCATTTGCCTGTACATGTCCTTCTTGGATTTAGTGTGCCCTTTTGTTCTTTTTCATTTGCCTGTACATGTCCTTCTTGGATTTAGTGTGCCCTTTTGTTCTTTTTCATTTGCCTGTACATGTCCTTGGATTTAGTGTGCCCTTTTGTTCTTTTTCATTTGCCTGTACATGTCCTTGGATTTAGTGTGTCCTTTTGTTCTTTTTCATTTGCCTGTACATGTCCTTGGATTTAGTGTGCCCTTTTGTTCTTTTTCATTTGCCTGTACATGTCCTTCTTGGATTTAGTGTGCCCTTTTGTTCTTTTTCATTTGCCTGTACATGTCCTTCTTGGATTTAGTGTGCCCTTTTGTTCTTTTTCATTTGCCTGTACATGTCCTTCTTGGATTTAGTGTGCCCTTTTGTTCTTTTTCATTTGCCTGTACATGCCCTTGGATTTAGTGTGTCCTTTTGTTCTTTTTCATTTGCCTGTACATGTCCTTGGATTTAGTGTGCCCTTTTGTTCTTTTTCATTTGCCTGTACATGTCCTTGGATTTAGTGTGTCCTTTTGTTCTTTTTCATTTGCCTGTACATGTCCTTGGATTTAGTGTGCCCTTTTGTTCTTTTTCATTTGTCTGTACATGTCCTTCTTGGATTTAGTGTGCCCTTTTGTTCTTTTTCATTTGCCTGTACATGTCCTTCTTGGATTTAGTGTGCCCTTTTGTTCTTTTTCATTTGCCTGTACATGTCCTTGGATTTAGTGTGCCCTTTTGTTCTTTTTCATTTGCCTGTACATGTCCTTCTTGGATTTAGTGTGCCCTTTTGTTCTTTTTCATTTGCCTGTACATGTCCTTCTTGGATTTAGTGTGCCCTTTTGTTCTTTTTCATTTGCCTGTGCATGTCCTTGGATTTAGTGTGTCCTTTTGTTCTTTTTCATTTGCCTGTACATGTCCTTGGATTTAGTGTGCCCTTTTGTTCTTTTTCATTTGCCTGTACATGTCCTTGGATTTAGTGTGTCCTTTTGTTCTTTTTCATTTGCCTGTACATGTCCTTGGATTTAGTGTGCCCTTTTGTTCTTTTTCATTTGCCTGTACATGTCCTTCTTGGATTTAGTGTGCCCTTTTGTTCTTTTTCATTTGCCTGTACATGTCCTTCTTGGATTTAGTGTGCCCTTTTGTTCTTTTTCATTTGCCTGTACATGTCCTTCTTGGATTTAGTGTGCCCTTTTGTTCTTTTTCATTTGCCTGTACATGTCCTTGGATTTAGTGTGCCCTTTTGTTCTTTTTCATTTGCCTGTACATGTCCTTTTTGGATTTAGTGTGCCCTTTTGTTCTTTTTCATTTGCCTGTACATGTCCTTCTTGGATTTAGTGTGCCCTTTTGTTCTTTTTCATTTGCCTGTACATGTCCTTGGATTTAGTGTGCCCTTTTGTTCTTTTTCATTTGCCTGTACATGTCCTTGGATTTAGTGTGCCCTTTTGTTCTTTTTCATTTGCCTGTACATGTCCTTCTTGGATTTAGTGTGCCCTTTTGTTCTTTTTCATTTGCCTGTACATGTCCTTTTTGGATTTAGTGTGCCCTTTTGTTCTTTTTCATTTGCCTGTACATGTCCTTCTTGGATTTAGTGTGCCCTTTTGTTCTTTTTCATTTGCCTGTACATGTCCTTGGATTTAGTGTGTCCTTTTGTTCTTTTTCATTTGCCTGTACATGTCCTTGGATTTAGTGTGCCCTTTTGTTCTTTTTCATTTGCCTGTACATGTCCTTGGATTTAGTGTGTCCTTTTGTTCTTTTTCATTTGCCTGTACATGTCCTTGGATTTAGTGTGCCCTTTTGTTCTTTTTCATTTGCCTGTACATGTCCTTCTTGGATTTAGTGTGCCCTTTTGTTCTTTTTCATTTGCCTGTACATGTCCTTCTTGGATTTAGTGTGCCCTTTTGTTCTTTTTCATTTGCCTGTACATGTCCTTCTTGGATTTAGTGCGCCCTTTTGTTCTTTTTCATTTGCCTGTACATGTCCTTCTTGGATTTAGTGTGCCCTTTTGTTCTTTTTCATTTGCCTGTACATGTCCTTGGATTTAGTGTGTCCTTTTGTTCTTTTTCATTTGCCTGTACATGTCCTTGGATTTAGTGTGCCCTTTTGTTCTTTTTCATTTGCCTGTACATGTCCTTGGATTTAGTGTGTCCTTTTGTTCTTTTTCATTTGCCTGTACATGTCCATGTCCTTCTTGGATTTAGTGTGCCCTTTTGTTCTTTTTCATTTGCCTGTACATGTCCTTCTTGGATTTAGTGTGCCCTTTTGTTCTTTTTCATTTGCCTGTACATGTCCTTGGATTTAGTGTGTCCTTTTGTTCTTTTTCATTTGCCTGTACATGTCCTTGGATTTAGTGTGCCCTTTTGTTCTTTTTCATTTGCCTGTACATGTCCTTGGATTTAGTGTGCCCTTTTGTTCTTTTTCATTTGCCTGTACATGTCCTTGGATTTAGTGTGTCCTTTTGTTCTTTTTCATTTGCCTGTACATGTCCTTGGATTTAGTGTGCCCTTTTGTTCTTTTTCATTTGCCAGTACATGTCCTTGGATTTAGTGTGTCCTTTTGTTCTTTTTCATTTGCCTGTACATGTCCTTCTTGGATTTAGTGTGCCCTTTTGTTCTTTTTCATTTGCCTGTACATGTCCTTCTTGGATTTAGTGTGCCCTTTTGTTCTTTTTCATTTGCCTGTACATGTCCTTGGATTTAGTGTGCCCTTTTGTTCTTTTTCATTTGCCTGTACATGTCCTTGGATTTATTGTGCCCTTTTGTTCTTTTTCATTTGCCTGTACATGTCCTTGGATTTAGTGTGTCCTTTTGTTCTTTTTCATTTGCCTGTACATGTCCTTGGATTTAGTGTGCCCTTTTGTTCTTTTTCATTTGTCTGTACATGTCCTTCTTGGATTTAGTGTGCCCTTTTGTTCTTTTTCATTTGCCTGTACATGTCCTTGGATTTAGTGTGCCCTTTTGTTCTTTTTCATTTGCCTGTACATGTCCTTCTTGGATTTAGTGTGCCCTTTTGTTCTTTTTCATTTGCCTGTACATGTCCTTCTTGGATTTAGTGTGCCCTTTAGTTCTTTTTCATTTGCCTGTACATGTCCTTGGATTTAGTGTGTCCTTTTGTTCTTTTTCATTTGCCTGTACATGTCCTTGGATTTAGTGTGCCCTTTTGTTCTTTTTCATTTGCCTGTACATGTCCTTGGATTTAGTGTGCCCTTTTGTTCTTTTTCATTTGCCTGTACATGTCCTTGGATTTAGTGTGTCCTTTTGTTCTTTTTCATTTGCCTGTACATGTCCTTGGATTTAGTGTGCCCTTTTGTTCTTTTTCATTTGCCTGTACATATCCTTGGATTTAGTGTGTCCTTTTGTTCTTTTTCATTTGCCTGTACATGTCCTTGGATTTAGTGTGCCCTTTTGTTCTTTTTCATTTGCCTGTACATGTCCTTCTTGGATTTAGTGTGCCCTTTTGTTCTTTTTCATTTGCCTGTACATGTCCTTCTTGGATTTAGTGTGCCCTTTTGTTCTTTTTCATTTGCCTGTACATGTCCTTGGATTTAGTGTGCCCTTTTGTTCTTTTTCATTTGCCTGTACATGTCCTTGGATTTAGTGTGCCCTTTTGTTCTTTTTCATTTGCCTGTACATGTCCTTGGATTTAGTGTGCCCTTTTGTTCTTTTTCATTTGCCTGTACATGTCCTTGGATTTAGTGTGTCCTTTTGTTCTTTTTCATTTGCCTGTACATGTCCTTCTTGGATTTAGTGTGTACTTTTGTTCTTTTTCATTTGCCAGTACATGTCCTTCTTGGATTTAGTGTGTCCTTCTGTTCTTTTTCATTTGCCTGTACATGTCCTTGGATTTAGTGTGTACTTTTGTTCTTTTTCATTTGCCTGTACATGTCCTTCTTGGATTTAGTGTGTCCTTCTGTTCTTTTTCATTTGCCTGTACATGTCCTTCTTGGATTTAGTGTGTCCTTTTGTTCTTTTTCATTTGCCTGTACATGTCCTTCTTGGATTTAGTGTGTCCTTTTGTTCTTTTTCATTTGCCAATACATGTCCTTCTTGGATTTAGTGTGTCCTTTTGTTCTTTTTCATTTGCCAATACATGTCCTTCTTGGATTTAGTGTGGACTTTTATTCTTTTTCATTTGCCTGTACATGTCCTTCTTGGATTTAGTGTGTTCTTTTGTTCTTTTTCATTTGCCTGTACATGTCCTTGGATTTAGTGTGTACTTTTGTTCTTTTTCATTTGCCAGTACACGTCCTTCTTGGATTTATTGTGTTCTTTTGTTCTTTTTCATTTGCCTGTACATGTCCTTCTTGGATTTAGTGTTTTCTTTTGTTCTTTTTCATTTGCCAATACATGTCCTTCTTGGATTTAGTGTGGACTTTTATTCTTTTTCATTTGCCTGTGCATGTCCTTCTTGGATTTAGTGTGTTCTTTTGTTCTTTTTCATTTGCCTGTACATGTCCTTGGATTTAGTGTGTACTTTTGTTCTTTTTCATTTGCCAGTACATGTCCTTCTTGGATTTATTGTGTTCTTTTGTTCTTTTTCATTTGCCTGTACATGTCCTTGGATTTAGTGTGTTCTTTTGTTCTTTTTCATTTGTCTGTACATGTCCTTCTTGGATTTAGTGTGGACTTTTATTCTTTTTCATTTGCCTGTACATGTCCTTCTTGGATTTAGTGTGTTCTTTTGTTCTTTTTCATTTGTCTGTACATGTCCTTCTTGGATTTAGTGTGTACTTTTGTTCTTTTTCATTTGCCTGTACATGTCCTTGGATTTAGTGTGTTCTTTTGTTCTTTTTCATTTGTCTGTACATGTCCTTCTTGGATTTAGTGTGTACTTTTGTTCTTTTTCATTTGCCAATACATGTCCTTCTTGGATTTAGTGTGCCCTTTTGTTCTTTTTCATTTGCCTGTACATGTCCTTGGATTTAGTGTGTTCTTTTGTTCTTTTTCATTTGTCTGTACATGTCCTTCTTGGATTTAGTGTGTACTTTTGTTCTTTTTCATTTGCCAATACATGTCCTTCTTGGATTTAGTGTGGACTTTTATTCTTTTTCATTTGCCTGTACATGTCCTTCTTGGATTTATTGTGTTCTTTTGTTCTTTTTCATTTGCCTGTACATGTCCTTCTTGGATTTAGTGTGCCCTTTTGTTCTTTTTCATTTGTCTGTACATGTCCTTGGATTTAGTGTGTACTTTTGTTCTTTTTCATTTGCCTGTACATGTCCTTCTTGGATTTAGTGTGTCCTTTTGTTCTTTTTCATTTGCCTGTACATGTCCTTCTTGGATTTAGTGTGTCCTTTTGTTCTTTTTCATTTGCCAATACATGTCCTTCTTGGATTTAGTGTGGACTTTTATTCTTTTTCATTTGCCTGTACATGTCCTTCTTGGATTTAGTGTGTTCTTTTGTTCTTTTTCATTTGCCTGTACATGTCCTTGGATTTAGTGTGTCCTTTTGTTCTTTTTCATTTGCCAATACATGTCCTTCTTGGATTTATTGTGTTCTTTTGTTCTTTTTCATTTGCCTGTACATGTCCTTCTTGGATTTAGTGTTTTCTTTTGTTCTTTTTCATTTGCCAATACATGTCCTTCTTGGATTTATTGTGGACTTTTATTCTTTTTCATTTGCCTGTGCATGTCCTTCTTGGATTTAGTGTGTTCTTTGTTCTTTTTCATTTGCCTGTACATGTCCTTGGATTTAGTGTGTACTTTTGTTCTTTTTCATTTGCCAGTACATGTCCTTCTTGGATTTATTGTGTTCTTTTGTTCTTTTTCATTTGCCTGTACATGTCCTTGGATTTAGTGTGTTCTTTTGTTCTTTTTCATTTGTCTGTACATGTCCTTCTTGGATTTAGTGTGGACTTTTATTCTTTTTCATTTGCCTGTACATGTCCTTCTTGGATTTAGTGTGTTCTTTTGTTCTTTTTCATTTGCCTGTACATGTCCTTGGATTTAGTGTGTACTTTTGTTCTTTTTCATTTGCCAGTACACGTCCTTCTTGGATTTATTGTGTTCTTTTGTTCTTTTTCATTTGCCTGTACATGTCCTTCTTGGATTTAGTGTTTTCTTTTGTTCTTTTTCATTTGCCAATACATGTCCTTCTTGGATTTATTGTGGACTTTTATTCTTTTTCATTTGCCTGTGCATGTCCTTCTTGGATTTAGTGTGTTCTTTGTTCTTTTTCATTTGCCTGTACATGTCCTTGGATTTAGTGTGTACTTTTGTTCTTTTTCATTTGCCAGTACATGTCCTTCTTGGATTTATTGTGTTCTTTTGTTCTTTTTCATTTGCCTGTACATGTCCTTGGATTTAGTGTGTTCTTTTGTTCTTTTTCATTTGTCTGTACATGTCCTTCTTGGATTTAGTGTGGACTTTTATTCTTTTTCATTTGCCTGTACATGTCCTTCTTGGATTTAGTGTGTTCTTTTGTTCTTTTTCATTTGTCTGTACATGTCCTTCTTGGATTTAGTGTGTACTTTTATTCTTTTTCATTTGCCTGTACATGTCCTTGGATTTAGTGTGTTCTTTTGTTCTTTTTCATTTGTCTGTACATGTCCTCCTTGGATTTAGTGTGTACTTTTGTTCTTTTTCATTTGCCAATACATGTCCTTCTTGGATTTAGTGTGCCCTTTTGTTCTTTTTCATTTGCCTGTACATGTCCTTCTTGGATTTAGTGTGTACTTTTGTTCTTTTTCATTTGTCTGTACATGTCCTTCTTGGATTTAGTGTGCCCTTTTGTTCTTTTTCATTTGCCTGTACATGTCCTTCTTGGATTTAGTGTGTTCTTTTGTTCTTTTTCATTTGTCTGTACATGTCCTCCTTGGATTTAGTGTGTACTTTTGTTCTTTTTCATTTGCCAATACATGTCCTTCTTGGATTTAGTGTGCCCTTTTGTTCTTTTTCATTTGCCTGTACATGTCCTTGGATTTTGTGTGTTCTTTTGTTCTTTTTCATTTGTCTGTACATGTCCTTCTTGGATTTAGTGTGTACTTTTGTTCTTTTTCATTTGCCAATACATGTCCTTCTTGGATTTAGTGTGGACTTTTATTCTTTTTCATTTGCCTGTACATGTCCTTCTTGGATTTATTGTGTTCTTTTGTTCTTTTTCATTTGCCTGTACATGTCCTTCTTGGATTTAGTGTTTTCTTTTGTTCTTTTTCATTTGTCTGTACATGTCCTTGGATTTAGTGTGTACTTTTGTTCTTTTTCATTTGCCTGTACATGTCCTTGGATTTAGTGTTTTCTTTTGTTCTTTTTCATTTGCCTGTACATGTCCTTCTTGGATTTAGTGTGTACTTTTGTTCTTTTTCATTTGCCTGTACATGTCCTTCTTGGATTTAGTGTGTACTTTTGTTCTTTTTCATTTGCCAATACATGTCCTTCTTGGATTTAGTGTGTTCTTTTGTTCTTTTTCATTTGCCTGTACATGTCCTTGGATTTAGTGTTTTCTTTTGTTCTTTTTCATTTGCCTGTACATGTCCTTCTAGGATTTACAGCTTCTGATTGTCCCTTTGGTACCTTCAAACTTTTCTTGCTACATAAATATTTTGTTGATGTCACTTCACAAATTAGATTCCTCAATGTTGCAGTTTACTAGATCTATAGAAATACACAATTAGACACAATGGTACTGTTTACAAAAGTACATAATCATGTCACAGTGTGTAGGGATACTTTTGTTTGTCCTTCTTTGAATTACATCTTCTGATTACCCCTTTTGTATCTTCAAACTTTTCTTGGAGTATTTTCTTAAATAAATTATATTTACTGAAAGAAATTGCACAACAGTTTCATATGCATACACAAAGTTTCACTTTACATACAAGTAAAGACTGAAAATTGCTTAGGTAGGAAAGAACTTAGGAAAAATGCATTTTAATAGATGTCCGTTAATTTTCTGTTAACTAGTAGATGAATTAAAACATAGCTTTTTAAAATTAAGAAGAACATCATCTTCAAATATTTTTCTTGAGCTCAAACGAGAAACTGAAATTCTTCAAAACATACTTTGTGCATTTTGTTAGAAAAACCTTTGGCATTGATGAAACAGAAAGTAAACAAAGGGTTGATAGATAAACGTTTTAAAGAAATTGATCGGATGCAATATAAATCTCATCTGTTCTTGTTATTGTTATGTATTAATAAGATGTTTGAACATGCCTTAAGTATTGTCAGTAGGGGCAGTCGTGGTCCTGATCGTACAGGTCGGTGGTATTCTCCAGGTCATGCGGTTTCCTTCACCAATAATACGGACCGCCAAGATATAACTGAAATATTGTTGAAAGTGGCATTAAACACCAAAACCCAATCGTATGGTAGTTGGATTTACAACTACCTGTGCAATCAGTGCCTATCACCACTAAAGTTTGAACCCCGCTCATGCCACGATATAACTGAAATATTATGTGGCATTAAACACCATCAACCTAAACCAGCCTTTAGTATTATCAGTAATGTAGAAACTAAACTGATGAGTAGACTCCTCTAGTGCCTCATAGTTTGTTATCAAGGTAATGGTTAATGTAAAAAAAATAAAAAAAATCATACTGATACAAGAAACATCAGAGAAAAATGATTCTCAATTTAAACAAATTTCTACAATATTCCTAAACATCAGTAAGCAAATGATAAATCTCAAAAACTGATGATGTTACATAATTTTTAAAATGTTGATGTCAGCTGGTTATATACACTGACAAGATAATGATCATAGTGATAGCTGTTGTAGAGTGTTGTAAGATCTGATAAGTAACATGTACTTCAATAAACATTAATGTAGCATCTTCATTACAGTCAAACCTCGCTGTAATCAACCGAGAGATGTTCTGTAGTCACTACTGGTTACACTTTTGTAGTGTGACATTGTAAGCCTTCTTCTTCTTCTTTCAATTTCCGCACGCCGTCATCTTATTAACGATTATGTGCCGTGCATGCGTGGGGTAGAAAAAAAAACTATGATGACGTTCATGTGTTGTTGGAGAACAGATAGTGGTATCTGTTCTTTGAAGCTGTCAAGTGTGAGACATTGTACAGCAGCAGCTGGGAGCAGGTTCCACTGTACAATGGTTTTCGGATACATTGTAGAAGGAGTATTTATATGAGTCTAAGCTTGTATGGATATGTCTATATGAGTGGCTGTGTGTGTATTGTCGTCTTCTACTGTCAGATGTTACTAGTAGGTTGGTTGGATATATAGCAACTAGATGATGTATAATTTTGTAGAAGAATATGAGGCGTGTTCTTGTTCTTCTCAGTTGTAATTGTGGCCATTTGAGTTCTGTAAGCATGTTCGTGACAGATCTGGTGTTATGGAATCTAGTGCAGGTGTATCTGGCCGCTCTGCATTGGACCATTTCGAGTTTACTGATGTTAGATTTGGTATGAGGGTCCCAAACACAGAGTACTGTATTCTAATTTTGGTCGTATCAAAGATGTATATGCTTTCTCTTTCACTGACTTTGAATTTACTTTTAGATTAAGTTTAATAAAGTTAAGATGTTTGCTTGCTGTTGAACTGATGTTGTCTATGTGTTTATTCCATTTAAGATCTGATAGCCTTATATCAACTATGGAGAGTTTCTTCTTTAAAATATAATTCATGGCCATATTTTGTATGTAGTTTTAATATGGATAACATTATTTTCGTAAAACTTTTATCCAGATCAATAACAATCATTCATCAAAATAGTGACAATAGAGGTGTGGAGTAAAGGTAAGAATCACTTTGCAGAAGCTGATGTTTTCTTAAGTAAAATAGCCCCTCCTCTTATAAGGCCACTACCACTAAATGCCACCCCTCTTATAAGGCCACTCTCACTAAATGCCACCCCTCTTATAAGGCCACTACCACTAAATGCCACCCCTCTTATAAGGCCACTCCCACTAAATGCCACCCCTCTTATAAGGCCACTACCACTAAATGCCACCCCTCTTATAAGGCCACTCCCACTAAATGCCACCCCTCTTATAAGGCCACTCCCACTAAATGCCATCCCTCTTATAAGGCCACTCCCACTAAATGCCACCCCTCTTATAAGGCCACTCCCACTAAATGCCACCCCTCTTATAAGGCCACTCTCACTAAATGCCACCCCTCTTATAAGGCCACTACCACTAAATGCCACCCCTCTTATAAGGCCACTCCCACTAAATGCCACCCCTCTTATAAGGCCACTCCCACTAAATGCCACCCCTCTTATAAGGCCACTCCCACTAAATACCACCCCTCTTATAAGGCCACTCCCACTAAATGCCACCCCTCTTATAAGGCCACTCCCACTAAATACCACCCCTCTTATCAGGCCACTCCCACTAAATGCCACCCCTCTTATAAGGCCACTACCACTAAATGCCACCCCTCTTATAAGGCCACTCCCACTAAATGCCACCCCTCTTATA
The DNA here is from genome assembly GCA_963680875.1 of Bathymodiolus brooksi. Taxonomy (NCBI): domain Eukaryota; kingdom Metazoa; phylum Mollusca; class Bivalvia; order Mytilida; family Modiolidae; genus Bathymodiolus; species Bathymodiolus brooksi. Next base: position 121,657,171 of record OY804576.1, on the reverse strand, counting down.
AGGCCACTCCCACTAAATACCACCCCTCTTATAAGGCCACTCCCACTAAATACCACCCCTCTTATCAGGCCACTCCCACTAAATGCCACCCCTCTTATAAGGCCACTACCACTAAATGCCACCCCTCTTATAAGGCCACTCCCACTAAATGCCACCCCTCTTATAAGGCCACTACCACTAAATGCCACCCTTCTTATAAGGCCACTCCCACTAAATGCCACCCCTCTTATAAGGCCACTCCCACTAAATGCCACCCCTCTTATAAGGCCACTCCCACTAAATGCCACCCCTCTTATCAGGCCACTCCCACTAAATGCCACCCCTCTTATCAGGCCATATTTCAGATGCACTGAGATAGTGAAATACATTTGTACTAGTAAATTGTCCCCCTCAAGAGAGACCACTCCTCTTATAAGCCAAAGGCCACATTTTTGTTGCAGAAGGACTGGCCTTATAAGAGGGGGACTGCTATATAATAGTTGCATGTGTAATTAAAGCAGAGTTTTGAGAGGTACTAGATATAATACAGATATCAAAAAGGGGGAAAATATATCATAGAAGTTAAAATGTGGTGTTCAAATGAGATTATAATTATAATTCAATACCGGTAGTTCCCCCTTTTTTTTAACGACTTCACCATTCTACCATGAAAAACATGTGTGAGTGATCTGACATAATGGGGACAATTTAGTAGTATTTTGCCATCTCATTGCATCTGAAATCTGGCCTGAAAAGATGGAAAGCCTTTGGTGAGAGGGCTCTTATAATATGGAGATCACTACTGTATTGCATTTAAAGCCATTTTGTTTTGTAGAGAAACAGACAACAAAGATTTACTACAACGAGCAGCATTAGATGTCCAAGCCCACTTTTCTAACTTTGAGTCTTACATGCCAACAAGTCTGTTTATTGTAACCTGGGATCATGTTGGGTTTTACAAGGAAAATGATACTCTGGTAATGTATACTTTGTAAATAAAATATAGATACCTTACTGTGGAATCTAAAATCAAATTCTTATGTAGAAATATATATATATTGTATACAGCTTTGATTTCGACGGAATCGTCCTTAATTCTGTTAATAAGCACAAACATTTAGGCATAATTATCAGTAGTGATTGTAAATGGACAAAACATATAGACAGCCTAATTCAGAGAACTTCAAAGCAACTTAATGTCTTGAGGAAGCTTAAATTTAGATTAAAGAGGGAATATCTGGAAAATATTTATTTTACTTTCATTAGACCAATTTTGGAATATTCATCTGAGGTATGGGATAACTGCGGGCAAGTCAATTCTGATAGACTAGAAAAACTACAATTGGAAGCGGCTAGTATTGTTATAGGGCTAACATGCTACACAAGTTTGGATTCAATATACAGGGAGGCGGGTTGGGAGAAACTTAGCACTAGGCGAGAGGTTAAAAAATTATGTATGTTTTATAAATTAAATGTTGGTAATTCTCCTGAGTTTTTATGTGATTTGATTCCTCCCAGTGTTGGAGAAACTAACAACTATAATTTACGAAATAGTCATAATATTAGTCAAACTACAAACAGATTATCGATATCCCAACAGTCATTTTTTCCGTCGACGACCAAGTTATGGAATTTATTAGACCTGAGAATACGTCAACTTTCAACTTTTGAATCCTTCAAGTACAAATTGAAACAACACTACTATAAAAATGCTAAACCCCCCTCCTATTATAATATTGGCAACAGATATTTAAATATACTGCATACTAGAATAAGGAATAATTGTAGTGCATTACATTATGATCTATTTCATGCTAATTTGATTCATAGCCCATCTTGTTCTTGTGGATATTCCACAGAGAATGCTGAACATTTTTTATTGTACTGCAAGAGGTTTGATGCACAAAGGAATATTTTGTACCGTTCTTTATTAGCTGCAAGTGTACACATTGATTTAAACGCCTTGCTGTTTGGAAGTCAAATTTATAATATTGACACAAATAGGCATGTATTCATTACTGTACAGACATATATTAAGGAAACATGTCGCTTTTCTTTCCGCTGATTATCGTGAATGTAATCAGGTGACAATTGGTTTGTGGCTGACCTGGTGTGAATTAGTAAATGTTGCAATACACACGTGTAAGCACTTTATGTTAAAATTCTTACTGAATAAATAATGATATTGTTATATATTTTGAAACTAAATTTTAAAAGATCCTACCTTTACCGAATTAATAATCCCACTACATTGTATAACAATTATTGATTTTCTTCATTCTAGGTGTGTTCTATAAACTAGTCCATTTATTGTAAAGGTCTGTTCGATTTGTCATTGGGTAAATTTCAAATTGTGTTGCACTCGTACATTTCATGTTGTTGTTTTTTGTTGTTTTTCTAATTATTAAGAAAAACTGTAGCTTTTGTGCATTTATGTTCAACTGTATTTGTATATTGTTTATATAAAGGAGAAGATGTTCTAAGTTGAAAAACTTGTATCTGATCCTATTGTCATGTTTTTGGACAATAAAATATGTTTAAACTAAACTAAACCTTTGTACATTGAAACTTGTCTAAATCAAATCAAATCTTCTTGGGACCAACTTTTGTGTTCGGAATAGATACCTGTAGGTATATGGTTTATACAGGTTATACATGTATTAACAAGCATTTCCTACATTGAGACTGTATTTAAAGTTTGGTTTATAACAGGATTTTTTTCAGAGTTTAGTTTAGACAGATTTCACGGTATTTTGTTAAGTGATAAGTAATTTTATTTTGTGTGAGACTTAGAACCTGATATAAATATGAGATCTATAATATTGCATTTCATTTGTTTCGAGCCAAGTACAAAATATATAGGTAAACTATCTGCCAACAAGTCAGGTATATTGTATTTATCATACAGTACTTAAAATCTCTTTAATCTATGAAAAGTGACATCGCTTAAAACAGAATATATTTAACATGGTCAATTATGTCTCCCCCCACTTTTGTGGGGAGACATATTGTTTTTGTCCTGTCCGTCTGTCCGTCACAGTTTGTCAGCGCAACTCCTCTGAAACTACTGAACAGAATTTCATGAAACTTGGTAGATAGTAAGGACACCATATGTAGTTGTGCAAATTACCAGGAAATTTTGATCCCCTAAATTTTGTAGGAGTTATGCCCCTTTGAACTTAGAAATTTCCCGAAATTTACCACTGAAGCAGCTTGTCAGCGCAACTCCTCTGAAACTACTGAACAGAATTTCATGAAACTTAGTAGGTAGTAAGGACACCATATGTAGTTGTGCATATTACCAGGAAATTTTGATCTCCTGAATTTTGTGGGAGTTATGCCCCTTTGAACTTAGAAATTTCCCGAAATTTACTACTGAAGCAGCTTGTCAGCGCAACTCCTCTGAAACCACTGAACAGAATTTCATGAAACTTGGTAGGTAGTAAGGACACCATATGTAGTTGTGCATATTACCAGGAAATTATGATCTCCTGAATTTTGTGGGAGTTATGCCCCTTTGAACTTAGAAATTTCCCGAAATTTACTACTGAAGCAGCTTGTCAGCGCAACAACTCCTCTGAAACTACTGAACAGAATTTCATGAAACTTGGTAGGTAGTAAGGACACCATATGTAGTTGTGCATATTACCAGGAAATGTTGATCCTCTAAATGTTGTGGGAGTTATGCCCCTTTGAACTTAAAATTTTCCGAAATATACTTCTGAAGCAGCTTGTCAGCACAACTCCTCTGAAACTACTGAACAGAATTTCATGAAACTTGGTACATTTTGTAGGTAGTAAGGACACCATATGTAGTTGTGCATATTACCAGGAAATGTTGATCCCCTAAATTTTGTGGGAGTTATTTGCAAACACTCTTGTGTAATATCCCTTACTGAAACTTGTATATATATATATATGTACAAGAGTCTATCATAATGTCACTATTTCCCTGAAAAAGTTTTCATCACCAATCCATTGATTTTAGAAGAACAAAACTCCTTTAAAATCATTGGAACATAGGCTGAGCAATTTTCTGGAATGGGAAACTTTGCCATGACAATATGGAATAGTACCTGTAACCCTTGCTTTAATAGCACTTTTGATCAAATTTTTTTGTATTTCATGGATTAAAAACAGGGTTTTTTTTGTTATTCATTGAAGCTTAATTTTATTTGTTACCCAAATAGATTTTTTACCTATGACTACAGTTTGTGGGATGGGGGAGACATACGTTTTTGTGGGCAAAAAACAAACTTTAATTATATTTATAATTGTGTCTTAGCAATTTTGTTTCTAAAAAGATGAATTTAGCAAGGCTAAGAGGAAATAGAAAAAATGGATTTTGTCATGAGCTCATAGGTAGCACATGTTTTGCATTGGCTCGCGTCCTTACAAAAACAAACTACATACACAGATCTACATTACATAGAGTAGATTACTTCCTATCTATTGTTTTATTACATACAATATAACAATAATTAGTATATTACTTACATCATAAGATAAGAATTCTAAAAATACCTGTCACTCTTATCAGGCATTGACTTTGGAGAAACCATCTTCAATTAGCATGTAGATTGTCAAATATAGTGAACATTATATGAAATTTCTTGCCCTTTATTAATATTATTGGATGTGTTGAAATTTTTTTACTTTAAAAATGTTTTCTCATAAACCTAAAAATAACTATAGGCTACAGTAATCACTCTTTTATAATTAAGGCTACCCCTTCTGCAATGAAAAAGTGGTCTCATAAGGGGAGTGGTCTCTCTTGAGACAAAAGAGTTTAGTAATATTTTACTATCTCTTTACATCTGAAATCTGGCCTGATAACATACAGGGACACTATGGTGGGAGTGACATAACAAGAGGGTACTACTGTATCTATTATTTTTAATGTATTTAAAATAAATAAATTTAAATTCAGGTTGTGATAGCTTCAGATAGACAGAATTCTTTGCCAGTTAAACTAATTAAACAGAATTCTTATTTGGTTAAATACATTCCAGATTGTGATAGCCTCAGATGGACATCAGTTAAACTAATTCCAGATTATGGTAGCTTCAGATGGACATAATTCTTTTATTTCTTTTTCTGTTATACATATTCCAGATAGTGATAGCTTCATATGGATCACATTCTTTTATTACTTTTTCAGTTAAGCCACAGGCGCTTGTGTAGAGTCAAAAATATACTCGCTATGTACCTAAAATACCACATTTTATGTACATAGCGAGTATATTTTTGACTCTACACAAGCGCCTGTGGTTAAGCAAATTACAGAAGTTGATAGCTTTAGATGGAAATAATTCTTTTGTTTCTTTTTCAAATAAGCACATTCCAGATTGTGATAACTTCAGGTGAACAGAATTCTTTAATTTCTTTTTCAGTTAAACACATTCCAGATCGTTATATCGTCAGATGGACAGGATTCTTTTGCTTGGTATCACTATTTAGATGATGGCATTAATTGGATCACCAGTATGGGGAAGGAAAGTCCATTTTATCCTGACCCTCCAGCACAAGCAGGGTTTGACTCTGGAGAGAATATACGGAATTATAGATTTCCCCAATCTGGTACACTGCAAATTAAAGATCTAGCCTCGTAAGTACTATGATATATATGGATTCACTTTAAAAGTACTGAAGTACTGAAAGTATAATATTTTTCAATTAGGAAAAAAGGAAACATTGAGGTGGTTTATGGGTTATTTTTATTCCTCACGATTGACCAGATATATTTTTTATTAAGGTATCCTCACACCTTCTTAATGAGTTTGAATTCAGGATTTTTTTTCTTTGTTCTTTGATTTTTATGAGTCTAAGTTTTAAGTTTTTGTGATTACCATAGCCTATCGAAATTTAAAGTTCCTGTCCACCATATGTCTTACAATAGTCCCATCACCTATACATGTGTTTTTGTAACTTCCTACAGGATAGTTCAATTTCAAGTGACTCATGACCTATTAATACTCCAGTTTTACATAGATTTCTCCTGTTTTTAAAGTCTTTAGCAATAAAAGAAATGGTTTTACTTTGTCATCTTTTTTTTTTGAAAGGGAGGAGCTAATAGTGTTATACATTTTTGAATTACAGCAAGCATTTTGTGTGTATTATATTATGGATCTGTAGTCATAGTTTGTACTGGTTTTGTACCTATCCTTCTGAGTTTTTGATTGACAACATATTTGTTTTATTTGGTGGATTTGTTTTTCAACAGACAAGCGACAAATATTCTTGAAAATGGCTTAAATACCATAAACCAAAACCAAACCCATCTGAATTGTTTGTAAATCTTTATCTTCTTTAGTAGATCATTTGTACAACCCTTGTTGAATATTTTTGCTGATCTTTACAAAATGATGCTCTTTAAGAGTAATTATACTGGCACTTTACCTGCCATAAAGTGTTGATGTAGAAACCAGATGACCACAAAAATTACCTTCAGTTTATGTCTGTAATTAAAGATAAACTGTTTACAATTGATCCTGTATGAAAGGTTAACCTGGTTATAAGCTGGAGCATATGTACAAGATAATTGGTTGTACTAGAAATCTATGATTGATTTGTTATGTGTAGACAGAAACAGTTATTAGTAATAATTATTTGTTTCTGTTTTTAAATACTGTCTAAATTACATCCGTTTTCTTAATTTTCAAGGAGGATAACTCTTGGGTGTTTCAGAAATTAGATATTTATAAGATGCACATATGAAATTCTCTGCATGAGATAAACAGTATGATACTCTTCTAATTATTGTTATATAATATACTAGTACAGGTCAAGTTCAGACTTAACATTTTTTACTTTTTTGGAGTACTAGTTATGTCTTTTGATTTGCCAAAAAAAAAAAAAAAAAAAAATCTCAGGTATTTGTTCAATAACTTAAGTTCCTTTTAAGTAAATCATTTGAAATATTTAATACAATGTCAAGTACCCTAAAAGACAGGCCAAGTTCTATTTTTATCTTAAACACTGTTATGGCTACAGATTTATGCCCATGCTTATTTACATGTATGTGGGAAGTGGGGAAATCTATGTGCTATGGAAATTTCTTCATATTCTTTTTTATTTTATGATAACATTTTCTGTAAAAGAGGTATGGTTTGTAAAATGGCTAATCTTATGGACTCGTTCTACTTTTTACTCTTTCCAGAAATTTTTCAATGGAACATGAATCATCATTAGATGGAGTTTTTAATAATTTTCTTATGTTGATTTTCATTTCTCAGTAAATAACTTCAAATAGGACTTTATGAGGAAATAGAAAATAAATTTAGAGATCTAAGGACTCTAAGAGCAATATGTTTAGGAATCATTATAGATCAATATACGACTCTTGGGGTAATAGCTTGAATTACAGTAGATTACGGTAGATTTCTGTGTTGAGATCTTCATAGTAGAACATTTGGCTCTAGTAGAGATCTTCATAATTTATCACAGAACACTATGAATAAATATGTTCAGAAATTTTCGTTAAGTAACAGACAACTTTAGGAGAAATGTGATTCTTGCTTGAGAGACTCTTAATAATAGTTCAACATAGGACTTATTCAAGGAATTATATTTAGATATATTTTTGTAAACCAATGAAATAATTAATCTCAAAGTTTAGATGAATGATCTGACCATTGACTGATACTTTTTGAAGTACATTATATGGTTTTGTTCTCGTCTATGATGGCTACAGCTGTGAAATGTTGTTTACCAAGTGAATGAATCAAGCTCTTTAGAACCCAAGATTGAAAATGTATTTTTATTGAACCCCAGAGATGGTGTAATGGTTAGTGTGCCTGTGGAGTAGATCGTGGGCTCAAGCACCATTTGGGTCAATCCAAGGACTATAAAATTGGTATTTGTTGCTTACTTGCTAGGTACACAGCATAAAGGAGTAAGATCAAAATTGTTACTATCATCTCATTGAAATGTAACTTGTTCCCACAATGATAGAGCTGAACAATTGTTCATTTTGCATTAAACAACAATGACTTACTCACCCGCTGTATTTTTATTGTTGTGTGTTTGAAGGTAAATGGTATTTATTGTGTATTTTTATTGTTGTGTGTTTGAAGGTAAACGGTATTTATTGTGTATTTTTATTGTTGTGTGTTTGAAGGTAAATGGTATTTATTGTGTATTTTGCAGTATATTAACTTGACCACTTGTTATTTTATTTTATTTTCCAGATCCTCTAATATCAATGTTCCAGGAGCATGGTTTTTTAAGATTGGTAAACTTAATGGTGGGGACATTGTGCAACCAGACTTAAATACAGGAGATGGTATGAATATAGATACAATAGTCCCCCTCGTATAAGGCTACTCCTTCTACAAGGATATAGTGACCTTATAAGAGGTGTGGCCACTCTTGAGGGGGTCAGTTTTGTAGTATTTGTACCGTATATTGCTATTTCATTGGATCTAAAATCTGACCTGATAAAAGGGATGGCTTTATAAGAGGGGGAATATTGTATAACTGTAATGGACACTCCTTCATACAGACACATATTTTATATCAATCTTCAAAAATATAATGTTAACTATCAATACATGACTTTTGTTTACTTTTTTTTTTAACAATAATTGATAAATGATTTGCATTGTAATTTTTCATTGTACACTAAATGTATTTGTATAAAACGTCAGACATTTTTTTCATAATCTTTGTAGTATATGTTACTAGGAATTATTTATGAACAAAGTATTTATAGAAAACCATGACCAATTTAAAGTCAACTGTCCGCAGTACAAGAACATTGTGTTTTCTCCCTTATGGTGATTAGCATGTTGTATAAACTGTCCACCACCTTCAGGTGTGAAAAATTAATGCTACTCCCTGTGTTAAATTTTAAGATAATGACCTGAAGATTGATTATCACAACTTGAGTATATTTATATCATTGTGACATTTTGATGAGGTGTAATTGTCCTCTAGTAATTGATGGATTTTATATTTTTTTCAAGAGTTATTGCCCTTTGTAGCTTCACTTACAAAAACTTGGACTTTCAATGTCTTCTTATATTTAATTAGAGATAATTAGAATGTTTTGAAGTTGTAGCTCTTAATGACATACTAAAAATGTATGTAAATGTAAAGCTTATTCTCAATATAGCAAAGCAAAATATAGAAATTATGGGGGAGGGGGAGAACATATGTCTATATTAAAGACAACAAACTTTTAAATATTTTGTAAGAAACAATTTTTGACATGCCATTTCTTTTATATTCAATCTTTTACTAGTATACATATTTTTCATGACATGATATCAATTTGATTATTAATATTGTAATCTTCAAAATAATTTCATTCCTAGGTTAATTTCTTCTTTAAAAATCAACATGTGCATTAAAAAAATTTAAGCAATAATTAATATATATTTCATTTTATTTTTAGTAACAATCTTTGAACCAGACATGGATGCTGACACATGTTTAGAAGGGGCTAAAACTTGTCATGTAAATTCCCAATGTGTCGACTTTGCTACAGGATTCTGTTGTGAATGTATGGAACCATTCTATGGAAATGGTCTGAACTGTTTAAAACCCAGTATGTATTATTTATTACCTGTATGAATATGTATACCAATATTTAATGTGCATAATATTTTAACATTTATAGAAGTGACTACATTATTAATCAAAATGAGAGAAAATACCCTCAATTTATATAGCCAATGAAGAACGCCATGTCAGAATTGATGTTTTTTTAAGTTAAAAAGGCCTACTTGCATATATATTGTGAAACTGATTTTCAGTTTTAGGTATTTTTTTCTCTGTTGTCTAAAAGTCTAGGTTAGATTTTTTTTTAAAATATGATCAACATCTCTCTTAGACTTTAAACAAAATACAAACTAAAGTAATGTCTTGTCCTAGAGTCTGAAAAATATAATTGTTTTTTGATAGGAGTTGCTCAAAGATTAAACGGTAAGGTGAATGGAATATTGAACAGCCAACCCTTGGACAACTTAGATATGCATGCCTACGTTGTAACCACTGACGGCAGAGCATATACTGCTATTAGCCGAATACCACATGAAATAGGACCTCAACTGTTAACACTGAATACTATTGGTGGAATTATTGGATGGATGTTTGCTGTCACTCAAACAAACAGGGCTCGTAATGGTTACATGCTTACAGGTATATAATATAGATGTATCAACCTCTCTGGTTAATGAAGCTTTATTTTTATATATTATGGATCTGGACCAGTGGTTGTCATTATGCTAGCGAATTGGTGCTGCAGTTTACTAACAGTATGGGTTCTGGTGCTGCAGTTTACTAACATATAAGTTAAACAATTTAATTCTAATACTGCTGGGATGAATTTTCAGACATAAATATGACTTTTAAGCTGTGTGCAATCATGATTGCTTTAGATATGTGTTTATATGTAAAACTACAAAAAATAGGTATGGTATGGACATGATTTGGTATCAAGTATCAGACTTTTTATACTAGAAGTATTTGCTAAGAATTAGTTGGAAAAAGTAAAGCACAAGAACTAATGACTCTTTTATTTGATACCTGCTTAAGAGTCACATGATCATGTTTGTCTTGGTCACATGATCATGTTTGTCTTAGTCACATGATCATGTTTGTCTTGGTCACATTTGTATGTCCATTGTAAGTAAATATAGACTTTATTAGAATGATTTACATATATTTTATAGGTGGAGAATTTAATAGAACTGCTGTAATTAAATACCAAAGTGGAGAAACAGCTTACATTAGACAACAATTTTTTGGTCACGATGCTCTAGACAACATTCGTCTTCAAACACAACTAGAAGGTTCTGTACCTGATCTTATTAATGGTGTCAAGATTACACTGGATGACTACAAGGAAGAATATAGAAGAGTTTCACCAGGTAATCAGTCCTCACAATGAACATCGGACCTCCGGCCCAAGACTAGTAAAACTTTGTTCAGACCAGTAATTTTTAAAGTTTTTACTTAAATATATATATAAAATAAATTCTAGAATTTGATTTGGACCAGTAAATTCAAATTTTCATTTCAAGGACTGCAGTAATAAATATATATATTATCTTGTAGTGTTGTAAGACATGATTATAAAAAGAAAGTTTTAACAATGATGGTCAATAATTGCACCAATATCAACAAAACAAACAAATCACCTCTCACCGTTACCAAATGATCACAACTATGTGACAAAATAGGATTTTAAAGCCAAATAATTTAATTTCTGTGGCAGACTTCTTTTGATAGATCTACCAAACCTCAAAAAAACATTAGAAACCTATTTACATTGCAAAAAAGAGTTTTCCTGTCAGCATCATTGAAGATATTAATATGAAAAAAACTTTATATAGGTAAGATTTATTATCTGAAATGATGGTTTTTATTTAAGTTACATTTGAGATTTTACAGTTTGTATGCATTGTTTCATTTTAAATACACATGTATTATATTTCGTAATAAAAAAAATATGTGTGTTTGTGGGGGGATTTTTATTGTAACAGTTTCAACTTTTTAAATTGATTTTTAACAGGTGTGATCAAATCTTTTTCTACAAGAACCTACAGACTGAATGAGATAGCCTATAAATACACGTGGGATCAGACGATTACCTTCAAGGAGTGTGAGCATGATCCATCCCGATTGATCTCCGACAGTATGAGATTGGGTGTGACAAGAAACTTTGTTGTTTATGATGATCAGAACGATGTTGTTAGATTTGCTATGTCCAATAAAGTAGGGATTATGACAGGTAAATAGTCAATTTGTATCACCTTTGTTAAAATAAAGGTTAGAGAATACCGAAGGGGCAATCAAAAATGGACAATCCAGAATATGTGTTGGACACCACTATAAGCAAGCAAACACAAATAACGTAGATAAGACATGAGCCCTCCTACAAACAACTGGAGGTACAGACGAACCAAACAGGTGTATCACAAGATATGTTTTTGCCAGAAGCTGCTAGCAGCTTTTATAGGTCACAGGGTCATGTGAGTTATTGTCATCACTTTTCACCCCTCCTCGTTGTCTAAGCTTTTCATATTTAATCTTCTCCAAAATCTCTTGGCCTATTTTAAACCAACATGATACATTTATGTGTAATACACTCTTATCTTTGAACTTTGTCCTCCACTAAAACTAAGAATAAAACTGACCGCCACGATATAGCTGACATATTGTTGAAAGTGGCATTAAACACCATAACCATATCCATAACCTTGAACTCTGTTGAAGAATCTTTTGTCTCATTGTAATGACACCACAGTGATACAATGATAGAAGTTATATCTTCTTATTTCCTGGTGTTTTATTCCATATACATGTACATGTATGCAATACTCCAAAGTTTACTTTTTCCCACCAAATTTGCTTGAATAATAATTTACAGTATATTGACATTTTAGGTATGGATCCATGTATAGAAGGAGTCCAGAATTGTGACTCTAATGCTGACTGTATCCCACGTGGAGATCAGTATGATTGTGAGTGTAAGACAGGATTTGCTGGTGATGGAACACAATGTACAGGTACGCTAGTAAAATTAGACAATAACAACAATAAAGTAATGTTTGTGTAAACATTTAACCTTTCTAAGCCAAATTAAAGAACTGTCAAATCTGAACAAATATGGGTTATTCTTTGTTGTATGTACAGGTTTGATATATAGTAAAACCTGCCTCTATCGCCATGATATAGCTGAAAGTGGCGTTAAGCACCAAAAATCAATCAATCAATCAAACCGCCTCAAAGTGAACCTCTATATAACAATTCACTGTCTATAAAGTGCAGCTTCATTTTCCCCCATTAATGAAGATTGCATATAATTTTAACCTGTATATAAAAGGCAACTGCTAAAAAGGGCACATTTTCATGTTCCCTTGAGTGCCCTTTATATACAGGTTTGACTGTATGGTTAGAAGTTGTAATGTTTACATATGGATACTAGCATGGCTGTGTTATTATCCCCTCGCCGTCCTTCCGTAACATCCTTGTGAACACTCTAGGATCAACATCCTTCAATGGATTTTGACCAAACTTGGTACATACTTAGTCCTTAAGAGAATCTGGAACCCTATTGATTTTCAAGGTCATAAGTCAAAGGTCAAGATTACCGGGTCAAATTTTACCTCGTAACATCCTTCTGAACACTCTAGAATCAACATCCTTCAATGGATTTTGACTAAGCTTAGTACATACATGTACTTAGTCCTTAGGAGAGTCTGGAACCCTATTGATTTTCAAGGTCAAAGATCAAGGTCACTGGGTCAAATTTTTACCGCATAACATCCTTGTGAACACTCTAGAATCAACATCCTTCAATGGATTTTGACCAAACTAGGTACATATTTAGTCCTTAAGAGAATCTGGAACCCTATTGATTTTCAGGGTCATAGGTAGGTCAAAGGTCAATGTCACCGGGTCAAATTGTTACTGCATAACATCCTTCAATGGATTTTGACCAAACTTGGTACATACTTAGTCCCTAGGAGATTCTGGAACCCTATTGATTTTCAAGGTCAAAGGTCAAGGTCACCGGGTCAAATATTTACCGTGTAACATCCTTGTGAACACTCTAGAATCAACATCCTTCAATGGATTTTGACCAAACTTGGTACATACTTAGTCCTTAGGAGAATCTGGAACGCTATTGATTTTCAAGGTCAAAGGTCAAGGGGTCAAATTGTTACCACATATATCCTTGTGAGCACTCTAGAATCAACATCCTTCAATGATTTTGACCAAACTTGTTACATACTTAGACCATAAGAGAATCTGGAACCCTATTGATTTTCAAAGTCATAGGTCAAAGGTCAAGGTCACAGGGTCTAATTTTAAGGCGAGGGGATGTGCCACGCTTTGCGTTGCCCTTGTTAATTTTACTTTGTATATATATATATATTGGTAAAAAGTAAGAACCAGTCTTGAGAAAAAGTTAATTGATCAATATTTTTTGTCTGATTGTTATGAAAACATAGTACATAGAGATTCATATCATATCTCTGTCAACTGGGCACTGTTATATTATCGACCTGTGGGTCATTGGTCAAGAGTTGATTTACAATATTTCACATATCAAATTTTTTAACATATTCTTTTCCACAATCTTTTTGCTGATAAACTCTTTTTTTATGCCTCTGCAGCTGGGCATCAGGGACATTACGTTTTACCCATGTCCATCTGTCCATCCCACATTTGGTTTCAGCTCAATTACTTAAGTTCCTATAATTACTTACATAGTTTATTAGATATATTTTTTATTGAAATTTACAGTTCCTAAGCCATGTAATTATTAGTAAAACTAAGGTACTTCTCCTTCAGGTGATTTTAGTTGATTTTAGCTCTACTGTTTATGCACTTTACTTTGCTCCCAAAGACTTAAATTATTTTGCTTTCAAATATTTTGACTTTGAGCGTACCTGATGAAGGTTATACCAGAAACATGTCGTATGCACTAACTTTGATATCCACGTTTTATTTCCCCTAATGCAAATAATTTGAAATTTATACACAAGGTCAGGCACCATAAAAGGAAGGCCGAATTCAAATTTGGACATTACCATTATCTGTTCTGGAGTTATGCCCCTGTTGACTTTAGCTGGAAGCAGGGACATCTGTGTCCTATGGACACATTGCTCCATTTTTCCCCTAATTGTGATTGAAAACTATAAATGTTAAAAAAAATTAATACACTAGGTCATTTACATTTAGAAAATGTATGACCACCAACATGACACAATACAAAATCATAATATGTTAAATTTATTTAATTGTAATTATCAGGGTGTATACCAGTATTTATATGTCCATGTTGTTTACCATGGCCAGGTAAGAAAGGGGCCACTCTAAGGGCCTGCAAATATTTCCTGTCAACTCTACAAAACAATTAATAAAGTTATATACCTGCTAACTGGAATAATATGTATTTTATATATTCAACATCAAAAATAAATAAATTAACATGGCAAATGATGCTTGTCTTGCCACATGCATTGCCTTATTTCACTCTTTCTTATTAAATTTAACTCCATGTAATGAAAGATTTTAATGCAATTTAACCAAGAAAAGTTACAGTAACACATGAGAAAATCCATCTGTATGAGAACACATGAGAAAAGCCCATCTTTACGAGTATGCATGAGAAAAATCTATCTTCAATATGAGAACACATGAGAAAAGCCCATCTTTACGAGTATGCATGAGAAAAATCTATCTTCAATATGAGAACACATGAGAAAAGCCCATCTTTACGAGTATGCATGAGAAAAATCTATCTTCAATATGAGAACACATGAGAAAAGCCCATCTTTACGAGTATGCATGAGAAAAATCTATCTTCAATATGAGAACACACGAGAAAAGTCCATCTTTACGAGTATGCATGAGAAAAATCTATCTTCAATATGAGAACACATGAGAAAAGTCCATCTTTACGAGTATGCATGAGAAAAATCTATCTTCAATATGAGAACACATGAGAAAAGTCCATCTTTACGAGTATGCATGAGAAAAATCTATCTTCAATATGAGAACACACGAGAAAAGCCCATTTTAAAACTGTGAAATAAATTGAAGTAAATGAATTTTGATTGTTGTTCTTCATCTTATGGTGACAATAGCCCTTCATATAGAGTTTACACTAACCCTACATAAAACATAGAGGAACATTGCTATAAATATAGTTGTGTTTTGAAATGTGCCATCTTTCAGCAGTAGAAGAATATTCCAATTTGAGATTTAAATGTCAAGTTTGAAGGAGATTTATAATTTTAGGTCCATTATTTAAAAATAAAATGTAATAAGTAATTTCAGTATATGTTTAATTTTATATATCAGTACTAATTTTTATTATAACTATTTTATATTTTATATAGTATTATTTTAATACAGTATAATATGAATATTCATGGACAACTTATTTCAAGGCTATTTTTGTACATGTATCACTTTGATGAAACACTCATTATTAATACAGCATTATATGCAAATCAGATACAATTGGTACCTTTTAGTTTAATATAGATACTTTTTGTAGATTTTAAATAACAGATAATTGGGATTTAAAGGTGTTTTATGTGTGTTATTAGCATTGTCATCAAATCAAATCAAAAAGTTTTATTTAAAGTCGGTACATTTTATAACAGTACAACATAAGCTCTCAAGAGCTTTTCAAACCGACATGCATAATAAATTACATAAATTAAATACAGCACAATAAAACATGTCATGCAATACAAAATTAATACATATCCAGATAATATTTATGCATACATTTCTGTGTTTTGACTTCTGGACCCCTACAGCCAGTGCACATGTGGCAAGTGCCTTTCTGTGCACTTATTGTCATAGGACCAGAAGTCAAAACACAAAATAGATGCAGACATTTATAGCATCCATTACACATACAAGTACATAAATAGCTGTTTCTTGATGTGTAAAATTTATACCCCAATTTGTATATTTCTGTATGTCATTTTACGTGTTAACAACTTAATCTCATTTTCTTTACCATCGGACAGTCAATAAGAAATCATGTATAACACATTTTTCTAAAATTGTCTGGGAAATAACTCAGTTAGTACGAAAGGATGTGAATGCCTTCCAGAACTTAATGTTTGTGATATATATGTAAAACTGTAGTGTCAATGTTTTGTTTTTACAAACGTAGATGATTGACGGGCAGAACTTAATGTTTGTGATATAAATGTCTAATTGTTGTTTAAATATTTTATTTTTAATAGACGTAGATGAATGCCTACCAGAACTTAATGTTTGTGATGTCAACGCTAGATGTTACAATGTTCCAGGAAGTTTTCAGTGTCAGTGTAACTCTGGTTACCGTGGTGATGGTAGAACATGTGTCCGTAAGTTATAATTTTTTATTTTTTATTTCCAAAGACCAAATTAGATTACTTTTCAGCTAGGATAACACCATCTGTCTGTCATTCCTAATAGTTATTAGCTCCACCTGCTGTTGTGGTCATGATCGTAGGGTAGTTGGATTTACAACTACCTATGCAATCAGTGCCTATCACCACTGAAGGTATGAGTTCGAATCCCATTTATGTACAGGTGTACTCGGTATAACATTATGTGATAAAGTTTGTCAGTGACTTGCAGCAGTTTAGTTGTTTTCTCCTGGTACTCCGGTTTTCTACACCGATAAAACTGACTACCACGATATACCTGAAATATTGTTAAATATATCTATTTCTAATATGACGGCCTATATATCGTCAACCAGTATATGTCGGTATATATCTACCTTTAGCACCTGCGAACTCAAATTATCGATTGGAAACAAAAAAACATTATTTAAAAAGTTTCTGTAATGAATAAAAGCCTACAAGGCCGTTTCTGTGAGGTCATACTGTATACACAACAACTACACATTATATTACTTTGTTTACATGTAAACACAAATATGCGATGAAAACGCACTCATCTGGGGTTTTCCCCGACGGATGTTCCGGCCACCTCCCACGTGAAATTTTGACGACGTAAACAACCAATATTCGTATTCATATGTGAAGGGGGCTAAACGGAACAGCCGTTGTGTGGCGGGTTCTAAGGTCGCCTAGGGTCATAAAAATTATCGTATTTGTCATATTAGAAAAGAAATAATTCATGGCAGCCGTAGATTTATGTAGATTTGTGTACATTTAACCATGGGTTGGGCATTTATATTCGTAATCGAATATAAATGCCCAACCCATGGTTAAATGAGCATAAATCTACAGCTGCCATGAATTATTTCTTAAATATATATATATACATATATAAATGTCTAAAATGGTTTGTAAAACAACACCAAGTACACAAAACAAAGTAATAAAGAATTAAACACTTCGTTGAATGACAAAATTTTCGTCCCACCGAGGGACTTTATCAATGTCTAATTAAATAAAATCTCGAAACAATATAGCGACTTTTCAAATTTAAAAAAAACCTTTTTTTTTTAAATTTGAAGTCGCTATATTGTTTCGAGATTTTATTTAATTAGACATTGATAAAGTCCCTCGGTGGGACGAAAATTTTGTCATTCAACGAAGTGTTTAATTCTTTATTACTTTGTTTTGTGTACTTGGTGTTGTTTTACAAACCATTTTAGACGTTTATAATTGTTTTACTTGTATAGTATCGTTATACCGTAACGATCCAACACCCCGTAAGATTGATCGTTGACTGGTTTTTCAGACGTAATATACATATATATATATACATTCAATTTTTTGTCTCATACGTTTGATACTGGAGATTTAAATTGCTTTAAGCACAACCTGGACTCAATTTCATTATTGGAACTTAGTGAAAATTAATACTAAAAGATGTTTTATTTATTGAAAATTTCAGACAGTAGTGCATAATATGTATTAAATAAGATGTTCATTTTACACAGGCTTTCAGGGATCTGTATGAACAGGCTTATCTTTACTGTTGCTTTTTTACAGGGGAGGTAGTACTTTGTGGACAAAATACCTGTGATGAGAATGCTAGGTGTGTGTTTAACAGTGATTTACAGCAACCCATGTGTGAATGTAAAACTGGGTTTTCTGGTCCAGGAAGTACCTGTAGCCCTATAGGTAAGGATCTGTTATAGTCCTGGGACTACATGTATCATTATTAGCCCTATAGGTTAATATCTGATATAGAGAGTGAGTGATTGTTGTATAAATCCAATTCAGCAATTTTTCAGCTATATCATGGCGAGAACAAGTTAATTTTCAATGAGATGATGATGTCCACTTTGTACTAGACCAACACTCTGAGTTGGATTTTTATAGTGCTAGCTCACTTAAACAACAGTCCATGAGTCTTTGCTCTTTCTCCTTAATGCTGCGTGCTTAGCGGAGAAGCAACAAGTACCAATTTTATAGTCTTTGGTTTGACCCGACCGGGGCTCGAACCCACAATCTACCACACTCAAGGCGAGCATGCAAACCATTACGCCTCCGATGCAGATAATATGCAGATAATTCAATAAAAGTAACCCAAAAAAAAGGTTGTTTGACACTTGAAGGTAAAGGACAGTTCCACCGTCTTATTAGACTCCCAGAGTTCATCTGTACATATCAGTTAACTTGTGGTTTAAAACTTGTTGAATTTGTGTTAATGCATTTTTTCTTGTATATTTTCTTTTCTTTGACAATTTTCATTAAGTGTTTGCCGTGCAAGTGTTTATAATACTGATTGTTTTCTTGTTATTTTGTTGTTTTGTGTAGAATTCGGTTGTAATGAAGTAGCAGGTGTCTGTCATGAAGATGCTGAGTGTGTCTACGATGTTGATGAACGGAAATACAAATGTCAGTGTAATGAAGGCTATAGTGGAGATGGTGTCAGCTGTGAACAAACAGATATAGGTATGTCACTCAATGTATTTTTCTTTCAAAAGGGGTCCCAATAAACTTTCATTACAATGGTAGATTTTGCCAGTCATTAGCATGTATAACCAAAATTTGCTGGGGCCGTCGTGGTGGTGATCGTATGGTAGTTGGATTTACAACTACCTGTGCAATCAGTGCCTATCACCACTAAAGTTGTGAATTCGAACCTGTTCATGGGGATACAACATTATGCGATAAAGATTGTCAGTGACTTGCGACATGTTGATGGTTTTCTCTGGGTACTCGGATTTCCTCCACCAATAAAACTGACCACCACGATATAGCTGAAATATTGTTGAAAGTGGCATTAAGACAACATAGCTCTAACCCTAACCCAATATTTGTTTGCAGAATTGAAAAAAAAAATTTCGCTCTGGTTTATGAACACTTGCCTTTTCATGCTAATTTAAGAAATATATTCCGTTTTTTGTTTTTTTTTATTTTCCCTGATTAAGAAGATGTTCTTGGTTTGTTTTGTTTTTTCTCTCCCTGATTAAGTGATGTTGTTTTAGATATAATCCAGACCTTATGTTGTTGTTTTTTCAGTTGAAACCTGTAATTGTGATCCTAATGCTGAATGTCTGTATGATATTGTTAGGTTTGCTTATAGATGTCATTGTTTTGCTGGATACACTGGTGATGGAAAAACTTGTACACGTATAGGTAAGTTCATTATTTAGGTTGATACAAGGGTGATGGAAAAACTTGTACACGTATAGGTAAGGTCATTATTTAGGTTGATACACGGGTGATGGAAAACCTTGTACACGTATAGGTAAGGTCATTATTTAGGTTGATACATGGGTGATGGAAAAACTTGTACACGTATAGGTAAGGTCATTATTTAGGTTGATACACGGGTGATGGAAAAACTTGTACACATATAGGTAAGGTCATTATTTAGGTTGATACACGGGTGATGGAAAAACGTGTACACATATAGGTAAGGTCATTATTTAGGTTGATACAAGGGTGATGGAAAAACTTGTACACATATAGGTAAGGTCATTATTTAGGTTGATACATGGGTGATGGAAAAACTTGTACACGTATAGGTAAGGTCATTATTTAGGTTGATACACGGGTGATGGAAAAACTTGTACACGTATAGGTTAGATCATTATTTAGGTTGATACATGGGTGATGAATAAATGGGTACACTTATAGGTAAGGTCATTATTTAGGTTGATACACTGGTGATGGAAAAACTTGTACACGTATAGGTAAGGTCATTATATAGGTTGATTTCAAAGTAACCAATCAAAACAAAACAATAAAAGAAGAAACAATTGTGTATTTAAAGATAAACATTTTTTTTCCACCAGTCTCAAAAATTCAAAATGCCAAACTTGTATTATAAATTTATGAAACAAACTCCTTTGAAATCTGACATTATTGTACATGTATATATATAAAAGAAATCTTTTTCTCAGATTTGCCAGATATCTGTAGTCAGTGTCACGTTAATGCACGCTGTGTTTATGATGAGATAGATCAACGGTATGGTTGTGTATGTACCTCAGGATACACAGGAGATGGAGCAACATGTGAAGAAGAGGATTGTCGTATTACAGAAAACTGTCATACAAATGCAGACTGTGTCAATGATATCATTATTGGCAAGTTCAGATGTCTTTGTAAAAATGGATATATGGGTAAGATTGTTTAATTATAACTACTATGATGTAAGAATAACACGGAAAATCAATAACTATTTTATTAAAGAATTTGTTTAAGAATTACGAATAGGTATTTTGAGGACCCTTCATTCATATAAGGAATATCTACAGAATAATGTATTTTATTTGAAGAATTGCCAGCGTCAGTTAGGGATTTGACGATGGGAAATGCATTTCCTTTGGAACAAATATTTGCCAATCTCAAATCCTCAAATTATGGATGGTTGAGCACATGTGTTTCTCATTACAAGATCTTGGGTCAAGACCTTATTTTTGTAAGCATATTTTGCCAAGATATAACTGAAATATTGTTGAAAGTAGCGTTAAGCGCCATTACCCGTTGTAGGCATATTTATCACAGTTATAATGTTAGCAATGTTTTGAATTTCAGGTGACGGTAAACGTTGTGTTCCAGAGGGATGTAATATGTATAATGACTGTGATATCAATGCCCGATGTTTAATGAATGATAATAGGACAAAGTACCAGTGTGTTTGTAACCCAGGGTATGATGGTGATGGCAAAGTTTGTATTTCTAGAGGTAGGGTTAATAAGACAAACGTCTTGATTCAAGTGACTGTGTATCAGGTTTTTTTTATACCTCTGCAAATAAGTTGTGGAGGTATACTGGTTTTAAAGTGTTGTCTGTCTGTAGACACATTTTTTCCGGAACAGAACTTTTTTGTCTTAATGCTTAATATACCTTCATATTTTTTTTCTCACAAGTCTGATATTTGTTACAGTATATAGGATACAGGGCAAAGAATTAACTGGCTATAAATGAACTTCCTTCATATTGTAAGTTAAATTATGTAATTCAAACATTTATTTGTGAATATTTAAACCAAAAATATAATAACCTTGTATGGCATTGTTACTACTACGAAGTTGACAATAAAATTGGTATGAAAAATCTATTATTAAGATGACTATGAAGTCATTTAATTCCATGGATTCCAATTTTTGTGGTTTGAGTAAAAAATTGATATTCGTGGATCCCTTGCTGTAGTCAGTACATACATATATATATAGAGTGATAAATATTCGTTGAATTGTTGATTTCGTGATTTGATACTATCCACGAAATCCACGAAAATTGAATTCACATTACATGTTTATTAGCTTGTTTAGTGTACATGTTTATTAGCTTGTTTAGTGTACATGTTTATTAGTTTGTTTAGTGTGCATGTTTATTAGCTTGTTTAGTGTGCACGTTTATTAGCTTGTTTAGTGTACATGTTTATTAGCTTGTTTAGTGTACATGTTTATTAGCTTGTTTAGTGTGCATGTTTATTAGCTTGTTTAGTGTACATGTTTATTAGCTTGTTTAGTGTGCATGTTTATTAGCTTGTTTAGTGTTCATGTTTATTAGCTTGTTTATTAGCTTGTTTAGTGTACATGTTTATTAGCTTGTTTAGTGTGCATGTTTATTAGCTTGTTTAGTGTACATGTTTATTAGCTTGTTTAGTGTGCATGTTTATTAGCTTGTTTAGTGTACATGTTTATTAGCTTGTTTAGTGTACATGTTTATTAGCTTGTTTAGTGTACATGTTTTAGCTTGTTTAGTGTACATGTTTATTAGCTTGTTTAGTGTACATGTTTATTAGCTTGTTTAGTGTACATGTTTATTAGCTTGTTTAGTGTACATGTTTATTAGCTTGTTTAGTGTACATGTTTATTAGCTTGTTTAGTGTACATGTTTATTAGCTTGTTTAGTGTGCATGTTTATTAGCTTGTTTAGTGTACATGTTTATTAGCTTGTTTAGTGTACATGTTTATTAGCTTGTTTAGTGTACATGTTTTATTTCTTTTTCAGTTGTGCCATGTAACCAAGTTAACAATTGTGGTAGTAACGCACAGTGTTTGTATGATCCTAATGCCTTATCATATAGATGTCGTTGTTCTGCTGGCTATGAGGGTGATGGATACAGATGTGAACCCAGAGGTAATTTATCTAATATCATTCCTCTCTCTCTCTCTAAAGTAGGATATTGGGAACTTACTGAAAGCCTCTGTGCATCCAAGATGAAAATTGCATTCTTTTGAAGTATTTCATAATGCACGGACACATAAACATATCAGTGTTTTCTCCTAGTACTCCAGTTTTCTCCACCAATAAAACTGGCAGCGGTCTGCCACGATGTAACTGTAATATTGATGAAAGTGGCATTAAACACCATTACCCTAACTCATAAGCATATCATCAATAGGATATTATAAAAGTATTACAGTGGAAAAAAAAGGATCACCCTTACTTTTACTTTGATTCCAAGGGCAGATAATCATTTTTGCAGAGTACATCCCAATATCAGAAATTATATTTTGTTTTATTTCAGGACTGGAATCTTGCAGACGTGACCCAAGAATTTGTGATAGACAAGCCAGTTGTATACTGAATGTAGATGTGTATGTTTGTGTATGTAATGAGAATTATAGAGGTGATGGCAGAAGATGTGAACGTAAGTTTTGTTTGTAGTAATAGATTGTTTTTCTCGAAGTGGTTGAATAAATAAGGCAGTCTGCTGGACTGAAAAATCAAGAATACAATATATAATTTCGAAGAAATTGCAAGTTTAGCTCACTCAAACTATATCTTGAAACAACAACATAACTTGTACAGTTTATCCACTCTGACACATTATCCTGATTCTGAGCAAAACCAGTCTCTGCTCTTACTACTTAATACTACATGCATAGTGTAGTACTAGTAGCTGGAGCCCAAGTTCTACCACACTTGAGGCAAGCAATCTAAATATTACACCATAGATGCGATTCAATAGTACATTTAACATTTATAATTGAATATCTATAATCAAATATAAACGGGGGCCGTTGTGGTCGTGATTGTATACAATAATAAGTAACTATCACCACTAACGTTGTGAGTTAGAATCCTGTTCAGGCGAGGTGTACTCGATACAACATGATAAAGTTTGTCTGACTTGCGGCAGGTCTGTGGTTTTCTCTGGGTACTCCTGTTTCCTCCACCAATAAAACTGAGCGCCACGATATAACTGAAATATTGTTGAAAGTGGCGTTAAACACCATAAACCAAAGCAAACCAACCTTAATTATACCTTTTTCAGAAAAAGCAGTTTATATGTCCATATAAGAGTCTTACTTGTTGACAGTACTTGGTAGCCCTTTAGATGTCTAATAATTTAGAACAATGTTTTCTTCATTTTTGCTTCTACTGCATACTTATATATATAATTTGCTGTATATTTTAATAAGTATATTATATAATGATATATTTTATCACTTGTTTATTGTAGCCATTGGTGATAGAGATAATTATTTGGTATTTAGTAGAGGATATACTATAAATAAAATACCTTATGTCCAATCTGATGACAATGTAGGAGAAATACTGATTTATAAATCAGGTAAGTTTTGATTGATTTATTGTTTTTTCGTGCAACCATCTTGTCCATTTAATGATTATGCTGTCACCAACTAATACTTCTGTTTTGCACATGTGACATTTTTTCTCTCCGATCTTCAACTTCGGATTAGCACAAAATAATTGGTCAAGCATTTTGATATACGTGGCTTGTAGCACGAAAGACACATCAAGCCTTGCAGTCAAACCTGTCTTACGTGACCTTCCAAGGGAATGTTGAAATAGGGTCACACAAGACAGGTGGTCGTTAAATACAACTTTAACCTAATTAGTATGAAATGCACTGTGAAGGATTATCAAAATTAAGGTCACATAATACAGGTTATTGCTTAATAGAGGTGGTCTCTAAAGCAGGTTTGACTAAAAAAATTAGTAAATGAATATTAGTTTTATCTAGAACAAGTTGTATTGACTGAAATATTTTGTTAGATGTACGGTCAAACCTATCTTATGTAACCTTCCAAAGGAACAGTGAAATATGGTCACATAAGACAGGTGGTTGCTTAATACAGGTTTAATTGATAAAAAGGCACTGTGAAGGGAAATAACAATAAGGTCACATAATACAAGATATTGCTTAATAGAAGCGTTCACCATAGCAGGTTTGACTGTAACTTAATAGAGGCATTCACCATAGCAGGTTTGACTGTATCTTAATAGAGGCATTCACCATAGCAGGTTTGACTGTATGTTTATATATTTTGTTTGTTGTTTTTCAGATCAGTTAATTATAGATGTAGACACAGACTGTGAAGATGGAGAACTATACTGGACAGATGTTTATAGTGGTAAAATAAGTAAATCAAAAATGGATGGATCTGAAGAAACAGTTGTTATCAAAGGTATAGTTAAACTATCATTAATATAACACTGTGTGATCAGAGATCTAGTGTGATGTGTCATATACTCGGGGTATTTAATCTTGCACAAGAAAGTGGATATGTGTTTTTCCTTTGACAAATTGAATAGTATTTTATTGTATTGCTTGTAACATGAAAGACCCCTCAAGCCTTGCAGTCATAAATCTTTCCAGTACGACTTTGGTACTCATAGTCATACTCTAAAATCATCCAATCAGAACATTTTATACATTGGATACATTGTTTTCTGATTAGCCGTTTTTCGAGTACGAGTTAAAAAATCAAACTCAAAAGTTTTATGACTGTAATGCCTGGATTACTTTGTTGATTGTCATGCTCTGTCATCACAGTCACACTATAATTTATGACCACTATACCAACTATTGTTTACATTCTGTGATTTTCAGAATTGAGTTCCACTGCATGAGATGCATGTACCAAAATGATTTCAGAGTTATATCCCCTTTGTTTTACTTTGTAATAATGTGATGTGAACATCTGAAGCTCATCCTGCAGTTGAATTTGTTAGCTTTATTATTTAGTATGTTTTATTTTGTATTTTACTGGATAGTGCAAATCGTCTTTTGAAAGCGATCTGTTTCTATTACAAGTTTTATTTCACAATCATTCATAATACAGTAGTCCTTCTTATCAGGCAAGGCTTCAGATGTACTGAATTAGTCAAATACTAGCTCTGAAGAGAGACCACTTTTATAATAGATGAAGGGGTGGCTTATGTAGCTTTTAGAATAATTTACCACAATTTGTTTTTAAAGCTCATACAATATACATATACATATCATATTTTCTGACAATATTGTATATACAATGCAGCAGAATATTAAACAGTAATATACAATATATGTACATTGTAGGAAAATATTAAATTTATTTGTACGAGCTTTAGAAACAGGTAGACAAGTGAGCCTTTGGGGAGCAATTTCTAGCCTGTTTCGCAGCGAGTGCACTGAACTTTATTTGACCCCTTTATTAGTACTTAAAATCACACAATTGCAGGATAATATATTATATTGTTATATTATAGATCAAAGTTCACCAGAAGGTCTAGCCATTGATTGGATATCTAGAAACATGTTTTGGACAGATTCAGGATATGATATTATTCAAGTATCTATGTTAAATGGAACAAACAAGAAGACACTAATATCAGAAGATTTAATTAATCCTAGGGCTATTGTAGTTGATCCAAACCAAGGGTAAGATATTTGTTACCTGTAAAAACTGAACACAAAAGTTGGTCCCAATGAGGTTCTGTTTAGGTTTCACTATTCTTCAAAAACTCAATACGTTTTAAGAACTGATGATAAAACTCTTTTTCATTGTTTTCCAATGGATTTAACTCATTGCGAGGTGTACTCGATGCAACATTATGTGATAAAGTTTGGCAGTTTGGCAGTCAGTGGTTTTCTCTTGGTGCTCCGGTTTTCTCCACCAAGTAAATTGACCATCACGATATAACTAAATTATTGTTCAAAGTGGCGTTAAACACTATAACCCTAACTTTAACCCAATGGATTTATCAACCATTGTCAGTGGACTGTTGTCTAATGACAGGATATAACTATTGACATAAACTTTAACAAATTCAATTATTTTGATATGATTATAGAATGATATTCTGGACAGATTGGAACAGAGGATCACCAAAGATAGAGAAAGCTTACATGGATGGAACACACAGAGAATTCCTGGTAGATACAGACCTAGGACTTCCTAATGGATTAACATTGGATTATCATACACAACAGTTATGTTGGGGAGATGCAGGTTAGTACTGTAAGGGATACTAGGGTTTAGGGAGAGAAACAATTATTTATATGATTGTTTTATAATGGACCAGAGAGATCTTGTACAGTAATCCTCCTCTTGTAAGGCAACCCCCTTTGCAATGAAAAAATGTTCTTATAAGAGGGATGGTCTCTCTAGAGAGGGTCAGTTTAAAATGTTCTTATAAGAGGGGTGGTCTCTCTAGAGAGAGTCAATTTACTAGCATTTAAATATCTCAGTGTATCTGAAATCTAGTCTGATAAAAGAGGTGACCCATGGTGAGAGTGACCTTATATATATACATAATGACAGAGTTGGACTTGTTATGGTTATTGCAATGGGTAATGAAAGTGTTGGGGAGTTTGCTATGAGGAATTTGTAATATGCTGGTCTGATCTGCACAAACTTTATTTAAATCAAAGTGTTCATTAAAATAAATTTAGTTTACATTTAAGATTTAATTGACTCTTAAGTTTAATTATGGTGTTTGCTGACCCATTATCCTGGTTTCTATAAGGGTAATGCTTAGGTTGAGGGAGACAAAGGTCACCAAAGAGAGAGTAAGGGAGACAAAGCTCACCAAAGTGAGAGAGTAAGACCAATCAGAAAAATGTTTGGAAAGACATGTCTACATAGCTGAAAAATTGGTCAATTGACGTAAAACAATAATAACTAATCACTGAAATAAAATTCATACATAAGTCTATCTTAATTTTTTTACAGGTACGAGAAAAATAGAATGTATTAGAACAGATGGTGTTGGTAGATCTACAATAACAGAAGAAGCACCTTATCCATTTGGTTTGACGTTTTCTGGTAGTAATATATACTGGTCAGATTGGACAATGTAAGTCATCACACTCCTCCCTACTATATCATTACAATTTCATTTTGATTACACCTGTTCTATTAATACTTCATATATATGATACAATTTTTTGCTAAGTACCTAATAGACCATTTGCAGATTCCCGATTTAATTTTAAAATTATGTGGTTGATGTTTTTTTTCTAGGAGTTATTTCCCTTATGTAGGAATGTGAGGCCAGGTTAGACATAGATCTATGTACATACTTAGGGTTAGGGTTATGGTGTTTAACACCACTTTCAACAATATTTCAGTTATATAATGTCAGTTTTTTTGATGGAGGAAACTGGAGTGCTAGGAGAAAACCACTGACCTGTCGCAAGTCACTGACAAACTTTATCACATAATGTTGTGTCGAGTACACCTCGCCATGAGCGGGATTAGAACTCACAACCTTGTAATACAGTTAAACCTTGTTGTGTCGAAGTCAAAAAACAGACGGTTTTAATTAGAAATGGTAAACTATTTGAATTATGCAGAAAAATTCAGCTAAAGCAAACCAAACAGACCTAATATTTACGAGTTCTAGATAACAAGGTTTTACTGTATCATATTTCTCCTTTACTGTAGTTATAATCTGTCTGTGAAATAAACAATAAGAGATAGAGTATAAAAACCCACATACTATAATAAAAAAACACCAAGCTGACAACACCTAATAGCTGTGTCAATCACAAGAAACTGTCCAATGGCTAAAAATAACTTTGACTCCAAACAAATTATATTTTGCATATTTTTTTAATTGTTTCATTGACATTTGAATGAGCAGTTAATTGATTATTTCAGCATGGGTGTGTCTAGTGTTACCCGTAATGGCCAGGTGTCAGGTGAAACTCTAAGTTTACCTGTAGGAGGTAATGGTAAATTATATGGTATTACTGCTGTAACAGCTCAATGTCCTCGCAGTAAGTATTTGTTGATATTTAGAGTTAGATTTTAAAGTGCTAGCTCACAGAAACAACAGTCTACAGGTAGACATGTTGCTACAATCAGACATGTTATCCTGAATTTGAGCCAATCATTCTTGCTCTTGCTCCTTAATTTTGCATAATTTTGGAGAACCAGAAAAGCTCACTTTAATAGTCTTTGTGATCTTTCACACACAAACTGCTTTGTTGGCATAATGGTTATTGTGCTTAGTTTGTGTCTAGCTTGAGTGGGTTAGATCATGGATTCCAGCCTTGGTCGGGTCAAAACAAAAACTATGAAATCCACCAAGCATGCTGCATTAACAAGCAAAGACTGGTTGTCTCGGAATCAGAATAATGTGTCAGAGTGGTGTTAGGGTTATGGTGTTTGACGCCAATTTCATCAATATTTCAGTTGTATCGTGGCTGTCAGATTTATTGGTAGAGGAAACTGGAGTACTCAGAGAAAACTACCCACCCATCGCAAGTCACTGACAAACTTTATAGCATAATGTTGTATCAAGTAAACTGCAACATGAGTGGGTTTGAATGTGTCAGAGTGGAGCGACATGTTCCTGTGGACTGTTGATTCATGAACTAAGCATGTTGATGTAGTACAAAGCAGACAGCACCTCATCAACATTTTAGTTGCACTCGCCATAATATACTGTAGCTGAAAAATTGCTCATGTGGGGTTAAACAGCAATAACTCACTCACTCATACACTCTTCCACACACCGAGGCAGTTTTGATTCCTTTAATGGTCAAATGTCCTACATTTTGGCTTTCAATTATACAAATCCTTTGCATAAAGACAATATTAGATTCTTGAACAAACATTGCAATAAAAACATTTGTAGTTTTAAGTGTACACGACACGTTTCTGGAATAACCCTCTTCAGGAATGTTCATAAGTCACAAGAATAGAAAGGCAAATCATTTAAAAGTCTTTTTGAACTAGTATAAAGACAAATGGCTTAAAGAGGATTAACAGTTGTGTAAGACTACCAGTAAATGTAATAAATGAACTAAATATTGAGGAAAGTTTTTGTACAGCGATCATTATGATATACAGATCTACCTGAAAAAATATGTATGGTCTATAAATTATTTTTTGTAGTTAACAATGCCTGTGCTAGGAACAATGGAGGATGTACATACCTCTGTTTACCTACACCTAATGGAGGCAGAACATGTACCTGTCCTGATGATATAACACCAGAGGCATGTAATCAAATATCCCTCCTCAGAAAAAGATAAGGTATTTTATTTTATAAACATTTTTATTTCTAGACGTAGAATATAAATCATATTTCATCCATTGAAATAAAGACTTGTGTAAACACTCAAGCTGTAAGCTAATCTAAATGTACTTATTTCAACTATATAGAGTTAACAGAATGGAATTTCAAAATAGGGTTTGTGGTTATGGTTATGGTGTTTAGCACCACTTTCAACAATATTTCAGTTTTATCGTGGCCATCAGTTTTATTGGTGGAGGAAACCAGAGTACGCGGAGAAAACCACAGATCTGCGGTAGGTCACTTTATCACATAATGTTGTAATCAAGTACAGGTCGCCTCAGTAGAATTTGAACTAAAAAAATTAGTTAAAAAATATGAAATTAGTAAATATTTTCATTTTTGAGTTAAGATGACTGCTGTCGATTCACTGATCAGATATATTAGTTTCTTTTCCTTTTTAATTGAGCAAATTTTGTGTTCACTTGTTTTGTTAAAATCAGCTGTTAATGTTAAAAGTCTGTGATCAGAGATCTTACATTTAATGATTAGATTTTTGTTAGTTTGTTTGTTTGACGCCACTTTCAACAATATTTCAGTTATACCGTGGCGGTCTGTTTTATTGGTGGAGGGAACCGGAGGACCCGGAGAATACCACCGACATTTCGCAAGTCTCTGACAAACTTTATTACATAATGTTGTACATCTCGCCCTGATCAAGATTCGAACTGACAACATCAGTGGTGATAGGCACTGATTGCACAGGTAGTTGTAATCCAACTACCATAGGATCACAACCAAGACGGCCCCAGCAAATTTTGGTTATATAAGCTGATGACTTGCAAGATTTACTATTGTAATGAAAGTTTATTGGGATCCCTAACCTTTTGAAAGAAAAATGCATTGAGTGATTGAGATTCGAACTCACAACATCAGTGGTGATAGGCACTGATTGCATGGGTAGTTGTAAATCCAACTACCATACGATAACTGCCACGACGGCCCCTAATAATAATTAGATAAATGAACTCTGAGGTTATACTATAATAATACAAATTTTTTATTATTTTATTTTACAGGAAATTTGTATAGCCCACTTAAGCATAAACTGTATCTCACTGAGGGACAGAAGGAAGAAACATCGTCAGGAAAAAAACACTACTGAGTTAAATGCTTTATTATAACCACTTTGTTGTTATAGATATAGACCAATAATTGTACAATAGAAATTCTTTAATAGTTATAATTCTTCAAGTTTGATTCTTTCAAGTTGTAATTTTGTAATTATTTGGCACTCATTAAAAGAAACACGAAAACAATATGAACTATTGAAAACGTTATTGTTAAAGAAACACAAAGAATATTAATTGCTGAATTTAATTTTTTTTTTAAATTTATAAAATAATCATTTATATTAAATATGTAAATAGCAGTCTTTGCCCTAATCTTTTTCACCTACTTGCCCGAAAGCTAAATTTAGAAAAAATTTCTATTTATTCAAACAAGTTCTTTCATAATTTTCACTAGTCCGAATCCAGTTTTACTTGTCCCGTGCTTCGGGCAAGTGAGTTAGCGTGAAGGCTGGAATATGCAATTGTTTTGACAAAAATTGCATACTGAAATGAGAACAGAATGAATAGAAGTGAGATCTGATGTATATATTATATAATATTTCATATAAAATGCTCATTATAACAAGTTTGTGCCAAAAATTAGTCCCAGTTTACATGTGTCAACAAACAAAGATCAACTATCAACTTTTTTTAATATTAATTTTTTTTAAGCTTTTGTGAATTTTTTTTATTTCATTGTAAAATAATGCTTTTTACTTTGTACTATTTTATAAAGCCTGATGTTTTAGATTATATTTTTTATTTTGTTATGTATGACTGTCAATTTTATGCTATACAGTGATTGTCAATTTTATGCTGTACAGTGACTCTGTCAATTTTATGCTGTACAGTGACTGTCAATTTTATGCTATACAGTGATTGTCAATTTTATGCTATACAGTGACTCTGTCAATTTTATGCTGTACAGTGACTCTGTCAATTATATGCTGTACAGTGACTCTGTCAATTTTATGCTGTGCAGTGACTGTCAATTTTATGCTGTACAGTGACTCTGTCAATTTTATGCTGTACAGTGACTCTGTCAATTTTATGCTGTACAGTGACTCTGTCAATTTTATGCTGTACAGTGGTATAACAATAGTGATATGTTGTTTCCACAAATCTGTTTCATATAAATCTGATATAGCTGAAATAATACTAAAGTTGGCGTTAAGCACCAATCAATCAATCATATAAATATGTGAATATTGTCACCCTTTTCAGCCAGATGATTTTCAGATTTAATTTTTTAAATCCTGTTCAGAAGATAGTCAGTTTGAAATATAATTCATTTTTCAAAATTTTAAATTTAACAATGAATGCATTAAAAAATAATGTCTGTTATATAAAATTTATGAACATATGTAAAGATTTTGCACTATAATTTTTTTGGATGAAAAATTGAATTTCAAATTTTGTGCAAGGTAAATGTTTTCAGCTGTACGTTGATAATGTGAAATTAATTCAATAACGTTTAATGACGTTTTCCTTGAACAAACAAACATGTGTGTATATTATACTTGTTGTAATTTGTATATACCGGTAGCTTTAGATAGGATTATGTAGAATGTTAGATTTGTAGCTAAAATACAAAATGTATTTTTAGAAACTCGATTCAATATTTAACAAAAATAATAACATGTGTGTTACAATCATCTTACATACCCAATATATATCTATACTTAGTAGTGTGAAAAAGATGGATTCTGAGTCACTTCAACGTTTTGTAAAAAGGTGGATTCTGAGTCACTTCAACGTTTTGTAAAAAGGTGGATTCTGAGTCACTTCAACGTTTTGTAATATTGGTGCTTGAACAGGTACGGTAGCAATAACATTTTGTGGTTTTTATGTATAATTAAGTATGATATATTTTACATATAAATCTTAATCAGTAGTGGGTCAGAGTGCCTGTGAATATTTATTTTAATATAAATTCATGTATTGAAAAAAGACTGTACAAAACCTTTTCCCCAAATAGTTAATTAAGAAATAAAGTTGTGGTAAAATTAAAAATATCAAGCAAATAAATGCTCTTAATACTCATCTTTTTCAAAATAAATTCTTTGTTTTTAGCGTAAAAATGAAGATGTATGTTTTTTTTAGATCATTGGTTTAATATTATTTATCTAATGGCCCGTCGTAAAAACTTGTATTTTTATGAAATCTACTTTATACTGAACACCATTGTTTACTTGTATTCTTGACATTTATCTCAAACACTGCTCAATGTAAACTTTTTTCATATTATATATGGAGAATGACTCAACAGACAGCTCAGATTTACTTTTGATTGTATTTATATAATTAGTTTTTTGCCTTTTAATAAAACAAAATCTGTAGTAATTTTGTTATTCTGTATTTACCAATGCTGGTAATATTTTTATTTCCTTAAATTGTGAATGGTAATTTATTCACAGAATTACTAAATCAACTAATTAATCTTTGATTTTATTCAAATTTTTGTGAATGAATAATTTGGTTTTATTAATGCTTCTTTCACAATATATCATCTGAAGTTTGAATACAAGTGTTAATTCTTGTGACTTGTTTTTAGAAATGATGATTTTGTTGTTGAGTTATGTCCCCTATTGTGTGTGGACTGGTTACAAACAAGTACAGGAATGTAACAGTCTATACCATAGAGTTATGTCCCCTATTGTGTGGACTGGTTACAACAAGTACATGTGTAATACCACTAAACATGGGTACCAGTCGAAAAGGATGTATGGGAAAGTAGTACGTAAACACAAAATGGATTCCTACATTGTTGGATAAAAAATAAACCCTATTAGATACTGCAAAATACTGAATGTCAGCAGAAACCTACATATTTTAGGATAATATTTTAAGCCCATATTTGATGTCCTTGTGGTTTTAAATAAAAAATTGATTGCATTGGAAAGAAACCACCTGAATTTGTGTTAAATCGAAAGTGAAAGTAGGATTTTTGACGGTAGACATCTTCAGACTGTCTGTTTTTTCTTATCTGCCATTAAATGTATGTTGATTTTCGGAGTTAAGCTTCCAATTAGGTAAATCCTTCCATGAGATATGAGTGTCACTTAGATTAAACTTAAGATGAATCCTGTATGAAAGCTCAATTTTTTTTTATTTAACATAGAAGGCTATGGAGAATTCTTTAGTGGTATTACTCCTACAGGAATGTACCAGTCTATACCATAGAGTTATGTCCCCTATTGTGTGGACTGGTTACAAAAAGGACAGGAATGTACCAATCTATACCATAGAGCTATGTCCCTATTGTGTGTGAACTGGTTACAAACAAGGACAGGAATGTACCAGTCTATACTGCTATACTATACCTATTTGATATTGTTGTAATCAATTTAGGAAATATGACTACAAAATCTATTACATCTATTGTGAGATATGTAATACAGGTAGACCTGAGTGATAGCCAAATATTAAAAGAGTATTTTTAGTTTTTCCTGAAGACAACATTTAATGCTCAATAAAAAATGTTACAATCTTTTATTGTTGTTTACTTATCAATTGTAATTGCAGACCATTTTCTATTAGCTGGCAGACATTATTTAAATGGTCATGTGAGGTTGTTCAACATAACTGTATATACAAATTCTTATTTTAGTCTTCCAAACCACTGGACCAGTTGGAAGCAAATGTTCATTTAATGGCTTTATATAAACTATGTTTTTTTATGTTAATCAGCATCCAGTACTGGCCATCATATCATAGGTGTAGGGGGAAACCCTAACTTAACTGAAATCTGGACATGCATGTCTGGAACTGATATTAAGAAATTAGATTTTAAATTTTTACAGCATAATTTCGTTTTAACACCAGATTTCTTGTCAGTTACTAAAACAAAGTACTTGAATTGTTCTATTTTCACTTTGCATGAAAGTGCTGTCAAGTGAATCTTATTCCAAAACTTTTGCCTGATTCAGAAATTATTTATCAAAGGAATGAGGCCAACATCCTAATTTCTATAAGTATATATTTTGATAAAAAACTGATGGTAAAAACTAGTGTTAATTTACATGTCCAACTTGGAGCATTGCAAATAATTCTGATATTTTAGAGTGAAAGATAATACACTCTCGGAAAATACAATTAAAATATCACAAACAATGTATTTGATTTGGTGAAGTCTTGCCTAAATGAGGAGATACAATATTTCCCACCTTGATAATGTTGGAAGTTGGAAGTCCAAATTTGTCCTATATTGAACATTTATTGCAAATTTTTACTGATCTGAAATCATAACCTCAAGACAAATATTGTCTTATATTTCTCAATTTTACGGAAATAGAATTGTTATGGTCAAATTCTTTTTCAATTTTATTTTTGAAATTTGCATCTGTCTTATAAAATGGTTATGTGTAAAAAAAAAATTATTTTTCTGGTTATCTACAAAGATTTGAGTCAAAACTAGGAAATTCGATAGGTATAATATATAGTACATAAATGTTGGAGAAAATCGAGAATGGGCACTCCAGACACAGGCAACATTTGGCACCAGACACAGACAAAAAATAAAATAAAATAACAGAAAAGATGAGCAACACTGACCTCACAAAAAAAAACTGGGCTGAACAAGCATGACAAAAGATTCTTATAAATATATAAAGTTGGCTCTTTGATATTTTTGAGTGATTGTATGACAGTTTGCCACACAAAGTAAACCAAAGAAGACTATTGAAAGCAGCAGCTAAGACAGCACTAGTATAATATAATAAGTCAAATTACCACATCAAATGTACATCAATTACACAAATTGACATGGTAATGGGCAAAGGAGTGTGTTTACAATTTGATTGATTTTTCTTTATACTTGTCAATATTGTTTGTAATATGAAGAGATATTGTCCAGAAAATTGCACTGGAGTGATGGAACCAGCAATTTGAACTAGACATATCTTAATAACAAATAATACTTTATGACTATATTTCAGTTGAGGGTTATGGTGTTTAATGCCACTTTCAATAATAGTTCAGTGGCGGTCAGTTTTATTGGTGGAGGAAACCGGAGATAACCACGACCTGGCGCAAGTCGCTGACAAACTTTTATCACATAATGTTGTATCGAGTACGCCTGGTCATGATCGGGATTCGAACTCAAAGCTTTAGTGGTGGTAGACACTGATTGCACAGGTAGTGGTCGACAAAACACTATACTGAAAACTGACGATTGAGTAAGACAACCCCCCACCAGAAGTGGGAGGTGAACTTGGGTATTGCGGAAGGATAAGAAGTCCCTGCTCCACTGGAAGCGCCTGTTGTGTTTGGAGATTCATTATGAACCTCTATTACATGCCCTTCTATTGCACACGGTTGCGCCGTATGGTTCCCTTCCGCAATTTCAAGTGCTCAAAACATTGAAAGTTTGCAGTACCAAGCTGGAAAAATTATTTTGAAAACGAAAATGAGCTTTCCAAAATCTGCTCTCCTATCAGAATTTGGGTGGGAACCAATTAACAAATTTCCTGACCGACAGCGTGTTAATTATTTTGCAAGATTTGATGAACTTACGGCTCACAGGTTATGCAAAATTGTATTCATGGAGCTAAATAATTCCGAATGTGTGGAATGGAAGACCTCTAAAGATCTGTTAGAGTAAATACAATTCGCGCGAAATATAAATAAACAAGAGCAAAGTGAGA
Organism: Bathymodiolus brooksi; assembly: GCA_963680875.1. Lineage (NCBI taxonomy): Eukaryota > Metazoa > Mollusca > Bivalvia > Mytilida > Modiolidae > Bathymodiolus > Bathymodiolus brooksi. The sequence continues at coordinate 121,620,319 of OY804576.1, read as the reverse complement.
GATCTAATTTTAATTAGATTGGAAATTAGATTACTTATATTTTACTGCAGTGAATGCCATTTTAAAAACAAATGCCTCCTACAACATCTGTTAAAAAATTCACTTTAAAACATGCACACAAATTTCTCATAGCCAACGATTTATAGGCATAGGGTACGTCAATTTGGCTACTAAGAACCGCGGATCAACTTGAAAGAATGACACTCGGAACGCCGGCTTTGGCCACTAGGAACAAACAGAGTATCATTCCCAATACGATATAATATGTCAATTAATACTATAATTCCACTAAAAATAAAACAATTATATATATAATAAGTTAAAGACTATATATATTTATAATTATTACTAATAGTTTTTATAATTTATTCTTGTCCTTCATGTTACGGAGAAAACGAGGGACCTCTGAATAGGCTATTGGAAATACTTTAAATGTGATAATTATTATATACATGTTTTTATAAATGAGAACGTATTGTACTGTTGAAGGGAAATAGAAGTTCATTGCATTATCTAAAGTTGGGAGAGATGATATTACGTTTCGGTCGTTCGTTCGTCCGTCCTTGTTAACCTTTGATTATGTTCCATATCTCTACAACTACAAATCATAGAGTGATGACATCTAGATTAAGGACTCAACCTAGAAAATGATCCGTACTAAAAATGATTACATTTGGCTTAATCACGACTGGTAATTCGGCACAAGCAGAACAGTTGGTTCTGCAAAGAAATTCGTGAGGATAACTTCCGGTTTTGGTGGAGGAGAGTTCACGAAGACGCGTCGCAAGGTATGTACATATCAAAAATTGAAATTTTCTTTTTTACTGCTCGAATATTGCAAAATCAGAGAATGCTATGCTGTGGCGAATGCTTTCACGATTAGAAACATGTATAGTTTATTCTTGTATATGAAGTGTAACTCTCGCAAAATCAATCGTCCCACGAAAAACATGACGAAAATTGTGACACTCTTACATTTCTAAGTTGTTCTTGACAAAGATGCAAGTTAAATTTTCATTATTTTTTCATCATGGGAGTCTAAATGTAATCGGGGATAAATTCCGATTCGTCAGAAGTAAATTGAAGTCTAGATAAATCTACAAGCTGTCAATTTTCTCGTTTTCCTGCTTGAGGAGATCGGTTCTGATAGAGCACATTGCGAATGCATGAGGAGATTTGTTAGTTTTGTTAATTGTTTTCTGCAAAATTGTTAAATTGACACTTTTAAACACAAGGATTCAAGGGAAAGAGGAAAAGGGGACTGACATTGACTCTTTACAAAAACCCATTTCGATATAGATTGCCTGTATCACCGCCAAGGAAACGAACAAAAACAAGTAGCAGTGCACCAAATTTAAAATCCCCATCAATCAGGACACCAAGTTTATTTAAAAAAATCTCTTTCAATTTCAAAATATTTATATCCTTTCAAACGGGTTTACACATCTCTTCGGCGCAACCTTTTTACTAAAGACGACGGAAACTTCACCGCAGATCTACACAAGTTATAATATTACATGATTTCAGCACATACATAGGTCTAACGTAAATAAACATTCACTTAGTGCTAGTAGTCCTGAATAAATTAAACACAAGATGTCAATTAAACTGTGGACATATCCTTAAAATCGGTAAAGCGCTTTACATCTTGTAACCACTACTAACAGAGATCTTTTTTTATTTACAAGCGTGTACACATAACACACTACATAATAGAAAATAAGGGTAATAACAAAATTACCGAACTCCGAACAATCTGACAAAGGGAAAGTCAAAACTCATAAGTATATAAACAGACAAAATCAGTCAACAACCGGAAAACTGTGAAAACCGTAATGACCCTGACTTGGTACAGGCATTTCTAAAGAAATGGTGGGTTGAATCAGATTTTAAAGCGCCAAACCTCCCCCTTTCATTACGGCTCAAAGTTTCCGGCTGTCACTATAACAGTATTTACAACAATACTTGAACAAAACAGGTAAAACAGTTGTCAAATCAGCGCCAAATGTCAAAAACACTTTTACGTCACACATTGATAAAACAAATATTTTTGACATTTTTGTTGAAACCTTATCTTTATACATTTTCACTATATGAAAATCCATCGTTTATAATCTTTTCTGCAGAGACGGAATATATTTCAACAAGATCTTGGTATCGGAATATAAACTTTTTAAGAGATCGAATAAGGCGAATCTTTTTATAGCCCTGGTCCAGTAGCCTGTTTCTCAGATGAAGATGACGTTTCAGGAAATCAGAATAATTGATACTGGCCCTTGCATTACGAATCAATTGCGAGATGTAAACACCATATGCAGGAGAAGCTGTTATTTTGCTGCACATATTTGGAAAATTTATGATCTTAAAATTGAAGTCGTCCCGTTTATCATAAATTTTAGTACTGATTTGACCACTGTCGTCAAAGGAGTAGGTATGATAAGGGCAGAAATTGGCCTAAAAAATAGACAAATTTTAAATGAAACGTATAGCTTTCGTTGTTTCTTGATTTTATAAGACCTTTACCCCAACTACTATTTTGGTAACCATTTTCCATATTTGCACGTGCGATGACGTCACACTAGTCAATGAAAAGTCTATCGTTACGTGAAAATATATGAAATCTAACAAGAAATGTGTATTTAATGTCAATTTTCAGTATAACCACAAGCAGGTACCAACGGCATATTTTAGTATGATGTTTAATATACATAAACACATATCTCATTTAATTTTTGTGTTGGTACCCGAGTGTAGAGAGTATGAAATCTGCAATAAAAAAATAATTTTAAGGTCGATTTCTCGTCAGCGGCCATTTTTTATTGACCGTTTTCATCCGTAATAAGCAGAAATAGAAATCGACCTTTTAATCTCATCCAAAATAAAGTTGGTTATCGTAGTTGTTTTGCTACGGGAGTAAAACTGGAACAGTTTTCATGAAACAGTTTTGACGTTAAATAAATTTTGGAGGTGATTTACTGCCGACCTGATTGTGCATTGAGTCCGACGTGTTTTTTTTTCTAACCCTCAGTGGAATTTCATGTGTTACTATACTAAAGTATACTTTATTATTATCCCCACAATTCACAAGAAAGTACAGAAAACAAAACAAACAACCAAAAAGAAAATTAGTACGTCAGATTATCTTAGAAATTAATTCATTGGACATGCAAACACATCGGAACTTTCTATTTTTAGTAGTCCCTTTACTTTTTATTATTATTTTATTTTCTTTAACAAATATATTTTATTTGGCTCTTTCGCAAAGTGAATGCCCGATGAATAATTGTATTAACGTAAATTTGATTTATATATTATTATGTATTATTACGTGATGTTTTTCATATTGGCCTAGTTATAGGTCCGAGGCCTGCTGTATTGGCCTGAGGCGTAGCCGAATGCCAATACAGCAGACCGAGGACCTTTAACTAGGCCAATATGAAAAACATCATGTAATGATACCTTTATTAATTAACCAGTCCAATATCTCTCGGGATTTTTCCTTGCAATTGTCGAAATGTCTAGCGGATTCCGATCTAGTTGTTATTGAACTGACTGGAATTGGGCCAATACGGAAAATATCCGTATTGGACTGGTTTTTGCCGTATTGGCACAATGAAAGTTTTTATATTGTATTGACAGATTTGATCATATAAAGGCTAATAAATCAAAGTTAATTAATAAAACTTAATATTAACATTGCGGTGGCGTAATTGTTTAGCACACATGACTGCCGATAACAACATCGTGAGATCAATATTTTATTCTTACTTATTTCAATAAAGTATGGAAAAACAAACAATATATTTGATAATTCATAATTCATCTAATACAGTACATATAACGATATAACGTGCATGTTTTAACATAGTACACAGATGTCAGGTTTGATTTACATATTCGGTGTTTTGTTTACAATGGTCCATTTGTTATCCTTACTAAGAATGTCATTGATATAGTCTATCGTTTATGAGTCAGTGCTAAATGTGTAGTATTACTTGGAATTTTAGTGGTATGATTTTACTTTAATGGGCCATGACCGATAATACAGTATTACCAAGCATTCTATTTATATAATCTATCACGTTTTACTTTTCTCAACAAAAAAAGTTTGAAGATACCGTAAATATAAATTACCGTCTTCCAATCAAAGTATACCACCGTAGTTGTACTCTTAGACATATCAGAATCGAAATAAATCATGGAAGCCAGAATGTGTTTTGAGTTTTAACATGGATTGGCGGATATTACTATATTGTATCCCTCGCTTCTGGCTCGGGATAAAATACTATTCTCTGATGTGCTCGTTGCAAGTAGAATTTTGATTGGCTAAAAGGGTACTTTTAAAACTTCAGGGAAGCCGTGCGGTGACAGAAAATCAATAATCGCTCTCACCTATGTGCTGTCCATTTATATTGTGCACAGCAGACGACACACATTTCACAAGATGACAGAAAATCAATAATCGCTCTCTGTGATCTTTGTCCAAAGATACACGTATTTATGTTTTTCCTATAATAAGGACATACTTATTAATGTTGGAACATTCAGATAAAAATGTTATCAGTCTCTAGATGTTATATATCCCGTTTTAAAGGGATATATAACATCTCGAGACTAATAACGTATAATATCCGCCAATCCATGTTAAAACTCCCAACACATTCTGGCTTCCATGATTTATTTCTTAATTATTCAACATGGATTACATCCTCTCTTGCCGCTGTAGCGCTGCGTTACCATGTTATGCAGTTGACTTGGTTCCTTTGACATTCTAATTACTGAGAATAATTTCCTCTCATGATTTAAAAAATAAAAAGATCAACATTCGGTTATAAAAAGATTTAAAAAAAGCAATTTACAGAGCTCAGCATTGACGAGTTTCTGCGGTTGCTAGGGATAATATTTGGTTACTAGGGACATTGTAAGGTTTAAGGAATTCTTATAATATATACTGGTTAGTAAATGATAAGATGTCTCTAGATCTGCTAAGGTGCTGTTGTAGAATTGTTTTTCTTGATTAAATAAAAGGTCCATGAAGATCTACAGGAAAATACTGTGCATAGGGAAACCTGTTGCTATGGACGGAGCATAACTATGAATACAAATATATGAATACAAATATCAAAATGTATTTTTGAAATATGAAATGACATTTGTAGTGTGTATAGCTTGACAAAAATGTACCGCTTAATCAAATATCAAGTCAAAAGATCGTAGTTGTCAAAATTCAACCATTCATTGCAATAATATAGGGTAATTTAATGTTTACAAAACCGTTGCTAGGGTGACAAAACTACACAAAAATACTATATGCTACCAGAGAGAATTGGAATATTATTTTTAGAGTGTACATACACAGAACATAACATTTTGTCGAAAACACTATGCAAGATATGTAAAATAAAACCACCATATTTGAATTTCCAATGATTATTTGAACCCTCCTCCATTTCCGTTGCTAAGCAACAAAGGACAAAGTGAAATCATCAACAAAAAAAAATTCTTACCTTTCAATGATTGTGTTTAATATTATATCTATATAAACAGTTTCTGAGATTGGGCCAAAATCTACCCTTATCATACCCACTCCTTTACCACAAATTAATATTATTCTCAACTGTATGATATTTAATTTAGAGTGTATCATTTGTATTAGAAATTATAAAGATATGATTCACATTAAGTTTAAATATTCTTGATTATAAAATTATCTTAGTGCATTTTCAATTTTTTCCAATGTAAGGGAAGTTAATCTTGTGTATCCAATACACAATGGGAGTTGTCACAAACAACAAATGATCAATAATGACAAGTTAAATCATGGGAAACCGCAGTTACAATTATGAATTGATTCCTTAAATGAAATGTTTCTTTCTAGGTGGACAGCCCATGAACAATGAAATATTACTTTTATACTTTTAAAAACCCGACGGGAAGAAGGGCATCAGTTCGTGAATTTATTACCAGACAGACATGCAAAATTTGTGATTATACAGTGGATTACATGTGTCCTACCAAAACTAGCAAATCTCCTCATGCATTCGCAATGTGCTCTATCAGAACCGATCTCCTCAAGCAGGAAAACGAGAAAATTGACAGTTTGTAGATTTATCTAGACTTCAATTTACTTCTGACGAATCGGAATTTATCCCCGATTACATTTAGACTCCCATGATGAAAAAATATTGAAAATTTAACTTGCATCTTTGTCAAGAACAACTTAGAAATGTAAGAGTGTCACAATTTTCGTCATGTTTTTCGTGGGACGATTGATTTTGCGAGAGTTACACTTCATATACAAGAATAAACTATACATGTTTCTAATCGTGAAAGCATTCGCCACAGCATAGCAGTCTCTGATTTTGCAATATTCGAGCAGTAAAAAAGAAAATTTCAATTTTTGACATGTACATACCTTGCGAAGCGTCTTCGTGAACTCTCCTCCACCAAAACCGGAAGTTATCCTCACGAATTTCTTTGCAGAACCAACTGTTCTGCTTGTGCCGATTACCAGCCGATTACCAGCCGTGTTAATTCAACCTATAATTGAATCTGGTTGAATTTTGCGTTTAAGTTCATATACAAGCTGCTACAAGTGATATAGTGATTATCAATCATTTTCTGCATTAACACTTTATAACATTGACTTAAAGGACCATATCTGAGCAATTACAAGTGGAAAAGGGCACGATTATATTTGATCTATGAATAGATATGTGCAGCTAGTGAAGACTCGTTACAAAAGTAGCTAATCTTGACCTCCATTTACAGTTTTCAATATGTTAAATGAGACCAACGGGTGGGGAGTTACCTGTAGTGTACGACAGCTCATTGTCTGTAAATTATATAGAAGAAGGGAAGTTTACAAAATGTGGTGAGAATCAGATGTGGATTCTGAAGACCTCTAAAGATCTGTTAGAGTAAATACAATCTAGATCCCTCTCCTCCTGCAATAGTATTAAAACATTTGACTTCTCTACCCTCTACACAAGTATTCCCCACTTTAAGCTGAAAAACAGATTAAGGGAATTGGTCCAACTTTGTTTCATAAAAAAGAATGTCCAACGTAGATACAAAGACCTTGTGTTAGGAAGGGACAGATCATCAACATGCTCGTGTTTGGTTTGATTGACAACATATTTGTTATGTTTGGTGGACGTGTTTTTCAACAAATGGGTACAAACTGTGCTCCTCTTCTCGCCGACTTGTTTCTTTATTCGTATGAGGTAGACTTCTTCTTCTTCCAATAAAGTTCATGTTTCACTCACCACAACTATTTCTGGTTTTCGGGTATCAATGACTTTCCATTTCGTCTCATTTTTTTTTTGATACTTTGAGTGTTGACTATAATTGTTGTAAGTTTATTTGCTGGTTTTAAATTTTTTTTTCTCACTTTTGTTCCTAACTGATTTAACTGGAGTTGATGTACACTGGTGAATCAGGTGGATCAATTTGATCATCAGACAGTGCTGGGCAATAGAACTGTTGACCGTTGGTGGGGTTGTTATGCATATTACTGTGTGTTGTATTTAGCGAGCAGCATTTTGCATATATATCCATGATATGTTTTACTTTGATAGTATGTTGTATGTGTTGTTCACCGTGTTGATGCTGCTTGTGTGGTACCCACATTGATAATCGTCACAGTGGATTCCTGCATGATCATCTAGAATTTCATCACCACAGACAAAACAAGGGTATTCTAGGCTGGTCTGTGGATCTGGGTTTGGGTAACAATCGGCGGAATTCAATATAACAATATAACAAGTGTACACAAATATACCAAATAGCATCTACCTCTCCTGTGAAGGACTTCCGTGACAATTGTCCAATGTTTTTTTCTTGTGTTTATAAATATGCTTGAGCGGATAAGTTTTATTTTTGTTGACGCTCAGAGATTGAGGGTCTTGACTTGTTAGATGTTGATTGACTTATCGATCATGTGTGTGCTGATAGTGAAATATTTGTGTACATGGGCTTCTCAAGAATAACGAATAGAAGCCAGCCCAATCCTTTAATTTCACATTATGCTATAAAGATGATTCTGTCCTTTCACTAAATAATTCTAGGTTTGGTGATTTCGTTGATCGCATCTATCCCATTGAGCTTGAAATAAAGGAGACCACAAATACAGATAGGTCTGCTTCATACCTTGACCTACACCTCGAAATTGACTGTGAAGGTCGGTTAAGAACGGAACTTTACGACGAAACAGATTATTTCAATTTTCCCATTAAACATTCCATTTATATGTAGCAACATTCCTGCATATGGAGTATATGCGATATTCTAGAGCTTGTGGTTCCTATCAGGATTTCCTTGATAGAGGGTTGCTGCTAACAAGGAACCTACTGAACCAAGGGTTCCTATTGGTTAAGTTGAAGTCATCATTTTGAAAGTTTTACGGTCGCCACCATGACTTGGTTGACCGTTATGGAATATCAGTGTCACAAATGACCATTGATATGTTCCACTTGTCGTAAGCACCTCCAGGTCCTTTCCTCATTCATGAGTTTTCACCGGGTTTGTAACTAGATTAACACAACGGGTGTCACTAGTGGAACAAGAACTACTTACCCTTTCAGATCACCTGAGTTCACCCCGGTTCTTAGTGGGGTTCGTGTTACTCGATCTTTAGTTTTATTTGTATATTTTGTAGATCGTTGTTTGTCCTTTTTTCCGTTTGCTGTTGGCCATTATGTTGTCTGTTCCTCGATTTACGGATTCTGATTACCCCTTTGGTATTGTCAAACTCATCTTACACTAGAACGGATCTATATAGAACTCCCTGTTCTTAGTGCCCATGTAGACCACCCTTTCCGCGTTCCTAGTGCCATGTGCCCGCGTGTTTTTAGTGGTCAAATTGATGTACCCTATGCCTATAAATCGTTGGCTATGAGAAATTTGCGAGCATGTTTTAAAGTGAATTTTTAACAGAAGTTGTAGGAGGTATTTGGGAAGAGAAAGGGCCAATTTGTTTTTAAAATGGCATTCACTACAGTAAAATATAAGTAATCTAATTTCGAAAATCAAAACAAATTTGAGAAAGGCCGAGAAAACAATTGTGTTGCAGATTTACTATTAACTTTATCACTATGAAAATTTGACTGTGAATACTTTATTGTATGCACAGTTACTACACGAAATTATTTCATTGCAAAATATTATTATGTCTAAGAAAAGAACATTTACATATATCTACCCTGTTTGTTGATTTTTTATCGACGCCCTGCGTTCTTAGTGCCAACTCCGGTTCCGTGCAGCAGAACACCCGGCGTGTATTGTGTTTCTTTTATTTTATATGTCATTCTTATATTTTATTTATAATTAAGTGCAATTAAAATATACATTGTATATATTGTTGTTTTAATGAAGAATGCCACAATTGTTTCTGTCGTTAAAGAGCTCCGGTCGGAATTGTTCTGTCATCTTCCGGTAGAAGTCAATTAGGCATGTTTGACATACAGACGACGACAAAAAGTAAGTATTATGATCATATAGTTTTATCATATCTTGAATCCAGAAGATGTCGTGATCGGTCGATTATTTTTGCTTGTTTTTACCTATATATTACTGTAGTTATCTTCATCGATTACTCAGATATAGATAAAATGATGGACATAAACAATGAAAAATGCTAATAATAAGATTGAAATCATCAAATAAAGCTATAAAAAGTAGTTTATATGTGTAATTAAAGTACACAAACCCTTTGTAATGCTTATATACATGATAGTTTGCACTGGCGTGCCACCATGAATAGTTTTAGACTTACTACAGTAAAAAACACAATGCTTATTTACGTACATTCGTTCCGGCTCTGTCAGCCACTACTTTCCGGTTGGGTCGCAAAAATTGTGTTTCAGTAGAACCGGTTTTGTCTATGTAAAAAATTGAAAGAATAGCGAAAACAGCTCAATATCACAATTATGTTTCCTTTCTGTAATTTATTTAAGGTTCATTATAACACTTGTCAAGGGTATGTTCGACTTGCAAATTGATAAAAAGAAAGAAAAACAAAAAAATGTCTTCAATGAATAAAAGTTGTGAAAAAAAACAACAACAGCACATAGTCAAAATATTTTACATGTGGCTGTTTTGTATAACATTAAAAGGAAGAAATACAAAACGGTTTGCGCAGAATTGGCATTCACCAAGTCACCTTCGACAGAATGGTCAGGATTTTGTATAGAACTTATAATTCTTTTTCTTTATTTGCTATATAGCAGTTGAATTATTGCAATATTCAAAGAGTGTTTGATCAAAAGTAGGAACTCTCATTGTTTATATAGATATCAAGTAACTCTTATTGTTTTGGATTATTTTTTGTTTTCAAATAATATATTGAAGGACAATAAGAAATTTTGATTAAAAAAATTAATAAAAATTAAATAAAAATAGGGAACCGCATCGGTAGCGTAATTGTTAGCGTGCTCGCCTCGAGTGCGATAGATTGTGGGTACGAGCCGCGGTCTTGTCAAACAAAAGAATATAAAATTGGTATTTGTTGCTTCTCCGCTAAGAACGCAGCATTAAAGAGAAAGACTGAGCAACGACTGGTTGGCTCGGAATCAGAATAATGTGTCTGAGTGGAGCGACATATCTACCCAATGACTGTTGTTAGCTCACCTAGAAACAGTAACAGGATTTATGCTTATAAGCTAATAAATTTATAAGCGCGGACTTCACAGAGGACACGATCAAAAATGATAAGAACAATGCTTGTTTCTGCTCTTTTTAGACAATTTGACAGTTTCTTTGGGGCGATAGATACAATATACGTACATTGTCGGAAAATATATAATTCATTTCCACTCGCTGCGAAACAGGTAAGAAAAACTCGTCAAAACTCGTATATATAAATTTTATATTTTCGACAATGTATATATATTGTCTATTTTTTCTCTCCCTCGTTTCACTCCTCAGAATTTTTTTTTTTTTATTAACTAATATAATGTAATATAAATAAGACTCGACACAGTGTAGGGTTGTGCGTTCATTACAAGATCGCATAGCATTTATTATAAATATATATCAACATAACAAATTCATTCAGTCTGTCATTTCTATTCACCCCCCGCAATGCAAAATATATACCAGTGATTGAAATTCTTTTGGCATTAATATTGGTGGATGGGCGGGGGACTATAACATCCATAGAAAAAACTTTTGTCGTATTACAACTTGTAACGAACGTTGCATTAATCGAGTACACCTAACATTTTCTTTGTATACAAACTGCCAAAATCGTCCGTGCGGAAAGGAATTCAATACTACAGCCTTTGTTAATTTGCTTATCTGTAATGTTAATGTAAACATTATACTGTGAACAAACTTAAATGTATCCATGAAGTTATTTCCACAGTGTTAGAATTAGATTTTTGAGCTGTCAAATTTTTGTTCTTCCCTCGACGGGATTTGAACTCACACCATTGATACACTGCAGCGCCATTCGCTTAGCCTTACGTCCAGCGCCCTAGACCACTCGACCACATCCACTCCCTATAAAAGGAGCTTCAATAATCGTAGTGTTACCGAGCTTGTCTCGAAAGGCAAATCTAGAGATAGACGTAAGACATGTGTATAAGCGTGTGTAGATGGTACATACTCAGCAATTTTTAATATATTGTATAGGATAATGAAGAATTCATTATACAATCATAGAAAATAAAGTATATTATGCAAACGTCTAAGCAAGTGACAACCATACAATATAATCAAAGCGCAACGCCAAGGTCACAGAAAAATCCGATCAAGGGGAAAAGTGTTTTTAAAATTCCTCACCCACCCTCACCAATTATCTGTCAATAATAAGAAGTTTTGTTCGTTTTTCTGCTGTTGTTATTTTATTTTTCAGATAGAGTCCTTCCCTTAAGTGAAACCTATCGTCACGGCTGGAGGAAAGCGAAAATAGCGACACAAAGTATTCATATTACAGGGGCGGATCCTGATGGGGGGGGGGGGGGGGGGGGGGGGGGCACCCGGCGCGCGTCCCCCCTAAAATTGGAAAAAATATGATTTTTTGGTGTAAAATCGTGATTTTTCACACGAAATACCCCAAACATGTTCGCGCCTCCCTCCGCAATGGGAACAAATATGACTTTTTGGCGTAAAATCGTAATTTTTCACACGAAATACCCCAAAAATGTTCGCGCCTCCCTCCGCAATGGGAACAAATATGACTTTTTGGCGTAAAATCGAAATTTTTCACACGAAATACCCCAAAAATTTTCGCGCCTCCCTCCGCTCGGCGCAATTTTTTTAAGTGCACCCCCACTAACTTGAAATCCTGGATCCGCCCCTGTATTATGTTGTATTATTTTAATGGATTTGTTTATAGGCTGAGCTTCTGTTCCCATGGATAATGTGGATATGGTTTATATGAACATTATGATTTGTTGGAATATTATAATGGTTATGTGTATATATTTCGGGCCTGTCATTGACGTTTGCCGGCGGCCCATTATCTCCAAGCGGTGGCCGTACAATTTGTACAATTTGCCAAGCAAAACAATCAATAAAAGCTTATTGTTTATTATTTGTCTATTTTTATACTGCCCCGAATAGTCTTGGATAAAGTATATTATACAAACGTCTAAGCAAGTGACAACCATACAATATATCTGTCCCACTGTATATATATAGGGAGTGGATGTGGTCGAGTGGTCTAGGGCGCTGGACGTAAGGCTAAGCGAATGGTGCTGCAGTGTATCAATGATGTGAGTTCAAATCCCGTCGAGGGAAGAACACAAATTTGACAGCTCTAAAATCTAATTCTAACACTGTTTGGTTTAATTTTCAGACGTATATATATATATAAGATAAGATAAGATAAGATTTTATTGTCTAATCAAGGTCCCAGCAAAGGGCAGAGTCATTACAGTGATTTATATTACACAAAAAAACAATAAACATTCTAATACATAAAAGTAATAAACAGTATACAATATATATGTACAGTTTAACGATCCCACGCCCACGTCAGGACATGTACGTTGACTAATCTATAGACGTTCTATAGACTCGTATATATATACATATATGTTGAAATAAATCATATTGCCGAGTTAGTTAAATCAATTCTTTTTGGTTTATTTATAAAACGCATACGACACAAGGTCACGTTTTGTAATACCATGACAATACAGCAATAGACGCCAGCATGTCTGCAAGCCAGGACTCTCGCTTGATTATTTTTTCCAGTCGTCTGCCGATCGTGTGCAGACTAAATATCGTGGCATAACTTTAGTTGTTCAGAGATCCATCTCCATGTAAATAGAGAAATTCCCAATAATCAAACTGCAGCGTTTTGCAATGATTAATATATATGTACTTCGTAATGGGAAATATTGATTTGAGAGCAAAATGGTTTTTACACATGTTCAAAATAAGATATTTTCTTATCCTAAAATTATGCTCCTTGTTTAATACTTGTAGATGAGATAGCAACGTATATATCTTTAACAAACAAAATTGTAAAATAATATTATTTCCCTGTAAGGAACCTCTAGAGTATTATGTGCGTGTGCACAAGTTCACTTGTTATTGCAACCCACAGAAATGGATGCTTTTCTTCTTTGTTGTTCCGTTTACCTGTCACTGGTTAGTGTAATATTATGCAAAACAGGTAAGTAATTTTTATTACTGGACATATTACATAAAATCTGATCTTGTAAGCCTCGTTAATCGATTATCATTTAAAGACACAGAATAAATAATAAACTATAGCATAATATCTAAAATGACGACGTAAGAATGCAAATGTCCTTGAAAAAACATTGTTGTTACATAGTGTTTGTAAACACATTTGTATATACATGTATACACAAACAAAAGTTAAGCACCCCCATGTTTTTTTGAAATGACAAATGATACAAGTATCACGAGATTACTGACCAGATAATCTCAAGAACGCAATGGTGACCTGTTAGGACATTACATTGGCTGTAAGAAACCACAAAAAAAATCAAGAAAAATGTTAATTTAATGAATATTTAATCACAATTTTTGCAGTAAAACATGTCCATTTTAAGTATTGACCTTCACAGTTCAAAAAGCACGATAAGATTACCATTTTACTTTCAAAACGTCGCTTATGAATCACTTGACGACATCTATTGTTCAAAGTTCAGTACCGGGTGTAACCCCCACGTGCTTGGATAACGGCTTCAACCCTGCGTCTCATCCCTCCAGTTAGACGTCGGATGTCCTGTTGTGATAGCTGCTGCCATTCCCGATGCAATGCTGCTTCCATCTGACGAATGCTTTGCACAGGATGTTCCCGAGCCTGTATACGACGGCCTAACATGTCCCAAATATGCTCTATGGGATTCAAATCCGGGCTCATGGCTAGCCAAGGAACAGAAGTCACGGCTTCGCTTTGGAGGTAAGCGGTTACTGCTCTTGAACGATGAGGCCTGGCGTTGTCATCCATATACACAGGCCTTGTAGCTAGTGGGTGGTTGTCGAAATGGGGGACAACAACTGGTTGCGAGACGTCTCTGATGTACTGATCACCAGATAGATTGCCTTGTATGGTGACTAAATCCAGCTTGCAGTCATGAGAGATACACCCCCAAACCATTACTGAGACTCCACCGTAAGGGACAGTTGGCTGGATGTTCCTTGGGGAATAGGCTGTATTTTTGTGTCTCCAAACCCTCATCCGGCCGTCGGTTACATGAAGCAGGAACCGGCTCTCGTCTGACCAATGGATCTTGCGCCATGTCCTTAAATTCCAACCACGTCGTGCTAAACACCATGCCAAACGTGATCGTCGATGTCGGTCTACCAACAGTGGACGTTTAATGACTCTGCTTGACTTAAGTCCCGCTGATTTCAGACGGTTTCTAACTGTTCTTGTTGACAGACGTCTATTGGGCAGCCAATACGGGACTGGTTGCGAATGGCATCCGTCTAATCAAACGCTGCAATGCCCTGTCGTCACGATCAGATGTTACCCGTGGTCTGCCGGATCTTGGCAAGTCTTTCACATTGTTGGTTTGTGTGTGTTTTCTCACCAGTCGGCTGACTACAGTATAGTGGTAGCCCATCTGACGTCCAATAGCTTTGACGGATATCTCTGTTGTATGCATGCCGATTAATTGCCATCTTTGTGCTTCTGATATTCGCCTTCGTACAATGCTTACTGAGAATGAATAATTTTGTTAAAACACCGGACTTAAATACCCAAATTCGAAGCGTGATCATACTGAATTTTGAGTAATGCGTGATAGGCATGGTTCACGTACATGCAGTAGGACAGCCAGCGTGACAGGAGAGCTCCAAAGTCAAGTCCCAGTCACGTGACTTTCGCTTCATTTTTTATGAAAAATGACGTTCAACCCTTCGCTTAAAATACGTCGGTTTACAATAAATATTTATGCTTGAAATCAATTAAAATATACGGAAGATGTCTATGGATAAATAGAAATTTATTGTATCACTTCAGTTTTTATTTATATTGTGCACAAACATCGAATGTTGCTACTTGAAGTGGACTCAATTTCAAAACAAATGTCAAGGTGGTTCTATTTAAAAGAGAAAATTTAATTAAAACAATATGATGGCTTTCTGTAACATACATTGCCTGAGGAAATCATCTAGGATCATTGTCATACAGACAACTAGTGTCAATGTCTTGTGGGATGCAATTGTTCCACTTAGCCCTACACCCACCTTGATCGGATCGACCATTTGCCAAACATCGAAATTCATTGTCTTTCGGAACACATCGGTGGTGTTCCTTAACATCAACAATAAACGACACCTAAGCGTACATCCGAAAGAGTATATTTCATTTGGGAAATGGGTGTCTATGTCTTTTTTTTAATTTTCTTGTATTAATACCGTATTTTTCAGTTTAATTGAATTATTTGTATTGCAATATTGTTTTAGACATTGTGCATTTTGTAATTTAGACTGGGGAATTACTATTTATTATCACTTTAAATTTAAAAAAAAATCATCTATGATTATGATACTAGACTTGCACAGGGAATGTACAACAATTAATAATTTCAATTTAATTTAATTTCAATACAACAGGTACAAGATAAATAGAAAGAAATAAATGTGTGGAAAAAATAAAAGCATGTAAACAAAAATTAAACGAATTGAAAAAATATGAAAATATTATAAAAAAAAAAACATGTAAAAAAATTAATAATTTTTTTAAAATCTAAGAAAAAAGGGAAACCTTGAGACACAAAGGGGCATAAAAAATTGTATTCAGATATCTTAACCCTTCCTATTATATCAAGGCAAATTAAAAAAAAATCAGTGTAAGCAAATATTTTTCTTGAAATTAGGAAATTTTATTATCTGAATGAAAGCTACATGTATCAAGTTTCATGTTTATCTCACAATGTAAATATCAATGTATTTGGAATATTCATGTGTTTGACACAACTACAAACTAGCTTTTATAACATATATGAGTGGTCAAGTTGTAACAATTCTTTCCCTTTGACATTCACAAAATGACCAGCATTTACAAAATGAGTACTTAGGTTGCAATAATTCTTTCTCCAGGACATTCATAAAATGACCAGCATTTACAAATATGGGTACTTAGTTTGCAATAATTCTTTCTCCAGGACATTCACAAAATTACCAGCTTTTACAAATATGGATACTTAGATTGCAATAATTTTTCCACCATGACATTCACAAACAGAATGATTATAGCATTCACATAAAAGACAGACACAAAATGACTAGCATTCACATAAAAGACACATACAGAATAACTAGCATTCACATAAAAGAGCATATTGAATGACTACCATTCACATAATTTTAAGACACATACAGCATACTTGCATTCACATGAAAGGACAAACCAGAATTCCAAATTTCACTAAGTAAATTAAATGACTAGAATAGAATGAATATGTTTTCTGTTGGCAAAATAACCAAGTATTGGTTAATATTGTTTAAAATTGAAGTTAAAAAAAATTATTTTATTTGTTCCAATGACTGGAAAAAAGTTAATAAATGGGCACATTTTGAAAAATTCTTTTCTGTAAAAGAAAATTTATAAATTTCGGCATTAATATTCATAGATAAAAGATAATTATATTTCTCATAAACAACAGGCAACATAAGTACCTTTTCATCTAAAAAAAAGCATGAATAACAAATTCAACAATATGTTGGAGTGTATACAGGTCTAAATGTCTGTAGAAACTTGTTCAACAACTTGGTTCTGGTTCAATATATCTATAAGAAATTGAAAAGTTTGAGATCTTGTTTCAGCTCCACTTTCTGACCTAGAAAATGTGTTACAACTGTTATAACAATATGTACCACAATATAATTTATCTTCTGAGCCAAATTCTTTACAGAAATTTAATTCATTCTTGAAATGTTTAAGATAAGTCCTGGTTTTCAATTGAAATTGAAATAAACCTTTTGACTTTCAGATGAAGTTTCACAAATTACACAAATTACACAATCAAAAATTTCTTTTCTGAATGACTTTATTATAATTTATGACACAAGGTGTCTTGAAAACTCATGGCATTTGTTTGATGATGTACTTTAAAAATAATTGGAATGCTGGTCCATTTTTTTTACTTCATGGATATTTTAGAAGAAAAAAACCATATATATATATATATTGATTTTCAAACCTGTATGAATATATATATAAGACTTATCATATATTCTTATTTTTATTTATTCAAATATTCAACCAATAAACATCACAGGAAACTTTGCATTTATACTCATAGAATCTGAAACTAACAGAAAATAAACATCCATTTTATTTAATAGAATCTGTAACTTTGCCCCTTTGGTATCTTCAGACTCTTGTTAAAAAAAAATAAACATCCCATGTCCAGTCTGTATATATATATATATCTATCTGCAATGATCTAAAACTAACTAAAACTGGAGGTTGTCAATACCATTGGCACTGAAAAGTAGCATGTACACACATCAATAAGTATTTCAGGAAAACAGACTGAAAATGAAAAATAAGGGGGGGGGGGGGGTGTAAATGCTTGACATGAACTAAATATGTAGCCTTATGCTATGCCATGTTAATCTAGAGTGAATTTAACATAATCTTTCACCATTCTCTGCATGACAAGATCATACATTATAATGCAGTCCTTTTTATTTCTAAAATGTATTTATTAATTATGTCAATATTTTGACATGTCCATAAATGCCATGGTCCTAAATTCAGAGAACCTCAACACATCAATTGGAAACATAATTTCAAGATAATTATGGATGCTGTTGAAGATTATGCCAGAAGGTGGATAAAGAGAGAAGTAGACCAAGATCCTGAGTTAGAGTCCTTGTCAGACTGGGTTAGAACAATTAGGTCTCTAGTACAAGGTCGGATTCACAAACTAAAAAATTGTGTTAATAGTCGACCTAAGTCTGTATTTAAAGACCAAGAAGCTGTTAAGTGTCTTTCCTCTCTTCATGACAAATATGTTGTCGTTCCTGCGGACAAGGCTTCCAACAATATCGTGTTTGTATGTAAATCATATTACTTCGAATGTCTAATCAAGGAATTAGGCATAAATAGCAACACCTCTAGTAATACCACATACAAACCAACTTCGTTCGACAAAGATGAAATCCTAGCTAACCACAGATCATTCATGACCTCTTTAAACATTCCCTCTGGTAAAGAGTCTGAGGATTTACCCTATTTATATTGGATACCTAAACTCCATAAGACACCATACAAAGAAAGGTACATAGCGGGATCATCAACTTGTTCGACGAAAGAATTGTCTATTCACCTGACAAAGATTCTGTCTACAGTAAAAGAGGGACAACAGAAATATTGTGAAACTGTTTACTCGCGTAGTGGCATAAATCACATGTGGATTTTGAAAAACTCTAAAGATCTTTTGGATAACCTGAAATCAAGATCTTTCTCTCAGGTATCCTCCATCAAAACTTTTGATTTTTCAACTCTATATACCACCCTACCGCATGACAAATTAAAAACCCGCTTAAAAGAAACAATTCATAAAGCTTTTAGTCATAGAAACTATGGCTCAAAATTTGTTGTGTTAGGCTACAATTCCACATATTTTTCAAACAAAATTCATAAAGGTAAAACATGCTACTCCGAGGAACAAGTGATCAGTATGCTGGAGTTCCTCATCGATAACATATTTGTCTCCTTTGGAGGGACACTGTTTCAGCAGGTCGTCGGCATACCAATGGGTACGAATTGTGCCCCTCTTCTAGCCGATTTATTTTTATACTCATACGAGTCGGAGTTTCTTCAAAAGCTTGTAAAAGATAAGAAGATTCATGAAGCTAGAGCCTTTAATTTCACATACAGGTATATTGATGACGTTTTATCTATCAATAATTCTAGATTTGCAGAATTTCTTCCATTGATATATCCTCCAGAGCTGGAAGTTAAAGAGACCACCGATACAGCTTCGTCCGCATCATTTTTGGACTTATACCTCGAATTTGACGACAGTGGTCAACTCAGTACTAAAATTTATGATAAGCGGGACGACTTCAATTTTAAAATCATAAATTTTCCAAACATGTGCAGCAATATACCAGCTTCTCCTGCATATGGTGTTTACATCTCGCAATTGATTCGCTATGCAAGGGCCAGTAGCAATTATTCTGATTTCCTGAAACGTCATCTTCATCTGAGAAACAGGCTACTGGACCAGGGCTATAAAAAGATTCGCCTTATTCGATCTCTTAAAAAGTTTATATTCCGATACCAATATCTTGTCGAAATATATTCCGTCTCTGCAGAAATAATTATAAGCGATGCATTTTCATATAGTGAAAATGTATAAAGATAAAGAAGTCCAAAATGTCAAGAATTTTTTTGTCAATGTGTGACGTAAAAATATTTTTGACATTTACGTCACCGAATATGGTACTGCTTTGACAACTATTTTACCCATTTTGTTCCTGTATTTAAATACTGTTACAGTGACAGCCGGAACCTTTGAACCGTAATGAGAGCGGGAGGTTTGGCGCCTTAAAATCTGATTCAACCCACCATTTCTTTAGAAATGCCTGTACCAAGTCAGGGTCATTACGGTTTTCACAGTTTTCCGGTTGTTGGCTGATTTTGTCTGTTTATATAATTATGAGTTTTGACTTTCCCTTTATAAGATTGTTCGGAGTTCGGTAATTTTGTTATTACCTTTATGGAACGAGTCAACGAAAATGAAAGATTTGTTGTTAAAAATGGAATAAAATGACTTTATATATGTGTGACTATGATTGGTCAAGTGGTTCTTTCGTGTTTAAACAGAAACAGTCACATTTACATCCTAATAGATCGATCAATCTATGAAAAAACCCAGAAATATTTGGTTAGAATCTCGAAATATAGTGCTTCTTGTTTACATCCAAATATGGAATTCTAGTGACGAATGATGGGGAAATATGCAAATAATCCATACTCTAATACGTGTTTCTAGCTATTTTTACCAAATTTATTAATAAACAGCCAATGGGATGCAATTGTTCCACTTAGTTAAAGAGTCTATTTTTAGCGCCATTTTTTTTTACAACATTTCATCAGCAGCGGTATCCCGAGTTCCAACGTTGATTTCAAGCAAACGATATCATAAATACACGTATTCACGCGTCAGTCACGTTAAAATTTTATTTAAAAAATGGATTCAATAAAAATGAATACTTCTTTCAGTTTTATTTATGAAAATATTCAGTAAAAACACATGGGGTGTCGACGTAAACAATGCATGACCGCTCACTTGTAAAGCGTCATGTCTAAAAAAAATAGAGTTACGTCCCTTGATTTCGGGATTTGACTTTGCATTGTTGGAGGTACGGAATCTGTGCGTGGTTTCCCGACTGATGACTAGTCGATATTAGACATAATGGTCACACCTGTGTGAGCACATCTTTTTAATGGAACATTCTTGTTATAATCAATATAAATATTAGAATCTAAACTTAGTGTAACTTATTGTGTTTTAATATATCAGGGGGTGCTTACATTTTTTCTTTGTGTATATATCATTGTTGAAATTAATTACAAACATTAATATGCACCAAAAAGGAGGGGGGGGAGGGGGGGGGGTGACGTGGATCTAATAATTTCACAAAGACCTTACTGTGCATTAAAACATTGGAAACAATCATATTACTCGCACCAAATTGAGGGGTTATGGTGTTTAATGCCACTTTCACCAAATTGATATATTAGAGTTTGTGATTGAAAAACAAAAATCACCGCTCATCCTAAATGATTTTATATGTACAATTTCAAAGATCCTAACAACGTTGAACATATTATTACATGTACAAGCAACCTTTCAATAGATTATAGAACCCATTTTCATGGACTAGATTATACTTGACTATATCTAGGTTCAAGGGCCGATAGTCTGTACTGAAATAGATTGTGTAAACATGACGTAGACAGAGCAGTAGACTAGGTGATAGATGGGACTATCGAATGAATAACCTTGACTTTATCTAGCTCATTGGGAAGGAGGATTACAAGTACATTAATAAAAGACAGTACAACTGTAACGACATAATAATTAATGACGAATTTATTTTTAGCAAAATATAAAATATAATGTAAAATAGAGACTGTTTTGAGTAATACAAGCTACTAGAATACCACTATTTTACTACGAAAGAAAATCATAAGATTCTCTTCCTTCCCACCCTCCACCCCTCCTCAGGTACAGGTGCATGACCTTAGCCGGTTACGGCTGTCGTTGTCTATACACTTTACTTACTTTACTTGCACCCAAAGACTTTTTAATCGTTTGGCTTTGAGCGTACCTGTTGAAGGTTATTCCAGAAACTTCTCGTGCGCACTAAATTCCCACGTGGTATAGTGATGCAGGCTACTAGAAATCCACCATTTTGTTACGAAACAAAATCCTAATCTACAATTTGGAATTAAGATAAACATGATAAATGACACGTCACAGGTGTCAATTTATAAACCTATGTAATAGCTCTGTATTTATCTTATTGGATCAGTTCGTTGTATATTCTAATACCACTAGGTCGTGGCCGTGATCGTATGGTAGTTGGATTTACAACTACCTATGCAATCAGTGCCTATCACCACTGATGTTGTGAGTTCGAATCTCGATCAGGGCGAGGTGTACAACATTATTTGATAAAGTTTGTCAGTGACTTGCGACAGGTCTGTGGTTTTCTCCGGGTCCTCCGGTTTCCTCCACCAATAAAACTGTCCGCCACGATATAGCTGAAATATTGTTGAAAGTGGCGTTAAACACCATCAAACAAACAAGCAAACAAACATACGTACTCTACTACAAGTATGACGAAAATAAATTAAATAAGGACAGTGGAAGATGTTAATAATAAACAATCTTATAAACCTGCTTATAAGATGGCTTTGATATCTGTATGACAAGAACGTAGATATATAATTAAGTGTGCACCACGTACACATTTCAGGAATAACCAGTCAAAATATTTAAAACCAAATAGTTTAATAGTCTTTAGGGAATAAAACCGATAGCTAAACTTGACTGTGGTTACCTATGTCTGAGGGAGATATGGCTTTCTATTCCTTAGACTGTCAGATATACCTTATAATAGTCAAAACAGAGTAAGATTATCTACAGGTAGATATGCTTAACCATAGTCAAACCAATGGATCTTCTACTTTTTCCTCTATCACTGCCAAGACTGGATTTGACTGTATATATGAGTAACACGGCGGGTGTCTCATAAGAGGCAGGAACTGCTTACCCTTTGCGAGCACCCAAGTTCACCCCCAGTATTTTAGTGGGGTCCATGTTGCTCATCTTTTTAGTTTTTTGTGTTGTCCTATTATGTGTCTTTATGCTCTAAAAACGATGTTCGGTTCGTCGTTTCCTCCAGTTGTTTGTAGGACGGAGCATGTCTTATTTACGTTATTTGTGTTTATTTGAGTATGGTGGTGTTCAACACATATTGTGTTGTGTTTTTGTTTTGTGTTTCTTCGTCTTGTGTACCCTATGTTGTCAGTTTCTCTGGATTGTCCTTTTTTGATTGCCCCTTCGGTATTCTCTAACGTTTATATAGGCCATGTATATCTTACTATATTCAAATAAACGTTAGAAAAAACCAAAGAGACAATCAAGAACGGATAATCCAGAGACATAGGCAGCACTGGCCACAGGATACCGAAAGAGGACAAACAAATAAAAAATACCAAAACACCGATGCCGAAAATAGCTTTGGCTATTTATCCCTTATTCAGACAGACATATGTTACTAACTTTTGTCAAACCAATCTATGGCTACATGTACACTTTACTATGGTCAAATCTAGTCAAGGATATCTATGCTATACCTTACTTTGTATTGTTTTATTTAATGTCCGAAATATCAATTAATGGCATTTCAGCATCGAAGTAGATAACTTTTATATCAAATTTCTTGCTATGTTTTAAACATACGAATAGCTTGGCTCTATTTATTTGTAGAACCAATGAGTTGTCATAAATGCACATCAAAAAATGAACCAAAATGCATTGATGCCTTTGGTGGAGAGGACAATACATTTCTCGAGGAATGTAAGAACGATAGAAACATGACTGTATCATGCCGGAAAGAAGTCAATGATATAGTAACATCTAAACGTAAGTACACATACTTATATTGTAACATCTAAACGTAAGTACACATACTTATATTGTAGCATCTAAACGTAAGTACACATACCTATATTGTAACATCTAAACGTAAGTACACATACTTATATTGTAACATCTAAACGTAAGTACACATACTTATATTGTAACATCTAAACGTAAGTACACATACTTATATTGTAACATCTAAAGTAAGTACATATACTTATATTGTAACATCTAAACGTAAGTACACATACTTATATTGTAACATCTAAAGTAAGTACACATACTTATATTGTAGTATCTAAACTTAAGTACACATACTTATATTGTACCATCTAAACGTAAGTACACATACTTATATTGTAACATCTAAAGTAAGTACACATACTTATATTGTAGTATCTAAACGTAAGTACACATACTTATATTGTAGCATCTAAACGTAAGTACACATACTTATATTGTAACATCTAAAGGTAAGTACACGTACTTATATTGTAACATCTAAACGTAAGTACACATACCTTTATTGTAACATCTAAACGTAAGTACACATACTTATATTGTAACATCTAAACGTAAGTACACATACATGTACTTATATTGTAACATCTAAAGGTAAGTACACATACTTATATTGTAACATCTAAACGTAAGTACACATACTTAAATTGTAGCATCTAAACGTAAGTACACATACCTATATTGTAACATCTAAAGTAGGTACACATATCTATATTGTAACATCTAAACGTAAGTACACATACTTATATTGTAACATCTAAAGTAAGTACACATACTTATATTGTAACATCTAAAGTTAGTACACATACTTATATTGTAACATCTAAACGTAAGTACACATACTTATATTGTAACATCTAAACGTAAGTACACATACCTATATTGTAACATCTAAAGTAGGTACACATACCTATATTGTAACATCTAAACGTAAGTACACATACTTATATTGTAACATCTAAAGTAAGTACACATACTTATATTGTAACATCTAAAGTAAGTACACATACTTATATTGTAACATCTAAGCGTAAGTACACATACTTATATTGTAACATCTAAGCGTCAGTACACATACTTATATTGTAACATCTAAACGTAAGTACACATACTTATATTGTAACATCTAAAGTAAGTACACATACTTATATTGTAACATCTAAAGTAAGTACACATACTTATATTGTAACATCTAAGCGTAAGTACACATACTTATATTGTAACATCTAAGCGTAAGTACACATACTTATATTGTAACATCTAAAGTAGGTACACATACTTATATTGTAACATCTAAAGTAAGTACACATACTTATATTGTAACATCTAAACGTAAGTACACATACTCTTATATTGTAGCATCTTAAGGTAAGTACACATACTTATATTGTAGCATCTAAACGTAAGTACACATACTTATATTGTAACATCTAAAGGTAAGTACATATACTTATATTGTAACATCTAAACGTAAGTACACATACTTATATTGTAACATCTAAACGTAAGTACACATACTTATATTGTAACATCTAAACGTAAGTACACATACCTATATTGTAACATCTAAGCGTAAGTATATTGTAACATCTAAACGTAAGTACACATACTTATATTGTAGCATCTAAAGTAAGTACACATACTTATATTGTAACATCTAAACGTAAGTACACATACTCTTATATTGTAGCATCTTAAGGTAAGTACACATACTTATATTGTAGCATCTAAACGTAAGTACACATACTTATATTGTAACATCTAAAGGTAAGTACATATACTTATATTGTAACATCTAAACGTAAGTACACATACTTATATTGTAACATCTAAACGTAAGTACACATACTTATATTGTAGCATCTAAACGTCAGTACACATACTTATATTGTAACATCTAAGCGTAAGTACACATACTTATATTGTAACATCTAAACGTAAGTACACATACTTATATTGTAACATCTAAAGGTAAGTACACATACTTATATTGTAGTATCTAAACGTAAGTACACATACTTATATTGTAGCATCTAAACGTCAGTACACATACTTATATTGTAACATCTAAACGTAAGTACACATACTTATATTGTAGCATCTAAACGTAAGTACACATACTTATATTGTAACATCTAAACGTCAGTACACATACTTATATTGTAACATCTAAACGTAAGTACACATACTTATATTGCTACATCTAAACGTAAGTACACATACTTATATTGTAACATCTAAACGTAAGTACACATACTTATATTGTAACATCTAAACATAAGTACACATACTTATATTGTAACATCTTAATAAAAATTTCATTATTTAGGAACTGTAAATTTCAATAATATATAAGATAAGATAAGATAAGATAAAATAAGATAAGATAAGATAAGATAAGATAAGTTTTATTTATAGTCGGCATATTTAAAAATAACAATACAACACAAGACCTAGTGGGCTTTTGACCGACATATACCTAATACTTCATGTCAGTGTCAAAACACTGACTACTGGGCGGATGATATCCTCGGAGAATAATAGTCCACCAACAGAGGTAATTTTGATTTTATAATGATCATGGAACTATTTTTCGCGTGTAGTTTAAGTTTTCTTAGCGGAGGTACGTGATGTTAATATCAATGTGACCTTTCCTGATATTTTATTGATATATTTGACATTTGGAGATGAGACTGATGTTAAGTCACATAATCAATGAAATTATATCTTAAAATAATTATGTCCTTGAAGTCTAAAATTAGAAGTGGCGCTAAGCACAATAAACCTAAACTAAATAAATACCACTCTGTAGGAACAATACCAAAATCAAACATCAAAATAGAAAGAGGCAAAATTGATACCACTAATACACAAAAACATTACAATTAACTGTCCTGGCTTGGTACAGGCACTTCAATAAAAGGTGGCGGGCTTAAACATTACCATTAACTGTCCTGGCTTGGCATAGGCACTTCAATAAAACGTGGTGGGCTTAAATTAGTTTGATGTTTAGATATATCAGTGTGGCTTAGAAAGAAAGTACATTTTAAGTACACCAAGTAGTACAAAGTAAAATACGAAACTACTGCTTAAATAACTTTTTAGGTGAAAGGTGCTAGAGAAATATTGAGCAAATTAGTTTAGTTTCACCCTGTCCTAATTATCCCAAGGAAGTCACGTGCTATAGGCGACTAAAAACTTTATTTGTTATGAATAATTTGATATAAAAAAAAGTTCAACTGATATATTTAGCTCCTATTATATAATTTCAACCAAAGAGCATATCTACTATTTTTTTTCCCACATTGTAAAACAAGGTCCATGGGTTTGGCCATGCACCTACGACACCCTAGTGTAAACCATAGCTTATGTAGAATCTTCTTTTTAAAATCGTAAGCTAAGTAATTATATCAGAGTCTTTCACTCCTCCGCCAATAAAGCAATAAACTGACCGCCACGATATAGCTGAAATATTGTTGAAAGTGGCGTTAAACACCATAAACCAAACCAAACCAGAGTCTTTCACAAAATGTACTCTTACTGATTATATGGAATAATGCATTCTATTGTAATGAATATCTTCGTACGTCTGTTACTTTACAGTTAATGATACAATCAATAGTCTGATTCAGCACACAGAAAAGATGATTTAACTATAAAAAGGCCATGACTTTAGGTGTAAAACCACTAATTCACTTTTCAAGAAAAAAGTTCCTTTCATTTTGTAGTATTGTGAAAACTACTGAATGGAATGGAATAATTAAAACTGATAATTGAAGTTAAATATATAGGGATTATTTTGAGCCCAAATTGGATGGACTTAGTTGTATTTTGATACCTCTATGGAGGATTTGATGCATAACCTATAAATACTGAATTTTGGGGGGATGACCAAGCTATTTTTAGAGTAGGTGTTTTCCGTAGCCTGGCATTTCACTGCAAGATTTTAAGCATGCCCTGATATTTTGACAGAACGTAGAGGAATCATGTACGTTTCAGAAAATATATGGTCTTGGAAAGGTTAAAACACAAATTTAGTAGAAAACCTCAAAGAAATTAATTGGTGGTTTCACACCTTTAACGATTCAAAAATACACAACGTCTTCTATCATTATTACATAAAAATCACGAATTCTACAGGATTGCAAGAAAATACACAACGTCTTCTATCATTATTACATAAAATTAAGATTTCTACAGGATTACAAGAAAATACACAACGTCTTCTATCATTATTACATAAAATCAAGATTTCTACAGGATTACAAGAAAATACACAACGTCTTCTACCACTATTACATAAAAATCACGATTTCTACAGGATTACAAGATGCTATAACAAATATATTTATAAAAAGGGGGAGGGTAATAGAGGACTTGATAATCTATATGTCTGCGTATAAAACGAGTTATAAAACTATATGATCAATTGGTTATTACATGAAATAGGAATATTGTCAATCACGACGGCCGGATAAGAGGCAGAACAATCGATTACAAATTACAACAATATACAAGTATATTACATAAGAAGAGTTTGAAGACACCAAAGGGAGGTAATCAGAATCCGTATATCGAAGAAGAGCAGACAACACAATGGCCAAAAGAAAAAGTACAAAACGACAAACAACGATCTACAAAACATACATATAAAACTAAAGATCGAGTAGCACGAACCCCAATAAAAAACCGGATGTGAACTAAGGTGCTCCGGAAGGGTGAGCAGTTCCTGTTCCACTAGTGACACCCGTCGTGTTAATCTAGTTACAAACCCGGTAATAAGTTGTGAATGAGGAAAGGACCGGGAAGTGTTGACAACATAAAATATTGCATTAATTTTAACATCATTAATAGTATGTAGAAAAACAAACAGGTATACGATTTCATAGACATATTTACTCAATAAAAAAACGCACCAAGTAATTGAACGTCCCAACTAGATACAGTAGAGCATATTTTATCTCAGAAAAAGACAATGTCCCCAAAGGAATTCGATCTTGGACCCTCTCGCACTGCTAACAATCGCTCTACCAACTGAGGTAAAGGAGATCTACGTTCACGAATATACCGAATGGTAGTTATGAACGTATTATGGTTCCTATAACCATAGGTAGAGGAGTGTTCCCGTTACATATGTACAGATTCATTTAACGAAAGATAATTGACAGCAAAGGAACATGAGAAAATAGTTCTTCGTTAAACTTGAGTAACATGTCAACGTAAACAATAGGGCTTTAATTGTTCATACCATTGTACGTTTAATACAGTAAAATATCTTTATTTTGTAATGTTAATTATTATTATCAATTTTTTAGCAACCCTCTACCTCAGGTATTGTTTCTACACAGACGGATTTACACCCGACGAGAAGTATAAGGCAATGGGAGTAACATATTATACGTGTATGACATATGGATGTAACGGACAGTCATCTGTCAAGTCCGCCATTGTTACCTTGGGGATAATAACAATATTTGGTACACTATTAACCATGTGAACATATTGGAAACAATTTGTGCAACCACATTCGAATTTGTGATACCGGTATATAAATGACAAGTGTTTTGTAGAAAATGTAGAGCAGTTTGTACTTAGAAATCATAGTTAATGAACGATTGATGTAGGATAGTTGTGCTTACACTTTATTGATTAATTACCCTATCAGCACACTGTTTCAGTGTTTATTCCAGAATGGGGATGAAATCCATATAACACCAAGTTTCTTAAATCATTTCGAAAGCATTTTCTTACTTAATAAAGATGTATACAAATTGAACAATTCATTGTGAAAGACATTTCATAATTTCTTACAGGGATAGTCTCTATTACTTACAAATTATATTAAGGCACATCACGACGAGTGTCATTAGTGTAGCAGGAATTGTTTAAAGGGTCATTACGGTTTTCACAGTTTTCCGGCTGTTGACTGATTTTGTCTGTTTATATACTTATGAGTTTTGACTTTCCCTTTGTAAGATTGTTCGGAGTTCGGTAATTTTGTTATTACCCTTATTTACCATTCGGAAGCACCTGAGTTCACCCTCGTTTACTGTGGGACTCGTGTTACTCAATCTGTAGTTTTCTGTATAGTTTTTTGTAGTCCATTGTTTGTCATTTTGTCTCTTTCTTTTGGTCGTTGTTCATCTTCGAGTTATAGCTTCTGATTACCTTTATGGTATCTTCAGAATTTTCTTAATGAGTATATGAAATTATAATTAAACTACATATATGTTGACAGTGAGGATCATATTTTAATTTGGTTTGAAATTTCATAGAAAATTTAATATGACAATGGTTTTTTGTTTTTTTTACAAATATTGTGTGCATGTTTTTGTTTTATTGTCTATATATGCATATTCTTATGTCGGATTTAAAAGCTCATTAGAGCTTGTGTTGTAATGTTTAATGTTTTCCGACTTTAAATAAAGCTTATTGTATTGTATTGTAGGATCTAAAACTCATATTCGATTGTAAATCTCATTGGATTGAATCTCGATCAGTAGATGTGACACAAGCTTGTTTGGGTAACCAGTCAATGATTGTATTTAGGTATAACAGAGGTGTTTAAATTAATTGCAACTATTTTGTAATTTTGTAATACATTTGTGATGGTTTTGCAAATCAATGTAAAAGAAACAATATAGCAATGTAAAATATTGTATGTTTTGCTTATTAAAAATATGAAAATTGAGTATTTTCCAATTCAATTAGAATTATTGGTGAATAGAAGCAATGAATATAACAAGATATTGACTAATAAAATGCCTTTTATAACACAATTTCTGATCATTTTGAAATGATGTGGTCTTCATATGGAATATTGGAGTCTGTACTGACAACAGATAGTTTTATAATCTAAACATGTGTCTATCTATGTCCCCTTAAGCCTTTGAGAATTAATAATGCATGACATGTTTCATAAATGTGAAAGAGGATACTTACCCTACGGGAACATTTGATCTTAATCCTAGTGGGAACAATTGATTTTATTCCTAGTTCTATATTTAAGGCGTAGTTTATGTGATTCATTTTAGATGTGTTTCTCTGTGTATTGTGGGATCCTGTACGATTTCCGCGTTAAACGATTTTCGGTTCTGACTCCCAGTTGTTTGGTGTTATGATTAAAATTAACAACAAAATACTACAAAGTCGGAACAGTTGTAAATTAAAAACAAAATACCACAGAGTCGGAACAGTTGTAAATTAACAACAAAATACCACAGAGTCGGAACAGTTGTAAATTAACAACAAAATACCACAGAGTCGGAACAGTTGTAAATTAAAAACAAAATACCACAGAGTCGGAACAGTTGTAAATTAACAACAAAATACCACAGAGTCGGAACAGTTGTAAATTAAAAACAAATTATCACAGAGTCGGAACAGTTGCAAATTAAAAATAAAATACCAGTCGGAACAGTTGCAAATTAAAAACAAAATACCACAGAGTCGGAACAGTTGCAAATTAAAAACAAAATACCACAGAGTCGGAACAGTTGCAAATTAAAAACAAAATACCACAGAGTCGGAACAGTTGCAAATTAAAAACAAAATACCAGAGTCGGAACAGTTGCAAATTAAAAACAATATACCACAGAGTCGGAACAGTTGCAAATTAAAAACAAAATACCACAGAGTCGGAACAGTTGCAAATTAAAAACAAAATACCACAGAGTCGGAACAGTTGTAAATTAAAAACAAATTATCACAGAGTCGGAACAGTTGCAAATTAAAAATAAAATACCAGTCGGAACAGTTGCAAATTAAAAACAAAATACCACAGAGTCGGAACAGTTGCAAATTAAAAACAAAATACCACAGAGTCGGAACAGTTGCAAATTAAAAACAAAATACCACAGAGTCGGAACAGTTGCAAATTAAAAACAAAATACCAGAGTCGGAACAGTTGCAAATTAAAAACAATATACCACAGAGTCGGAACAGTTGCAAATTAAAAACAAAATACCACAGAGTCGGAACAGTTGCAAATTAAAAACAAAATACCACAGAGTCGGAACAGTTGCAAATTCCAATCGAAAAAGAGACAAAATCCCTAACACAAATATACATGACCGCCCACTTTCCTAACTTGGAACAGTCGCTTCAATAAAAAGTAGCTGAGTTGATCGAGATTATGCGCCCCACCCCCTCTTAGTAAAATGATGGTGTCATAGTCCAGTCAATAGACCCGTAGACCCAAAACAAATTGCAACATAAATTATAAATACGCCAGCATTTTCACTTTAACCCATAGAGTAACCAATAAAAAATCGCCATGAAAATTTTATGTATTAAAGACAGAAATTAAGATAAAAAATGAGAACTTTTTACTTCTATCGTTTTGTCATTACGGATCCTCCATAGCCGAATCAGAGATTTTCCGGAAAATACAACTCAGACGAAAAGCAATGAAAATAGGAATTATCATCCATATCTAGGTAAGCGTAATAATAATATAATATATTTCTATGAAGTTACTACAACAAGTATGTTCAATTTTACCAAAACACCCATGAAAAGTGAACAAACAGGTCAATATCTATGTCATTCAAATTTAGCAGACGTAATATCCCATAATGCACCATTCTCAACCCAAAAAGAGCTTTGTAAAGCCTTTTTAATTTACTTTCTGCTAAATTTTGTGTAAAAATGTGTTATTAAATATTAGACAGAGATATTTATTGAAGTGTTTGATCGAATTAGCACTTAAATTCGCGGATTTCCATAATAGGTAGGTGCGGACGGGAAAAAAATCTATGGAACGCCAGTTTACCATTAATGACTGATAAATTTTTGTTTTCTTACGACATATTTTATTGTGCAGAGAACATGACTTAATATTGTAGTACAAATGAATTTAACTTAGTCATCTCTCAAAAGTCATGTGACCTCAAAGCGAGAATACCACAAAGACAAGATGGCGGGACTAAGTAGGTGAAATCAGTTAATATCGAAACATTTTTTATTATAATGAGCTAGAAATGAATAGTACCAAGTAAATAAATATGAAAAGCGATAGATAAATATATAGCGAAACGAGTTATCCACATGACTCCGCTCTCACAAAGCGTTTTGTTGTGAACATTACTGTTGAAAGGTGCGACGAATTCTTGGTCACAGTTCCGCAAATTTTTGATAGGGTGAAATCCGTAGCCCTATGGTCGTCAAAAAAGAGAGAGAAAAAAAGGACCATAAAGGGTTACGGTTCCGCAGCTACAAGCAACCATGTACTCTTTGAAAATAATTTTAATGGAAAATTGTCAGTCTCTTCAATCATGTAGTATACGGCCCATGCAGCAATATACGATTGAAGATACCTTTATATGGTATTATTATTATTATTATTTTATTATTTCATTATGAAGAATGTACCAGGTTGCAAGACTACTGAGCTGAATGCATGTTCACAACTGTCCTATTAAAAATGATACTATGAATAAAAAGTTATGTTACATGCTATGAGAAGTTGTCATTTTCTTAAGTAGAAGGATTTACAAATGCGGTCTATATATTAGGTGATCAAAATAATTCCATCTTTCCTCTTTTTAATGATTGTATAATTTTTAATTCCGATTTCATATTCTTTCGTAGCTTGATTCTGCTGAAAACGAGTGTGGGATAATTGTCCCACATAGTAAAGCCCTTATATGTAGGACATATGAAAATGAATTATCTTTAATTATATTTCATAACTTAACAAAATATTTTGCATATCTATCTCAATCAGCAAAACAGCCAGAGGTCATGCTTGTCTTTTAAAATTGTCCTCCTGAGTGGGATATCCTCAATCACCTGTTAAACAGTTGTGAGACAACTATGCTTATATATACATGTATATATATATTTTTTTCTTTTTATATATGAATACCTGTATTTATTCCTAGTGTGAACAAGCTTTACTGCTTCCAGCAGATCATATGTACTTTTATAAATAAGTAAACACTATATTATTACTGACCAAAAAGAAGACAACACATATGACTGATTGTTAGTAAATTATTAACATTCCTAAAAAAAACCTACCAATCAATCAATCAATCAATCAATCCATACATATCATTATCAAATGAATTAAGGAAGGAGATGTTTGTTAGCAGTTATGAAATGATATGACAATGATTATGATTTCCATATATAATTATGAGTTCAAAATATATAGCAAAACAGGAACACCCTTAAGTGTTTTTATTATTATAATTAGAATTGAAATCCGTCAATAGATGAGTCTGAATCTGACTCAGGTAACCGTGCATTCTGTATAAACCGTGTTAGGGTAGGAGGAAGAGAAGGAGGTGGTGGCTTATGAATTGTTGGCCTATTAAGGGCCACCTTTTTATCTTTTAGCCTATATTTTCTTATGACTACCTTCTCCTCCTCACTTAAGGGAATGAAGAGGTGTGAATTAGTGGTGGGTGTGGATATCTTTTGGATGACAGTCTGCAAACGTTCTCTGTGTGTAAGAGCAGCCATGGCCTACAACAAGGTGATAATGGTTTAAGGAAGTGCATAGAATAAAATGAAAGTGTGCAAAATGCAATATAATAATATGATCATTAAGATGAAACCTTAAAATTAAAACAATATGACTTCCAATTTTTTCTTTTTTTTTCTTTTTTTTCCCACCAGGGATTGTTTTTATTTTTCACAATTGTGTTGACTGAACGCCGCTTCGAATTCTTCCTATTTATACTGCAACTTTGCCGCACAGCCAAATACGGCAAGTCTTTTCCTTTTTCCTTTTTTCCCACGACAAGTTTTCGTAATTTATTTTATTTTAAAACTTTCTGAATAGGAAATCATTATAAATTGTATATTTTGCTTTATATTTCTAAACTTTAATTTTAACATTATTATCCAAAACTATGATTTCCTGTATTGCGCTGGAACTATATTTTCTGGAGGTGAGTATCTTGATGCATTCTTTCAGCAATTTTGGTCAGAGATCGTGTCCTGTGCTCTCAGGCCATAACCTTTGACACCTGTTTGCGTCATATGTTACTCTGTTCATTCATACTAATTTATACTACGCTTAATACTGTATTACTATACCTGGGCGGACAGCCAACACAAATACTACGATTTTTCTTTTGTGACAATACCATGAAAATAAATTATATTTGCAATATTTTAGTTTCCTTTTGCTTTTATCGTTATCAATTAATTGTTCTTTTTATACATTCTAGATATATGCAAAAGATAAATTCAACATAGCTATGCAACTACTAAAGTATATTGTTTGACTTTAGAACCCTTTATATTAATTAATTCATGAAGATATTTACAAACATTGTGTATTGTGAGTATATTTCTAAATACGATAATAACGTAGATATCCAATTTAGTGCGTACTATACGTTTCTGGAATAACCTTAATCTGATACGCTCATAATCAAAAAATTGCAATGCCAAATAATCTAAAAGTCTTTGGATACAAGAAAATCAAAGGTTAGTTAAATAGTCACATGCACGTATGATTTAATCTTTATCCAACCCATTGTCTCCTATGTGTCTCTATGTGTATGGGGAGCCTGTTATCTTTCCTAGATAAGACAAATGATAAGCAAGGAATTAAATTAATGGTCATATATTAATAATACGATGAACGTAAGAGCGTCCACAAATATTATTTCAATATTACGGTTAAGAAATCAGTTGTGTCGACAATGCTTAAAAAAATTCCACAAGTCGGCATACACAGTTGATATTCCTGATTTATCTGTAACTGACAGAGAGACTTTGGCAAATACAGAGAGTTCACAGCTCTGGTAAGTACAAAAGCTCATTGCTAAATAGTAAGTGCTTCTTATGTTCGCAAAAGGTGACTTCATGCTACCAAAAAATTCTGTACTTGTTTTGTCCTGACTGGCCTTTTTGGAAACATTAGAAAGATTGGAAGGTCTTTGGAAAGTGCAAATTAGATCGTTTTGACATATTTCATCGATCATGTAGATTGCACAGAAATCCCATGAAAATCTTTTACAAGAGATACAAAAACCCTTAATTTGGACAACATCCCTGTCTTTAGAAGTGACAAATCATATTGTGTGTTTTATCTGCTTTGATAGGGACACCTAAACTGTCGGCCAAAGTTAAAAATGTATTTAGCGAAGAAAGACATTCTGATGTGTCAGCTTTTCCCACAAAGAAAAAATCATCGAGCAGGTGAGAAAGTTCCTTTACATTGAATTTAGAGTTTAAAATCCACTGTATTAATGAAGAAAATGATTCGAACATTTGACAAGAAGAAGAAGCACCCATGGGTAAAACACGAAAATATCAAATTGACCTTGCCAATGAAAACCCAACAAATGGTGATCATCTTTATGCATAGGCAACAACAAAAAGGCATCCTGAATGTCACATTTTGCCATTTGGGGCCATAAAATTGAACTAATTCCACCACGGTTTCAATATTTTGATAATTAACAGTTGTAAATTCAGAAGGGATGCAGGAATTTACTGAATTGCCTTTTGGGAATGATAAATCATGATTTAGACGGAATTGTCCATGTTCCTTTTTAGGAACTAAGCCTAATGGGGAACAAACAAAATTTTGAAAGGGGGGTGTATAGAATGGACCTGAAATCCTTAATTTACTCATTTCTTTTTTTAACTTCAAATTTACTGTCTGCTGAGGGATTTTCACATGCACTCCTATGATTGGGAGGAAAAGAGCTGACATGGCTTTCAAAGCTTGACTTAGTTGAAAACCCGAAAGTAAACCAGTCAATTAAAAGTTTTCTAAGATTGGAATCGTATCCCTTAAGGAAATAATGTAATTTAATTGCCTTTTTTGGTGTTGGCATTTGTTCTTTTGGTATTATCTCCGTTTTCGCCTTCCCTGCAGGTAGTGGAACAGTTTGTTGTTGCAATGAATGCATTGATGTTTAAGATTGCATGTTGCTTGTTCATTGCATACTCATGAGCTATACAGAAAGCCCAGCAGAAGCCAATCGGGAATTGCTGCTGGGCCCTTCTGTGAAAGGGCATACTCTGCACTTTATTGATTCTATGAATTTTTTTTTAGAGCCAATGGCACTTTGACTAAAATTGCTATGAGCTGCCGACCGCCACAGTTCATCATTGATTGTACCCAATTCAAAATTCATAAATTTTCTAACCGTACGAAAACTCTCATCATATGACTTAGCTGCTTGAAAGCCAAACTGCTTAGCCATATTTCTTATATTATTTCCATACTTGATCAGATCTAACACAGAATTTGATTGATTTGTCAAATAAATAGACATAAAAATATCATAGGCATTAGCCCATTGTCAAATTGAGAACATATCTTTCTTGTTTTTCCTGTTAGAAATGGTCACATTATTATTTTCAAATAAAACTTCACCTATTTTGTCTTCATCGTCTTTGTGGGAAGGTAATAAAGCAGCAAAATCAACATACATGTCCCGCAAATTAGAGACCTATGCTTTTCATTTACATTAAAACCCAACGGTATGGAATATTTTAACAAAGGAACTGATGAGAAGTAACAGTTTTGAGTACCTGTGATTGCATTGTCATTGTTCACTTGCAAAAGTTCAGTGTCCGATGTCAGTGGTGGTAGGAAAGTAACTTGTGTTGAAGGTTGAGATATTAAATTGTCTCTTTGAGCAGTGTTCGAAGCATTGTTATGCATGGTACTGAATGTAGAATTAGCAGTAGTTATATGTTGTCCTGACATTACAGTCCTCTGGTTTTGAGCGGCAGTGTCAACTGGCAATGATAAAGGTGCTAGAGGTAACACAGAATTCTTCAGTTGGTTCAATAAAGATGCAGCAATGTCGTTTGCAGAAATATGTGTATTCTGTGAGAATGCAACCGGACTTGCTAAGTGTTCATTTGATATGTCACCAACAGATGATAGTGATTGCGCGATTTGAATCTGGGGCCTAGGGTCGTCCTTTTGTGAGCTCCGTTTCCTGCTTGTTCTTCCATTAGTGCCCGTTCGAGATGTGAAATCTTGTCCGTTCGAGATGTGACATATTGCCCGTTCGAGATGTGAAATTTTGTCTCTCTAAAGGAAACACTGGCTCTCTTAATTCGACAGGAGCAGCTCTTCTCCTTGACCTTGCCTTGGTTTTTGGCATAATGTCTGTTTAAAAGAGGAGGGGGAAAAAACAACATGAAGGCTGTATTAATAATCCATATAATAGATACATTTGTATACATAACATTTGTACAATTTTATCTTGCACCCTAATGTTGAACAAAAGTTTGTATATACATGTATGACAAAAACAAATCAGATGTTGATCATAATTAAAACATTGACACTTTCATTTAATTCAAATTCCAAATGAAGCATTGCACATACTGTATACATGCATGTTAATTAAAATTATAATTACACATAGCATAGTTTCAGTAAGACACCACAACCCAGCAAATTCAAAAAACCATGATTTATCTAACCATAGTACTGATGAATGTGTTAAATAAACACAACCATATAATAACCTCACAGGCAAACCATAATCCTGTGAATAAACCATAAGATTCAAGATTCTTTATTCTCATAAACCAATGCATTACAATGATACAGAGATAAATACAAACATTCAATATCAATATTTGCACATACATGACAAGAGAATGGATGTAACACAATAAAAACACAACAAAGAAGGAGAGAGATGTGACTAACCAGGAGGACGTGTTTTTGAAAAAATAATTTTGATAAATTTACAAAGGTGTCTTAACTTAATTTTATTTC
Organism: Bathymodiolus brooksi; assembly: GCA_963680875.1. Lineage (NCBI taxonomy): Eukaryota > Metazoa > Mollusca > Bivalvia > Mytilida > Modiolidae > Bathymodiolus > Bathymodiolus brooksi. The sequence continues at coordinate 121,581,970 of OY804576.1, read as the reverse complement.
TAGATTGGAATAAATTAGCAAATTTTAAAACATTAACTCTAGTCAAATAGGTAGAATCCAATAGACGTCGTATATCGTCGTGAAGAGATGGGCACTGTAGTACATAATGGAATTCATCACCAATCTCATTTTTATCACATATGTTACATGTCCTATTTTGTCTCTCAATGCCTTACCATAAGCTCTAAGTGAAATTGAATAAATAAAACCTTGATCAAGTTTCACATGAGAGCAACCATAAACAATAACATCTAAACCATGTTATTTTATCAGTACAAACCATTATTTGAATAATGCCAAGTTGTGGTCTGAAACAATGTAACCGTAATAATCATAATCTGTATAATTACATGTACTGATAACATGGATAAACCATTAAGACTGTGTAAATGTGTACATGTATGCTTAATTAATTATCATGAACTATCATTTATCTTAAAATCAATTGATCAGCATAAGGATTGGTACCATTATCAATACATAAAAGAGGGAGAAAAAAATTAGTGCGTCGATTTTCAATGTGTATGGAACACTAGATGTAAAATGTCAGTTGAGGATATGTCAACAACGGTATCAAGACAGTTCGGCACCAAGACATTTCGGCACCCGTTGAAAAAGCCAGTTCGGTACCAAGAAAGTTCGGTATCACCTTGAGACAAATCGGTACCAGGACAAATCGGCACCGCATTTTCTTTCAAACAAACGTGATTAGCTTTTCAAAAATAAAATCAAAGAAAATAAAAAAAACAAAAACAAAAAAAAACCATCAATGATCGTTTAAATGCAATCAAAACTGTTAAGGATTGTATTCCTTTTTCATTCCAATGTTAAACCTATGGGAAATTTTCAGAAAGTCCCAAGGTTTTATTATTCAAAATTTTATTTCGAAAATTGAGGACAAGAAATATGAAGTGTTTATGCATGCACTCCTATGACTTACTTTTTATATAAATGTCATACCTGGCGTAAATTCCATAAACAACAGTGCAGTAATTTAAACGGGGGATTTTCCACAAGTTTTCCGTAGGCCGGTTAACATTGGAGAGAAAATCCTTAAACACAATTATTAAAAGATAAAATACAGAAAAAAGGATTACAAGACATCAAAATCACAATTCTTACCATAATATTATACAAGGCAAACATTAACATTACCAAGAACAGAAGAAGACAAATAATATGAACAGTTTCTTTTCATCAATAACTGAACGTGGATCAGGATTAGAATCGGCATAATCGGGATCTTTTCCGGAACAGACATGATTAAAATTTGGAATTGGTTCAAGGCTATTGGAAGTTTTGTACGTAAAATCAAAGAAAAAAACACAAGTGCCGATTTGTCTAATTGAGGTGCCGAATTGTCCAGGTGCCGATTTGTCTTGGTACCAAAATGTCTCACACAGGTGTCGAAGTGTCCTGGTGCCGATTTGTTGACTACCTACCGCTGCTTGGACATTTCTCGCATATATTTCTAAACCTTCCTGGTTAAGATATACCATATCATTGAGTAACAAATCGGGGGTGTTTTGCCACAATCCCCTATGTGACCAATATGTAATGTCATTTCGTGTACATAATATCCTTTGAAGCGTATTGTTTACATCGTAAACTTTACCATTGTATGCATAATTAACTTCGGTTCTCCGGAATATCTCGGAAGTAATTGACCTACAACCACGTGACGTACCTGAAAACATGTTATTATGTAATCGGCAAATATAACGATGTCCCTTGCTAATTTAGAAGGATCTGCTTCACCGGCCAAATCGTTACCTCCAATTTGCAGAAATACACAATGCGGCTTAAAATCAGAAATTATTTTCATTGATTGTTGCCTTTGGATGCATTTAGGGCCCGGTCGAAGCGTTCCACCTCCCAGACCGTAAAATTCAACTTCCATATCTGTGCCATCCAGGCCTAAATTTAACCGTCCTCGATGCCGATTATTGAAAGTAAATGAATGTAATCTATGAATAAACGAATGGCCAAAGATTAGCGCTCGCCGGACCATGATTCAAAGGCAATTAAATAAAAAAAAATAAAAAATTAAGTTAAGGTTCGCCTATACCTTCAAAATGAATCCAATTCGTCCTGTAACCTCTTCGCCCATTCTTTGATCAGAATTCCTCTTTCGGAATTTTCCCGGATAACCACTAAAAGTCTAACAAAAATTCTGGTCAGGAATTTAATGGCCGACTGATAGCGTGGGTTAGTTCTTGCTGTAACCCAATAACCCCTGTTAACATTAACCAAGTGACTAATCAGAAGGATGCATGTAACATATGAATAATTTAATTAATCACTACTGTCCATTCTTGAACCAATAAAGATAATACTATTACTGATACACGTACTAATCATGCTGGGAATTTACAGGCAGAAATTGTTTTATCTTGGGGACCGGCCATTTAACTTGCAGGGGGAGGCTATGGTTTTTTTTTCGTTCAAAATTTTTTTTTTCGGACAACACGAGAGTTCGAATATTTATTTTTTTTGTCGCGCAAAGCGCGAATTTTTTTTCCGGAATTTAACATTAGGTTATATGACAAAAACTCTGAATCAGATTATATTTTGTTCCTCCACCAAAATCAGAATATTTTTTCAGCAACATTGGGAATCAGAATTTTTTTTTTTAGAAAAAAAAACATAACCCCCCCCCCCCCCCCTTTCAAGTTAAATGGTCGTTCCCTTACAATAAATGTTCTTTCCCTGTAAAGAACCCCTAGAGTACTATGTTCGTGTGTACAAGTTCACTTGTTATTGCAACCCACAGAAATGGATGCTTTTCTTCTTTGTTGTTCCGTTTATCTGTCACTGGTTAGCGTAATATTGTGCAAAACAGGTAAGTCATTTTCGTTACTGAAGAAATTACATAAAATCTGATTTTGTATGTCTCGTTAATCGATTATCATTTTAAGACATAGAATAGATAATAAATTATAGCATAATATCTAAATATTTTGATGACTCTGATTCTATGGTTAACTCATTTAACTCTATTTTGTTAGATAATGCTAATATATCAGCTAAATTTATTCAAAAGAAACCAAATACTAAGGTTAAAATTAAATCTAAAAGAAAACCATGGTTTTCAGAATCGTGTATTGTGTGTTACATAACTCTAAAAAATTACGAAAAATTGGTTGATAAATTTCCGCAAAATGCTCAATATAGGAAATCATTTTACTCTTTCTGAGCCCGGTATTGACGTCGCTGTAAATATGAGGAAAAGGTATACAGACAAAAAATATGTAATGAAATTAATAACAATATGGAAAATGACCCTAAGAAATTCTGTAGCCCTTTTCACAAAAATTCTTACGATAAAAAATTGTCGTAAGTGTAAAACTAAGATTAAAAAGAGTTTCACAAAAATACTTACGATATTCTTAAGTGTAAAAATAGTCCTAACTTTACGTGTAAAACTACCCTGTCCTAAGTGTAAAATTTTGATCGTAAGAGAAATTTTGGTCTTATCTTTTATCGTAAGTGAAAAAAATAGAAAAAAAGATGGACGATGTATTGGCGCTTCGACTTGAAAATAAGAGAGCAATTCATCGTTAGCGCATTTTCTCTGACCGTATGACAAACCTATTTACACATATTGATAAATGTTTATTGAAATGAATATGGTTTAATACAAACAGACGCTACAAATGGCATTGTTGTTTACTCCTTTTTCTGGCGTGACTAATAACAGAGTCTGTCTATAACGATGCATTCCGTACATTTACCTTTTCAATGCAGCAGTGTATCGTTTACATGACCAACAAAATCAGGATAATTCTCATTAATTTTAGATTTCAAATTGGGAACGATCGACAATCGAAAAGACTACTTGCAAACTTGGGGAGAATTCTTTTTTTTTTTTTTTTTTTTTTTTTATAAAAAACAGGAATACGGGATTTTCTTCTAGACATCTACTTCGCTTACAAAAGTTTTGTATGAACAGCCACTTTAGGACTGGAATTTTCTGGATCCAATGATATCGTTTTGATTTTGCCTTTATATTAGTAATATAATTTATTAATTTCTGGCAACTTCGATGATCATCGAACACTCTGGCAATACATGAACTTATGTACATTGATTCTTCTGTTATATTAACATTAATATATAACAGGGATATCTATTCGTCTTCATGATTGATAGATGATAAACACATCTTAATTTGGGTTATCTCAGAAAAATCGGGATAAATTTTCATCAGTAAAAGAACAAGCGTTTAATTTTATGTGGGATGGGATTAATTGGAAAAAAGGGGTAAATATTTTGCTGACAAATAATCGATAAAATGAATTATATGAATAGGGTTTTTTTCACACTTCAGATGCACTCCCTTAAAAAATACTTCTACCAAAAGTAACCACGCGTGGATGATGACGCACAACTCCAAGTAATGATAATTATTATAGATCATTTTAATTTACATGCATTAGAAATGTTCCTCTATACGAAAATCATACCTGTTCATATTTTGTGCAGTTATTGGTGACCGATTCATATACATTTTTTTGTATTAGATAAACATTCAATATAAACATACAAACACATCATAGCATAAAAACTGCTTATAAATTAGTGCCGGGGATATTTCATAGAATAATTTTATTAAAAAAAATGCTTTGTTGTGCTATGGAAATGAAACTAGGTTGCTAAGGAAGATGGTTTATGGTGTTTAACGCCCCTTTCAACAATATATCGGTCAGTTTTATTCGTGGAGAAAACTGGAGTACTCGGAGAAAACCATTGACCTGTCGCAAAAAAACTTTATCACATAATGTTGTATCGAGTACACCTAAGGAAGAATTTTTTTATCGTAAGTGTAATTTTAGTCGTAAGATTAAAATTTGTCGTAAGATAATCTTTGTGAAAAGGACTTAGGAATTGTCGTAAGATAATCTTAAGTGAAAAAGTTAGGACTATAGTTACGAATTTTTGTGAAAAGGGCTACTGGTCATTAATAAATAAGCTCAGTAATACTTCATCTGGTGTAGTATCAGATAACGTGCAGCACAAGGAGCTCGTGCAACATTTTATAAATCTCAACACTGAGGATAACAATCTGAACCAATTCCAACAGCATATTGTTAAAATTTTGGATGAGTTAATAAATAAACTAGAGACAGATAACAGGGTTAATAAATTAAATGATAAAATTAAACCTGAAGAAATAATCAAAGCCATTAGAAAATTAAACTAGAGGCTCCCAGGAGCCTGTATAGCTCACTTGGGTATAATAACAACATCAGTCAATAAAACTTGATAACTTCGGTCAAAAAATAACAAATGTAGCCCTCGTCATTGCAGACCCCCTCTCCAAAAAAGTTTGGGCAGGGGTTCCCCCTTTAATGGAAGTTATCAACATTGCTGTAAAAAACATAAATGTCAATGATTCTCAAAATTTAGCTTTTGCTACTTCACATTTTGCAATAGAGTTGCTTCCCTTTGATTATTTGAGTAACCAAAAGCAGTGAAAGTAAAAAAAATGCATTTCAAGAGGAATAACTCTTCACACAGTTGTCGGACATTTTCAACGGTGGAACCTTTTTGTAGATCTTGACATGCTGAACATTTTTGCATCTTAAACTTAACATCTATCTCTTATAGTTTTTGGAATAAAGGACGAAAAGTATTAAAATTTTGAAAATTTGATGAAAAAAGGTCAATAACTCCAAAATGGGTAATGGAATTTACTTCAAAATTGCAGGGTATGTAGATCTTGACATGCTGAACATGTTTGCCGTTAAACTTAACATCTATCTCTTATAGTTTTTGAAAATTTGATGAAAAAAGGGAAATAACTCCAAAATGGGTAATGGGATTTACTTAAAAATTGCAGTGTAGGTAGATCATGACATGCAGCACATTTTTGCAATTAAACTTAACATCTATCTCTTATAGTTTTTGAAATATAAGACGAAAAGTATTAAAATTTGAAAATTTTATGAAAAAAGGGCAATAACTCCAAAATGAGTAATGGGATTTATTTCAAAATTGCAGGTTAGGTAGATCTTGACATGCTGAACATGTTTGCAATAAAACTTAACATCTATCACTTATAGTTTTTGAAATAAAGGACGAAAAGTATTAAAATTTTGAAAATTTGATGAAAAAAGGGCAATAACTCCAAAATGGGTAATGGGATTTACTTCAACATTGTAGGGTGGGTAGATCTTGACATGCTGAACATGTTTGCTATAAAACTTAACATCTATCTCTTATAGTTTTTGAAAATTTGATGAAAAAAGGGAAATAACTCCAAAATGGGTAATGGGATTTACTTCAACATTGTAGGGTGGGTAGATCTTGACATGCTGCACATTTTTGCAATTAAACTTAACCTTTATCTCTTATAGTTTTTGAAAATTTGATGAAAAAAGGGAAATAACTCCAAAATGGGTAATGGGATTTACTTAAAAATTGCAGTGTAGGTAGATCATGACATGCTGCACATTTTTGCAATTAAACTTAACATCTATCTCTTATAGTTTTTTGAAATATAAGACGAAAAGTATTAAAATTTCGAAAATTTGATGAAAAAAGGACAATAACTCCAAAATGAGTAATGGAATTTACTTCAAAATTGCAGGGTAGGTATATCTTGACATGCTGCACATTTTTGCAATTTAAACTTAACATCTATCTCTTATAGTTTTTTGAAATATAAGACGAAAAGTATTAAAATTTCGAAAATTTGATGAAAAAAGGACAATAACTCCAAAATGAGTAATGGGATTTACTTCAAAATTGCAGGTTAGGTAGATCTTGACATGCTGAACATGTTTGCTATAAAACTTAACATCTATCTCTTATAGTTTTTGAAATATAAGACGAAAAGTATTAAAATTTCGAAAATTTGATGAAAAAAGGACAATAACTCCAAAATGAGTAATGGGATTTACTTCAACATTGCAGGGTGGGTAGATCTTGACATGCTGCACATTTTTGCAATTAAACTTAACCTTTATCTCTTATAGTTTTTGAAATATAGGACGAAAAGTATTAAAATTTTAAAAATTTGATAAAAAAGGGCAATAACTCCAAGATGGGTTATCAGATTTACTTCAAAATTGCAGGGTAGGTAGATCTTGCTGTGCTGATCATTTTTACCACGTATCAGATTTCTGATATTATTAACGGTTTTTGAGTTATTACCCAAAAACCTGCAATTTTACCATATGTTCTATATTTAGTAACAGCGGCCTGTTGGTGCATGGCATCACCGGAAACAATTTTGAAACTAGACACCCTAGTGATGATTTAGACCAAGTTTGGTTTCAATTGGTCTGGTAGTTTCAGAGGAGAAGATTTTTGAAAAAGTTTACGACGTACGACGGACGACAGACGACGGACGCCAAGTGATGGCAAAGTGCCAGGTGAGCTAAAAATGGTAAAAGTTCAACCGATGATTGTATCTCAAAATAGATGTTAAAGAATGGCATTTCAATACTGATAAAACCATTAGAGAAACTGTTCAATTTTATTTTTTAAAATGGAAAATTTTCAAATATATGGAATGAAAGTTTATTAGTTCCTTTGAACAAGAAAGGGAACAAAATTGACCCGAGCAATTACAGAGGTATTTCAATCAGCTCAAATTTAGGCAAAGTTTTTAACAGAGTAATTCATACTAGACTTTTACAATTTATTGAAGAGAGTAAAATAATAAGTAAAAACCAAATTTGTTTTATGGAAACGGATAGAACTGCTGACCATCTCTTTTTGTTAAACTCTATCATTGACTCTTATAAACAGAAGAAGAAGAAAAGGGTAGAACTGCTGACCATCTCTTTTTGTTAAACTCTATCATTGACTCTTATAAACAGAAGAAGAAGAAAAGGGTAGAACTGCTGACCATCTCTTATTGTTAAACTCTATCATTGACTCTTATAAACAGAAGAAGAAGAAAAGGGTAGAACTGCTGACCATCTCTTATTGTTAAACTCTATCATTGACTCTTATAAACAGAAGAAGAAGAAAAGGGTAGAACTGCTGACCATCTCTTATTGTTAAACTCTATCATTGACTCTTATAAACAGAAGAAGAAGAAAAGAGTAGAACTGCTGACTATGTCTTTTTGTTAAACTCTATCATTGACTCTTATAAACAGAAGAAGAAGAAAAGGGTGGAACTGCTGACCATCTCTTTTTGTTAAACTCTATCATTGACTCTTATAAACAGAAGAAGAAGAAAAGAGTAGAACTGCTGACCATATCTTTTTGTTAAACTCTATCATTGACTCTTATAAACAAGAAGAAGAAGAAAAGGGTAGAACTGCTGACCATCTCTTTTTGTTAAACTCTATCATTGACTCTTATAAACAGAAGAAGAAGAAAAGAGTAGAACTGCTGACCATATCTTTTTGTTAAACTCTATCATTGACTCTTATAAACAAGAAGAAGAAGAAAAGGGTAGAACTGCTGACCATCTCTTTTTGTTAAACTCTATCATTGACTCTTATAAACAAGAAGAAGAAGAAAAGGGTAGAACTGCTGACCATCTCTTTTTGTTAAACTCTATCATTGACTCTTATAAACAGAAGAAGAAGAAAAGAGTAGAACTGCTGACCATATCTTTTTGTTAAACTCTATCATTGACTCTTATAAACAAGAAGAAGAAGAAAAGGGTAGAACTGCTGACCATCTCTTTTTGTTAAACTCTATCATTGACTCTTATAAACAAGAAGAAGAAGAAAAGGGTAGAACTGCTGACCATATCTTTTTGTTAAACTCTATCATTGACTCTTATAAACAGAAGAAGAAGAAAAGGGTAGAACTGCTGACCATCTCTTTTTGTTAAACTCTATCATTGACTCTTATAAACAAGAAGAAGAAGAAAAGGGTAGAACTGCTGACCATCTCTTTTTGTTAAACTCTATCATTGACTCTTATAAACAGAAGAAGAAGAAAAGGGTAGAACTGCTGACCATATCTTTTTGTTAAACTCTATCATTGACTCTTATAAACAAGAAGAAGAAGAAAAGGGTAGAACTACTGACCATCTCTTTTTGTTAAACTCTATCATTGACTCTTATAAACAAGAAGAAGAAGAAAAGGGTAGAACTGCTGACCATCTCTTTTTGTTAAACTCTATCATTGACTCTTATAAACAGAAGAAGAAGAAAAGGGTAGAACTGCTGACCATATCTTTTTGTTAAACTCTATCATTGACTCTTATAAACAGAAGAAGAAGAAAAGGGTAGAACTGCTGACCATCTCTTTTTGTTAAACTCTATCATTGACTCTTATAAACAAGAAGAAGAAGAAAAGGGTAGAACTGCTGACCATCTCTTTTTGTTAAACTCTATCATTGACTCTTATAAACAGAAGAAGAAGAAAAGGGTAGAACTGCTGACCATATCTTTTTGTTAAACTCTATCATTGACTCTTATAAACAAGAAGAAGAAGAAAAGGGTAGAACTGCTGACCATCTCTTTTTGTTAAACTCTATCATTGACTCTTATAAACAAGAAGAAGAAGAAAAGGGTAGAACTGCTGACCATCTCTTTTTGTTAAACTCTATCATTGACTCTTATAAACAGAAGAAGAAGAAAAGGGTAGAACTGCTGACCATATCTTTTTGTTAAACTCTATCATTGACTCTTATAAACAAGAAGAAGAAGAAAAGGGTAGAACTGCTGACCATATCTTTTTGTTAAACTCTATCATTGACTCTTATAAACAGAAGAAGAAGAAAAGGGTAGAACTGCTGACCATCTCTTTTTGTTAAACTCTATCATTGACTCTTATAAACAAGAAGAAGAAGAAAAGGGTAGAACTGCTGACCATATCTTTTTGTTAAACTCTATCATTGACTCTTATAAACAAGAAGAAGAAGAAAAGGGTAGAACTGCTGACCATATCTTTTTGTTAAACTCTATCATTGACTCTTATAAACAGAAGAAGAAGAAAAGGGTAGAACTGCTGACCATCTCTTTTTGTTAAACTCTATCATTGACTCTTATAAACAAGAAGAAGAAGAAAAGGGTAGAACTGCTGACCATATCTTTTTGTTAAACTCTATCATTGACTCTTATAAACAGAAGAAGAAGAAAAGGGTAGAACTGCTGACCATCTCTTTTTGTTAAACTCTATCATTGACTCTTATAAACAGAAGAAGAAGAAAAGGGTAGAACTGCTGACCATCTCTTTTTGTTAAACTCTATCATTGACTCTTATAAACAGAAGAAGAAGAAAAGGGTAGAACTGCTGACCATCTCTTTTTGTTAAACTCTATCATTGACTCTTATAAACAGAAGAAGAAGAAAAGGGTAGAACTGCTGACCATCTCTTTTTGTTAAACTCTATCATTGACTCTTATAAACAGAAGAAGAAAAGGGTAGAACTGCTGACCATATCTTTTTGTTAAACTCTATCATTGACTCTTATAAACAGAAGAAGAAGAAAAGGGTAGAACTGCTGACCATCTCTTTTTGTTAAACTCTATCATTGACTCTTATAAACAGAAGAAGAAGAAAAGGGTAGAACTGCTGACCATCTCTTTTTGTTAAACTCTATCATTGACTCTTATAAACAGAAGAAGAAGAAAGTACATGCAGCTTTCATTGATCTAAAAAAGGCTTATGATTCTCTTTGGAGGACAGGACTATTCTATATACTCTTAGAACGGGGTCTACTCAAAAAGATTTTTAATGTTATTTATTCAATGTATGCGGATACAAAGAGTAGAATTAAATTATCTGATGGAGTTAGCAAATCCTTTTTGTCCAAAAGAGGGGCAAACAAGGATGATGTTCTTAGCCCTATGTTGTTTAATATTTTTATAAATAACATTGTTGAAAAATTAGAATGTAGTGATGCGGATCCAGTTTTGGTTGGTGACATTATCAATTGTTTGCTATATGCAGACGACCTTGTACTTTTATCAAGTAGTCCATGTGGATTACAAACATGTCTTGATACCTTATATGAATTTGGTTCATGTTGGAAACTAAGAGGTTAATAACACTAAATCTAAAGTGCTTATTTTCAACTCAAATGGAAAAACATTCTTAAATTATTTTATGTATAATGGGAATGTTATTGAGACAGTAAATAGCTATTGCTACCTTGGTATAATGTTGAAATGTAATGGTAGTTTCAACCTTCCCATGTCCACTTTAGCCGAAAAGGCTAGGAAAGCATATTTTAAAATAAAGAAAACTATTGGCTTAAATAATCCCTGTAAACCATTAGAAAAACTCTTTGATTCCCTTATATTACCAATTTCATTATATTGCTGTGAGATTTGGGGTTTAGAATCTGCTTTGAAATGTAAAGAATCTGATCCTTATGACTTATTGCATACTAAATTTATGAAGGAAATACTTGGAGTGCATTGTAAAACTCCAAATGCTGCCTGTATGTCTGAGCTAGCCGGACAACCCTGTAGAACAAAAATAATTACGGCATGCATTAAATATTTAGATCATGTCATTTCTTCTTAGGACACCCTATCCCATGATATACTTAAGGCTACTTGGAAGTCGAATGTATGGATTAGAAATATTATTTCATGCATTAATAGATTAGGATTTTCCTTTTTGAACGAAATTATGCCTACAACATCTTTCAAACCATTCATCAATCAGATCCAACAGCGAATATATGACCAAAATCTACAAGATCAAAACTCAAAAATCAGAGAATGTGAAAAATTGTCCTTTTAAATACGTAATATTTATTACGAAAATGAACGGGCAGCTTATGTAGATAATATTATTTTGAAATCAGATAGATCGAATATCGCTAAATTAAGAATTTGTGCCCATAACCTCGAAATTGAAAAAGGCCGCTATTTTCAAATAAATAGAACTGAAAGATTTTGTAAACTATGCAATGATTTAGAAATTGAAGATGAAAACCATTTCCTTTGGCAGTGCGAAAAATATAGGAAAGAAAGAGAAATATTATTTAAAAAAGTATCTTTATATTATAATTTTTTTTCCAAACTCCCATAATGATACAATGAAATCAAAATTATTACTTAACAGTAAATCGGTGCGAATTAACCAATTATGCACAGACTTTATATCAAATTTGTTAAAAATTAGAAAAGATAGTATATCTTAATACAGATGTCATAAAATTGTTATTTATGTTGTTAATTTAGTATATACATGTATTGCATATATACATATCCTTATTGCTATTGTATTACAATGGACCTTTACCAATTTATTGTAATTGCGTTTGTGCCAATAAAATATTGTCTATTGTCTAAATTGACGACGTAAGAATGCAAAAGTTCTTGAAAAAACATTGTTTTTACATAGTGTTTACACATAAATAGCTATGTATACGTTTATATATATATCATTGTAGAAATTAATTACAAACATCAGTATGCACCAAAGGGGGTGACGTGGATGTAATAATTTCACAAAGACCTTACTGTGCATTAAAACATTGTGAAAATAATCTTATGGCTCGCACCAAACTGATATATTAGAGTTAGTGTATATTGCCGAGTGAAAAGGTCACCGTTCATTTTAACTATTTTTAAAAGATCCTTATAACATTGAAAATTTTATTTCAATTAATCTTCTGATATAGGGCCTATTATCATGGACTAGACTATACTTGACTCTATCTATGTTCAAGGGGCTATGGTCTCTACTGCAATAGATTGTGTTATTGTGTAAACATCGCTTATACCTAAGAATAGACAAGATAATACATGGGACCATCGAGTGAATAACCTTGACTTTATCTAGCTCATTGGCAAGGAGGATTAAAAGTACATTAATAAAAGACAGTACAACTGTAACGACATAATAATTAATGACGAATTATTTTTAGCAAAATATCAAATATAATGTAAATAGAGACTGTTTTGAGTAATACAAGCTACGAGAATACCACTATTTCACTACGAAAATCATAAGATTCTCACCCTTCCCTCCACCCTCAGGTACAGCAGGGGCGGATCCAAGGGGGCGCACCCGGCGCGCGCCCCTCTAAAATTGGAAAAAATAAGATTTTTTGGCGTAAAATCGTGATTTTTCACACGAAATACCCCAAACATTTTCGCGCCTCCCTCCGCTCAGCGCAATTGTTTAAGTGCGCCCCCCTAACTTGAAATCCTGGATCCGCCCCTGTACAGGTACATGACCTTAGTAGATTACGGCTGTCTTTGTCTAGACCATTGTCTTGCACTCAAAGACATTTTAATCGTTTGGCTTTGAGCTTACCTGTTGAAGGTTAATCCAGAAATTCTCGTGCGCATTAAATTCCCACGTGGTATAGTGATGCAAGCTACTAGAAATCCACCGTTTTGTTATATAAGAAAATCTTATTCTACAATTTGGAATTAAGATAAACATGATAAATGACAGGTGTCAGTATATAAACCTATGTAATAGCTCTGTATTTATCATACTGGTTGGTTTGATGATGTCTAACGCCACTTTCAACATTATTTCAGTTATACCGTGGCGGTCAGTTTTATTGGCGGAGGAAACCGGAGAACCCGGAGAAAACCACCGACCTGCTGCAAGTCACTGGCAAACTTTATCACATAATGTTGTACGCTATTTATCATACTGTAACAGGAGTTTATTCTTACACCATTACTCTACCACATACGACGAAAATTAATGAAATGATTATATAACCCCAAAGGGAGTTGACATAATATAGAAAGGCATTTATAATTTATAAATTAATTGGTAAAATATTAATATTTTTATATAAAATCTATTAGTATTTGTTTTAGAGCATTTCAAGTATTATATCTGTATGACAAGACTTACTTCATACTTATTACTGATTGGGGCAGTCGTGGTCGTGATCGTGTGGTAGTTAGATTTACAACTACCTGTGTAATCAGTGCCTATCGCCACCAAAGTTGTGAGTTCGAATTCCGTTCATGGCGAGGTGTACTCGATACAACATTATGTGATAAAAAGTTTGTCAGCGACTTGCGCCAGGTCGTGGTTATCTCAGGGTACTCCGATTTCCTCCACCAATAAAATTGAGTGCCACGATATAACTGAAATATTATGGAAAGTGGCATTAAATACCATAACCCTCAACCCCCCATATTTATTACTGCAATACGATGTTTTATAAAATGTGTGGAATATTATTTCTGTAATAAAAAATACAACACAAAACTAAAAAGATGAGCAACACGGATCCCACCAAAACATCTACCGAAAACCACCAAAACACCTACAGAAAACTACCAAAACACTTACCGAAAACCACCAAAACACCTACAGAAAACTACCAAAACACTTACCGAAAACCACCAAAACACCTACCGAAAACCATCAAAACACTTACCGAAAACCACCAAAACACCCACCGAAAACCACCAAAACACCTACCGAAAACCACCAAAACATCTACCGAAAATAGCTTTGGCTATTTATCCCTTATTCAGACAGACATATGTTACTAACTTTTGTCAAACCAATCTATGGCTACATGTACACTTTACTATGGTCAAATCTAGTCAAGGATATCTATGCTATACCTTACTTTGTATTGATTTATTTAATGTCCGAAATATCAATTAATGGCATTTCAGCATCGAAGTAGATAAACTTTATCAAATTTCTTGTTATGTTTTAAGCATAAGAATAGCTTGGCATATGTCTCTATTTATTTGTAGAACCGATGAGTTGTCATACATGTACATCGAAGAATGAACCAAAATGCAGTGATGCCTTTGGTGGAGGGAACAACACATTTCTCGAGGAATGTAAGAACGATACAAACATGACTGTATCATGTCGGAAAGAAGTCAATGATATGGTAGCATCTAAACGTCAGTACACATACTTATATTGTAACATCTAAACGTAAGAACACATACTTATTCGCTCCCGAAGTTCGGGAGCGTTAATGGTAGAAGTATGAATATGTACTACTATAGCACTTCAAAATCTTCAACAATATGGCTGCCAAACCGGAAATAAATTAAAAGAAAAATCACCTGACCTAAACCGGAACTCTAGTCGAAATAAAAATGAAACAATGTTCGGTAGCGGATACAAAAACTGTCCGGAGTTTGGAGTTTTAGGTGGTGTTATTTTTAAGCTTGATATTTTGTAAACAGGAAGAAAAATTACTGTTCTTCGGGAGCGTTTCAGGTTACACCTGCCTCATATTATTGTAACATCTAATCGCAAGTACACATACTTATATTGTAACATCTAAACGTTAGTACACATACTTTTATTGTAACATCTAAACGTAAGTACACATACTTATATTGTAACATCTAAACGTAAGTACACATACTAATATTGTAACATCTAAGTGTAAGTACACATACTTATATTGTAGCATCTAAACGTAAGTACACATACCTATATTGTAACATCTAAACGTTAGTACACATACTTTTATTGTAACATCTAAACGTAAGTACACATACTTATACTGTAACATCTAAAGTAAGTACACATACTTATATTGTAGCATCTAAAGGTAAGTACACATACTTATATTGTACCATCTAAACGTAAGTACACATACTTATATTGTAACATCTAAAGTAAGTACACATACTTATATTGTAGCATCTAAAGGTAAGTACACATACTTATATTGTACCATCTAAACGTAAGTACACATACTTATATTGTAACATCTAAAGTAAGTACACATACTTATATAGTAACATCTAAACGTAAGTACACATACTTATATTGTAACATCTAAAGTAAGTACACATACTTATATTGTAACATCTAAGCGTAAGTACACATACTTATATTGTAACATCTAAACGTCGTAAGTACACATATTTATATTGTAACATCTAAACGTAAGTACACATACCTATATTGTAACATCTAAACGTAAGTACACATACTTATATTGTACCATCTAAACGTAAGTACACATACTTATATTGCACCATCTAAGCGTAAGTACACATACCTATATTGTAGTATCTAAACGTAAGTACACATGCTTATATTGTAGCACCTACACGTAAGTACACATACTTATATTGTAACATCTAAGCGTAAGTACACATACTTATATTGTACCATCTAAGCGTAAGTACACATACTTATATTGTACCATCTAAGCGTAAGTACACATACTTATATTGTAGCATCTAAGCGTAAGTACACATACTTATATTGTAGCATCTAAACGTAAGTACACATACTTATATTGTACCATCTAAGCGTAAGTACACATACTTATATTGTAACATCTAAACGTAAGTACACATACTTATATTGTAACATCTAAACGTAAGTACACATACTTATATTGTACCATCTAAGCGTAAGTACACATACCTATATTGTAGTATCTAAACGTAAGTACACATGCTTATATTGTAGCACCTACACGTAAGTACACATACTTATATTGTAACATCTAAGCGTAAGTACACATACTTATATTGTACCATCTAAGCGTAAGTAGACATACTTATATTGTAACATCTAAACGTAAGTACACATACTTATATTGTACCATCTAAGCGTAAGTACACATACTTATATTGTAACATCTAAACGTAAGTACACATGCTTATATTGTACCATCTAAGCGTAAGTACACATACTTATATTGTAGCATCTAAGCGTAAGTACACATACTTATATTGTAACATCTAAACGTAAGTACACATACTTATATTGTACCATCTAAGCGTAAGTACACATACCTATATTGTACCATCTAAGCGTAAGTACACATACTTATATTGTAGCATCTAAGCGTAAGTACACATACTTATATTGTAACATCTAAACGTAAGTACACATACTTATATTGTAACATCTAAAGTAAGTACACATACTTATATTGTAACATCTAAGCGTAAGTACACATACTTATATTGTAACATCTAAACGTCGTAAGTACACATATTTATATTGTAACATCTAAACGTAAGTACACATACCTATATTGTAACATCTAAACGTAAGTACACATACTTATATTGTACCATCTAAACGTAAGTACACATACTTATATTGCACCATCTAAGCGTAAGTACACATACCTATATTGTAGTATCTAAACGTAAGTACACATGCTTATATTGTAGCACCTACACGTAAGTACACATACTTATATTGTAACATCTAAGCGTAAGTACACATACTTATATTGTACCATCTAAGCGTAAGTACACATACTTATATTGTACCATCTAAGCGTAAGTACACATACTTATATTGTAGCATCTAAGCGTAAGTACACATACTTATATTGTAGCATCTAAACGTAAGTACACATACTTATATTGTACCATCTAAGCGTAAGTACACATACTTATATTGTAACATCTAAACGTAAGTACACATACTTATATTGTAACATCTAAACGTAAGTACACATACTTATATTGTACCATCTAAGCGTAAGTACACATACCTATATTGTAGTATCTAAACGTAAGTACACATGCTTATATTGTAGCACCTACACGTAAGTACACATACTTATATTGTAACATCTAAGCGTAAGTACACATACCTATATTGTACCATCTAAGCGTAAGTAGACATACTTATATTGTAACATCTAAACGTAAGTACACATACTTATATTGTACCATCTAAGCGTAAGTACACAAACTTATATTGTAACATCTAAACGTAAGTACACATGCTTATATTGTACCATCTAAGCGTAAGTACACATACTTATATTGTAGCATCTAAGCGTAAGTACACATACTTATATTGTAACATCTAAACGTAAGTACACATACTTATATTGTACCATCTAAGCGTAAGTACACATACCTATATTGTACCATCTAAGCGTAAGTACACATACTTATATTGTAGCATCTAAGCGTAAGTACACATACTTATATTGTAACATCTAAACGTAAGTACACATACTTGTATTGTACCATCTAAGCGTAAGTACACATACTTATATTGTAGCATCTAAGCGTAAGTACACATACTTATATTGTAACATCTAAACGTAAGTACACATACTTATATTGTACCATCTAAGCGTAAGTACATATACTTATATTGTACCATCTAAACGTAAGTACACATACTTATATTGTAGCATCTAAAGGTAAGTACACATACTTATGTTGTACCATCTAAGCGTAAGTACACATACTTATATTGTAACATCTAAAGTAGGTACACATACTTATATTGTAACATCTAAAGTAAGTACACATACTTATATTGTAGCATCTAAAGGTAAGTACACATACTTATGTTGTACCATCTAAGCGTAAGTACACATACTTATATTGTAACATCTAAGCATAAGTACACATACTTATATCGTAACATCTAAACGTAAGTACACATACTTATATTGTAACATCTAAGCGTAAGTACACATACTTATATTGTAGCATCTAAACGTAAGTACACATACTTATATTGTACCATCTAAACGTCAATACACATATTTATTGTACCATCTAAACGTCAGTATGCATACTTATCTGGTCTGATTTGATAACTGGAAGATTAATATTGAGATATTTATAGTGCTAGGACGAATTTCATCTTCAACTTTAGATCTTTGTTGTATTCAAATTAGACTTGAATTGTGAAAAAAAAGAAGTTTAAACTGTTATGGTCAACAATTTCACCAATATGTACAACCACCACTCACCTGAAAACATTGAACACAAAAAGACCATGGCATGTAGCGTTAGAAATCCAGGTCCTGGATTGGGACAGACACAAAAACATGTGTTATAAGTAGTAATAAAAACGTAAATATCTAAAATAGGACACACGACGCTTTTCCGGAATAACCTTCATCAGGTACGCTCAAAGTCAAAATATTGGAAAACTAATCAAGTTTGGGAGCAGGAATACAGAAAGGCCTAATCATGCCCGAGGAGGCGAACCTCAGTTTTAATGGTAATTTCATTATTTAGGAACTGTAAATTTCAATAATATATATATCTAATACTTCAAGTCAGTGCCGAAACACTGACTAATGGGTGGATGATACCCTCGGAGAAAATAGTCCACCAACAGAGGTAATTTTATAATGACCTTGGAAGTATTATTCGCGTGTAGTTTCTGGTTTTTTTTAGCAGAATATCAATATAACCTTTCCCGTTGTTTTATTCGTATATTTGACCTTTAGAAATCAGACTTATTTGTTGTAATACACATCGAAAATTAAGTCACATAATCAATGAAATTATATCCTAAAAATTTTGCTGCAAGAAATCTAATATTAAAATGAAAAAAAAAAAATACTACACTGTCGGAACAATTCTAAAATCTAATAGAAAAACAAAAAATACTACACTGTCGGAACAATTCTAAAATCTAATAGAAAAACAAAAAATACTACACTGTCGGAACAATTCTAAAATCTAATAGAAAAACAAAAAATACTACACTGTCGGAACAATTCTAAAATCTAATAGAAAAACAAAAAATACTACACTGTCGGAACAATTCTAAAATCTAATAGAAAAACAAAAAATACTACACTGTCGGAACAATTCTAAAATCTAATAGAAAAACAAAAAATACTACACTGTCGGAACAATTCTAAAATCTAATAGAAAAACAAAAAATACTACACTGTCGGAACAATTCTAAAATCTAATAGAAAAACAAAAAATACTACACTGTCGGAACAATTCTAAAATCTAATAGAAAAACAAAAAATACTACACTGTCGGAACAATTCTAAAATCTAATAGAAAAACAAAAAATACTACACTGTCGGAACAATTCTAAAATAAAATATCAAAATAGTAAGAGGCAAAATCGATACCTCTAATACATAAAAACATGATATGGCTTGGTACAGGCACTTCAATAAAACATGGCGGGGTTAAACTAGTTTTATGTTTTAGCATATGTCAGTGTGGCTTCGACAGGACATTTTAAGTACACCAATTAGTACAAAGTAAAATACGAAACTACTGCTTCAAAAAACTTTTTAGGTGAAAGGCGCAAATTAGTTTTGGTGCACACGACAGCTACTTTTACATTTATTACGAGTTAACCACACTTCCCTTTTCGTGCGACAACCTATATCAGAACTCATGTAGGATCGTCTGTTAATAATCGTAGGCAAGGTAGTTATATCAGAGTCTTTCACAAAATGTACTCTTACTGATTCTATGGAATAATGCATAGATTGTAATGAATGTCTTCGTATGTCTGATACTTCACAGTTAATGATACAATCAATAGTATGATTCAGCACACAGACCATAAAAAGGCCATGACTTTAACGATCCAAAAATACACAACGTCTTCTATCAGTATTACATAAAAATCAAGAATTCTACAGATTTACAAGAAAATACACAACGTCTTCTATCAGTATTACATAAAAATCAAGAATTCTACAGATTTACAAGAAAATACACAACGTCTTCTATCAGTATTACATAAAATCAAGAATTCTACAGATTTACAAGAAAATACACAACGTCTTCTATCAGTATTACATAAAATCAAGAATTCTACATGATTGCAGGATGCTATAACAAATATATCTATAAAAAGGGGGAGGGTAGTAGAGGACTTGCTAATCTATATGTCTGCGAGGATTTTATATCAAGACATACACTGCATATAGCAATAGAGGGTAGGATTTAGGGTTATGGTGTTTAACGCCACTTTCAACAATATTTCAATTATATCGTGGTGGTCAGTTTTATTGGTGGAGGAAACCGGAGTGCCCGGAGAAAACCACCAACCTGATTTACCATGCCCTAGGAATATAAGATCAGACTAACCAGACAGTGATAATTACAAATTATTAAAATTATTTTTCTATAACAAATACTAGTATCTAATTCTAATTAGATTATGATCACCATTGAAAACGTTACGGTGACTGTAAGATGACTCATTAAAACAACAATGGCGACGACACATCATCTATAATTTGTACCCAACTTTGATTTTGATAGTCTTCATGCTCCTTTATTTGTTTTATTTCATATTCTAAATATTATATTTGTTTTTAATAACTTTGTGAGTTCGAATCCCAAGCAGACGACATGTACTTGATACAACATTATGGGATAAAGTTTGTCAGTAACTTGCGGCAGGTCAGTGGTTCTCTCTGGGTACTCCGGTTTCCTCCACCAATAAAACTGACCGCCATGATATAACTGGAATATTGTTGAAAGTGGCGTTAAACACCATAACCATAACCCCTAACCTTCTTGCTATACCATTGTCCGTTTATTAAATACAGAAAAATAACTTTATTTTGTAATGTTATTTATTATTATAATTTTTTTAGCAACCCTCTACCTCAGGTATTGTTACTACACAGACGGATTTACACCCGAAGAGGAGTATGAGGCAAGGAGAGTAACATATTATACGTGTATGACATATGGATGTAACGGACAGTCATCTGTCAAGTCCGCCATTGTTACCTTGGGGATAATAACAATATTTGGTACACTATTAACCATGTGAACATTTTGGAAACCATTTGTGCAACCACATTCAAAATTGTGATATATAAATGACAAGTGCCTTGTAGAAAATATAGGGCAGTTTGTACTTAGAAATCATAGATTAATTGATGAACGATTGATGTAGAATAGTTGTGCTTACACTTTAGTGATTAATTACCCTATCAGCACACTGTTTCAGTGTTTATTCCAGAATGGGGATGATCTCCATATAGCACCAAGTTTCTTTAAAATTTTGAAAGCATTTTCTTACTTAAAGATGTATACAAATTGAACAATTCATTGTGAAAGACATTTCATAATTTCTTACAGGGATAGTCTCTATTACTTACAAATTATATTAAGGCACATCACGACGAGTGTCATTAGTGTAGCAGGAATTGTTTACCATTCGGAAGCACCTGTGTTCACCCCCGTTTACTGTGGGACTCGTGTTGCTCAATCTGTAGTTTTCTGTGTAGTGTGTAGTCCATTGTTTGTCATTTTGTCCCTTTCTTTTGGCCGTTGTCCATCTTCGAATTGTGGCTTCTGATTACCTCTATGGTATCTTCAGAATTTTCTTAATGAGTATATGAAATTATATTTAAACTGCATATAGGTTAACAGTGCTGATATAAAACTGATAGTCGATTGTAAATTTCATTGGATTGAATCTCGATCAGTAGATGTGACACAAGCTTGTTAGGGTAACCAGTCAATGCTTGTATTTAGGTATAACAGAGGTGTTTAAATTAATTGAAGATATTTTGTAATTTTGTAATACATTTGTGATGGTTTTGCAAATAAATGTAAAATAAACAATATAGCAATGTAAAATAGTGTATGTTTTCTTATTAAAAATATGAAAATTGAGTATTTTCCAATTCAATTAGAATTATTGGTGAATAGAAGCAATGCATATAACAAGATATTGACTAATAAAATGTCTTTTATAACAGTTTTAAATATAAACTATTGGCAAACAATGTTAGTGATGGATGCCCGAATTGCTACAGAAAACAAAAAAATGTAAATACCAAGGAATTTTTTACACACGACATTTTAGGTAAAAGTTATGCCCATTCTTGAAGAGCTTACTGTGGCTGTGAAATAGAGCATCACACCTTTACGAATTTGTTTTTATTTGTAATCTTTGGTTGTTTGTTTCTCATGTTCATTACATCCGGATCCTTTCATGTTATTTAATGTTTGGCGTCATACGAGGATGAATACCAGTCTGTATGACGTGACTACCAACCACCTTATCTGTTTTTCCTATCAAACACTTTTAAAACAGGACACTACTCTTGTCTGACTATTTAATCAACAAAGAATGCGAGATCATCACTTTGAAATGATGTGGTCTTCATCGTGTATTTGTTGATTCATATGGAATATTGGAGTCTGTATTGACAACAGGCATTTTTCAAATCAAACTTGTGAATATCTAATGTCTATATCCCTTTATGCCCTTGAGAATTAATATTTCGCGACATGTGTTATTAATGTGAAAGAGGATTCACGATACTTACCCTGTGGGAACACTTGATATTAATCCTAGTTCTATATTTAAGGTACACTGTATATGATTCTTTTGATATCTACGTTATTATTACTATCACTGGGTCGATACCTCTACTTAGTCTCCGAGGGTATCATCCGTCCAGTAATCATTGTCTGGGCACTGACATGGTTTATTAGATATATTCATTATTGAAATTTACAGTTCTCCTCCCTCAGGCATAGGTGACCTTAGCCGATTGTGGCTATCCTATTTCGTTTTATTGCTCCCAAAGACTTTTAAGAATTCTTTGGCTTTCCCAATATTGAGTGATTTTGAGCATACTTGATGACGGTTATTCCATTTGATGCCCACATTTTTATTTGGATGTGTTTAATTATGTATTGCAGTATCCAGTACGATTTCCTCGTAGTTTAATTATGTATTGCAGTATCCAGTACGATTTCCTCGTAGTTTAATTATGTATTGCAGTATCCAGTACGATTTCCTCGTAGTTTAATTATGTATTGCAGTATCCAGTACGATTTCCTGGTAGTTTAATTATGTATTGCAGTATCCAGTACGATTTCCTCGTAAAACGATTTTCGATTTGGTGTTATGATAAAAATGAAAAACAAGACCAAAATATCACAGAGTCGGAACAGTTGCATTATTATTCCAATGAAAAAAAAAGTAGAAATAAAGACAAAATGCCTTGCACAAATATACATGACCGCTCACTTTCCTGGCTTGGAACAGTCGCTTTACTTAAAAAAAATATGGCTGGGTAAACGGAGATTATGTCCCCCACTCCTTCTTAGTAAAATGATGGTGTGATGTTATTTTACTTGTTAAGTCTATGTATATTTCATATGTTTATGTATGTAATGTAGTGTCCACCGGAATTTCCTGATCCTGATAAAAAGATGTTGGAAGAGAACAGTTTAGTGTTGGACTGGCTATATCCTCTGTTCATTGTAATTGTTGGTATGTATATGATTTACCATGCAAAGATAAATACGTAGATATCATAATCTCATTGAAAATTAACTTGTTCTCGCCATGCTATAGCTGAAAAATTACTGAGTTGGCGTTAAACAACAACCACTCATTCACTATAATAAAAAGGTAGATATCTAATTTTGTGCGCACGACGCGTTGCTGTAATAACCTTCATCGGGTACGCTCATAATCAAACTAGAGGCTCAGTGGGCTGAGCCTGTGTCGCTCACCTTTCATTCTGCTTTGAGGAAATTTAATACAGAACCTTCCATAGGTGCTTCCCACCAAATATCAGTTCATTTTGGCAAAGCAGTTTCAGATAAGAAGATTTTTAGAAATTGACCAATCTAAAACAGGAATTGCCTGTGGCAGCCATGTTTGTAAATGGATCAAAGCGAAATGAGTCATCTCTATAGAGGATCTTCCATAGATGCTTCTTACCAAGTTTCATATCATTTGGCCAAGCGGCTTCAGAGGGAAAGCTGTTTTAGAAATTGACCAATAAGAAACAAGACTTGCCTCTGGCAGCCATATTTGTTCATTGATAGGGACGAAATGAGTAATCTTTATAGAGGACCTCCATAGATGCAAGTTTCGGTTCATTTGGCCAAGCGGTTTCAGAGAAGATTTTTAGAAATCGACCAATCAGAAACAAGAATTGCCTGTGGCAGCCATGTTTGTTAATGGATCGGGACGAAATGAGTAATCGTTATATAGGACCTCCCATAGATGCATCCTACAAAGTTTCAGTACATTTGGCCAAGTAGTTTCAGAGAAGAAGATTTTTAAAAATAGGCCAATCAGAAACAAGAATTGCCTGTGGTGGCCATGTTTGTTAACGGATCAGAACGACATAAGCAATCGCAACAGAGGACTGTCCATAGATGCTTCCTACCAGGTTTCGGTACATTTGGCCAAACAGTTTCAGAGGAGAAGAATTTTTAAAATCAGCCAATCAGAAACAAGAATCGCTTGTGGCGGCCATGTTTGTTAATGGATTGGGCGGAATGAGCAATCTTTATAGAGGACCTTCCATAGATGCTTCCTACCAAGTTTCGGTTCATTTGGCCAAACGGTTACAGAAGAGAAGAATTTTTAAAATCAGCCAATCAGAAACAAGAGTCGCCTATGGCGGCCATGTTTGTTAACGGATCGGGACGAAATGAGCAATGAGGGCCTTCCATAGATGCTTCCTACCAAGTTTCAGTTCATTTGGCTGAGGGGTTTTAGAGGCATATGTATCTGTAATTCAATTCATAGCTAACTGTATTTTACTAATATCTATATTTAAATTAGAGTTATCTCCCTTTCCACAGAAAAACAGTTTTTTTTAGAAAGCATACAATCATAAACATGAATTGCCTGTGGCGGCCATGTTTGTTGATGGATCGGGACGAAATGAGCAATTTGAATAGAGGACCTTCCATAGATGCTTCCTACCAAGTTTCAGTTCATTTGGCTGAGGGGTTTCAGAGGAGAAGATTAAAATGTGAAAAGTTAACGGACGACGGACGCCAAGTGATGGCAAAAGCTCACTTTGCCTTTGCAAGGTGAGCTAAAAATTGGAATGCTAAATAATTTAAAAATCTTTGGAAGTAAGAAAACGAAAGGGTGGTTAAAGTCACATACACGTATGATTTAATTTTTATCCAACCCATTGTCTCCTATGTGTATGGGGAGCCTGTTATCTTTCCTAGATAAGACAAATGATAAGCAAGGAATTAAATTAATGGACATATATTAATAATACGATGAACGTAAGAGCGTCCACAAATATTATTTCAATATCACGGTTAAGAAATCAGTTGTGTCGACAATGCTTAAAAAAATTCCACAAGTCGGCATACACAGTTGATATTCCTGATTTATCTGTAACTGACTATATACTGAGAGACTTTGGCAAATACAGAAAGTTCACAGCTCTGGTAAGTACAAAAGTTCATTGCTAAATAGTAAGTGCTTCCTATGTTCGCAAAAGTTGACTTCATGCTACCAACAAAATTTGTACTTGTTTTGTCCTGATTGGCCTTTTTGGAAACATTAGAAAGATTGGAAAGTCTTTGGAAAGTGCAAATTAGATCGTTTTGACATATTTCATCGATGATGTAGATTGCTCAGAAATCCCATGAAAATCTTTTACAAGAGATACAAAAACCCTTAATTTGAACAACATCCATGTCTTTAGAAGTGGCAAATCATATTGTGGTTTTTTTGTTTTGTCTTTCGAAGTGCGGAACATATATTTTTGGAAAGTGAAAATTAGATCGTTTTGACACACGTGTATTTCATTGATGATGTATATTACTCAAGAAATCCCAAGAAAATATTTTTACAAGAGATAAAAAAAGCCTAATATGGACAACATTCTAGTCTTTAGACGTGGCAAATCATATTGTGTTTGTCTTTTGGAACGCAGAAAGTACTATATTATTATGAATACTGGAAATTGCAGTGATTCAACATTAACTAAGTGATATTTTCGCAATCAGTTCAGTAGTGGATACATTTTTTTCCATCAATAATTTTTTTTTCTGATAGATAAATGGTATTACTGGAGAAGAAACAAGTTTCGCCCAGCTAGAATCTGAAATAATCTCAGCAGCGGCAGGTTTAAAGAAAATTGACCTACAAAAGAAAGATGTAGTATGCCTATATGGTTCAAACTGCCCTGAATTTGTCCACGTATTCTGTGGTGTAACGGCCAATGGTGGTGTTCTAACAATTGCAAACTCTCAGCTGACACCAGGTATAAATAAAAACGTTGATATCTATTCTAGTGTGCATGACATATTTCTAGAATAACCGTCATCAAGTACGCTCAAAGTCAAAAGATTGGAAGGCTAAATTATTATCTATTAGTCTTTATATGTGTTTAGCTTACTTCAAAGCTAGTGGTTCAATTGATATATAGTTCTTTATCGATAATTTTCTGATTAGACGATGTTTTTTATTAGATGATGTTTTGAGCAAGTGTTGTCAGTGAATGATTGATAATTGGCTGGAAATAATAGTCAAACGTTTGGCACAGAATGCCAAAAAATCAATTAGTTCGGAGAGTTACTCATGTGCACAAGAGATGAGAAAGTTTATACATTGTAATGACTAACAGAATGAAAGATTGATTTACACTACTTTCAGCAATATTTGAGTATGTAATGGAGACACGGCTTAGCACTGAAGAAAGTGTGATCAACACCTAGTGAATTAAAGGAACAAAACGAACACACGTCGCGGTTACCTGGATTCCCAGACAAATACTTCATTTGTGACATGATATTGTTTTATAGAACAACGATCGTCTTCACAATTGAACGACTTTGTCCGTCTTATCAGTCAATATTAGAGATTGCTATAAGGAAATATAAATATAAGAGGCTGCTATAATATACAATTATAGCATGTTGATGAGGTGGATTCATGAATTTATCGCACTGACCAAGAATAACAATATCGACCTGAGGACGAAGTCCGAGGTTGATATTGTTATTCTTGGTCAATGCGATAAAATCATGTATCGACCGAAAACAACATGCTACAATTGCTTTATTATTTTTCAACCTTCACTATCAAATCATCAATTTTTGAAAGGGCTTAATATTCCAATTAAGTCTTTGAAACAAAAATTTGATTGATAAGTAACAAGTTAATAATAACAATAAAATCGTTAACTTAGGTCGTAGACTTACTGTTGGCGGGATATTCAAATATGGTTATTTTTGGAAATCCCCAGTCCGTAAAAATTGTATAGCATGCTACACATGTTTTTCTAGTTTGTCACGTGTCATGTGCTAATCCAATAGAAAAACAGAATTTATATAGAAAAATAATAAAGAATTATAAAAGCATAGATATCTAATTTCGTGCACACGGCGCGTTTCTTGAATAACCTTCATCATGTACGTTCAATATAAAACGAGGTTTTTATCCAATTTCAACTACCTTTGTTAACAATTACATTGTATATTCTTTTAACATAAAGTAGCATGTATCAAATTAATTCACATGGGATAATTACCACTGAAATATGTGTAATTTTCTGTTTTGTTTTCTAGAGGAGTTATCTGTTCAATTAAAAGACACCAGTACAAAGTTTATTATTGCAACACCAGAATGTGTAGATAAAGCGAGACTAGCTTCCCTGAAAGTTCCTACCGTCAAGGTTGTATATGTAGTTTAATTACACAAAAATATTGTTTACTTCAATAAATTCTACAAGGGAATAATTATGATTTCATTACCTGGCTTAACACCGCCACATTTTTGTACATGTCCCAATCCAGGACCTAGATTGCAAACGTCATATGTTCTGGTCCGTCCTTGTGTTCTATTGTTTGGGTGGGAGGCGGTTGTTCGTTTTGTTGATGTAGGTAGGTGGTTTGACCATCTCTGTTTAAATAAACGTTAGAGAAAACCGAAAGGTAATCAAAGATGGACAATCCAGAGACACTGGTAACATCGGGTACAAAAGACACAGGATGAAGAAAAACGACAAACAAAACAAAAAACACAACACAGAAAACAAAAAAAGGTGATGAACAACACGGATCCCACCAAAAACCGCGGGTGAACCCAGGTGCTCGCGAAGGGTAAGCAGTTCCTGCCTCTTACAAGACACTCGCTATGTTACTTTCTTTTTGCAAAAACCAACAGTTATGGATCCAAATTAAGCAACCAGTATCATGATTTTATTGTTCAAATTGTGATTTTACCTTTCACATGTAGCACCAACACAGCAGCTCGATCATATGGAATATCATAGATGGTACGATATAGAGTCTACGTTTCATATATATATAATCTAGCTAGATGGTTACATCTTACCAAGAAGCTACTCAGTTATAGTAATGAACACGTAGATATCAAAATTAGCCCGAATATATGTTGACGTTGTCATACAATTATCTAAACTGTTACTCGATTGTGACTATTTATTCGAGTTTGATGGTGTTAACCTGCAACTGCCACTAGTAGAACAGGAACTGCTTACCCTTCCGGATCAACAACGTTGACCATACTTCACCCCTGTATATAAATGGGGTTCGTCTAGCTCCGATTTAGTATTCTGATGTTCATTTAATATCTTTTTTTCTTATTTTGTTACCATGGTTTTGTCGTTTTATATTAATGTATAACATCTGATCACGTCTTGGTACCTTCTGACTTTACTCTACATAACTTGCATGTACAGTCAAACTGGTATTAAAAGGTCACATTAAGGACAAAGAAGCAGTGGCCTTATAAGACAGGTGATCTCTTAAAAGAGGTTCAATCCATATGACATTTTTTATGACATGACAACAAAAAGGTGACCCTTTAATACAGGTGACTGCTGAATAGAGGTGACATTATGGGCAGGTTTGACTGCATATGTGTTAAGGGGTCGATTTGATCTCTTTCTATGCCATTACGATTGGCTTTTGGTAGTGTTCCGACAGTGTGGTACTTTTTTTCCCATTTTATTGCAATAATTAATATATTAGTAATTCTGCAGGAAATTTTAGTTCTGGGCAGTTCAGATGGTTATCGTCCATTCAGTCAGTTGCTGCAAACAGCGGAAACAGATTTACCAGACATGCGCATTAACCCAGACAAAGATGCCGCACTTATACCATACTCAAGTGGGACAACTGGCTTACCAAAAGGAGTCATACTTACTCATAAAAATTTAGTTGCGGAACTTTGTCAGTTAAGGTATAGATGTAAGCAAACCAGTACATTTTGTCAAGTAAAAATAAGTTCAAAACTTATAAATGCTTCTCCTGTATATGTAACATTTCAGCAATCAACATAAGAGTACAAAATAAAACCGTAGATATCTAATTTAGTGCGCACAACGCGTTTCTGGAATAACCTTTGTTTTGATTTCACATTTGGCTCAAGGTTCATTTAATATACCAGTAATTAAAGACCATCAGTTTGGTAATCATCATGTTAATTACATATATGGGAACATTTGGTATTGATTCGTGCAATAGCCATTGTTGTGTGTTTTGTTATTATCCTGTTATCCTGTATATAAACAGGAACTTGAGTTTAAGCATTTTATTCATTCTTAAAGACAAAATAGATAAGACATGCTTAAACACTATGAAGTTACAACCTATCCGTAATTATTTACGTTTGTTTTACGTTTCTCTGCAGGCACCCATCGATAATCCCTTTTGCTCCCGGTGATGAAAAGTCTATATCATGCTTACCAATGGTTCATATAGCTGGCCTAATGATTGGCATGTTAAACCCTTTGTCACAGGGTGCTGCAACAGTCGTATTACCTCGATTTGAACCTGAATCATATCTTAAAGCTATTCAAGACTATCGGGTAAGAAACACCCAAATGAAATCTCATTGTTTTTCAATGACAGTTTCCTTCTTGTCCATATTATGTAAATGTAAGAGAAAACCGAAGAGAGAATCGAAAATGGACAATCCAGAGACACTGACAACATTGGGCACAAGAAACAAAACGAAGACAAACAAAACAAAAAACAGAAAACTATAATGATGAAAACCGGACTATATATATTTACAATGTTAATCGAATAGCAAGTAAAACAAATGAAAAGATGGATACACCAACGAAAACAGGAAGCAAAGGTGTGTGTGTGTGGGGGGGTCCTGTGATTATATTTGTGGGATATTTTAAGTATTTTTGTAATTAGCTTGCATTTGATTAGTATAAAAAGTAGAACTGAAGCAGTAATAGATCATAGAAAATTATGATATCTATTTTTACTATAGTGGACATGTGTATGTTCTGCATGTGACTTGATTTTGTTTCACAGGGTACTTTCAGCTTGGTAGCCCCTCCAATAGTAAATTTCTTTGCCAAGCACCCAGCAGTGACAAAGTATGATTTAAGAAGTCTACACACACCATATTCTGGAGCTGCTACACTTAGTAAGATTCTGACGGAACAAATGGTGAATAGGCTCGGTATAAAAGGCATTAGACAAGGTTAGTATTGATT
Organism: Bathymodiolus brooksi; assembly: GCA_963680875.1. Lineage (NCBI taxonomy): Eukaryota > Metazoa > Mollusca > Bivalvia > Mytilida > Modiolidae > Bathymodiolus > Bathymodiolus brooksi. Next base: position 121,551,128 of record OY804576.1, on the reverse strand, counting down.
GTAATATTTATTTATGTTAACTATATAAATCTACAAAGGTAATTCTATAATTGTAATTGAATGAATAAAAACGTAGATATCAAATGTAGTGAACTGTCTATTAAACGGAATTCCTTTTGAAAATATAATGCTATTAAAACAGTATTTATTGACAATGTAATCTACTGTAACAGTAGAGCATGTCTTACCTCCGAAAAATGCATTCGATCCCAGGACCTTTCGCATTGTAAGCCATCGCCCTACCAACTGAGCTAAAGGAGATATTCACTAACACAGTTAGCAGAGGTGGTTGTGAGCCTACTACGGTTCCACTAGAGGAGCGTTCCCGTTATCATATCTTAATGACGATATCTCAAATATTAACATTCAACCCCACCAGTTTTCTTGTTCTGACTATCGTGGGTTATTTAATTGGGCGCCAATATAACAGTAGAGCATGTTTTACCTCCGAAAATGCAATGTCCCCGATGGGATTCGATCCCGGGACCTCTCGCATTGTACGCCATCGCCCTACCAACTGAACTAAAGGAGATATCCACTACCGCAGTTGGCAGAGGTGGTTATGAACCTACTACGGTTCCTATAACCTTAGGTAGGAAACGTTCCCGTTACACTACAATTACAATACGGATCGATGCTTTGTAAAGGCTTAAATTTCTAATCACAAAAATGACATGGACGGATGCCGATAAAAATATATACATGTAGGTCTTGGCTTTGAAAGGTTTATATTCAGCTTGAACAGTATGTTTGTGCATTGCCAAAATAATCTAAAAACAAAACAATTGCTTCAAAACTAAAATAAATTAATTGTTTTTGTTTAATATAAAAGCATAAAAATAAAGTACTATTTGTGTTGCTAAGACCACATACTTTATTCGCGACTTTTTACAACAATTAGGTTATGGTATGTCAGAAACAAGCGGTGCCATATTTACAGACCCTGTTGGTACTTATAAGTATGGTTCTATAGGAAAACCTGTACCTAACACAGAAGCGAAGGTATTCTTTAAGCTCATAATCAACAAATATAACTTTTGTTTTATTTAATCGAATGATTTAATTATTATAAATTGCATTTATCGTGGAATTTCAAGCCCTTGATATTTACGTTAATTAAATTCTTAGTCATTGCAAGGCGCAAAAATCACATTATTTGTCTATTTCCGTACAGTCTAGTACTGATATGCCAACATCTACACCATGCATCACATTTTCAGATTTAATACATTTAAAAACTCATTAATGCGATTTAAAAATTTCAAAGACAATAATTGTAGAATTAATATAGAGACTTGAGAAAACTGGCACACACTTAGACATTATATTCATCTTATTTTAATGTTCTTATTGAATTTTGAATGAAAGAACACAAATTGCATGGAGTCATGCATTGATGCAAGTGTTACTTAGCAACATTAATTAATATTGAATTCATCACTAAATATGTTATCATTTATTCGGAATCAAATATTAGTTAATTACAGTTAAAGTGATTCGTTTTCAGTTAGTTGACATTGAAAGTCAAGAAACCATTGGGAAGACATTTGAAACTGGGGAGGTATGGGCTCGTGGTCCACAAGTCACTAAAGGTTATTTACATAACGAAGAAGCAACACAGAATTCAATAACAAAAGATGGCTGGATAAAAACAGGTATCTTCCTACAAGAAATAAATGTATATCAATGGATTAAAAGCTCTATAGTATCAAGAAGGGTCGCAGGGGCTAACTAACCCAAATTTATGACCTCTACACCAGGTAAAAGTATAATTATTAATATCCCAAGAAGATAATTTAAGTAATAATGGTAACATCAACAAGGTCTAGTGTCAATTGTATGTATTATATTTTGCTAGTTTTCTCAATCTTATGATAAAAGAGATGACATGCATTGCTTTGGAAATAGTTTATATATTTTGTTTACATTGGCGTCCCTTTAAATTGTCACTTACAGTATATATAACCCATCTAGTTCGTTTTGCACGTATGTTTTAAACATAATATCGTTATTAGGGGGAACTTATGTACATCAGAGCTATCAGTCTCCATGTAAAAATGTTCAATACATTATATAATCGCTATGAAGATGGTAATTGTAACTTTTATTGAAGTATATGGTCTACTGGGTTTGGCTATATCTGTTTGGTCAGATCTAGAGATCAAACGCCATTTTGGATCCACATTTCATTGTTGGTATATATCAAGCAAAGAACGAGATTTCCTTCATTGTAATTTGTGGCTAGGATTCCTACTGAAAAAATGAAGTAACAATGAAAATACTTCTTTCATAAGCCAGTAAAGGCTTTACGTTAGATTGACCTTGTTCTTTCTGTGTATCGAGGAGAAAATTAAGATTGAGGGTTTAAGGTTATGGTGTTTAATGCCACTTTCAACAATATTTCAGTTATATCGTTGCAGTCAGGCAGTTTTATTGGTGGATGAAATCATAGTATCGGCCGCAAGTCACTGATACACTTTATCACATAATGTTGTATCGAGTACACTTCGCCATGGGCGGGATTTGAACTCGCAACTTTAGTGGTGATAGGCACTGGTTGCATAAATAACTTTGTAAATCCAATTACCATACGATCACGACAGCCCCAGTTAAAATTGAGAGATATCAATAGATCTGTAATCATACAATATCAGTAAAGTCTTAATTAAATGTAATGCTCCTTTTCAAATTAAAATGACTGAATGAGAAAATAGTTAAATAAATTGAAAATTGAAAACGTGATCAGACTTCAGGGTAATATCAGTCAGAATCTTTGTCCAGTTCTAATGTTATCTTAATACATGGCAATTTAATGAACATTATATAAATTACTAAATAAAAATAAAAATCATAAAACATTATTCCTGCTAGATGAAGAAATATTTGAACTGCAGGTAAATATGTATATATGTAACAGTACTTACTTATTCTAAATAGATTTTTTTTTGTAGATATATGATAAATAATTGTCCACTTTGATATAAGATAATCATTATAAAAAGAGAAGAGATAAAGAATACAAAAACAATGATTAAAATGATTTTTGTGGTGTATTCCAGGTGATATAGCTTACTATGACCAGGATGGACATTACTTTATTGTAGACAGATTAAAAGATATCATAAAATACAAAGGATATCAGGCAAGAAATTATTATTAAAAATTACATTAGAGTTTATGAACCATAAAAAAGTTTCAATTTTGTATCCATTAGGTTTGATTGGTTTTGGGTGTTAATGAATAGAGCTGGCAAGTTGAATTGCCCTTCTGTGTATTTTTAAAATATGTAGTTTTACTATTACCACTGAGTCTGTACTATTATTGGTGGATGGCCAGTCTACAAAGTACATTTTTGTACTTATAAATTAGTAACATTGGCATGAGCATATTTAAACACATTTATGTCACAGACAATAACAGAATGAAATCAACACACAATTTGACCATGAACTATGAAGTTTATTCATTCAAAATAATGCCAGTCAAAAGATATAGCGAAATCCATACATCATTATGTCAGATCAAATCATTTGCTATATTTGTTAAATGTAGACCAGAGTTGTGCTTGTATTGCTCAACTGAAAAGTTTTTCTGATCACCAATTGGAACAGAGATGATTATGGTTAGAAAATGAAATAACTGAAAATCAATTAAAATAGCTAAAACCATCTACACCCCTTTCAAAACCTCCGGCAACTTTCAAAAAAAAAATTCAAAGGAAAATAGCCGAAATCAGTTAAATAACTGAAAAAAATCATCCTTGCCGGATAAAATACTACTCCAACGTATGTCATGTTCTGATATTATTATAAAAATAAAATAAATATATATTTTGAATAGATTTTCAACATAACATGTCTGGCCTGCAGCAATAATTTTGTTTGATTGCATACAGTTTCCACAGGAGTTGTCATCCATTCCAATTTATATCAATCAAACCTAGAGCTCAGCAATGGATCAATTTGTGATGCCGATCGACATTTTAACCCAAGACGGTATTAAAGAAACACATTTCCTTTGTCTAATATTCCAATTGTTCAAAGTAGACAATTACTTTGCTAAACAGTTTGTGCTAGCTAATTTAAAGAGATATCGCTACATCAGTCTATAGTGAGGAAGGGACATATTAAAATTATTACCTAGCATTTTCACAAAATGCAATACATTTCTTGTCCACAATACGGTGAGCAAACTTTTTTATTTTCAGATTTCTCCTACCTATTTGGAGTCTATTTTATTATCTCACAAATCCGTGTCAGAAGCAGCTGTGGTTGGTGTTCCAGCAGATGTTCTTGGTGAAGTTCCAAGAGCCTATGTGGTATTGAAATCACCTGCTTCAATAGAGGAACTGGTGACATATGTAAATGGTAATACTGATTAACTGGGCAATTATTTTATTCCATTGTATTTTTGTTTTTTTGTTTGTTTGAAGGTGTTGAATGCTACTTTCCACAATATTTCAGTTATATCATGGCAGTCAGTTTTATTGGTGGAGGAAAGCGGAGGACCAGAAGAAAACCACCGACCTGTCGCAAATTACTGACAAACTTTATCACATGATGTTGTACACCTCGCCCTGATCGCTATTTGAACTATTTGAACTAATACATATCATGTGTGAGTGGTCGTTGTGGTCATGATCGTATTGTAGTTGGATTTACAACTACCTGTGAAATCTGTGCTTATCATTGTCAGCACTAAAGTTGTGAGTTTGAATCCCACTCATGGAAAGGTGAACTTGATACAACATTGTGTGATAAAGTTTGTCAGTGACTGGCAACAGGTTGGTGGTTTTCTCCGAGTACTTGGGTTTCCTCCATCAATAAAACTGACCACCATTATAAAACTGAAATATTGTTGAAAGTGACGTTAAACACTATGTGCCTAACCCTAGCCCATATCATGTGTGTTGTTGTAACTGAAAATATCATTTGTAGAGGAAGTAGGTGGGGGTTAAGTATCTGGTAAACTTTGTTACTGGTGTATAAGTGCAGCACACCTAACACCATGATTGACATAACATATATATTTAACTTGTGAAAGGATAGCAATCATTACAGGGTTGGGGTTAGGGTTCATGCATTGTTGAAATCTTTAACCTCAGAGAGTATTATTTATCATGAATTTTTTTTTTTAGAGATATAATGTTATTTCTATTATAGATAGTGTATCTCCATACAAACAATTAAGAGGAGGTCTAGAAATAGTAGAGGAAATACCAAAACTACCTAGTGGAAAAATACTCAGAAGAAAAATACCTACCTCAGGCACTGTATAGGTATACAGTCAAACCTGTATTAAGAGGTCCCCTTGGGACAGAGAAAAAGTGGTCTTATAAGACAGGTGACCTCTTAAAAGAGGTTCAATTCATATGAAATTTTCTGTGATAGGAAAAGAAAAAGGTGACCTTTTAATACAGGTGACTGCTTAATAGAGATGACCGCATGGGCAGGTTTGACTGTATTAAAGAATAAATTATCAGTAAATATCAGAACAATGTTATTTTATTTTCATTTTAAAATGCTGCAAAATAAATTTCAAACTATTTGATTGTCCTTGAAGACTTTGTGGCATCCTTGAAGTACATGTCTATATCTCTTCATCTGATGTAATTGACATTTTTTCTTCAGTAATTTGTCAATCACCCCTAATTTTATTTCAGCTGACAATCCAGATCCATATTTCATATGACTATCATATGTTAGGTTTTCACATAACTTTTGACAGATTTAATTCAGTCCCCTATCACATGATTCTCCAGTATAATATCAACTGTTTTTGAAACGTTTCATGCTTATCTAGCATAACATCAGCTGTTTTTGACACGTTTCATGGTTCCCCAGTATCAACTGTCACCATCGTCTGCCTTCATTTGTTCTATCAATTTCTTTCTTTCTTCTGCCTGTCTCATTTTATGTAATACTAAGTTTTCAAAATCTGTATCATTACTAGATGGCACTATAGACTGGAACCCCAAAAAAAGAAAGGTAATAATATTCTTACTATAAAAATTTATAAGTTATTTTTGACACAAAAACAAATGTCCCCTTCCCGACATTCATTCATTTTTGGACAAAGATACCTTGAAATTCCCATTCAAAGTGTAGGAGGAATTACATATTTATAGATTATTATATGGCATTTTTCATATCACATGCCATATCAACCCTCGACCCATATTAGCCCTCGGGCCTTTGGCATGTGATATGAAAAATGCCATATAATAATCTTCTGCCCTTGGGCTAATATGGGCATCTCGGGTTGATATGACATGTGATATGAAAAATGCCATATCATAACCTATTTATCATATACTTCAATGCGTCTTTCTTCATATTCGTGAGAGCTGATCGTTTTCAGAAACCATGTACAGTAGAGTTCGTTTATAACGAACAGGCTTATAACGAAATCAGGCTTATAGCGAAGTAAAGATAAATCCCCAGTTCCATCGCTATTTAAACAATGTATTTGTGAAGGCCTATTACAAATTTTTTATAACGAAATCAGGCTTATAACGAAGAGAATTTTAAACCCAAACGTTTTTACTACTCAAAATTGACCTGATATAACAAAGAAAATTGCTGAACAAACAAATCGTTTACCTGTCTTCCGTTACGCACGAACGATCACATATTAGAATGGTCAAGTGCACTTGACACTTCCGTTATTGATAATTGAAAAATCAATAATCCCACCTTTGATGTTGTTAATGATGTCAATCAAGACTTTTTTTTTAAATATTCAAACAATAAAATGAGTATTAATGATGTGATTAACAAGTTGTCAATTAATAACACACGCGCTAATTTATTGCATTAAAAATTAATAAAACGTAATCTAAATTTTAATGAATGGATGCACAAGCTAAAGAAATTAAAAACAAAGTCATGTGTGAGATTAATTCATTCGCTATTGTTTATTTTTTCTTTGATGATAGACAACAAACTGCGTGGTCTCAAGGTTCATCTAAATACCAAAAACAAAAGAATTGTACTCGTTCTGAAATTTCGATTAACCTGAGTTTTTATGTACATATAATACCAAAAAGAAACAATTATTCTTCAAATTCAAATAAAAAAAAGGAAAATGGCTACAATCTTAAAATTGGCCATTAAAAACATATATCCGAATTATCAGCATTATACCGATATCGATCCAAGTGTTAATACCCGACCTCATATTTCCTGTTTATAAAATAGATTGTGAACAAAGTTGAAAAAATGTTTCTAAGGAATGTTTGAAGATACCAAAGAGGTATTCAGAAGCCGTAGTCTTTGAGAACTGTTTATCTAAAGGATTAAATATTTTTTTACGATAAAGGCCCACTTTACTGTGCATCAGTTATCATAGCATAATGAAACTGCCCGGGTCAGAACCAGATTTTTTTCTCTCTAAAATTACGCGACCTCAGTGGCTCGAACTACCGATAGCTAGAACAGATTTTGACAGTCCCTTCGAGTTCGAGCCATCGAAGTTCTACTCTACGATTTTCAAAAGGGGAGGTAATTCTAGATTGTTTCTCTTATAACGAACAATGCCTATAACGAACTAAGATCGAGAGTCCCCTGGACTTCGTTATAAACGAACTTTTCTGTAGCTTGATTTGGGATATGATGCAATAATGTCATATTATATCTACAGTATGTGGCCAAAAGTATTGCCACATGTAAAAAAAATCCCTATATAATCAACCAAAACCATATTTTTAATTTTTTTTATTGTGAAGTCATTTCTGGATAGATTTTAACAAATTTTACACCAAAACATTCAGAATTGTCTATATTTTGACTTTTTATAAAATATTTTTTTATATGAGCGCAGTCCTCGACAACTTAGATATTTAAATATATGAAAGTACTCATACTGGGGATTTCATAGTTCAAATATCACGATTGTCGATGACTGCGCTGATATTGATTTCTTGGATGAAACGACCAGAAATTGATGAAATATGCCGTAACTTGTCATGCAAAGGTGTGAATGGGTGGAAATTCTATAAAACACAAACAGCCAAGTTATATTATACAATCATTTTAAGAAAGGCTTAGGTGTGTCCTAGTAAAATATCACACAAATTTTATAAACAAAGCCTGTTTATTTTTCTTCAAACTGTGAGGCCGATTTTGATAGTTAGTGAACATACCCCTTTGTCTGGTCAAAGTTACCAATAAATTAATATACATAATACAAAATAATTCAAAATCATGATTTGGGTTGATCCATGTAAAATAAGGATCTCTTACCTGAGAAGGTGTAGGTTCACACTGTCCATCCAACCATATAAAAGTCAAAGGATTTTCTTCCAATCCTTTCTCATACTGTGCAACCATACTCTGCAAAAATGACAATATAAACAAGCTAAAGATAATATATGTGATAAATTTGTGGAGAAATGTATTGAATTAGTGAGAACATGTTTAACTTGAAAGTATCGAGGGTTCTTATTTGTTGTTGCTATAGTAACTTGTTTTGGAATGGAAAAAAAGAAAACAAGGAAAAAAAATTGTATTCCTCTAAAACTTCTGCTAATGTTCTACATGTATTTTCTGGGATTTTTTTTGGCAATGAATATGCCTTGCTGAAAATGTGCTTCATAGACTTGGTCATTTAAATGCTTAAAAGCAATTTAAAAACTTGTTAATATCAAGCGTCAATCTGATATCGATTATTACAAAACAAAAACCGAAGTGCCAAATTCTTTTTTTCTGATAAAAATTAAGGAAGCTCCACCAAAATTGGGATGGACAGCATCTCTGTGACTTTGCTTTTTTGTGAATGTATATAACAACAAATTGTAAAATTATTATGTCTTTAAGCTTTATGCTTCAATTTTCCACATTAAATCTTTAATACAAGTTAATTTTTATTTACTTCTGCTGTCACTCAAAACCTTAATGAAACATAAATGTCTTATATACATGTAATTATTAGGAAACATCCTTGACCTTCAGTAATGTTATACTAAATCAATGATTTAAGTATGATGTTTAACACCACTTTCAACAATATTTCAGTTATATCATAGTGGTCAGTTTAATTGATGGAGGAAACCAGAGTACCAGGAGAAAACCACCGACCTGTCGCAACTCACTGACAAAACTTTATCACATAATGTTGTATCAAGTATTACCCCGACATGAGTGCGATTCGAACTCACAAAATGAATGGAGTTCTTTTACAGTAATTAAAGACTTACTGCTGCAGATCTATCTCTAAACTCCACAATAGCACTACCATTTCTTTTACTGGATACAATCAGGTTAAGGATATCCCCATACTAAAAATAAATAATTAACATTTCTTTTACTGGATACAATCAGGTTAAGGATATCCCCATACTAAAAATAAATAATTAACATTTCTTTTACTGGATACAATCAGGTTAAGGATATCCCCATACTAAAAATAAATAATTAACATTTCTTTTACTGGATACAATCAGGTTAAGGATATCTCCATACTAAAAATAAATAATTAACATTTCTTTTACTGGATGTAATCAGGTTAAGGATATCCCCATACTAAAAATAAATAATTAACATTTCTTTTACTGGATACAATCAGGTTAAGGATATCCCCATACTAAAAATAAATAATTAACATTTCTTTTACTGGATACAATCAGGTTAAGGATATCCCCATACTAAAAATAAATAATTAACATTTCTTTTACTGGATACAATCAGGTTAAGGATATCCCCATACTAAAAATAAATAATTAACATTTCTTTTACTGGATACAATCAGGTTAAGGATATCCCCATACTAAAAATAAATAATTAACATTTCTTTTACTGGATACAATCAGGTTAAGGATATCCCCATACTAAAAATAAATAATTAACATTTCTTTTACTGGATGCAATCAGGTTAAGGATATCCCCATACTAAAAATAAATAATTAACATTTCTTTTACTGGATGTAATCAGGTTAAGGATATCCCCATACTAAAAATAAATAATTAACATTTCTTTTACTGGATACAATCAGGTTAAGGATATCCCCATACTAAAAATAAATAATTAACATTTCTTTTACTGGATACAATCAGGTTAAGGATATCCCCATACTAAAAATAAATAATTAACATTTCTTTTACTGGATACAATCAGGTTAAGGATATCCCCATACTAAAAATAAATAATTAACATTTCTTTTACTGGATGCAATCAGGTTAAGGATATCCCCATACTAAAAATAAATAATTAACATTTCTTTTACTGGATGTAATCAGGTTAAGGATATCCCCATACTAAAAATAAATAATTAACATTTCTTTTACTGGATACAATCAGGTTAAGGATATCCCCATACTAAAAATAAATAATTAACATTTCTTTTACTGGATACAATCAGGTTAAGGATATCCCCATACTAAAAATAAATAATTAACATTTCTTTTACTGGATACAATCAGGTTAAGGATATCCCCATACTAAAAATAAATAATTAACATTTCTTTTACTGGATACAATCAGGTTAAGGATATCCCCATACTAAAAATAAATAATTAACATTTCTTTTACTGGATACAATCAGGTTAAGGATATCCCCATACTAAAAATAAATAATTAACATTTCTTTTACTGGATACAATCAGGTTAAGGATATCTCCATACTAAAAATAAATAATTAACATTTCTTTTACTGGATGTAATCAGGTTAAGGATATCCCCATACTAAAAATAAATAATTAACATTTCTTTTACTGGATACAATCAGGTTAAGGATATCCCCATACTAAAAATAAATAATTAACATTTCTTTTACTGGATACAATCAGGTTAAGGATATCCCCATACTAAAAATAAATAATTAACATTTCTTTTACTGGATACAATCAGGTTAAGGATATCCCCATACTAAAAATAAATAATTAACATTTCTTTTACTGGATACAATCAGGTTAAGGATATCCCCATACTAAAAATAAATAATTAACATTTCATTTACTGGATACAATCAGGTTAAGGATATCCCCATACTAAAAATAAATAATTAACATTTCTTTTACTGGATACAATCAGGTTAAGGATATCTCCATACTAAAAATAAATAATTAACATTTCTTTTACTGGATGTAATCAGGTTAAGGATATCTCCATACTAAAAATAAATAATTAACATTTCTTTTACTGGATACAATCAGGTTAAGGATATCCCCATACTAAAAATAAATAATTAACATTTCTTTTACTGGATACAATCAGGTTAAGGATATCTCCATACTAAAAATAAATAATTAACATTTCTTTTACTGGATGCAATCAGGTTAAGGATATCCCCATACTAAAAATAAATAATTAACATTTCTTTTACTGGATGTAATCAGGTTAAGGATATCCCCATACTAAAAATAAATAATTAACATTTCTTTTACTGGATACAATCAGGTTAAGGATATCCCCATACTAAAAATAAATAATTAACATTTCTTTTACTGGATACAATCAGGTTAAGGATATCCCCATACTAAAAATAAATAATTAACATTTCTTTTACTGGATACAATCAGGTTAAGGATATCCCCATACTAAAAATAAATAATTAACATTTCTTTTACTGGATACAATCAGGTTAAGGATATCCCCATACTAAAAATAAATAATTAACATTTCTTATACTGGATACAATCAGGTTAAGGATATCCCCATACTAAAAATAAATAATTAACATTTCTTTTACTGGATGTAATCAGGTTAAGGATATCTCCATACTAAAAATAAATAATTAACATTTCTTTTACTGGATACAATCAGGTTAAGGATATCCCCATACTAAAAATAAATAATTAACATTTCTTTTACTGGATGCAATCAGGTTAAGGATATCTCCATACTAAAAATAAATAATTAACATTTCTTTTACTGGATACAATCAGGTTAAGGATATCCCCATACTAAAAATAAATAATTAACATTTCTTTTACTGGATGTAATCAGGTTAAGGATATCCCCATACTAAAAATAAATAATTAACATTTCTTTTACTGGATACAATCAGGTTAAGGATATCCCCATACTAAAAATAAATAATTAACATTTCTTTTACTGGATACAATCAGGTTAAGGATATCTCCATACTAAAAATAAATAATTTAACATTTCTTTTACTGGATGCAATCAGGTTAAGGATATCCCCATACTAAAAATAAATAATTAACATTTCTTTTACTGGATGTAATCAGGTTAAGGATATCCCCATACTAAAAATAAATAATTAACATTTCTTTTACTGGATGCAATCAGGTTAAGGATATCCCCATACTAAAAATAAATAATTAACATTTCTTTTACTGGATACAATCAGGTTAAGGATATCCCCATACTAAAAATAAATAATTAACATTTCTTTTACTAGATGCAATCAGGTTAAGGATATCCCCATACTAAAAATAAATAATTAACATTTCTTTTACTGGATGCAATCAGGTTAAGGATATCCCCATACTAAAAATAAATAATTAACATTTCTTTTACTGGATGCAATCAGGTTAAGGATATCCCCATACTAAAAATAAATAATTAACATTTCTTTTACTGGATACAATCAGGTTAAGGATATCCCCATACTAAAAATAAATAATTAACATTTCTTTTACTGGATGCAATCAGGTTAAGGATATCCCCATACTAAAAATAAATAATTAACATTTCTTTTACTGGATGCAATCAGGTTAAGGATATCCCCATACTAAAAATAAATAATTAACATTTCTTTTACTGGATACAATCAGGTTAAGAATATCTCCATACTAAAAATAAATAATTAACATTTCTTTTACTGGATACAATCAGGTTAAGGATATCTCCATACTAAAAATAAATAATTAACATTTCTTTTACATGATACAACCAGGTTAAGGATATCTCCATACTAAAAATAAATAATTCTTCACATGAAATTAAAACTGTTTTTACATGATACAACCAGGTTAAGGATATCTCCATACAAAAAATAAATAATTTTTCACATGAAATTAAGACTGTTTTTAAAGTTAAAGATATTTCATACTAAAATATTCTGAAATCAAATTTGATCTGCCTTTTGTGGTTCCTGGTCTTGTGTATCATATCAAATAATTTGATTAGCGGAAATCTAAATTATTGAACATAAACCTGATATTTAGCAAATCAAGAGACATAACTCCAGAACGGAAGAAGTATTCAAGTCTAAAATCAAATTTGATCTGCCTTTTAAGGTACCTAACCTAGTGTATAAATATTAAATTAGTTGTTTAAGCGGAACTAAAGTTATTGTGTAGAATCCTGAGTATTTTGTAATATTCAGCAAATCAAGGGCCATAATTCCAGAATAGAAAAGTCTTAATAGTCTGCAGTTAATTGGGACCTATCTTTTATAATTCCTGACATTTTGTGTAAATTTAAAATGATTTGCTTATGTCGGACTATGGTTATTGAGTGAAAACCTGAGAAATTGGTATTTTTTGGCAAATCAAGGGTCATAACTCCAGAAGGGAAAATAATTTAAGCCAAAATCGAACTTGACCTGCTTTTTAAGGTCTCTGATTGGTTCTTGCCCTAATTGATATCATCTTCACAATCATAATTTGGCCTAAAAATATTTTAAAGGTTTAAAAGAAAAATTGACAGCTGTATCATTAGATGTACAATTACAATATATGTACCTACTTTATGTAAGATGCTCTGAAGGACAGAATGACAGTAACCACCATTGGTTTCATCACCTTTCTTAGCTTTCCATTTTATCTGTAATTCAAATATATTAATACATTTAAATCTGCTATTTGTATAACAGAAAAAAAACATAATTCTTTTTTTCAAGTAGAAACACTGACTTATTAAACTCCAATATCACTTTAATATGCATTTAAAACAGTAGCGGTACATTGGAAGTGACAATCAGATTGTTATTATGAAAACAAATAACAAATAGATATAAAAAGTCTACCTTAACTTATAAACATTGACCTGTTTAAGTAGTAATATACATGTAATGTGAAAGAAAATCTTGTGACATACAAAATGTTTCACCATATTAAACCCTGACAAGAGTCTTTAGTGTGAAACCGCAACTGTGGTGTAATGGTTAATGTGCTGGCCTTGTGTGCACTAGATCGTGTGTTCGAGACACGATCAGGAGAAACCAAAGACTAGTTGGTTCCGAATCAGGATAATGTGTTCAAGTGGAGAGACATATCTACCAGTGATCTCTTGTTTCAGTGAGCTAGCACTATAAAAACAAGGGCAACGCAAAGCATGGCGTATCCCCTCGCCTAAAAATTTGACCCGTGACCTTGACCTTTGACCTTGACAATCAATAGGGTTCCAGATCCCCTTAAGGACTAAATATGTACCAAGTTTGATCTAAATCCATTGAAGGATGTTGATTCTAGAGTGTTCACAAGGATGTTACGTAAGGATGGACAGACGCTAGCATCACTATATCCCTTCGCAACTTTTTGGCAAGGGGATAATAAAACTAAGCAAGTTGGTCTAGTACAAAGCAGACCTCATCATCATCATCATCATCGTCTCATTGAAATGCAAATTGTTCTCGACACGATACAGATGACAAATTGCTGATTTAGCATTAAACAACCATCACTCACTCACTCATTCCTATGACTATTGTACTGGTATCATATTCTAACATAAACCTTTGTTTTCAATAACACATTATTATCAACTACACACAGATAATTTGATATTAACCTTAAGCTTTGGTGTTCGTTCTTCATCAACTTCAGCCACTTCATCATCAACTATCAGTCTTTCGTTGCCTTTTTGTATGTGTTCTTTCAATAAGTTCTGTTCTTTCTCCAGAAGCTTTGAACCTTCTTTTCTTAATCTTTCAATCTAAGAAAAATAGAATAAACATTTATTTTAGTTACTTAACACTTCATTGCTAAAAACATTTTATACAAATTTAAAATTTACATAAAATCACCCATTTTTGATGACCACCTGTTTTCGACAGTTTGTTTCTTGTGATAAAATTTCCCAGTATTATGATTGTGTCATATTTCAGATGTTATGCTAGGGTGCTGAAATAATGTAAAACAATCTAACATAATCTGAGCTTAAAATTAAAGGTTAGAATATTATGTTGAACATTGCCTCCATGGATAGGAGAGACAAATTAACATTTCTATACCTATGGTTCGTTGTTTAATTTCAAGTAAGCAGTGTTCAGCTATCTCTATGACAACAATAACTAATTACATTGTTTATGATGTTACGACTGCCACAAGTAAAAAGATAGATAAGTTGATAGGTACAAAGGGTTTTGTCTTGCAATTGGCTATCAAAGATAACAACTAACAAGCTGTTGTTCAATAGAAGTTTTTCTTTATATGTGTCATTCTCCAACAAGAGGCTGACATGATCCTACATTGCTCACTCTGTTAATAATTTAATATCAATGTATTATTCAATTATCATTCATGTACATTGTGGGTTCAGTCAGGTTTGTGATTTTAACATTTCTCCATTGTTCCTCATAAACATTTTCTGCTGTGGTGGTAATTCATTAGTTTCTGACCAACACAAAATTGTTTACAGGTTCATTCAAAGAACATTCTAACCAAGTTTGTTTTTAACTGTTCAGTTGTTTTAGAGAATTTTTTTATATAATTTTCCAACAGGGTCTTTGCTAAAATAAGGTGGCCATCTTGGATTTCTGATCGACACAATTATTGTAGGTTTTGTCGATGGCCATCTATGGAAAATTCGAAAAATATAGATTTTAAAATATTTCCCTCCTAGGGTCTTCTTTGAAACTTTGTCGTGATGTTACTGTCATCTTAGATTTCTGATCCACATAAAAACTAGAGGCTCAGTGGGCTGAGCCTGTGTCGCTCACCTTTCATTCTGCTTTGAAGAAACTTAATACAGAACCTTCCATAGGTGCTTCCCACCAAGTTTCGGTTCATTTGGCTAAGCAGTTTCAGAGAAGAAGATTTTTAGAAATCAACCAACCAGAAACAAGAATTGCCTATGGCAGCCATTTTGTTAACAGATCGGGATGAAATTAGCAATCTTTATAGAGGACCTTCCATAGATGCTTCCTACCAATTTCGGTTCAATTGGCTAAGCAGTTTCAGGGAAGAAGATTTTTAGAAATCGACCAATCTGAAACAAGAATTGCCTGTGGCAGCCATGTTTGCTAACGAATCGGGATGAAATGAGCAATCTTTATACAGGATCTTCCATAGATGCTTCCTACCAAGTTTCAGTTCATTTGGTAAAGTGATTTCAGAGGAGATGATTTTTAGAAATCGACCAATCAGAAACAAGAATTGCCTGTGGCGGCCAAGTTTGCTAACGAATCGGGACGAAATGAGCAATCATTATAGAGGACCTTCCATACATGCTTTCTACGAAATTTCAGTTCATACCGGAAAGCGGTTTCAAAGGAGAAGATTTTTTAGAAATCAACCAATCAGAAACAAGAATGGCTTGTGGTGGCCATGTTTGTTAATGGATCGGTACGAAATGAGCAATCTTTATAGAGGACCTTCCATAGATGCTTCCTACCAAGTTTCGGTTCATTTGGCCAAGCGGTTTCAAAGGAGAAGATTTTAAAAAATCGGCCAATCAGAAACAAGAATTGCCTGTGGCGGTCATGTATGTCAATGGATCGGGAGAAAATGAGCAATCTTTATAGAGGACCTTCCATAGATGTTTCCTACCAAATTTCAGTTCATTTGGGAAAGCGGTTTCAGAGGAGAAGATTTTTTAGAAATCAACCAATCAAAAACAAGAATGGCCTGTGGCGGCCATGTTTGTTAACGGATCGGAACAAAATGAGCAATCTTTATAGAGGACCTTCCAATGATGCTTCCTACCAAATTTTGATTCATTTGGCCAGGCGGTTTCAGAGGAGAAGATTTTTTAGAAATCAACCAATCAGAAACAAGAATGACCTGTGGTGGCCATGTTTGTTAACGAATCAGGACGAAATGAGCAATCTTTATAGAGGACCTTCCATAGATGCTTCCTACCAAGTTTTGGTTCATTTGGCCAGGCGGTTTCAAAGGAGAAGATTTTAAAAAATCGGCCAATCAGAAACAAGAATTGCCTGTGGCGGCCATGCTTGTCAATGGATCGGGAGAAAATGAGCAATCTTTATAGAGGACATTCCATAGATGTTTCCTACCAAATTTCAGTTCATTTGGGAAAGTGGTTTCAGAGGAGAAGATTTTTTAGAAATCAACCAATCAAAAACAAGAATGGCCTGTGGCGGCCATGTTTGTTAACGGATCGGAACTAAATGAGCAATCTTTATAGAGGACCTTCCAAGAATGCTTCCTACCAAGTTTTGATTCATTTGGCCAGGCTGTTTCAGAGGAGAAGATTTTTTAGAAATCAACCAATCAGAAACAAGAATGACCTGTGGTGGCCATGTTTGTTAACGAATCGGGACGAAATGAGCAATCTTTATAGAGGACCTTCCATAGATGCTTCCTACCAAGTTTCCGTTCATTTGGCCAAGCGGTTTCAAAGGAGAAGATTTTAAAAAATCGGTCAATCAGAAACAAGAATTGCCTGTGGCGGCCATGTTTGTTAATGGATCGGGACAAAATGAGCAATATTTATAAAGGACCTTCCATAGATGCTTCATACCAAGGTGAGCTAAAAAGGCAACTTTGTGAAGGACCATCTAATGATCAATCATGTACAGTTTGGGTTTACATCAAGTTTGTCATTTTGTTTATAGGATCTAATGTTAAAACTGTGTCTGCTGTTCCAGCCATATAGGATTTCTGATCTACACAAAAATTACATATTTTGTAAAAAATTATCCCACAATCATTACACCAAATTAAAAAGTAGGTTTAAAAAGAAGGTTGGCTATTAAATTGTTGTCAGTGTCACAAACTCATACAGTTCTGAAGTTCTTCAACAAGAGGGAAAAATGTTAGGTCGTACGGAATATCTTTAGAAGGTGTGGTCACATCTATGGATAATGGCTTACCTCTGCAGCAAGATTTCTAGAAGCTACAAAATCAGCTTCTTTTTGTTGATTAACTTCACCTTCACGAGCTTCTAAGTCTGAAAATAGTAGAATATTGTTGAAAATGGCGTTAAACACCATAACCTGAACCTAAGTTGAGTGCAACTTGGATAAAAATAAATAAGTAAGTAAGTAAAAAGATGGCACTATGATGGATCTATCTGTAGAAGTTGTACTTGCCCCAGGTAACAGAATATATAGGATTGGAAAAAGTCTTGTAATAGACCATTGACATCTACTGATAATGAACGGTTGCTTGTTTAGAGCTGCTACATATGTTTTATTATCCTCTTTTGATTTTGATGGTATACAATATTCATAATATGGAAATTATTTTTACCTCTAAAAAACTGTAATAATATACAATTAATGACTTTTAATGAGGCGGATACAAGGATTTATTAACCCAGGAACATTATATTTACCGAGGCCAGACGGCCGAGGTAAATATATTATTCTTGGGTTAATAAATCCTGGTATCCATCGAATTGAAAGTCATTAATTGTTTTATTACATGTATATGACACATTTTATATGTTGCTTTTACCCTTAAAATAAGATTTTATCACATTTTCTTTGGTTTCATATGGTGCAAGACATTGGAATGTTATATTCACCGTGCGTTATGCCGTGTGAGGTGACTATAACGTTTTATCAAAGAACGTTACTAGGGACATCAGCCAATCAGAAAAGACATTATCTGAAGTCATATAATAAAGACTGTTATCGCTAATTTCCACATTTTTCCTTTGATCTTGAGTGATATTTTTCTGTATCAATGGAAATTATCTGTTAAATGTGACGTCAAACACAATATGACTTACTGATAAAAACAATAACGTCAGTTTTGTTGGTCCTGACATACAATATCACTAGTATCCCAGCTTGAGCTATCAGACTCGCTGCTTTACTAGTGCTAATGTCCATCTCAACCTTCAAAATAGCCATTATTCTATATATATTCCTATATAATTGAAATTACCTTCTTTCAGTTTTTGTCGTTTACTATCAAGTTCTTTGTGTCTTTTCTGTGCTGCCTTCTTTGCTTTTTGAGCTTTATCATATGCTGCCTGTTAATAAAAGACAAAATGTGTGGGCAAAACATATGCAAGTAGTCAAGTACACACATTAATATTCAACAAATGACTATAATCTTTATACAGTAGTCCATCTCTTACTTATAAGGTCACTCCCACCAAAGGCCACCCCTATTACCAGACCAGATTTCAAATGTGAGTCCTTGTCAGGGGCGGATCCAGGATTTCAAGTTGGGGGGGGGGGGGGGGGCACATTTAAAAAAATTGCGCCGAGCAGAGGGAGGCACGAACATTTTTGGTGTATTTCGTGTGAAAAATCACGATTTTACGCCAAAAAATCATATTTTTTCCAATTGCGGAGGGAGGCACGAAGATTTCTGGGGTATTTTGTGTGAAAAATCACGATTTTACGTCAAAAAATCATATTTTTTCCCCTGGATCCGCCCCTGCTTGTAAAAGGGGGACTATTATATTAGTAATTCAATTTTTAATATCAGATAATGCATTCAATATCTTATCAATAACATCCAATATAATAGATAATTTGAGAAGCTCAATGTCCTTCTGTTGTATCTTATTATAATATCATCATTATCCATCAGTCAATTAACTTTCTTTGGCCCATAAACTACCTTTAATATTTATAATTATTTACTTTTAGGCCCTTTGGCTTTTCTCAACTGGAAATGGATCCAAAAAATTGTGGCAATATGTGCCACACATTGTCCCATACTACCCTGGACTATTTTTGTGCTATTGTGATATAATAATAATTTGGGGGAATATTACAATAACTTGACTTACCCTTGCTGCAGGATCTGTGAGCAATTCTAAAGCCTGTGATAACTTGTGGAACAAATTAGCTACAAAAATAAGTGTGTATATTTTATGATGTATTGATAAACAATGTCATTGGAGTAACATGATCATTATATAAAATTTAAGGCTACCTTCAACATGTTTAAGGTATAGGGTAAATTATTTTTCTTTCTACAATTCATATTTTAACATTGGTGTTTCCACTTATTGGATTGTCTTGTTGAGGATTTTTTTTAAATCAATTTGGAGAAGTGTTTTAAAATCAAAATTTATTTTAAACATTCTGATAATCCAGATGATCAAGATCATGACACTCAATACCTGTGGATATATATTATTTATGTACTTATAAATATATCACATCAGTACACTCAGTTGTTATTTTTTAATGACTCATTTATTTATGTACTAACTTGTTCAAAGATTTATCACAAACCTATTGCGAAATATTTTGTTTTATCTAATCTAAGTCAAAGAATCCAGTTATGTATATATCATGATTGAGCAGAAATTCAACAAAGAGAAGGAACTCAGAGCTTTGTAGCCTCATTTTTGTTCGGATTGAATTTAACTTTATGACTTATTCATGAAAACTAATATATACAATGAATGAATTTCATTTATTTGAATTTAAACAGCTTACATAAGTTTATATTACAGAACTAACTTTTAATTTTGACGAATGTAAAATTAAAGAACAAATGTTTTCAGTAGCAATATAAATATACTTGTTAATGTGATCCCATTTTAAAACCGGCTTAATTCTGCCATATTTTGTGCCTGTCCTCAGCCAGGACCTTAATTTCCAATGCCATATTTCATGGTCTTTTTTGTGTTCAATTGTCTGAGGTGAGAAGAGGTTGTTGTTCGCTTGGTTGATATTGGTGGAATTGTTGACCATCACTGTTTATAAACTGTTTATAAATAAACTTTAATTTCATAAATATAGAAAATACATGATTCTAAGTTGTATCAATTTATTTTACAGATAAATCAAGAAACATACCTGCATTTGGATTATCAGGGTTTTTGTCAGGATGACATTTCAATGCACGTTTTCTGTAGGCTTTCACTATCTGAAAAATGTTTTATGCATTTTTTTTTTATTTTTCATTTCTATTCATTTGAATGTTCAGTTACCCTATTTCAAATTTACCCTTCTCTCTACAATTAATTTTTAGTTCTCAGTAGTAGAGTGTGAGCTTGTTTGAAACTGAATATATTCAACATTTCTATTTGATAATCAAAAATCATAGGAAATATCATAGATGCATTTAAGCCAAGTTGCATTCTTTTTATTTTACATCATAAGTAGAGATATAATTGGGATAAGTCGAGACATTATTGGGATATTCAAATATTGTTCTGTGTCACAGTTATTGTTCTTCTGGTTCTAGAAATAGTTGCAAGATACTTTTCCACAAAAAAATAGGTATGAGAGTTTTCCATATGATTTTTACAAAAGTATGAATTAAAATATATAGAAATCTTGAAATAAAGATTCTGTATAATTTTGGTGAGAATGATCTGTGGAAGAATGGATTTGCTAGAAACAAACAACATTTTTCTAAATTCAGTTTTTTCACCCAAAAAAAGTAATCTGATATCACTCATTTTCAAACTTAATTAAAATAATTTTATAAAAAATATTATATAAATTTTTTTTTCATATTTGGTGAGAATTTGCTAAATAATGATATTCAATCAAACATCAAAGATTTTGTAAAAGATTGGAAAGAATCTGTAAAAGAATGAATTTTGTACAAAAGGATTGAATACTACATCCACCTGAATTTCCTCAAATCATAAGCAGAATGCAACTTTGCCAAAACTCTGATAAAAATTATGCTTAGAACAAATAATTGTATAATCGACTGCACAAGATTTTATTTAAATTGAAAATATGTGACAAATAATAATACTACTTTCAAACCCTGATTCTAGAAATCAGTACATTTGCTGCTTTAAATTGGGGAAAGTTTTTGATTCATGTCTTCAGTGCTTTAAAGAAGATAAAAATAGTGACAGGGGAGATAACTTTCATATGCCAGTTGTAAAGCATATGACGTTTTAATAGGAAGACACAGACTTGCCAACTGACCCGCTTTTGGCAGGTCACACCCGCAAAAATGCCCTATTACCCGCCCCCGATCATGACCCGCGGCAGGTCATCGTTTTCACCCACAAAATCACCCACCAAAAATTTATGCCAAATGGGTAAAGAAATGTACATGTAACTCTAATTCAATTAAAATCGGATGTATAACGCTAGATGGCGCTTTTCTTAGGAACGGATGTAATCAACAAAAAATCGCCGCAAGACAATTTGGAGAGTTGTTTTTATAATCATAATAAATTAGATTTAAAAAATGGCTTCTTCAGGGAGGAAGAGGTCTTTGTCTGGGCCCTGTAGGCTGTACAAGTACTACCAAAGCTATGTAAGTGACTGTTACAACTTTAAGCCATCACCTGATGTTCTTAAAAGTGCTAAGATGGCATGTGTTAATTACAATCTGAGTCTGAAATAAATTGTGTAACTGGTATCATATCATTCTTTCTATATATGTATGAACATATTTTCCAACATTACGTAACTTTTCTTCAAAATGGCACGTCACGCGCTATGACCCACCATCACAGTCCTGGCTGGCGGGTCATGACCCACCATAACATATCAAGAGGTTGGCAGGTCTGAAGACATCACAATAGTATTTCTTTATTGCTAAACAGAAACATCACAAAAAGGAGAATAATTAATTTAACTTTTAAGATATCCTCAGTATGAATATTTACAATTTATTTAGGCCAAAAAAAATTGCCATTTAATGTCTTGTTTACTCTGCATAATTAAAAATGGAATACTCTAGGTAATGAATTAGTTTCGAAAAAAAAAAGTTTTAATCAAAATCACCAAATTAAGTGATACGTCCATCACAGTCATTTATCACACTATGTCTCTCTGACTACTGTATCTCGAAATCAAACTTGGCCTGCTATTTATGGTTCGTCATGTTCTGTGTATATTTCTAATCTTCAAGTGCCATGTATTCCAATTAACAAGCCATGCATCAACGCAAACTTTCATATCATTGCATGAAAAAAGCCGAAAGTTTGAAATTCGGTATATCTTATGGGAAGTTTGTACTTGAGCTCTTGTGACCAGAAAGGCAAATGGAAACAGTTCAAATTTCTCATCGATAATTTAATGTGTATCAAGAAATAAGGGAAAATTATGCAACAATTTATTTAAAAGATTTCTGCAAGCGATAAGGTAAGAAATATTGAAGACAAATATATATAAACAGAACAAGCCGACAGGAAGGTCGAAGGGTTAGCAATGCCAAGAAGATCAAAATAGTGACAGGGGAGATAACGTTATTATGCCCTTATAAATTTTTAGTTTGTTGCACTTTTTTTTCAGTTGGTTGATCAATGATTGTAGTACACAAAATTAGTGGCCGGGAGAAAGTCCAATCCCAAGGTGTCCGCTGTAAAAAAAATCAATCATGAAATGATAATAATATCAAAAGTGGGAACTATAATTCATAGTATAAGTATACAGTAATTGTTGCTGATCTTGTACCTCTTTTTCGGTAGCTTCTTCTGATACATGAAGTATCGCGTATAAATCTAACTTATTTATATCTAATGTTGAACTCATGTTTCTAATGATAAAATTCTATTTGTTCCCGTCTTTGAAAGACGTTTCAGAAACGAAGGCAGAGTTATCTTCCTTAACAAAGAAACTAAATAAAAAGTTCACTACGGATAACACCGAAAATATCCGAAACGAGACCGACATACGCAGTCACAAACAATAAACACTATTATAAATTAATAGTAATTTCATTGAGTCAATAAATATTGATATAGTGCTTAGTGCCTGTGTTGGAAGTCAGAAGTATATTTCTTAAATTTAGACAGTTATATGTTAATAATTTAATTTGATTTTAATATTTCAATCTGATTGGCTAATCCGCCTGGACAAAATTTTGGTTATACTCGATAACCTGGGTTGGTATTGTGACGTCACCAACGTGTTCATCCGCCAACGATAAATTCAAATAGTCACATGAAATAATCGCAATTAAAATCGAGGAATCATTAAATTTTGTTGTAAAAATTAAATCATAAGGAATATTTGAAATTGTTGAACAGGTTATACTTGCATAACCTGGTTTGGGTCAGTTTACGTTTTTCATAAACCGCTTCGCGGTTTATTAAGCGTAAACTGACCCAAACCAGGTTATATCGTATAACCTGTTCAACAATTTCAAATATTCTTTAAATAATACTTTCAAAAATCGGATTTGCATATGTCAATAAGAATTATGTCTCTTAGTTTATACGATATTCAAGAGCTTGTCGCATCATATCAGGAATTACGCTATAGAGGGTTGCTGCTACAACTGATGCTGCTAAATCGAGGATACATAGCGCAAAAAATGATGTAATCACTTCGAAAGTTGTTAGAGTCACCATCATGATTTGGTTGGTTACCTGGTACGAAATATGACCACGGATAAGCTTGTTATATATATAGTAGCTACAATCCCGTCTTTCTCTCTTCCTGCATGACTTGTCACCGGATTATAAACATAAATAACACGACAGGAACCTGTAGTGAAGTGTGAACTGCTTATCCTTCCGGAATATCCCGAGTTCATCCCTGGGTTAGGAGCTTCGTGATACTTAATCTCTAGTTTTCTGTGTAGTGTCATTTGTGGTTTTGTACTGTCCTTTTTGCCTTTGATCATTGTATTGACTATCCGTTTCTGATTTACAGCTTTGAAGTTACTTTGACAGATTGGAGATCCATATATCCCATCAGCCGGTTTAATCCTGCCGCATGCTTGTACTTGTCCATCGTCTTCTGATGCCAATTATGTGATTATGAGTTGGCATTCAAATACGAGTTGTTCGGTTTGTTGTTGCTTGTGGACATTCACAATAATGATCATGGGAAACTTTATGCAGACTCGTCATATCTCATTTCCATAAACAGGTATCACAATCATAAATGTAACGGTATAATGAAGTTTTATTAAAAATGTTTTAAAAGGAAATCGACGACGGCAAAGACGAACGGGTCACTGTTGGTGAACTGGACATAGTTAACGACCACGTCTTGTATACATTCAGATATATTTAATTTACGGCACACGACGCTTTTCCGGAATACCCTTAAACCGGTACGCTCAAAGTAAAAAAAAAACGTATAGCCAAATAATTTAAGACTTTGGGAGCAAGAAAGCAAAAAGACCAAAAGAGAATAGCCAAAATCGACTCATGTCGCTTATGCCAGAGGGAGGAGAACCTTAATTTTAATAATAATTACGTTATTTCAGAACTGTAAATTTCAATAATAAATATATCTAATAAACTATTTCAGTGCTGAAATACTGAATACAGAGCGGATGACAATTCTTAGCGACCAGCAGAGGTATCAACCCAGTGATACAATTTAAACAACATATTTAGAAAAAACTGGTGGAACGCGCTAATCTGGGTCACGGGTCACTGTAATCGGGCGGGTGTTGAAAAAACTGTTGATACTCATAAAATATTGATAAATGCAATACAATTTTATGTTTGTCTTCAAGAAATATGATAGACAAAACCATGTGTGAAGTTTTATGACGAAATATCTCCGATTTCTATGTAAATTTACGAGTTGAAGTGGGGAAACACCCACAGGTAATTTTAGCGATGTATTTTTATCTTGGACAAGAATAATGAGCGTCCTGATTGGATGACCGATTTAAAACACACTGACTCGCATGGTAAAAAGATGCATGTAAAAGAAATCTATGTTATATTTATTCATTTGTTTGATTCTGGAATATTGTTGATCAATGATTCAAACAAGAAAAAAGGGAAAAAAGGTGGGGGGTGAATTTTATTTAAATAAATGTTATGTTTCGATAGTTTAAAGAGAAAAATAAAAGTTTGTTGCGACTAAAGCTTAAATCAGCGTTAAAAATTTAACAAATTTCAGTGATTTTGTAAATGAGATTTATTTTAAATAGAAAATCTGAATTTATTATTTATTAATTCATTATTAATGATACAATGTTATATCCCTTGGGAGGGAGAGGGGGGCTATGATGAAAATTTGAAATAAAAACACAGGACCGGACTTTAAGCAAAAATAACAATCCAGGATTAGTTTTTTATTAAAAAAATACAGGGCCCCTGTGTCCATGAATTTTTTTTTTCTTAAAGTTAATAATATAAAATATTGACATCCACACTTGCCTTTTGTGTCCACACTTGTAAATTTAGAAAAAAAAAACCGACCTGTCGCAAGTCACTGACAAACTTTATCACATAATGTTGTACATCTCGCCCTGATCGAGATTCGAACTCACAACATCAGTGGTGATAGACACTGATTGCATAAGTAGTTGTAAATCCAACTACCATACGATCACGAGCACGACGGTCCCAAGTGTACAGTAATGGTAAATCATACGATCTAAATGTACAGTAATAGTATAGGGTACAATTTATGAGTACAATTGGATAAATGGTTTCTGCACAACAAAACACATTAAAAGCCCAAATACAGTAAGCTTATATTATCTGACTACATGTACAGTGTGGGTAATTCCTAAATGTAGACAAAATTAATATATATATTTATAACATGTCATAACATTTCGATTTTATTATTATTCTTTTGGTTTTTTTTAATGTCACCAAATTTGATCGATTTTCTAAAAGCAAAATATTATTGTTTTCTGGTGACAATTAGCTGTATTTCATATTATGTTGCTTGACCGTCATTTAATAATAAATGACCTTTTCAATTCAATAATTGTTTGAAGCCAACCACCAAACGGAGCACAACAGCAAGACTTGCCATAAAAGACATTTTATAGAGATAAATAAATGTATGGCAAGTTGGGATTATTACTTATTCAATGGTAGAAGGGAGGTAATTCATCAATAAAATATGGTGACAGGAAATTAAGACGACTAATCTACAAAAAATTATGCACAACAATTATCTATAACAACCATGAAAGATGGCAATGGTTACGAATAATATAACATTCATATAAAAATGATAATATTTCTTAAAAGCACCATCTTATTGTGTGATCTAAATTCCTGAGTAATAAATATATATATTGGGAGGGAGGGAGGGTGTTTGTAAAAATCCTTTAAAAATTTTCCAGATAACTTTGCTGTTGCTGAAACAACCTATAATGGTCGAATGATTTAGGTCAGATATTTTCCGCGCAATCGCAGTCATTGTCATGATTGTAAAACTTCTATTACATGGGAGCTAACTCTGTTCATCTTATGAAATTCTTAGCAAGATTGTACCATTGAATAAGTAATAATCCCAACTTGCCATAAATTTATTTATCTCTATAAAATGTCTTTTAAATACTGATAGGTATCAGGAATAACAACATGACAATACAATATACTTCGACACCAAATAAAACATAGACATAATGTATATTCAGGGATTAGGGTTATTGTGTTTAACGCCACGTTCAACAATATTTTAGTTATATCGTGGCGGTCAGTTTTATTGGTGGACGAAACCGGAGTACCTTGAGAAAACCACCTACCAGTCGTGGGTCACCGACATACATTATTTAGATATTACCGACACCTAAATAAGAAAATTATGATGCTCGAAATTGATATTAGATGGAATCTGCATAAGTTAAATGTATAGAGCAAAATGTATAAAACAATAAGCAGCACAACTGCTTATCTTTCCGAGGCACATGAGCTCAGTCCTGGTTTGGAGTTCGTGTTGTTCGATCTTTAGTTTTCTGTGTTATGTTTTGTAGATCATTGTTTGTCCTTTTGTTCTTTGTCTTCTGGCCATTTTCTTGTCTGTCTTTCAATGATTTACTGATTTCTGATTACAACTTAGGTATCTTCAAGCTTATCTTACATCTAAAGCACAGGCACTTGTTTCATTCAAAAAATGTATGCCCCCTCCTCTTTCTAATTTTTTGAATGAAACAAGTGCCTGTGATCTAAAATGACCCTTTTATAACTAATTGATATAAAATCGGTTTGAAGTATCGGTTATGCTTTTTACTCCTGAGAGTAATCGTTTTTTTACCAACAGTTAGTCAGTTAACTACGACCATTCATTTACCCTACTAGTGCACTGACCAGTAGTCTGAGTAAACTGTAACCAGAAATAATCAACACACTGCTATAAATCAGAGAAATTTTTTCTGACTAGAGATACAGCAGGTCTAACTCAACTACACAACATTAATAACTGTGTTTGAAATAACATTAGAGAATACCGAAGGGGCAATCAAACTCATCATAGTTGTTCAAGATTGCATAGTCCGTTTTTCGAATCAAGAAATGTTTTATCATTGTTATTACCTAACGTTAATACAAATAGGCCTAATATTTTTCTTGTTCAAAGATCTATCGCACTCGAGGTGAGCCCGCTAACCATTACACTGATGCGGTCTAATTTGTAACATAATTTTTTTTAGCATTAATGTGGTTTTAGAAAATGATCTGAACATTATTGTGGTTATAGAAAATGATCTGAACATTATTGTGGTTATAGAAAATGATCTGAACATTATTGTGGTTATAGAAAATGATCTGAACATTATTGTGGTTATAGAAAATGATCTGAACATTATTGTGGTTATAGAAAATGATCTGAACATTATTGTGGTTATAGAAAATGATCTGAACATTATTGTGGTTATAGAAAATGATCTGAACATTATTGTGGTTTTAGAAAATGATCTGAACATTATTGTGGTTTTAGAAAATGATCTGAACATTATTGTGGTTATAGAAAATGATCTGAACATTATTGTGGTTTTAGAAAATGATCTGAACATTATTGTGGTTATAGAAAATGATCTGAACATTATTGTGGTTATAGAAAATGATCTGAACATTATTGTGGTTATAGAAAATGATCTGAACATTATTGTGGTTATAGAAAATGATCTGAACATTATTGTGGTTTTAGAAAATGATCTGAACATTATTGTGGTTATAGAAAATGATCTGAACATTATTGTGGTTATAGAAAATGATCTGAACATTATTGTGGTTATAGAAAATGATCTGAACATTATTGTGGTTATAGAAAATGATCTGAACATTATTGTGGTTATAGAAAATGATCTGAACATTATTGTGGTTATAGAAAATGATCTGAACATTATTGTGGTTATAGAAAATGATCTGAACATTATTGTGGTTATAGAAAATGATCTGAACATTATTGTGGTTTTCTGTTGTTATTATTATGTACTATTGACTTTATCAGTAGAAAGCATTAATCCGTTAAGCTAATATTATGTCGCATCGGTCGACTTGACATGCTTTTCCCAGTCAGTTAAAACACATTTTGAGATAGAAATCACAATTTAAATTCGTTTCCAGTTTAACGGAGAATATGATTCATAAATCGAAACAGTAATTTTAATATAAATGATTTTTTTTATCGATAAATAATCACTACTAATACATAAACTATGTTTATATATGATGACTATTAGAATACATTGTATATCGCTGCTAGGGACCGACTATTTCAACAAAGCAAAAATCAGATTATTTGTTTTACATGAGTGAGTGATTGTTGTTTAACGCCAATTCAGCAATTTTTCAGCTATATCATGGCGAGAACAAGTTAATTTTCAAATGAGATGTCCGCT
This sequence comes from Bathymodiolus brooksi, assembly GCA_963680875.1. Taxonomy (NCBI): domain Eukaryota; kingdom Metazoa; phylum Mollusca; class Bivalvia; order Mytilida; family Modiolidae; genus Bathymodiolus; species Bathymodiolus brooksi. Next base: position 121,521,588 of record OY804576.1, on the reverse strand, counting down.
TTGTTCTAGACTAACACACTGAATTGGATTTTTATAGTGCAAGTTCACTGAAGCAACAGTCCGTGGATAGACAAATTGCTCCACTTGGACACATTATTCTGATTCTTAGTCAACCAGTCTTCGCTCTTTCTCCTTAATGCTGCGTGCATAGCGGAGAAGCAACAAATACCAATTTTATAGTCTTTGGTTTGAATCGACCGGGGCTCGAACCCACGATCTACTGCACTCGAGGCGAGCACGCTAACCATTACGCCACCGATGCGATTTTTAAATCTCATTGAAAACTACAGGGTACTAGTAATACTTTTATTTTCATTTTTCAAGTTGAACTATTTTGTTGTATTCAATTTGGGGACTGAAATTTAATATAGCTAGATTTGACTGCTGATTGATTACTATATTACTAACTTAATGTAATGACACTAAATTGTCAAATATAAATTATTCAATATTCATTATGTCTTTTCCTTTTCGTTGAGGGCAGTAATATGTATTGATTGATTGTTCTTAAAATAACGTCTTGTGTGAGGTATGACTAGTTCACAATCAACAAAAAAATCATGTAGGTATGATATGTCACTGGGACGGGATTGTAGGTGGACGTTATATTACCACAGGAATTAAAAGAGGATAACATGGATAGGATCGGTACCTATCATTACTAAAGTTGTGAGTTCGAATCCCGCTCATTGCGAGGTGTATTCGATACATCTTTATGTGATAAAGTTTGTCAGTGACTTGCGGTAGATCAGTGGGTTGGTTTTCCCGGGTACTATATGCATGGTTTCCTCTGCCAATAAAACTGACCGCCACAATATAACTGAAATATTGTTGAAAGTGGTAGTACATCCCATGACCCTAATCCGCAGTTTGTATTTGTTATTTCTGGCGTTATCATATTATGTAAGAGATATGGGATCTCGATTACATACAAATGTACTTATAGAGTAATGTATATATTATGGCATTGACAATCGTTTGTTTATTCAAGGACGTACGTCCTTGGTTTATTTAAGGTGGTGACACCCACCAAAATGACAGCATACAAGTAGTAATCTTATCCTTCCACTTGACAATATACAAAAAAATGTAGTTCATTGATCAAAGGAACCGAAAGTAAAATTGAAACATCTTATTTTCAAAAAGTAGTATCATTTTTTATGAAAACATAGTAGGTCAGGGTTTTGCATTTAATAGCTAAACGGTAAGAAATAACTAGTTCATTTATGAAAAATCAAAAGTTAAAAATAGTACAGTTATACACAATTGATCTTTATATTTCATGCATATTCATGACGATCTGTTCTAGAAATCATTACTAAAACAGATCTTTTATTTCTGTAGTGAAATAGCATAATCATTATTTCACTGCATGATTTCGAATGTTAATTTATACATCATCTTATATGAGAACAATGTTGCCATTGGTTATACGATATCTTTATTACCCAGTATTCAATTATGGAGCAGGAATTGCCTACCCTTTAGGAGAACCTGTGTTCACCCCCAGGGTTTTAATAGGGTTCACGTTGCTCAGTCTTTAGTTTTCTGTGTAATATTTTGTAAATCGTTGTTTGTCCTTTTGTTCATTTTTCTTTTTGCCATTGTATTGTCTGTCCTTCGATTTACGATTATCTGATTACCTCTTTTTAATCTTCAAGTTTTTCTTATGATATCAGATGTTTCAGGTGTCCAATGGCATTGTCTTAATTCCTTGTAACGAAATGGGAAGTCAGTGCTAGAATAGGCTTTAAATTGGTGTTTAAGCATTCGAAATATAAACAAACGTAGATATCTACTTGAGTGCGCACCGTGTGTTTCTGGAATAACATTCATCAGGTAAGCTCATTATCAAAAGATTGGAAAGTCTTCAGGGACAACTAAACCAAACAATTTTGAACTTCTATGATGGTGATATTGGCCAGAAAATGTTTATAATGACGGCCATTAAACATATACCTCCTAATATTTATTTTAGAAGATATGTCAAGAGACACATGTGTAAACAGCTTATATAGTACAATATAAAATCATCACCAAAAAAAAAAATTAAAAAAATAAAGAATCAAAAATATAAAAGCACCCCACAAAAGTAAATGGACCAGGAGGATCGATAGCGTCGGAATCTCTTACTCTGTAAATGACACCGGTCGTCAGTAATTAATGGCAACACTAGCTTTGTTTTAAGCTGTCTTCGTGGCGGATGTCACCATCTTAAATAACTACGAAGAATGGCATCAACTGGCTCTACAAAAAGTGGCTCAATAATATAACTAGGCAATGACGAGAAAATTTTAGTTTTCAGTATGCTAAAATTAATGCAAAATCTAGTATACAATCGATGCCATTTTTAAAAATGTCTGTATATTTATACGTTATTACATGTTTTTCGTGTTTTACAATTTTTATTCCTCTTCTTGGATAAATTCCCAACATAGACAATACCTTAGTTTCGGATCCGTCACCCTTTAACATTCAATACTGAAATTGAAACAAGATTTGTTTTCAGAAAGTATGGAGTTATATAATATAACATATAAGTTACGATATCTGATATCTAATGCTTTTTTAAATTATTATGACTTGACATAAATTCTAATTATAATATTTATATATACACTTCTGAAAAATTGCCAGTGAGATATATTATTGCCAAACGTCCTTCAACCTAAGAATTAAATTGAATGTGTTATAAGTTAATTACATATGTTTCTTAAAATACATTTGTATAGCAATGTAACAATATCTCATTTTGAAATGTTGATATATCTCCTTGATAAATAAACGTTAGACAATATCGAAGAGGCAATAAAAAATAGACAATCCAGAGAAACTGGCAATATTGTGTACACAATATGAAGAAAAACACAACACTATATGTGTTGAACATCATTATGCGCAAACAAACACAAGGAATGAACCGTCCTATAAACAACTGGAGGCAAAGACGAACCGAACATCGTGTTTACGCGGAAATCATAACGGACATCACAACACGGAACTGGGAACGTAAAGACACACTAGCACAACACAAAAAAGAACAAAAAAAGATGAGGAATTTTTCAGAATTGTATGTAGATATTATAATTAGATAATACCTACAAATACATTTTCTGTGCTTGTTTATTTACAAAAAACAGTTTATCGATGTAACTGCTAAATATAAATTGATAATATGAGTTAATCAACGTTAAAGGTTACAGTCCAAATGTTACAGATATAGTAAGGCTTCCTTTATACCTTAACCTACATTTAGAAATTGTCAGTGAGGACCGATGAAGAACACTTTACAACAAAAGACGTGATTTCACTTTTCCCATTGTGAACTTTCCATTTATATGTTGCAACATTCCAGGAACACCTGCTTATGGCATATGTATATATGAAGAGTTTGAAGATATCAAAGGGGTAATCAGAATCTGCAAGTCAAAGATGGATAGACAACGCTATTGCCAAAAGAAAAAGGACAAAAGCGCAAACAACGATCTCAGTTTATACGATATTGCCAATGATCCAATGGTTTAATTGCCACAAAGAACAGATGAGATAATGGATAGAGTTTGAAGAGTTTGTCTTGTAACAGACTGCCAACGACAGCTAACATACCATTGTAAGTTGGTTTCACGTGTAAAGAGCGTGACATACTAAATTAATGTGACACTTTTTTACGTTCCGTCCTTTGGGAAAATTGCATACTTGATTCGTCACCCAGAACAAACGGAACTGTATAAGATACAGCTATGTGATACTTGTTGGTTTGAAGCAGTTTCATCCATCAATATAATTGACTGGCTTGATATAACTGATATAATGCTGACATGTCTGTTCAGCAAATCTTATTCTATTTGATGGGTAATGAGAAACTTCAGTAAACATTTTCAATATGTTTACAGATGTGAATTTGGTTTACTTGTTCCCAAAGACTTTTAAATCAGATGTGAATTTGGTTTACTTGTTCCCAAAGACTTTTAAATCAGATGTGAATTTGGTTTACTTGTTCCCAAAGACTTTTAAATCAGATGTGAATTTGGTTTACTTGTTCCCAAAGACTTTTAAATCAGATGTGAGTTTGGTTTACTTGTTTCCCAAAGACTTTTAAATCAGATGTGAAATTGGCTAACTTGTTCCCAAAGACTTTTAAATCAGATGTGAATTTGGTTTACTTGTTCCCAAAGACTTTTAAATCAGATGTGAATTTGGTTTACTTGTTCCCAAAGACTTTTAAATCAGTTGTGAATTTGGTTTACTTGTTCCCAAAGACTTTTAAATCAGTTGTGAATTTGGCTAACTTGTTCCCAAAGACTTTTAAATCAGATGTGAATTTGGTTTACTTGTTCCCAAAGACTTTTAAATCAGATGTGAATTTGGTTTACTTGCTCCCAAAGACTTTTAAATCAGATGTGAGTTTGGTTTACTTGTTTCCCAAAGACTTTTAAATCAGATGTGAAATTGGCTAACTTGTTCCCAAAGACTTTTAAATCAGATGTGAATTTGGTTTACTTGTTCCCAAAGACTTTTAAATCAGATGTGAATTTGGTTTACTTGTTCCCAAAGACTTTTAAATCAGTTGTGAATTTGGTTTACTTGTTCCCAAAGACTTTTAAATCAGTTGTGAATTTGGCTAACTTGTTCCCAAAGACTTTTAAATCAGATGTGAATTTGGTTTACTTGTTCCCAAAGACTTTTAAATCAGATGTGAATTTGATTTACTTGTTCCCAAAGACTTTTAAATCAGTTGTGAGTTTGGTTTACTTGTTTCCCAAAGACTTTTAATTCATTTGGTTTTCCAATCTTTTGAATATGAGGGTACCTAAGGAAGGTTATTCTAGAAACTGCGTAGTGAACACTAAATATTATATACAAAAAAATGTATTAACTTTTTAAATACCGCTAAAAGCCACAAGACGAATCATATAACGATGAAACATATGATAGAGGAAACATTTTAACGTGTGTTCAAGTTCTCGCAAAACAGAAAAATTGCTATAGGTGTTTTCTAAATGCTTCTAGTAAACACACAAAGACCATCCCATAAATTAAAGAAAACGAACGAATGATGACGTATCCTAGTAATTGTGGATTATTTGACGAATGATGTATATCTTGAATAGCATGAATGGAATTTTAACTGATAGACGACTAATCTATCTCTGTTGACGGATCACAAATATGAGAGCATTGAATGTTCTAAGGGGTAGCAGTTGCTACCTACTTTGGCGAGTATCATTGCATTCTCTAATGCCTCCTAAGGAAGATAATAAAACATCTTGTCTAATGGACACAGTATCATAATAAGAAAATAAGTAGCCTACCTCCCTTCAATAATAGGAGCCATCGAGGGGTCGTGATCGTATGGTAGTTGGATTTACAACCACCTGTGCAATCAGTGCCTATCACCACTAAAGTTGTGAGTGTTCGAATCCCGCTGATGGCGAGGTGTTCTCAATACAACATTATGTGATAAAGTTTGTCAGTGACTTGCGACAGGTCTGGGGTTTTCTCCAGGTACTACGGTCTCATCCACCAATAAAACTGACTTCCACGATATAACTGAAATTATGCAATCAAGAAGAGCTTGAAGATAACAAAGGGGTAATCTGAATCGTAAATCGAAGAAGAACAGACAAAACAATGGCCAAAAGGACAAACAACGATCTACAAAAAAAATACACATAAAACTAAAGATCAAATAAGACGAACCCACTAAGATCAGGGGGTGAACCGTTGTGACCCGGAATGGTGGCAGCTCTTTATATTTATAGGTAATTACATGTTTTTCGTGTTTTACAATTTCTATTCCTCTTCTTGGATAAATTCCCAAAATAGACAATATTAGTTTCGGATCCCTCACCCTTTAACATTTAATACTGAAATTGAAACTAGAATTTTCAGAAAGTATGTTGTTCTGTAATATAAAATGTAAGTTGACGATATCCGACATCTAATGCTTTTTTTAAATTATTATGACTTGACTAAGACTTGAATTCTAATTGTAATATTAACATACACTTCTGAAAAATTGCCGGTGAGATTATTTCCAAACGTACTTCAGCCTAAGTATTAAATCTAATGTATTATATATTAATTACATATGTTTCTTAAAATACATTTGTATATGTATGTAACTATATATGATTTTGATATGTTCATATATCTCCTCAATAAATAAACGTTAGAGAATACCGAAGGGGCAATCAAAAATAGATAATCCAGAGAAACTGGCAACATTGTGTACACAAAATGAAGAAAAACACAACACTATATGTGTTAAACATCACCATGCGCAAACAAACACAAGGAATGAACCGTCCTATAAACAACTGGAGGCAAAGACGAACCGAACATCGTGTTTACGCGCAAATCATAACGAACATCACAACACGGAACTCGAAACGTAAAGACACACAATAGTACAACACAAAAAAGAAAAAAGAAAAAGATGAGGAATTTTTCAGAATTGTATGTAGATATTATAATTAGATAATACCTACAAATACATTTTCTGTGCTTGTTTATTTACAAAAAACAGTTTATCGATGTAACTGCTAAATATAAATTGATAATATGAGTTAATCAACGTTAAAGGTTACAGTCCAAATGTTACAGATATAGTAAGGCTTCCTTTATACCTTAACCTACATTTAGAAATTGTCAGTGAGGACCGATGAAGAACACTTTACAACAAAAGACGTGATTTCACTTTTCCCATTGTGAACTTTCCATTTATATGTTGCAACATTCCAGGAACACCTGCTTATGGCATATGTATATATGAAGAGTTTGAAGATATCAAAGGGGTAATCAGAATCTGCAAGTCAAAGATGGATAGACAACGCTATTGCCAAAAGAAAAAGGACAAAAGGGCAAACAACGATCTCAGTTTATACGATATTGCCAATGATCCAATGGTTTAATTGCCACAAAGAACAGATGAGATAATGGATAGAGTTTGAAGAGTTTGTCTTGTAACAGACTGCCAACGACAGCTAACATACCATTGTAAGTTGGTTTCACGTGTAAAGAGCGTGACATACTAAATTAATGTGACACTTTTTTACGTTCCGTCCTTTGGGAAAATTGCATACTTGATTCGTCACCCAGAACAAACGGAACTGTATAAGATACAGCTATGTGATACTTGTTGGTTTGAAGCAGTTTCATCCATCAATATAATTGACTGGCTTGATATAACTGATATAATGCTGACATGTCTGTTCAGCAAATCTTATTCTATTTGATGGGTAATGAGAAACTTCAGTAAACATTTTCAATATGTTTACAGATGTGAATTTGGTTTACTTGTTCCCAAAGACTTTTAAATCAGATGTGAATTTGGTTTACTTGTTCCCAAAGACTTTTAAATCAGATGTGAATTTGGTTTACTTGTTCCCAAAGACTTTTAAATCAGATGTGAATTTGGTTTACTTGTTCCCAAAGACTTTTAAATCAGATGTGAGTTTGGTTTACTTGTTTCCCAAAGACTTTTAAATCAGATGTGAAATTGGCTAACTTGTTCCCAAAGACTTTTAAATCAGATGTGAATTTGGTTTACTTGTTCCCAAAGACTTTTAAATCAGATGTGAATTTGGTTTACTTGTTCCCAAAGACTTTTAAATCAGTTGTGAATTTGGTTTACTTGTTCCCAAAGACTTTTAAATCAGTTGTGAATTTGGCTAACTTGTTCCCAAAGACTTTTAAATCAGATGTGAATTTGGTTTACTTGTTCCCAAAGACTTTTAAATCAGATGTGAATTTGGTTTACTTGCTCCCAAAGACTTTTAAATCAGATGTGAGTTTGGTTTACTTGTTTCCCAAAGACTTTTAAATCAGATGTGAAATTGGCTAACTTGTTCCCAAAGACTTTTAAATCAGATGTGAATTTGGTTTACTTGTTCCCAAAGACTTTTAAATCAGATGTGAATTTGGTTTACTTGTTCCCAAAGACTTTTAAATCAGTTGTGAATTTGGTTTACTTGTTCCCAAAGACTTTTAAATCAGTTGTGAATTTGGCTAACTTGTTCCCAAAGACTTTTAAATCAGATGTGAATTTGGTTTACTTGTTCCCAAAGACTTTTAAATCAGATGTGAATTTGATTTACTTGTTCCCAAAGACTTTTAAATCAGTTGTGAGTTTGGTTTACTTGTTTCCCAAAGACTTTTAATTCATTTGGTTTTCCAATCTTTTGAATATGAGGGTACCTAAGGAAGGTTATTCTAGAAACTGCGTAGTGAACACTAAATATTATATACAAAAAAATGTATTAACTTTTTAAATACCGCTAAAAGCCACAAGACGAATCATATAACGATGAAACATATGATAGAGGAAACATTTTAACGTGTGTTCAAGTTCTCGCAAAACAGAAAAATTGCTATAGGTGTTTTCTAAATGCTTCTAGTAAACACACAAAGACCATCCCATAAATTAAAGAAAACGAACGAATGATGACGTATCCTAGTAATTGTGGATTATTTGACGAATGATGTATATCTTGAATAGCATGAATGGAATTTTAACTGATAGACGACTAATCTATCTCTGTTGACGGATCACAAATATGAGAGCATTGAATGTTCTAAGGGGTAGCAGTTGCTACCTACTTTGGCGAGTATCATTGCATTCTCTAATGCCTCCTAAGGAAGATAATAAAACATCTTGTCTAATGGACACAGTATCATAATAAGAAAATAAGTAGCCTACCTCCCTTCAATAATAGGAGCCATCGAGGGGTCGTGATCGTATGGTAGTTGGATTTACAACCACCTGTGCAATCAGTGCCTATCACCACTAAAGTTGTGAGTGTTCGAATCCCGCTGATGGCGAGGTGTTCTCAATACAACATTATGTGATAAAGTTTGTCAGTGACTTGCGACAGGTCTGGGGTTTTCTCCAGGTACTACGGTCTCATCCACCAATAAAACTGACTTCCACGATATAACTGAAATTATGCAATCAAGAAGAGCTTGAAGATAACAAAGGGGTAATCTGAATCGTAAATCGAAGAAGAACAGACAAAACAATGGCCAAAAGGACAAACAACGATCTACAAAAAAAATACACATAAAACTAAAGATCAAATAAGACGAACCCACTAAGATCAGGGGGTGAACCGTTGTGACCCGGAATGGTGGCAGCTCTTTATATTTATAGGTAATTACATGTTTTTCGTGTTTTACAATTTCTATTCCTCTTCTTGGATAAATTCCCAAAATAGACAATATTAGTTTCGGATCCCTCACCCTTTAACATTTAATACTGAAATTGAAACTAGAATTTTCAGAAAGTATGTTGTTCTGTAATATAAAATGTAAGTTGACGATATCCGACATCTAATGCTTTTTTTAAATTATTATGACTTGACTAAGACTTGAATTCTAATTGTAATATTAACATACACTTCTGAAAAATTGCCGGTGAGATTATTTCCAAACGTACTTCAGCCTAAGTATTAAATCTAATGTATTATATATTAATTACATATGTTTCTTAAAATACATTTGTATATGTATGTAACTATATATGATTTTGATATGTTCATATATCTCCTCAATAAATAAACGTTAGAGAATACCGAAGGGGCAATCAAAAATAGATAATCCAGAGAAACTGGCAACATTGTGTACACAAAATGAAGAAAAACACAACACTATATGTGTTAAACATCACCATGCGCAAACAAACACAAGGAATGAACCGTCCTATAAACAACTGGAGGCAAAGACGAACCGAACATCGTGTTTACGCGCAAATCATAACGAACATCACAACACGGAACTCGAAACGTAAAGACACACAATAGCACAACACAAAAAAGAAAAAAGAAAAAGATGAGGAATTTTTCAGAATTGTATGTAGATATTATAATTAGATAATACCTACAAATACATTTTCTGTGCTTGTTTATTTACAAAAAACAGTTTATCGATGTAACTGCTAAATATAAATTGATAATATGAGTTAATCAACGTTAAAGGTTACAGTCCAAATGTTAGATATAGTAAGGCTTCCTTTATACCTTAACCTATATTTAGAAATTGTCAGTGAGGACCGATGAAGAACACTTTACAACAAGAGACGTGATTTTACTTTCCCATTGTGAACTTTCCATTTATATGTAGCAACATTCCAGGAACACTTGCTTTTGGCGTATATACATGTATATGAAGAGTTTGAAGATATCAAAGGGGTAATCAGAATCCGTAAATCAAAGATGGATAGACAACGCTATTGCCAAAAGAAAAAGGACAAAAGGGCAAACAACGATCTCAGTTTATACGATATTGCCAATGATCCAATGGTTTAATTGCCACAAAGAACAGATGAGATAATGGATAGAGTTTGAAGAGTTTGTCTTGTAACAGACTGCCAACGACCACTCCTGACACACCATTGTAAGTTGGTTTCATGTGTAAAGAGCGTGACATTCTCAATTAATGTGACACTTTTTTTGCGTTTCGTTCTTTGGGCAAATTGTATATTTGATTCGTCACCCAGAACAAACGGAGGTGTATAAGACACAATTATATGCTACTTGTTGGTTTGTGGCAGTTTCCTCCATCATTATAATTGATTGGCGTGATGTAACTGATATATACATTTGTAATGTTGACATGTCCGTTCTATTTTATAGTTAATGAGAAACTTCAGTAAACCTCTTCAACATGTCTAAGAGAGATGTGAACTTGGTTTACTAGCTCACAAAGACTTTAAAATCATTTGGCTTTCAAATCTTCTGACTATAAACATACCTAATGAAGGTTCTTCCATAGAGGCGTCGCGCGCACTAAATATTTAATATTTACGTTCTTATTAGTATCCACTAGACGGACCATACCACGAAGAGACATATGATAGAGGGTACATTTTAAAGTGCATTCAAGTTCTCGCAATTAAGCGTCAAATTACTATAGATGTTTTCAAATGTTTCAAGTTGATATAATTATTGTCGGTTTTGAATGTAAAAATATGGTGCAAATTCCAAATAATTCAGAATTGTCAATTATCAGTAGCCACACAAGAACCATCCAATAAATAAAACAGGACGAAAGAATAATGATGAACGACTGATCTGGCCCATGGGTAGTAATTGTGAATGATTTGATGATCGACTTGCAAATATGGAATAACATGAATGGAAATTTGACTGACCGACGACTAATCGGTAACTGTTGACGGATCTCAAAAATGAGAACGTTGATCACTGTTCTAAACAGTAATAGTTGTTACATACATTATACTTGGCGTGGAGCATTGCATTCTCTAATTTTCCGAAGGGCCCGGGTGGCTCAATGAGTTAGGTAGTTGTAGAGAGGCCCGGGTGGCTCAATGAGTTAGGTAGTTGGATTACCTAACAACTCATATAAGCCTATCACCAATACGGCGTGGGTTCGCGCCCGGCTTTGTTAATTACAAATAGGGTGCACTCGACTCGCAGCCGTAAGTGATAAAGTTTACCAGTTCGGTGGTTCTCTCCGGGTACTCCGGCTTCTTCCACCACTAAAACTGGTCGCCATGATATAGCTGAAATATTGCTGAAAGTGGCGCTAAACACCAAAAATCAATTCAATCAAATCTAATTTCCCGTCATTGTTATCAAAATAAGGAAATAAGTAGCTTACCTCTCTTAATAATAAGGAAAGAGAGAAAATAAAATAGTCTCATAAATAACTTAGTACATATAGTAGAATATTTCATTATCTCATCCTGTCAACTTGTTTAAGAAGGATAAACTCGTCGTAAAAAAATCCTTTTTCAGCACTTTGGTTTTATTGCTCCTAAAACTTTAAACTATTTGGTTTTCTAATCGTTCGAGTGTGAGCATACCTGATGACGGTTTTTCTAGAAACGCGTCTTGCGAACTAAATTTGATGTCTACGTTTTCATTCCACTAAGAGAGGAGGGCCCATACATTTAATTTAACCCTGCCACCTTTTATTGAAGTAACTGTACCAAGCCAGTAAAGTGAACGGTCATGTAATTTTTCAGCTATATCATGGCGAGAACAAGTTAATTTTCAAATGAGATGTCCGCTTTGTTCTAGACTAACACGTGAATTGGACTTTTATAGTGCAAGTTCACTGAAGCAACAGTCCGTGGATAGACAAATCGCTCCACTTGGACACATTATTCTGATTCTTAGTCAACCAGTCTTCGCTCTTTCTCCTTAATGCTGCGTGCATAGCGGAGAAGCAACAAATACCAATTTTATAGTCTTTGGTTTGAACCGACCGGGGCTCGAACCCACGATCTACCGCACTCGAGGCGAGCACGCTAACCATTACGCCACCGATGCGATTTTTAAATCTCATTGAAAACTACAGGGTACTAGTAATACTTTTATTTTCATCTTTCAAGTTGAACTATTTTGTTGTATTAAATTTGAGGACTGAAATTTAATATAGCTAGATTTTACTACTGGTTGATTACTATATTACTAACTTAATGTAATGACACTAAATTGTTAAATATAAATTATTCTAAATTCATTATGTCTTTTCCTTTTCGTTGAGGGCAGTAATATTTAGATTGATTGATTAAAATAACGTCTTGTGTGAGGTATGACAAGTTCACAATCAACAAAAAGTCATGTAGGTATGATATGTCACTGGGACGGGATTGTAGGTGGACGTTATATTACCACAGGAATTAAAAGAGGATAACATGGTTAGGATCGGTGCCTATCATTACTAAAGTTGTGAGTTCGAATCCCGCTCATTGTGAGGTGTATTCGATACATCTTTATGTGATAAAGTTTGTCAGTGACTTGCGGAAGATCAGTAGCAGGGGTGGATCAAGGATTTCAAGTTAGGGGGGGCGCACTTAAAAAAATTGCGGCGAACGGAGTGAGGCACGAACATTTTTGGGGTATTTCGTGTGAAAAATCACGTTTTTACGCCAAAAATTTTTTTTTTCCAATTGCGGAGGGAGGCGCGAAAATATTTGGGGTATTTCGTGTGAAAAATCACGTTTTTACGCCAAAAAATTTTTTTTTTTCCAATTGCGGAGGGAGGCGCGAAAATATTTGGGGTATTTCGTGTGAAAAATCACGATTTTACGCCAAAAAATCATATTTTTTCCAATTTTAGGGGGGGCGCGCGCCGGGTGCGCCCCCCCCCCCCTGGATCCGCCCCTGAGTAGGTTGGTTTTCCCGGGTACTATATGCATGATTTCCTCTGCCAATAAAACTGACCTCCACGATATAACTGAAATATTGTTGAAAGTGGTAGTAAATCCCATGACCCTAATCCGCAGTTTGTATTTGTTATTTCTGACGTTAGCATATTATGTAAGAGATAAGGGATCTTCCCGTGTATGGTCTACGTCTCGATTACATACAAATGTACATATAGAGTAATGTATATATTATGGCATTGACAATCGTTTGTTTATTCAAGGAGTTCATTGATCAAAGGAACCGAAAGTAAAATTGAAACATCTTATTTTCAAAAAGTAGTATCATTTTTTATGAAAACATAGTAGGTCAGGGTTTTGCATTTAATAGCTAAACGGTAAGAAATAACTAGTTCATTTATGAAAAATCAAAAGTTAAAAATAGTACAGTTATACACAATTGATCTTTATATTTCATGCATATTCATGACGATCTGTTCTAGAAATCATTACTAAAACAGATCTTTTATTTCTGTAGTGAAATAGCATAATCATTATTTCACTGCATGATTTCGAATGTTAATTTATACATCATCTTATATGAGAACAATGTTGCCATTGGTTATACGATATCTTTATTACCCAGTATTCAATTATGGAGCAGGAATTGCCTACCCTTTAGGAGAACCTGTGTTCACCCCCAGTGTTTTAATAGGGTTCACGTTGCTCAGTCTTTAGTTTTCTGTGTAATATTTTGTAAATCGTTGTTTGTCCTTTTGTTCATTTTTCTTTTTGCCATTGTATTGTCTGTCCTTCGATTTACGAATATCTGATTACCTCCGTTTTAATCTTCAAGCTTTTCTTATGATATCAGATGTTTCAGGTGTCCAATGGCATTGTCTTAATTCCTTGTAACGAAATGGGAAGTCAGTGCTAGAACAGGCTTTAAATTGGTGTTTAAACATTCGAAATATAAACAAACGTAGATATCTACTTGAGTGCGCACCGTGTGTTTCTGGAATAACATTCATCAGGTAAGCTCATTATCAATAGATTGGAAAGTCTTCAGGGACAACTAAACCAAAACAATTTTGAACTTCTATGATGGTGATATTGGCCAGAAAATGTTTATAATGACGGCCATTAAACATATACCTCCTAATATTTATTTTAGAAGATATGTCAAGAGACACATGTGTAAACAGCTTATATAGTACAATATAAAATCTTCACAAAAAAAACACAAAAAAATAAAGAATCAAAAATATAAAAGCACCCCACAAAAGTAAATGGACCAGGAGGATCGATAGCGTCGGAATCTCTTACTCTGTAAATGACACCGGTCGTCAGTAATTAATGGCGACACTAGCTTTGTTTTAAGCTGTCTTCGTGGCGGATGTCACCGTCTTAAATAACTACGAAGAATGGCATCAACTGGCTCTACAAAAAGTGGCTCAATAATATAACTAGGCAATGACGAGAACATTTTAGTTTTCAGTATGTTGAATTTGAATGCAAAATCTAGTATACAATCGATGCCATTTTTAAAAATGTCTGTATATTTATACGTTAATACATGTTTTTCGTGTTTTACAATTTCTATTCCTCTTCTTGGTCAAATTCCCAACATAGACAATACCTTAGTTTCGGATACGCCACCCTTTAACATTTAATACTGAAACTGAAACTAGATTTGTTTTCAGAAAGTATGGAGTTTTATAATATAAGATATAAGTTACGATATCCGATATCTAATGCTTTTTTTTAGATTATTATGACTTGACTCAAATTCTAATCATAATATTTACATACACTTCTGACAAATTGCCAGCGAGATATAGTATTGCCAAACGTCCTTGAATAGGAATTGAATAGGTCATAAGTTATTTACATATGTTTCTTAAAATACATTTGTATAGCAATGTAACAATATCTAATTTTGAAATGTTGATATATCTCCTTGATAAATAAACGTTAGACAATATCGAAGAGGCAATCAAAAATAGATAATCCAGAGAAACTGGCAATATTGTGTACACAATATGAAGAAAAACACAACGCTATATGTGTTAAACATCATTATGCGCAAACAAACACAAGGAATGAACCGTCCTATAAAAAACTGGAGGCAAAGACGAACCGAACATCGTGCTTACGAGGAAATCATAACGGACATCACAACACGGAACTCGGAACGTAAAGACACACTAGCACAACACAAAAACCCCCCAAAAAGATGAGGAATTTTTCAGAATTGTATGTAGATATTATAATTAGATAATACCTACAAATACATTTTCTGTGCTTGTTTATTTACAAAAAACAGTTTATCAATGTAACTGCTAAATATAAATTGATAATATGAGTTAATCAACGTTAAAGGTTACAGTCCAAATGTTACAGATATAGTAAGGCTTCCTTTATACCTTAGCCTATATTTAGAAATTGTCAGTGAGGACCGATGAAGAACACTTTACAACAAGAGACGTGATTTTACTTTTCCCATTGTGAACTTTCCATTTATATGTAGCAACATTCCAGGAACACCTGCTTTTAGCGTATATACATGTATATGAAGAGTTTGAAGATATCAAAGGGGTAATCAGAATCCGTAAATCAAAGATGGATAGACAACGCTATTGCCAAAAGAAAAAGGACAAAAGGGCAAACAACGATCTCAGTTTATACGATATTGCCAATGATCCAATGGTTTAATTGCCACAAAGAACAGATGAGATAATGGATAAAGTTTGAAGAGTTTGTCTTGTAACAGACTGCCAACGACCACTCCTGATATACCGTTGTAAGTTGTTTTCATGTGTAAAGAGCGTGACATTTTCAATTAATGTGACACTTTTTTTGCGTTTCGTTCTTTGGGCAAATTGTATATTTGATTCGTCATCCAGAACAAACGGAGGTGTATAAGACACAATTATATGATACTTGTTGGTTTGTGGCAGTTTCCTCCATCATTATAATTGATTGGCGTGATGTAACTGATATATACATTTGTAATGTTGACATGTCCGTTCTATTTTATAGTTAATTAGAAACTTCAGTAAACCTCTTCAACATGTCTAAGAGAGATGTGAACTTGGTTTACTAGCTCACAAAGACTTTAAAATCATTTGGCTTTCAAATCTTCTGACTATAAACATACCTAATGAAGGTTCTTCCATAGAGGCGTCGTGCGCACTAAATATTTAATATTTACGTTCTTATTAGTATCCACTAGACGGACCATACCACGAAGAGACATATTTTAAAGTGCATTCAAGTTCTCGCAATTAAGCGTCAAATTACTATAGATGTTTTCAAATGTTTCAAGTTGATATAATTATTGTCGGTTTTGAATGTAAAAATATGGTGCAAATTCCAAATAATTCAGAATTGTCAATTATCAGTAGCCACACAAGAACCATCCAATAAATAAAACAGGACGAAAGAATAATGATGAACGACTGGTCTGGCCCATGGGTAGTAATTGTGAATGATTTGATGATAGACTTGTAAATATGGAATAACATGAATGGAAATTTGACTGACCGACGACTAATCGGTAACTGTTGACGGATCTCAAAAATGAGAACGTTGATAACTGTTCTAAACAGTAATAGTTGTTACTTACATTATACTTTACGTGGAGCATTGCATTCTCTAATTTTCCGAAGAGCCCGGGTGGCTCAATGAGTTAGGTAGTTGGATTACATAACAACTCATATAAACCTATCACCAATACGGCGTGGGTTCGCGCCCGGCTTTGTAAATTACAAAAAGGGTGCACTCGACTCGCAGCCGCAAGTGATAAAGTTTACCAGTCACTTGCCCATGTTCGGTGGTTCTCTCCGGGTACTCCGGCTTCTTCCACCACTAAAACTGGTCGCCATGATATAGCTGAAATATTGCTGAAAGTGGCGCTAAACACCAAAAATCAAATCAATCAAATCTAATTTTCCGTCATTGTTATCAAAATAAGGAAATAAGTAGCTTACCTCTCTTAATAATAAGGAAAGGGAGAAAATAAAATAGTCTCATATATTACTTAGTGCATATGGTAGAATATTTCATTATCTCATCCTGTCAACTTGTTTAAGAAGGATAAACTCGTCGTAAAAAAATCCTTTTTCGGCACTTTGGTTTTATTGCTCCTAAAACTTTAAACTATTTGGTTTTCTAATCGTTCGAGTGTGAGCATACCTGAGGACGGTTTTTCTAGAAACGCGTCTTGCGAACTAAATTTGATGTCTACGTGTTCATTCCACTAAGAGAGGAGGGCCCATACATTTAATTTAACCCTGCCACCTTTTATTGAAGTAACTGTACCAAGCCAGTAAAGTGAACGGTCATGTATTTCTGTGGTAAAGGTTGCGAGATTGGCTTTCTCTTGGATTTTTTCTATTGGATTTTAGAATTGTTCTGACAGTGTGGTATATTTTATCATATTGTTAATCAGTTGTATACTGTTGATAAAATATGTTTTATCCTTTTCAGCTTTTATTTCTTTTAAATGCTATATTTAAAGGGGCATTATCTGCCAAAATCGTAAATTTGTGTTACCCATAAAAACTATCAGATATGATTGATGCCTTAATAAAACGTTTTTCTGTAACTTATAAATGTTATGAAATGTACGCGCAGCGGGGAAAAAAGGTGCAACTGCTCGTGCTTTGAGATCGATCAAGAAATGGACGCCATCTTATTAATTATCGGCATTGTTTACGGAGTTTGCCGAATCGTCATTAAATCAGTACAACAATGCACTTATTTCTTATTTTCTGTGAATCTGCTTTTAGTCGGCGTTAATTACGGACAAAGAACCATGTAAGTTTGCAGTTAATATGCGACAAAATACAAGTTATTCGTTTTTACCTGTCACTAGTAAGGTCAGTTGCATACGGAGAAAGCGAGGTCAAATTATTTGCTTGCAAGGAAATAATAAATCGATGGGAATTTTCGTTCTCAAAAGGCGAAAAGTGGTACGATAAGCTGTTTAATGTGAAATATTATATTTCATCATTTTAAAGCTATTTACCAATTTCCAAAAACACATAATTGTTTTGGTCAAAATCGTAGCTAATGCCTCTTTAACATAATAAATTTCACTTGATATTTTTCTCACTTTATTACATATATTACATATAGGTAATCCTTTGAAGTTTAAATGCTATGTTACAGTCTACATTAGCATTCGTTTGCATGCACTCAAATTATTCAATCTGAACTTGAATATGTAAATTAGCAGATGGTTGATCAACAGAGGTTGAAATAATCATCAATACATTTCTATAGTATAAACTCTTTTTTAATATAATGTCACGCTGTAGTAAGTGTTATGTTGTTGTTATAGTGATTTATGTCGCTGCATTTTATTGATCTTGTCAATATTGGAATATTATCTATTTTTACCTAACAATGCTGTTTTCACTTTATTTTTTTAATTGAATTAAGTATATATCTTGTTTTATTTTATTACTGGAATATTAAGGATGTTTTTTTGCTTTAAATTTCTTGTAAAATTTCAATATTAGTTGACGATGTGAACTATGATTTCTATTACAGACATTGAAAATGAAAAAGGTAAGTCGAGGAAAGGTGATTGATTTAATTATTATACAATAACAGTAAATACTACAACATTATGTGATAAAATTTGGCAGTGACTTGCGACAAGTCGGTGGTTTTCTCCGGGTACTGCGGTTTCCTCCACCAATAAAGCTGACCGCCACGATATAACTTAAATATGGTTGAAAGTGGCGTTAAACACCATAAATCTAAACCACAAACCCACAACATGGTATCAGAAAAATATTTAATCGAAGTATTTAAAACAGATAGTTTATAATATTGAAATAAAACTGCCGTCACCGCCTTGGATCCTGTTCTTATTGTTAATTATTTGGTTCATAGTGAGTCTACTCCTTGTAAACAATTGTCTTTAAATATTTTAATTTTCTATATTTTGTTGCACATATCGTAATAACACATTATAACTATAGGAGCTTTGAAACACATTTATTGTAAATATAATGCTCTTTGTTGCCAGTTCAAGCTACTATTTAACATTTAGGGAGGTAAAAATCAAATTATTAATTTTTTTATGGAAATGAAAAATATGTAATTTTTCTTCAAGCTTTCCAAATTGTTTTGTTGACTATCACACCTAATGATCCATAATATTTGTAATACAAATAATGGGGCTAACCGAATACAAAAAAACATGCCAATGCTAATTTAAACAAAACAAAAGAACAAAAGCAATTCCTGCTTCGTTTATAGCACCCATCGTAAAGTCAATGAAACAATTTTAAGATTAACTGACTTTTAAAAACAATTTGATTGATTGATTCATTGATTGGTGTTTAACGCCAACTTTAGAAGTATTTCAGCTATGTCGTGGAGTAAAAACAATTTGAAATGGACACTTTAAAATGAATTGAAAATGCACAAAAATCATAACGATAAGTTGACAAACACCTTCATATATAAGTTTTCAGACGAATATGACGGAATAATATAGCATTATTTATTTCAGCCGAATTACATGGTCTTATCAACACTTGGACGAGCTATATCACATTGATTTAAAAACAAATATGTAAATTAATTCAAACCAAAGGTTGGACATTATAGCCTTCGTTCGTGTAAATGTTTGATAATATCGGATTTCTTCCGTAATAAGACAACACCAAACATGGTGCGATCAATAGGACCAATGAAACCAATATATTTATTTATTGTGAAATAAGTAGAAAAATATATGTTCTTGGGTACAGGTATATCATACCACCACAAGGAAAAAATGGGACAGCAAACAAAGTACCCATTAAACGTTTTCTTTCTACAGGTTCCTGATTTTATACAAAGAAAGACAAAACAAATTAAGACAGCATGTACATCTCTCTTGCAATGTTATTATCGTCTTTTAGTTCCAGTTTGTTTTGGGTTTTTTTTGTATGTTTATTAAAATAGATGAAATGATTTATTTTCCATTATATAACAAAGTACATTTCATTTTTGTAGAAACTACAGATGAAAAGGAAACGACAACAAACGAATTCACTGTAAATGTTACTTACAAAGGTATGTTTTCATCATATTATTTAGAGGGGAAATTTGAGCCCCCTTTTTTAAGTGTCTGTACCAAGCATGGAAGGTGAACTAGAGGTATCGATTTTGCCTCTGTTTCAATGATTATTCGATAAGATTTAGGAACTGTTTAGAATTGTATCCGTTTGTTTTTCATTTTATTATCCACATACTAATGTAGTGTCTTGTTATAAATAATTTGTGTTAGAATGGAACACATATCTGTTTAGGTAATATATTGATAACTACTGCTTTTTAAATAAACGTTAGAGAATACTGAGGGGGCAATCAAAAACGAACAATCCAGAGAAACTGGCAACATAGGATACACAAGACGAAGAAAAGAACAGAGAAACTGGCAACATATGGTACACAAGACGAAGAAAAGCAAAGCAAAAACACAACACGATACGCATCGGACACCACTATACACACACAAACACAATAACGTAAATAAGACATGAGCCCTCCTACAAACAACCAGAGGTAAAGACAAACCGAACATCGTTTTTATGCGGAAATCGCAACGGACATGACAACACAGAACTCAGAAAGTAAAGACACATAGTAAGATGTAAGCTTCACCTTATACATAGTAAGATCTAAGCTTCACCTTATACATAGTAAGATCTAAGCTTCACCTTATACATAGTAAGATCTAAGCTTCACCTTATACATAGTAAGATCTAAGCTTCACCTTATACATAGTTAGATGTAAGCTTCACCTTATACATAGTAAGATCTAAGCTTCACCTTATACATAGTAAGATCTAAGCTTCACCTTATACATAGTAAGATCTAAGCTTCACCTTACACATAGTAAGATCTAAGCTTCACCTTATACATAGTAAGATCTAAGCTTCACCTTATACATAGTAAGATCTAAGCTTCACCTTATACATAGTAAGATCTAAGCTTCACCTTATACATAGTAAGATGTAAGCTTCACCTTATACATAGTAAGATCTAAGCTTCACCTTATACATAGTAAGATGTAAGCTTCACCTTATACATAGTAAGATGTAAGCTTCACCTTATACATAGTAAGATCTAAGCTTCACCTTATACATAGTAAGATCTAAGCTTCACCTTATACATAGTAAGATCTAAGCTTCACCTTATACATAGTAAGATCTAAGCTTCACCTTATACATGGAAAGGGAAATACAAAGAATACATCAAGTGTCAATCATAACCAATGGAAGTTTGTCACTACTGTAGGGGAACACAAGTACCAAAAACAAATATCTACGACTAATATATCATACCTTACCAAAATGTTTATGCAATTCCAAAAAATCTCCAAGAACTATAGAGTTGGACATACAACAGTGATGCATACATAACTAATGATTTTGTCAATATTGTAGTTTTGTATTTTTTTGTGTAAAATCTAATAAACAATCAATCGGCGAAATACATTGTATAATTTATCTCAGTTTAATTTATCATTATGAAAATAAGCATAAATAAAATGGTTTTCTTTCTAGCTTTACAAAATGCTAAAGAAGAGATAAAGATACAGATATCAAAATTAGGAAAAAAGACGAAAGTAGAGCCAGTTCAACAAACGAAATGTACTTTGATTCTAACAACAAAACAAACGCTTCAAGAATATTTTCGCAAACATTTCTCTATCAAACCTAAATTTGACATTGCATATAGAAACAATCCAAAAAATAGGTTGCAACCCTTGCCAGATGAGGTAGACACGGCAGAGAGGCTGAAAACATTCTGTGATCTATTTAGTATTGGAACTCCACCTGATATACACATTATAATTGATGTAAGTATAAAAGAATCCTTCATATTGTATACTAAAATTCTTAGAAAGACATTCATCAATTCAAGAAGTCAGATGAGGTCTTTCCCGATCCTGGAGGACATTTTTTTAAACGTAGATATCAAATTTAGCTAACACGACTCATTTCTGAAATAAGCTTATCAAGTCCGCTCAAATTCGAAAGAATGGGACACAAAATGATTTTAAAAATCTTTGACAGTAACACAAACCAAAGTGTCTAAACAAGATAACCAAAATCTGTTAAAATTCACCAATATCTGAGCGAGGAAAATCTTAGTTGTATTATTGTAATAATAAAACAATAAAACGAAGTAGACAAGTGTGAAACTATTGGTAATATATACTGTGATCTATCTAAATACAAACCTGGTTAAATGGTATGCTAGGTATAACTGTATACCGGGAAATATTCGCGTTTTTTTTTTTTTAATTTTCGCTATTTTCATGGTGAATGTTATCCGCGAAAATAAAACTGTCTCGAATATTTTATATTATTTAACTTTGTTTTTGAATTCAATAATATTCAAACCAGTAACACACATGAATTTTGTTACATAAATACAGACCATGCGACGACTACAGACATCATATCATTGTGTTTATTACAAACTGACAAATCCATATAATTGATATCACCATATCATTATTAATTGCATTACACATATCTAAAATTGTAATATCTCAGACGTACTGTTAAGAGATCTTAAACACAAGGATCCTTCATTTTTCAGCAATAACGCAGCAATTTTTCAGTTATATCATGGAGAGAACAAGTTAATTTTCAATGAGACGATGAGGAGTTCGCTTTGTACTAGACCAACACGCTTAGTTGGTTCTTATAGTGCTAGCTCACTGAAATAACAGTCCGCGCATAGACATGTCGCCCCACTCGGAAACATTATCAAGATTCCGAGCCAACCAGTATTTGCTCTTACTCCTTAATGCTGCGTGCTTAGCGGAGTAACACCAAAAACCAATATTAGAGTCTTTGGCTTGATCCGACCGGCGTTGAACCCACAATTTACCACACTCGAGGCGAGCACCCTAACCATTACACCGCCGATGCAGTTATTCATTTTTGACATTAGATATCTTACATCTTATTTGTTTCACTAATCCTTAATAATGTTCAGAAAATAATGTTCATAAAGTTAATGAAAACATTAATTTATTTAATAACAAGGTACAAATGACCAATATACATTTACAATAACCATGTACTTTATTTCAGCCAGAAGATAAATCCAAAGAAACTAAAGTGGTATGTACACTACTAATAACTATACATTTTCGTTGACCAAGTATTTATGCTTATAAACCAGTAATTACATTATAGATAATAAAGTACTATGAATGATAGCAAAACAAAAATATTAAAATGCAACACCAATCTACCCAAACAAAACCGAAATAAACAACAAATTACAAGTATCTTCAAGAGGAAAACATCCTCTGTATAATGCATTGAATAAACATTGTGTTCGTAATTCAACAGTAATGTGAATGTAAAATACCGATTGTGGTTGTGATCGTATGGTAGTTAAATTTACAACGACCTGTACAATCAGTGGCTAGCATCACTCATGTTGTGAGTTCGAATCCCGGTCTTGGCAAGGTGTACTCGATGCAACATTATGTGATAAAGTTTGTCAGTGACTTGTGACAGATCAGTGGTTTTTTCCGAGTATTCCGGTTTCCTCCACCAATAAAACTGACCTCCACGATATAGCTGAATCATTGTAGATAGTGGGTTTAAACACCATAACCCTAACCCTCCTTCCACTGTCATTTAAATTAGACACACAGGTAAAACCTACAATTTGATTACATGATAGCCGATTGGACGAATCAGTTATGTCTCAAAATTTGGTCTCCTTCAAAATTTGTTTGCAAGCAATATAGTATATATAAAGAAATTGATCTTCTTTAAAATCACTTTGCTGTAGTTTCTTATTATGAATTCTTTCGTAACACTTTAATACCAAAACAGGTGCTTGTAACTGGTTTTTGCATTCGTTTTTTTCAATTTTATTTCAGATAATAATTCATAAAGTAGACGTAAATAAATGGAAGAATTTAGCAGTTGCCTGTTTAATGACTACCACAATCTTAATGGCGAATATTATACAGTTAAACACGTTACTAGCTGAGGGAGCATCTAATAATAAATTCTACTATGCTTTGTTAGCGCTAGTATTGGTAACCATCATATTCCAGTCTCTTAATACAATACTGTTGATTATAATGAACACTATAAAATGTGGCGAAAAACAAAAATTACTGGAGAAATGGAAAGATAGGATGATGAATGTGTCACTATGTATCATGACGTTTATTACTGTCATGAGTATTGTGAATATTTTTGTGAATGCTTTCGGAATTGATTTGAATTGATTGATATCCAAAAGCGAGTTAAAATGTTTGGAAGGACATTTGATAATAATAATAAATATAATAAAATCTAGAAAAGAAGTATGCCCCCGCACTTGATAATTATGGACAAAGTTGTTTTGTTAGGAGCGATTTTTTAAAAATGAAGTGTGTCTGTAAGACACAAATGATGCCCCCGCCTGATCATAGGAAATTATAAACAAGTCAAAAGTTCTTTAACACTATATATGATGCTCTATCATACTCAACTTGTATACAGATAGTACCTTTAATTTTTCATTCCTGAGGTATTACCTGTGGTGAAATGGGTATAATTCTATCTAGAATCAGCTTAGTCGCGGGGGCATAAACAATTGACTAAGTCCAACTACCTGTCATTATCAAATATTTGATGAAAATCAAAATCATGTGGACATACACACCTCCATTATGTGTATAAACATCATGCAAAATATTAAAGCTGTAGCTCCAAAACTGTAGGAGGAGATAGCCGGACAAACCATGTATCTATATCCGGACGGAAGAACAAAATGACTAAGTCCAACTACCTGTCATTTTGAGAATATTTGATGAAATTCAAAATCCTGTAGACATGCACACCTCCATTATGTGTATAAACATCATACAAAATATTAAAGCTTGTAACTCCAAAACTGTAGGAGGAGATAGCCGAACAAACCATGTATCTATATCCGGACGGACGAACAAAATGACTTGAGTACATCTACCTGTCATTTTGAGAATATTTGATGAAAATCAAAATCCTGTGGACATGCACACCTCCATTATGTGTTTAAACATCCTACAAAATATTAAAGCTGTAGCTCCATAACTGTAGGACAAACGAACGGACAGGGGTAAATTAATATGACTCCCGACTCTTCGTCGCGGGGGCATACAAAAACGTTTCATACGAATGAATTAAAAAATATATCTTTCAAGACGTTCCTGTGCAAGGATTCACTACAGGGAACAGTGCATTAAATCCGAATTTGCTTAAACAAAACAAACAAGAAAAGAACAAAATATCAAAATAAAAAGATAACAAACTAAGGTTATGTGCTTCATAATGATTAACATCTCTTGTAATTATTTCTAAAGCCTGCATAGTTCAAATTCAAAACAAGGCGTTGAAGGCAGTTGAAACACAAACATTCCGCAATGCTCCAATGTCATGACGACAATGTAGGAGACGCGTTTCAAAATACCAAAGGTTTAATCTGAAGCCGTAAATTGGAGGGCAGATAATACTATAACCAAAATCAAAAGACAAAGGAACAAACAATGGTCCACAAAACACGTACATAGAAAACTAAGATTGAGCAACACGAACCCCACTAAACTCATGTGCTCCAGTAGGATTGGCAGTTCATGTTCCACCAGTGCATTACAGTCGTATTTTAAAATTACTCGTTAAATATCTGATGATGTAAGTCATGAACGAATAAAGATGGACTTTGTTGTGACAAATTTTTTCATATCCGTGGTCATATGCGAAACAGACATTGTGACTTTGAAATGCAGAATATCAACAAAAGCGCTTTATTGGAATTGGTGTCAAATTGTAATGTTGGATAGTCTCTCATGTTCAATTACATCCATATCCTTTCTTACTAATTCCGTAACGGTAAACAAAGTCTAGATCACGACCATACATTTAGAGGATGACGATTGAACATACACTTTCTTTTATTGTTTTCTAAATATCATAGACAGACGTTTTCTGACCCAGAGCATAAAATTATACAACGGAAGAAGATCACAAATAAAACTCTACGACAAACGCCATGACTTCATCTTTCCAGTAGTCAACTTTCATTTCATTATTAGCAATATTCCAACATCATCAGCGTATAGGGTTTACATTTCGCAACTGATACGTGATTATAGGGTTCGTGTCTAGTACCAGTGTTTTTCTTAACATAGATGCATACACCAAAGTTACTCAAACTATGTTGCACCGAAAGTAAAGTCATCCCCACAAAAAATATACAATCGTCATCACGGAATGTTTGATGCTAAGAAATATGCATTTCTCAGATAGCAATGAATAATTTCCCCTTTTTCTTTCCTCTTTTACCGGAATTGATTATGAGAAACAGGGCGGGTGTTGCTATATTGTACCCATATCCATTGGTCTATAGAAGGACCACAACTCCTACAATATGTACTAAGGTTACTCATTGGGTATAAGTAACCTTAGTAGATTTAGGCTATCCTGTTTTATCTGTTGGTTTTCTTGCATTCAGATTTTTAGATAATTTGAGTGTACCCGATGAATGTTATTCCAGAAACGCGCCGTGTGCGCTAAATTAGATATTTACCTTTTCATTACACATTTCGGCAACATTCTGTAAGTCAGAAAGCAGTGCATTTCAATCAATACTATCAAGTTTTTCAGAGACTTTTCCAATGTCAGTTCGTTCATATAACCTTACCTCCCATTGAAATGATATGGATTCAAATCTATGACATTGTATCAAAATTATTAAGTTATTGGTGCATCCTGATCAGTTGTCAGGTGGAACTTTCAAGACATCCAAATAAGAATAACGTAAAGCATATGGTCAAACAATGCAGTTATGAATGAAGAAATCCTGGAAAATCATAAAACTGTTTTGTGATCCTTTAGAATTTCAAGCAAAGATGACGAACTGGATCTTCCATCACTCTACTAGATATCTAAACTGCATTAGTGTCCTTACAAACAGGGTTGTGCTGTGTTGTCTGCCAAATGCTCCACGCAACCACTATTCAAATTATTAACATATATTCCATTAAAGGCCAACACCGAGCTTCAAAAGGGGCCCGGGTGGCTCAATGAGTCAGGTAGTTGGATTACCTAACAACTCATACAAGCCTATCACCAATACGACGTGGGTTCGCTTTGTAAATTACAAAACAAGGTGCAGTCGACTCGCAGCCGCAAGTGATAAAGTTTACCAGTTGCTTGCCCAGGGTCGGTGGTTCTCTCCGGGTACTCCGGCTTCTTCCACCACTAAAACTGGTCGCCATGATATTGCTGAAATATTACTGAAAGTGGTGTTAAACACAATAAATCAATCAAATCAAACCGAGCTACAAAGTTACTATGACGCTAGCTATGGTTCTCCTTCCTCGGGTATAGGTGATCTTAGTTGACTTAGGTGACTTAGGCTATCCTGTTTATGCCTTTTGGTTTTCTTGCTCCCAAAAACTTTATTTGGCTTTCAAATATTTTGATATTGAGCGTACCTGATGAAGGTTATTCCAGAAACGCGTCGTGCACACTAAATTTGAAATATATGCGTTTATTACTGCAGGATGTTGTGAATCATATGTGGTTTCTGAAAACTTTTAAAGATCTGATAGAGTAAATGCTACTACATTAAGGTCACTACCCCAGTGTAATTTTATTATAACATTTGACTTCTCTACCCTTTGCACAACTATTCCCCAATCTAATCTAAAAGACATATTAATAGAATTGTTTCACCTTTGTTTCATGAAAGATAATGGCCAACATAGACACGTACAAATATATTGCTTTAGGAAGGAACGAATCTTATTTTGGAAAATAAAATCACTCTGAATCTAACAAAACGTTCTCTAAAAGTTGATATCATCGATCCCATCGAAATTGAAATACGACACAACAGATACAGCTAGGTCTGATTCATATCCTGGCCTACACCAGGAAATTGACAATAAGGACCAGTTAAGAACTGAACATCACGATCAAAGAGATGATTTCAACTTTTCATTTATATGTAGCAACATTCCAGCAGCGCCTGCATGTATGTCTCAGTTGATCAATGTTTTATTCCAACGCTTGTGGTTCCTAACTGTGTTTTCTTGAAAACGGGTTGCTGCTAACAAGGAAGCTATCATGGGTACCTAGTGGTTGAGTTGAAGTCATCACTTCTAACGTTTTACGGTGGCCAGCATGACTTGGTTAACCGTTCCGAATCACAGATGACCGCGGATATGTATCGTTTGCCGTCTAGTAAAAAAAATGTCCTCCATTCCTCTTCCAGTGCTTATCATAGGATTTTTAACAAAAGCAACAAGACGTGTGCCACTTGACGGATCACCTGTTAAGGACATTCCGGGGATTTTTGTGTGCTACTTGACGGATCACCTGTTAAGGACACTCCGGGGATTTTTGTGTGCTACTTGACGGATCACCTGTTAAGGACACTCCGGGGATTTTTGTGTGCTACTTGACGGATCACCTGTTAAGGACACTCCGGGGATTTTTGTGTGCTACTTGACGGATCACCTGTTAAGGACACTCCGGGGGTTTTTGTGTGCTACTTGACGGATCACCTGTTAAGGACACTCCGGGGGTTTTTGTGTGCTACTTGACGGATCACCTGTTAAGGACACTCCGGGGGTTTTTGTGTGCTACTTGACGGATCACCTGTTAAGGACACTCCGGGGGTTTTTGTGTGCTACTTGACGGATCACCTGTTAAGGACACTCCGGGGGTTTTTGTGTGCTACTTGACGGATCACCTGTTAAGGACACTCCGGGGGTTTTTGTGTGCTACTTGACGGATCACCTGTTAAGGACACTCCGGGGGTTTTTGTGTGCTACTTGACGGATCACCTGTTAAGGACACTCCGGGGGTTTTTGTGTGCTACTTGACGGATCACCTGTTAAGGACACTCCGGGGGTTTTTGTGTGCTACTTGACGGATCACCTGTTAAGGACACTCCGGGGGTTTTTGTGTGCTACTTGACGGATCACCTGTTAAGGACACTCCGGAGGTTTTTGTGTGCTACTTGACGGATCACCTGTTAAGGACACTCCGGGGGTTTTTGTGTGCTACTTGACGGATCACCTGTTAAGGACACTCCGGGGGTTTTTGTGTGCTACTTGACGGATCACCTGTTAAGGACACTCCGGGGGTTTTTGTGTGCTACTTGACGGATCACCTGTTAAGGACACTCCGGGGGTTTTTGTGTGCTACTTGACGGATCACCTGTTAAGGACACTCCGGGGGTTTTTGTGTGCTACTTGACGGATCACCTGTTAAGGACACTCCGGGGGTTTTTGTGTGCTACTTGACGGATCACCTGTTAAGGACACTCCGGGGGTTTTTGTGTGCTACTTGACGGATCACCTGTTAAGGACACTCCGGGGGTTTTTGTGTGCTACTTGACGGATCACCTGTTAAGGACACTCCGGGGGTTTTTGTGTGCTACTTGACGGATCACCTGTTAAGGACACTCCGGGGGTTTTTGTGTGCTACTTGACGGATCACCTGTTAAGGACACTCCGGGGGTTTTTGTGTGCTACTTGACGGATCACCTGTTAAGGACACTCCGGGGGTTTTTGTGTGCTACTTGACGGATCACCTGTTAAGGACACTCCGGGGGTTTTTGTGTGCTACTTGACGGATCACCTGTTAAGGACACTCCGGGGGTTTTTGTGTGCTACTTGACGGATCACCTGTTAAGGACACTCCGGGGGTTTTTGTGTGCTACTTGACGGATCACCTGTTAAGGACACTCCGGGGGTTTTTGTGTGCTACTTGACGGATCACCTGTTAAGGACACTCCGGGGGTTTTTGTGTGCTACTTGACGGATCACCTGTTAAGGACACTCCGGGGGTTTTTGTGTGCTACTTGACGGATCACCTGTTAAGGACACTCCGGGGGTTTTTGTGTGCTACTTGACGGATCACCTGTTAAGGACACTCCGGGGGTTTTTGTGTGCTACTTGACGGATCACCTGTTAAGGACACTCCGGGGGTTTTTGTGTGCTACTTGACGGATCACCTGTTAAGGACACTCCGGGGGTTTTTGTGTGCTACTTGACGGATCACCTGTTAAGGACACTCCGGAGGTTTTTGTGTGCTACTTGACGGATCACCTGTTAAGGACACTCCGGGGGTTTTTGTGTGCTACTTGACGGATCACCTGTTAAGGACACTCCGGGGGTTTTTGTGTGCTACTTGACGGATCACCTGTTAAGGACACTCCGGGGGTTTTTGTGTGCTACTTGACGGATCACCTGTTAAGGACACTCCGGGGGTTTTTGTGTGCTACTTGACGGATCACCTGTTAAGGACACTCCGGGGGTTTTTGTGTGCTACTTGACAGATCACCTGTTAAGGACACTCCGGGGGTTTTTGTGTGCTACTTGACGGATCACCTGTTAAGGACACTCCGGGGGTTTTTGTGTGCTACTTGACGGATCACCTGTTAAGGACACTCCGGGGGTTTTTGTGGGTTCTTATTGCTTAATCTTTAATGTAGTGTTTGGTATTTTTGTGGGTCGTTGTTTGTTTGTTGTTTTTTTTAAACTCAAATCAAATGTATTGATTGTCTGTTATTTTTAGCTTCTAAGCATCCCTCTGGTATCCTTAAATGTTTCTTGTAACGAAGTGACCTAGCTAATGTCGATATTGATAATATTTAAATACTATTAATAAGGGAACGACCATTTAACTTGAAGGGGGGGGGGGGGGGGGGGGTTATGGTTTTTCTCTAAAAAAAATATTCTGATTCCCAATGTTGCTGAAAAAAATATTCTGATTGTCCCCCCCTTTTCAAGTTAAATGGTCGGTCCCTAACTAGTCTGGTACTCGTGACCCCTCGGATTTTGTTTGATATCGAAAAAAATCCGAGGGGTCACGAGTACCTAACAAGGTCGTTCTTTTAACTGATACACCGTAAAGCGATCTATTGTTATAAATAGAATTCTATTTGGGAATTCCAAAAAGCGATTTTCAGAAAATACAGGATAACAGGTAAAATAATCTAATAATAAATGGGCAACTTTACTTTTATATTACTAGAATATCTTAATATGAAATTCGTTTTTATTTTTATCTTCTTTCTGTCATTTTAAAGTAAATCGTATAAATGTAGATAGTTTAATTATTCCTATGACTGGTTATATAATGCTCTAAACCCAATATCGAAAGTGAAAGTAGATTTAAAGAATTTTTCAAAAATTGATATTATATAGTCCAGTTCACAATTACAACGATCAGATATCTTGAGTGTTTACTTCATAGAAATTTTTGATATGACAAATTATAATGTGGGATTTGTTAATTATAACCGAGTTTCTAAAGGCGATAATGAAGACCTCTTTAAAGGAGAAGTCTGAAAAATGGAGCAAAACCGATTGCCATAGAAACAATGCTACCAAAACTGAAGTAGAAATTGACAATTATTGTGAATCATGTAAAACTGCAAAATGCAATGCAAATTCTACATTAAAGACACACTGGATAACTCACATAGTGTGTCCAGTGAAATATATTACGCTACTTGTTTCAGTGGCGGGAATTGTAATAAACCTTGTCATTATTCTCATTGTTACTCACGATTTAATAATTTCAAGAAATAATCATCAAAATGAAAGACAGGCACAAAGACACAAACAATTTTTTCAAAGTGATTTTTGTGTTGATCTTCCATTTACGACAACAGTGTCAAGTAATAGACAATTCTCTGGAAATGTAAATGGCCGTGTATTTCATTGTTTTCATAATGCAGAATATTTACGTTACTTCTTTGAAATGGTTTGTATACCTTGAAAATCAGTTTGACATATATTGTATATTTTATCGGACTGCATATAATATTTTCTTTCAAACTCAAATAAATGTTTCAAACCTTCTGGGAGTCGCCGTGGTGGTGATCGTATGGTAATTGGATTTACACTTACAGCTACAAGTACCTAAGTAATCAGTGCCTATCACCACTCGTCGCAACTTCGGGTGATTCCGTACCTTCATCAAAGACCAATATTTTTCAAAACAAATTCATCTATTGTCGCCATTTTAGAACTTATTCTCGGTGCGCAATGTTTGATTGAAGTCATACGGTCTTCCGTCGAAGAAATGTGACGCGTAGACGCATATCAAATACCGTATTACAGCCGAGGTATTGAGGGAGAGAAGCGGACTCACCCGAGGTTTGCCGATTGTGCCCATCACCACTAAAGTTGTGAGTTCGTACCCCGTTCATGGCGAGGTGTACTCGATACAACATTATATGATAAAATTTGTCGGTGACTTGCGACAGGTCGTTGGTTTTCTCCGGTATCCTCCACCAACAAAACTGACCGCTATATCTGAAATATTGTTGAAAGTGGCGCTAAGCACCAAAAACCAACCATTAAACCTTCTGATTTTGCTATTTATGTCTTCCAGCTTCTAACTGAATTTTAACATCATACAAATGATGTATACTCAGTAACTTTCGGATACAGTATAGTACTGGTACATTCATATTTTTCAACTAGCTCTTATGTTTTTGTTTGTTTGTTGTTTTTGTTTGGGGGGGAGGGGGGGGGGGGGGGGGTTGTTGTTTCTTTGATGTTGGTTTTTTTTTGTGTTTTGTTTTGTTTTGGTTTTTTTTTCGTTTATTTTTATTGTGATATAAAAACATAAGAGCTACGGTTCCGCAGCTACTGTTTCAACCGAATCATATAAAATTAGCCAATAATAATAATGCAAAAATATTTAAATTGACCTTTGTTTATTTATTTATTTTGTTACAGGTGATATTAGGTTTGAAAAGACGTTCACCACATTCAAACAGTAACATAGCACTGGAAACTGTAAATCAGGGCTTTGTACAGGGTACTTATAAACATAACGATCGTAAGTATTGATATCGCTGTAGGATAGGTCATACATGACGTAAGACAGACTGAATGGTTGTACATGTATATGTTACCATCTTTAATTCTTACGTAAACATGTGATTTTTTGCTTTATTGTAAATCATCTTCTTCTAGATAACCATCAAAGCCCATAGACAACATACCATACTCATAAATTTATAGGGAATATTTTCAATTTTTGAACAGGTTATACGATATAACCTGGTTACGATATAACCTGGTTTGGGGCATTTTACGTTTAATAAGCCGCGACGTAGGTTTATATGATAAAAAGGATCTCTACTCTGTCGCGGGTGATGCAAGGGCTGACATGGGAAAGGTTTGTATCTCTACATACTTGTTATGATTTCTTTCCATCTATTGGTATGCAGTATTTAAGGCAGGGGGTCAGGTTGGTATGTTTTCAATATTTTCTTACAGGAAATTGTGTAAAAAATGTAGATGTGGATAATTTCCAAATTCCATTCCATTGGAAGTTATTCTTATGTATATACATGTAGGTAGCATAATATCTATTTTTGATTTTAACATCATCCAAAATGCATTGTAGCATAATCATCGGTCCCAATAGATATCCGTCTGAAATATATTTTAACGTAATGTCATTATTTTTCAGAAAAGTCTGAATGTCCCAAACCATCGCAAAGACTTACCTTGAGAAATTTACTCAATTTCAAATCGACAAATCGTCCAAACGAATTAGTCTGGAACGAGACGGGCTTATACATGGTGTATTTACATCTGAATTTTGTCAGTGCCCAACGATGCTCATCAATGCCAACGGAAATAAAAATAGAAAATGGCAAACAAACAATTGCCATGGATACCATACAAGAAAAACAAGGTCTTCTTGTGGCACAACCAAAAATGTATATAATATTTGTAAGATCGAGAGGATTAAGACTTAAGACTTCTGATACACGTAATATCGACTCTCACTGGAGGACAAACGTTTTTGGTGGCGTTCTCATTTCATAGTACTATATTCAACTCGCTCGTATTTCATCTTTCATAACAGACATTTCTGTTAGTGTAGTGTTTCCATTTAACTCATATATAATCATGCATTGCACGGTTCATTTACACACTTTGATTAACACTACAAGAAGTTGAAGATCTCGGGCGTGTTCGTTTAGTAGTTGGATTTACAACTGAACTACCTATGCAATCAGTGCATATTACCAATGAAGTTGCGAGTTCGAATTCCACTCAGGCGATGTGTACTCGATACAACATTATGTGATAAAGTTTGTCATTGACTTGCGGCAGGTCGGTAGTTTTCCCCGGTTTCCTCCACCAATAAAACTGACCGTCACGATATAACTGAAATATTGTTGAAAGTGGCGTTAAACACCATAACCCCTTAACCCTAAACTCTTATTAGTAAAATATCATTGAATATTAAATTTCATTCATTTACACATATTGAAGAACGCCACATGAAGTTAAAGATCTCTAACGGCATACATGACTAGATGTACAGTCTTTCTTCCTCTTTCATTACGGAAAATCTTCAACTTGATGAAGGTGACTTTCCGGAGCATGTCACAATACAGTATTTGATAAAAGCAAAAAGGTATTAATGCAAAAGCATTATAAGAGAACCAATACACACAAGACTGACATTTTTTACTTTGTTAATTGTAACTTCCCCATTGTACATTGTTATGCTTGTGACTGTTCATTCGCCTCGCCTATAAAACAAGCAATGTGCATATTGTCCTAATTTAGGCCTATGTGTATGATTGATCGAACATCTTCTTTTTGACAATTTAAGAATTCGGTCACAAAATAAATAAAGTTAAGGATGAACCAATTGTCTATCCGTGTGTTGGATTATTTCTGAAATATTTTTTGACATTAATTGTTTATATAAATAAGGTAAGTGTTTGCTAGATTGTAAAATTAATGAATGTACACGGCTTGACTCGTTTTTAGAATAGAATACTATTGTATGTGTAGATGCTGTAATGTAATGGAATATATAATATTTGCTTATAAAAACATAGAATAAGTCTTTACACTGGAATATATTGGGTAAACATGATGTAAAACTTTGAAGATACAAAAGTAATTCTAAGGACAGACCATATAATGGCAAAAAGAAAATGGACAATAGGACAATCTCAATGGTCGACATAGCGCTACACAGAAAACTAAAGATTGAGCAACATGAATTATCCATATAGCCTGGTGGTTTTACCTTTTATTACAATATGTGTGCACAATATGATTACAGTAAGCTCTACGACACAAATATTTTATTTTTATTTATAATTAATGAATAATTTTTCAGTGAATATTTCAAAATTGTTTCTATATAGTAAATTAAAAACAGACATTAAACTAGAAGACTATTTAAAACTTACACAAAAAATTAACAATCGACAACTTTGAACTAAATTTAGAACGAGTGATCATCCATTAGAAATTGAACTAGGTAGATACAAGAAAATTCCCAGACATCAAAGACTCTGTAAAACTTGTAAAGTACTAGATGATGAGATTCATTTTTTTCTACAATGCCAAATAAATAATAATCTTAGAAATGTTTTAATAAATAATATTAAAAAGTATCATGCTAATTTCGACCGACTAGACCATTTTCCCCCAAGTAAAAATTATATTAATTCCTGATCAAGAATGTTTGCCCAGTGTTGTTGACTATATAAAGCAATCGTTAGAATTGCGAAAATGAGGTTCCCATTGGTCAATGTATAACTTTAACTATGAATATATGACATTTCTTTGTGTTGCCTGTACCAAGTCAAGGTCATTACGGTTTTCACAGTTTTCCGGTTGTTGACTGATTTTGTCTGTTTATATACTTACGAGTTTTGACTTTCCCTTTGTAAGATTGCTCAGAGTTCAGTAATTTTGTTATTACCCTTATTGCTTATGTATATATGTTTTGTAGTGTTGTAAATGCATTGTATTGCTTTACACGCAAGAGTTTTATTTGCAATAAAGATTATTATATATTATTACGGCATCATTTGTTTTCATTGTATTACTATTATATATGGGATAGGCAGGGCCTCCAAGAGAAATTTGGCAAGGCGGAAGAAGGCTAGTGCTATTGGGGCCCGGGGACAGGCTGAGACTTCTCTCAAAATTGAGGGCCAATGAAATGATGACCTTCCTGGTTACATTGTAAATGTGAGGGATGATAAACAACTATAATTCAGAAGTCTTAAGTGAAATTTACATAATTATTTTTCTAAATAAACTAAAAATAGTTGAAAATACCCCCAAAAATTTTGAAAATCAAAATAAAAGCTAAGGCTTTGGTGCTCTTCAGAGATTCACGGCCCCTTCTTGGGTCGTCGGGCCCCGGACCGATGTACCGTCTGAGCCCCCCTCTCATAGGCCCTGGGGATAGGG
Organism: Bathymodiolus brooksi; assembly: GCA_963680875.1. Taxonomy (NCBI): domain Eukaryota; kingdom Metazoa; phylum Mollusca; class Bivalvia; order Mytilida; family Modiolidae; genus Bathymodiolus; species Bathymodiolus brooksi. Next base: position 121,485,181 of record OY804576.1, on the reverse strand, counting down.
TAGGGTTATGATGTTTAACGCCACTTTCAACAATATTTTAGTTATATCGTATATATGTGGTGAAAGAGATTAAAAAAAAATGTTAAGAACGTTTATCTTCAAGTCCTTTGCATGTTTACAACAGAGACCTATATTTATGTCTCGGGTTTGCAGGCCATTTTGTAGTTTAAGCAAATACATGCATGTCTACCTAAATAAACGTCGGTTAAGACTACTTCATGATTTTCAAAGCTTATAAAATGTTTGTTTAGAAATTGTGCATTTCTATTTTTATTTTTTACAATTCAATTTTATCTTATAGAAGACACTTCCGTCAGTAATAATCCCCTCTTTATAAATCATTTATTAGTTTGCACTACAAAAATTATTGCAATCTGGGAAGACAAAACAACACAAACGAAATATAATTAAAAAAAATACATGCAATAATAAAGTCAAACAACAATGGAAGAATGTGTCCATAGAACACGGATATCCCCCACTTCCTGCTATAGACTATAGTAAACAGACAACTCCAAATATCCCCCACTTCCTGCTATAGACTATAGTAAACAGACAACTCCAGATATCCCCCACTTCCTGCTATACACTATAGTAAACAGACAACTCCAGATATCCCCCACTTCCTGCTATACACTATAGTGAACAGACAACTCCAGATATCCCCCACTTCCTGCTATAGACTATAGTAAACAGACAACTCCAGATATCCCCCACTTCCTGCTATACACTATAGTAAACAGACAACTCCAGATATCCCCCACTTCCTGCTATACACTATAGTAAACAGACAACTCCAGATATCCCCCACTTCCTGCTATAGACTATAGTAAACAGACAACTCCAGATATCCCCCACTTCCTGCTATACACTATAGTAAACAGACAACTCCAGATATCCCCCACTTCCTGCTATACACTATAGTAAACAGACAACTCCAGATATCCCCCACTTCCTGCTATACACTATAGTAAACAGACAACTCCAAAATGGAAAAAGTCTGAATTCGAGGCAGGTTGCCTTTTATGGTCCCGGTCCTTGTGTATGTATTTGTAATGATTTGTTGAATGTGGGAACTTAGTCATCGAGCAGAAACCAATTGTATAAAACCTAACTCCCCCCCCCTGACGTCTAACAGTTGGGGCATAACAACATGAGATTCGACGAAAAGAGTGAGTGATCACAAGTGATTGTTGTTTAACGGCAATTCAGCAATTTTTCAGCTATATCATAGCGAGAACAAGTTAATTTTCAATGAGTTTGTGATGAGGTCCGCTTTGTGCTAGACCAACACGCTGACTTGGATTCTTATATTGCTAGCTCATTGAAACAACGTACAGTCCGCGGGTAGACTGTAGACATGTCGCTCCATTCGGACACGTTTTTCTGATTTCGAGCCAACCAGTCTTTGCTCTTTCTCCTTGATGCTGTGTTCTTAGCGGAGAAACAACAAATGCCAATTTTATAATATTTGGTTTGACCCGACCGGGGCTCGAACCCACGATCTACCACACTCGAGGCGAGCACACTAACCATTACGCCACCCATGCGGTTTTTTTTTAGAATTGTATGTGTTGATGCTGTAATGTAATGGAATTACAGCTATATTAATGACAAAATTAGCATTAATTTAAAGTGTGGTTGTCACCTTGAATGGGGGTTATGGTGATAAACGCCACTTTAACAATGTTTCAGTTATATCGTTTCGGTCAATTTTATTAATGGCAGAACCGGAGTACCCGGAAATAAGCACCGCAAGTCACTGACAAACTTTATCACATAATATTGTATCGAGTACACCTCACCATCAGCGGGATTCGAACTCACAACGTTAATTTTGATAGGCACCGATTACATAGGTAGTTGTTAATCCAACTGCCATACGATTACTACCACGACGGGCTCCACCTTGAATGGATAGCAGGACAATCTCGGTCAACTTTTCTATAAATTGACCAAGCACTGAAGAAGTTTCAAAGGGGAAGATTTTAAAATGATTTTGGTCAAAATAGGTCATAAATTGTAGGCGTTTTGGTCATATCTATTCTCATCTATTTTAGTAATGGTGGCCAATGTATGGCTGTCATATATACATGTATTTCTGAAAAATCATCATCCAAAGACCATTGCAGCCAAGTTGGTTTAATTTGATCCTGACTTAGTAGTTTAAGAGATAAAATTTTAATGGTCAAGAAAGCTAATCTGCAAATTTATAAATTTAAAAGAAAACCCAAAACAGTTCAATGATTAAACAATTGCAACTGTATCAAGTTTTGGACATTTGAAGAAATTTATAATAATTTTTTTGTAACAGAGGCAATCTTGGATGCAGGGGTGGGGTATTGGATATACATTTTGTATTTCTGAAAGAGAACTACACACACACAAGGAGGATATCATCAGTTTTATTATATACATCAACATGTAATTAAATGGCACAGAAGATTTTTACATAATTTCTGTCGAAATACTACGTAACTACCTCCATTATATGATATCGATCTTGACCTCAGTTCATATTATTGAGTTTTTTGCATGTCTGAGCCAGAACCTTTGTTTTCTTTTCAACTATGCTTATGGTGTATTCCTACAACTTCATTAAATAGTGTTTTCTATAAATATATCTTTAAACACTTCAGATAATAGAATAAATTGAAGGAAAGGCATAATTTTAAGTGGCATAAAACTATTTCTTGCCATGGTTTAGACTCTCTTTTTCACTGCTACAATCTATATTAAAAATCAAATTTTGTCAGAGACTTAAGGTCGGTTGGTAGTTTCTTCCAGGTACTCATGTATCCTCCATCAAAGTGTGTTAGTAATTGTTGTTCAATGCCAAATGAGCAATTTTTAGCTTATATCATAGCGAGGACAAGTTACATTTGATGAGATGACGATGTCTGCTCTGTACTAGACCAACACACTTAGTTGAATTTTTGTAGTGCTAGTTCAATGAAACAAATATAACTCCACTCGGACACATTTTTCCTGATTCCGAGCCAACCAGTCTTTGCTCTTATTCCTTAATGTTACATGCTTAGTGGAGAAGCATCGAATATCAATTTTATAGTCTTTGCTTTGACCTGACATGGACTCGAACCCATGATCTACCAGACTTGAGGTAAGAATGCTAGCCATTACACCACTGTTGTATTTTCTCTATCAATGAACAGATGACCAATGTTATATTGAAATATTGAAAAAAGTGGCACTAAACACTCATGTTCTTGAACATGTTTACATTAAAAATAATCAAAACCACTTTCTCTAAATTAAATACTATTTACACAAGAATGTTCCAACAATAAAATGTTCAGAATTGTACCATAAAACATTTCAATACTGCCATCACACAATGTACTGATGATATCAAAAAAACAACACAAAACTGCACTGTTGTACTTTTTCCATTTTTACAATTAATAGTTGACAACTTGATAACAATAGATTGCCATATTTCATAATCTCCATCATTTTGTGAAGCTCAACTGCATACGTTAGCTGACAGAGATATTTTAGGAAAGACATCTTACAATTTATCTTCAACTAAGGCCAATAATTCTAGATGGCTGAAATACAAGAACTCCACTGTTGAGATGGCTGATACATGTATATGAATTTAAATATTTATTGCACTGTAAGTCATCGCTATAATACACATATATTCAAGGAAGCAATTTACTACGATATCTTGGAGGCAAAGAATGGAAGTCCTCTAACAAACTCGTCTATTTTTGTTTGAAATAGTTCACTAGTTATTGGTTTGTCTAAATCACAGACAGGATTTCTCACAACATATTCTACATAAATCTGAAAAATAAAATAATAATTTTCAAAATGACTTTTAATATTTATAAATATATAATTTTTAAATTAACTGATATTTAAAGTATGATCTACATATACAAAATGTATCTCATTAAGTAAACCAGATCCCCTAGAATTAAACGGGACCTTTAAAATAGTTTAATATCAGTATTCTAATGATGAAATATGAAATAAGTGTACCATTATAAATCTAGAACAAAGAAGTAGTGTACATGTATAATACAGGTATACTGAATATCAAATTTCAACAGAAGATTATAAATACAGGTACTTTCCTCATTCATGACTTATCACCGGGCAGTCAATAACTCATCAACATGTACTTTTACGACGGGAAAGTCAGTCACTTGTACTTTTACGATGGGAAAGTCAGTCATATTGGCTTAAATGTGTGCACCGCGCATGTACTAATGAGATTTTACCATCTGATTAATCACTCATTTGTTTGCAAAGCGAAAGAAGGACATCATATTAGAATTACTTTCATAACATAATCATCAGACTCAGTGTTGGGAAAGGCAAATATTTTTTTTAAATAAAGGAGCGCCATTGCGGCTATGATCATATAGTTCTGAGAGCAATTTTCAATTTAGTTCGTGGCGAGAGCATTTGGTGTCTTGTCTTCGAAACAATGTTTCCCGTGATGAGTCACGTTATTGTGGTCATGATCCTCAGTTTGAATTACATCAACATTTGCAATAAGTGCCTATCACCACTAATGATGGCAGCTTGAATTCCAAAACCATGCATGGCAAGGTGTACTAGATGCAACTATTAAGTGTATATAAGTTTGTCACTAACTTGTGGAAGTAGAGTGCTTTTCTCCAGGTAGTCATGTTACCTACCTGTACATCAATAAAACTGTCTGACCACCACGATATTGTTGAAATTATGAACAGAAAGTTTATACAGTAATGGTCAACAATTCCACCAATATCAGTATTTGCTTTAATTTTTTTACCCTACTTGCCCGAAAGCCAAATTTAGAAAAATTTACTCTTTATTCAAACAAATTCTTTCATAATTTTCACTTGTCTGAATCCAGTTTTACTTGTCCCGGGCTTCGGGCAAGTGGGTTAGCGTGAAGACTGCAATATTATCTCAAATCGTGTGCCATCGTGTTCATGATCATATGGTAGTTGTATTTATAACTACCTGACTACTGTGCAACTAAAGTTGTGAGTTCAAACCTGTTCATGTTGAATTGTACTTAATACAACATTATGTGATAAAGTTTGTCAGTGACTTGGGACAGGTCGGTGGTTTTCTCTGGGTACTCTGGTTTCCTCCACCAATAAAACTGACTGTCACGATATAACTGAAATATTGTTGAAAGTGGCGATAAATACCATAAACCAACTAACCATATCATTGTACATAAAAAAGACCACAACAAATGCCATTAGAAATCCAGGTACTGCTTTGGTACATGCACAAAAATGTGGCAGGGTTAAACCACAGCGCTTAATTGGGATTTAAACTGTCCCCTCTTGATAACTGGATCTCCAATGGCAATACAGATACAGTATGAACAAACGACCAAATAAAAACTGCACATGCTTGTTTCCACTTACAAAGACCACATACTCTCACAAAAAGAAATGATAACATAACCATGGATAGTACAATAGCAAGGTCAATTAATGCTTACAATTGTAGTGTTTAAAACCAATAATCAACCCTTTTCCTGGCATATTTTAAGTAATATATGGTGTGTACTCACATTGCTATATATCTGATGTAGTACATCTCTAATGTTTCCAACACTAAGGTCTGTATTCATTACCAGCTTTAGTCCGGATGGTGTCTCATAGAAATTTAACTTGTATTTACTGGTCTTGAAATTTAAAAATCCATCTTTTCTTTTATGTAGTCAAGGAAATTAAATATTCACAATTTCTACTGTTTTCGTATTGTTAATATATTCTTAGTTGAATTCATGCTTTACTCTATGTCAATATTAGACGTGTTTTTGGCCTTCAAAAACTTAAATGTAGTGCCATCAAGCATAACAAATTTTTAAGGTACTTGTATACATTTTGAATGTTGTCTATGAAATAAGATTTAAATTTCTTGTGTTTCCTTTAATTGTTGTTCTTACATGTATATACAATTGTCACAATACAACTGAACAATAAATCTCACAACTTAAAAATGAAATGGTTGCTTCAGCATCTGCACATGTAAAGAGCAAGGAATGAAATGTGCAACAAATAAAACATCTAATATTGATGAAAGTGATATAAAAATAGCATAGTTAGTCAAATTGAGATTCCTGGACAAGTATTTTTGAAAATTACTCTATTAATAGAAATTTAATTTTTGCAAAATCTAAAATTAAATTTGTTTTTAATTTTTCATAATGGCAGTGAACTTTTTTTCTTTTTTGTTGAAATCTATTTTCAAAATGAGGATGCTAACAGGATAAATAAGTTATTATTCAGTCTGGAGTTGTTTATTTGAAGTTGGTCAGTATATAGCAGAAGCATAGCAAAGATGAATGTGATGGTAAAGGATCATATTGCAGCACAGATCAGCTTAAAATGTCATTATTATATACATGTACATGTATGTGCATACTTTGAAAAATAGATAATTTTGACATGCAATGATGCATGCACATTTTTATGGGTTTTTTTCACATTCCACTAAGATGTTTAACTGAGGAATCCCTCCCTGAAAGAAACCACTTCCCTAAAAAGCTGTTCACATCCATATATTACATGTACATTAACCTATTAATGCCTAAATAAGTACATTCATGATATGGGGTCTTCAAGGGATCCTTCATTGTTATAAATATTGTGGTCAATATTATTTAGTGAACTGTAGTAAAAAGATACAGATCTGTCGGTGAAATCCTGCTGACAAATGACTTGATAGAATGAATCATACCATACATCAGTTTAAATTCCTAAAAAAAATATACAAAGACATCATTGATTATCTCAAATAAAGTATTACTATTACAGTATGGTCACTATTACTGTATTAGTACCAGTACATAGTAAGTACTGTCAATAAACAACATACTTCCTGGTACAAATGTACCCCAGAACATTAAACATTATGTAAATAAACACAATACATGCATGTCAAAAACAACAGAAGAGAATTTTGCAAAATTGTATATTTGGTCCATAATATAATGTAATTAAGGGCCAATTGAATATGTCCTTAACTTTACATAAGGAGAATTAACATTATGTGGTCCATCACTCTTTCTAATGAGACGACAAGTTGTTTGCCTCAATTCATTAATTTTACCTCTACTTCTGTTTATGTTTAGGTATAATTAAGGTTTGTTTGTGAGTTAAAAACAACAATGATGTCTACTATCAACTGCCAATGTTTTGTCTTCCTTTTAACTACTGCTTGACATTAAGGAGATTTCGAGGACATCCATTCAAATGCACCCAGGTAATTACACTTCCTGTATAAACAATGGCTGAAAAGTCATGTGTTGTATCTTTTATGACATGTGAATAAACATGTACATTTTTTGTACATTCAAATCGATTCAAATGAAGGATATGTCATTGATTGTGGAATATAAGTTGCACAAAATTTCATCTTTCAGGTGGACTTTATTTTAACGGTTTCAACTGACTTGAAATGGGAGATATAGATGAGTAATGCTAAAGTTTCAGCCATCACTTCGAAAGTTTAATGGCCACCATCCTGAAGTGGTTAACCATTATAGAATGTCTGTGTCACAGAATAAGATGACTACAGATGTTCCTATGTTCCATTTGTTGTAGTATAATTTTGTCCTTTTCATGAGTAATATGACAGGTGCTACCAGAACAGCAGGAGTGAGTGAGAGATTGTTGTTTAATGCCAATTCAGCAATTTTTCAGGTATATCATGGCGAGAACAAATTAATTTTCAATGAGATGATGATGAGGTCTGCCTTCTACTAGACCAATATGCTGCGTTGGATTTTTATAGTGCTAAGTCACTAAAACAAGTCATAGGGTAGACATGTCGCTCCACTTGGACACATTATTCTGATTCCTAGCCTACCAGTCATTGCTTTTTCTCCTTAATGCTGCATACTTAGCAGAGAAGCAAAAAACACAAATTTTATAGTCTTTGGTTTGACCCGACCGGGGTGCAAACCCACGATCTACTGCACTTGAGGCGAGCACGCTAACCATTACACCACCAATGCGGTATTGATATAGAAGGGCAAGTAATAAGTTCTGTGCTTCTAATATATAAGAAGCCACCTTCTACTATTTGAAGATTCCACTGGAAGCACCTGTCATATTACTCATGACCAAGACAACATTATACTGCGAGAAACAGAACATATATATCTGTACTGTAGTCATCTTATATTAATTTTGATGTTTCTTTATTACTTTCAGTTTCTTATAATTCATATTCCTTACGGGCCAGCGAATTTGTATTCGGGACAGTGACGTTCTCAACGCGTTACAGGACGTTTCGTCCATAGTCGTTTCAGCCATGGTACCAGCTCGGCCACACTTTATAAAGATGCTTTGGCCATGGTTTTATTTATAACGAAATACATGTATGAATAAAATGGTCAAATGATAGTTACTACTTATTCATCAAATTTTTTTTTGTTTAATCTAAATTGCAATTAATTAAATTCAATCAGAGACATTTCATGATTATATTTGATAATTAGTAATTTAGTACTTTGATGTACATTTTTCAATAATTAATGCAATCGCATAGTGATAACACATGAAAGTCATACAACAAATATCCAAGCTGAGAGCAAGCTACAAATGTAAGTTGAAAGTGGTTGAAGTATTTTGAGAAGTAAATAACAAAGTACCGAAATTGCAGGAAATTTAAATTCTGCATATGGCCATTTCGACAATTTATGTCTCATCAGTGCAGATAAAATCGTAACATTTGGAAGACCAATAACCAAAATATGTTGAAATCATGAAATAAATTATCACAGATGAAGCAATACACAATATTTTCCAGAATAATAATAATAATATCCTTTATTTAAAGAGGGTATACTCAATTAGTTTTCACTAATCTAACTTGAGGCCCTCATACAATCATAATTTACAATAGAAAAGTAATTGCTTTCACACATACATGAAGAGTATGAAATATTTATCATGCAACAAATAGGAGTTCTTATTATAGTATTGTTAAATTATTATTTAGCCACTAATATTAGTCTGATGTAATGTTTCTTTGAGATATTTAAAGCATTTCATTTTAAACATACTTAAAAGTTGTTGATGTTTTAACATTGGTTGATAATTTATTCCAAAGCACTACTGAACTATAGGCAAATGATTTTTTCATTACATTTGTTTTCGGACGGATGACAAGTTATTATTTGAGCCAGATCTAAGATTTCTACTGTGACTCTCAGAACTTGGAATACACAGCTTCTTAAGATAATCGGGAGCTTTATTATCTAAAATTTTATAAACTAAAATAAGTTTGTGATATGAAATTCTGTCTCTAAAAGGCAGCCAATTTAAACTGTCAAATAACTGTTGTGTAGGAGTGAAAAATGGAGCATCTAGAGAATTATTCTTGCTGCTCTTTTTTGTAATTTTGTAATTCTTTGAATTCCTTCTTCACTACAATTCCCCCATACAGTACAACAGAAGTCAAAGATTGGAAGAATATAAGAATTGAAAAATAAAATTTAACATTTTTGATAAGATATTTTTTTATTTTTGCAAACATACAGACTATAACCAAGGATCCACACTTACCAAAACCTGAGACATAAATGGTCACAGAATAAGCAATACACACTTATGGTCGGTCATCTCGACGCCAATATGATATGCGTATGTGTATTACCATGATTGCTATAAAAATAATTCATCTAAGAATCCATACAAAAGTACAGGCTACGACACTCAGTTTCTTCATCCATACTTATGACAAATCTAACAATTTAATTTAGAGAAACTCCCTCTTCAAACAGTTAAATATAAACTATTGCCGAAACGACTATGACAACTATGGCCGAAATGGTTTGTGGACGAAACGTACTATGGCCGAAACGTCTCGAAAGCTCTCAACGTACTGGACCGAATGGCTTGTAAGTTACTAGTCCGAGATTCCTCTGCCGTCCGACGGCTTTTTGCTCGACTTGCTGGAGCCGTGGGACGTCAGAGTGCTCTCCATAAGAAAACAGCGGATTTGCCGCTCCAACTCTGGGTCGGCACATTTCCACGTTTCGTGGCTATCGGATTTTATTTTCTATCCGAAACCCTTATATAAATCGCTTCACCAATCATTTTTCTATTCATTCATAACCATTTTACCCTCAGAAAGTGGTGTTACACATGATTACAACACTATTTTGCCTTAGACCCTATCATTTCGCCATTTGACTTTCACTTTCAAACATTTGTCACGTAACTTCGAGAAAACTACGATTACCGCAATGTATCATGGGAGATGATTTGCATATATGATCTTACCTTGTCCAAAATGAGAGGGGGGGAGAACGTAACATATGCTCTTTCCGGAGCCCGTGGGTAACACTGCCATTGAATCTTTTCTTTCCAACACATTTTGTATTATTTCCTTCTGCTCTGATTTGAGCTGTAGATGGAACTGTTTGTCCTGCAGAATATGCTTTATATCATCTTCCATGTGATTTGTATGTTGTTGTTTTATGCATACAAATAATTTGGCGCACTGCATTAAGTAGCTCCCATCGTGCAATGCGTTGCTGTCATCATTCATTTAGTATCGCGAGATCACGTTTGTAGGTTCGAAAGTGAGTCAAATGGCGAAATGATAGGATCAGCCGGTCTAAGGCAAAATTGTGCTGTAATCGAGGGTAAGATGGTTATGAATGAATAGAAAAATGATTGGTGAAGCGATTTATATAGGGGTTTCGGATAGAAAATAAAATCCGATAGCCACGAAATGTGCCGACCCAGAGTTAGAGCGGCAAATCCGCTGTTTTCCTTATGGAGAGCGCTCTGACGTCCCACGGCTCCAGCAAGTCGAACAAAAAGCCGTCGGACGGAAGAGGAATCTCGGACTAGTAAGTTACATATCGTAAACGGTAAAGTCAAGTTTGTTAAATCCAGATACTACTGATTTATTGTGTTTACCTCAGACTGAATCATTCCTGCTGATTTCCTTCTGTTCCATTCTAAATAATATAAACATGTCCCATTTCTGTCAAATATGTATAAATTGTAAATTGCCATGTTAATGAAGAAAGGTGTTCAGCTTTTTTTTAACAGGAAGTAGGAAGAAATAATAATTCTTGAAATAAATCAGGAGAAAACCCGTAAATATATACGGGTTTTGACGCATGTTGTAGAAAAGTGACCGGAGACCACAGGCACTTGTTTCATTCAAAAAATATATGCCCCCTCCTCTTGTGCCTGTGCTCTAGTGAGCTATCGACCGACATACAATCGCACAAAAATAAACAACAGTTAAAACAACAAAAACATGCTTGCAAATTAATGTGAATTTAAAAAATCACTCATAACAGCAAAATAGCAAATAAGTTAAAGCACACATATAGCACAGACAAAATAAGGGATCTCCTGTACTTGGCGATCACAAATTTTTATACCAGTATTGTGCACAATACTGGTATTTAATTTTTTTTTCCAGTATTGTATACCATTATTGTACCAGTATTGTGATTTAAAAAAATAATGTTTTACTTGTGTATAGTATTGTAGTAAGTATTGTAATAGGTATTGTGGAAATGTTAGTTCCTGGGTAGACCAGTTCTTGAAGTAGTTGTTATTGTGTCGCTGTATAATAATCTTGACTCTATCCATAACGGATTGTTGTGTATTGTGATGCATTACTGATACGATGTTATAAATGCCAATAAAATGATACACAACTTTTAGTATGCTTTTCAACAGTTGATAACATGAACCTTCTAATATGAAGCAATCCAATACACTATAAAAAAAAATCCATGCAATTTCATATTTTCATAATTGAATTACAATACCAATATCTTAATTACATTACTGGTATACCAGTATTGTACAAAATTTTGAAAAAAATTCACAATACTGGAACAATTTTTTATACTAGTGATCGCCAAGTACAGGAGATCCTGGAGTTCTTCTTCTTCCGTGTACAGTTGGTGTTATAAGCTAAAAATATGCTATACTAAAAAAATTAATATAACTAATGTATAAAAGTAGAAAGGCCTAGATGATATTAAAACTGTTTACAAGTATTACATTTTACAATATCGTAGAATTGTGATCCTCAAAATTCTATGATATAAAAGAATTAATAAGTGATAAAAAAAATAATATGGGAGTAGGATACAGGAGACAAGGAGGCACATGCCCTTCCAATGTGGAGGAGAAAGGCTATGTCTTAGCCCCTCCCCCCCCCCCCCATTTCTTGGTTCAAAAATTTAGAAAAATTTGATTTTTTTTTATCATGGAAGGCAAAAATTGTCAATACATAAAGAAGTAAATAAGAATGTTTGCAGCCAAATGACTTTTTTACTTGTCAGTTTTGAAAAACTTCTTTTTCTTCCAATAAAGTTCATCCCTCAGTGGTAATGGAGTGTTATCTACATTCGCCGACAAGGAGGCATGTGCTTAAAAAACACTTCTTAAAATGTAATACATGTGTATATACATTTAAAACTATGATGTGAATGTCTACACATGTACATGAACCAGTCCCACCTTGAATATTTCAAGTGTGGGAACATTGATTAGCACTGCTGGCAATTGCAAGCTATAGCTATTCCATGTTCGGATTGCTGTAGGGAAGTATGAGTTTTGGTGGCTCAGTCTGTATTCTCGAGAATGGTATTTGGAATATTTGATCATGGCCTCTTCTTGTTCTGGTGGTTGCAGGAGTAAGCTACATTTCCGATGATATGGCTATAAGGTGGTGAACTATCTCGTACATCATTGTCACCACTTTCCTGTTCTCTATTGCAGATCGTCTCCATTTTCAGATACCACATAAAGCTCTCCCCACTTTCTGATGCACTCGCTACGCCTCTGTATATTGTTATTAAATCTAGACATATTTCGGATTACCTCTTTTTATTGATTTGACCAAAGGAGACCGATTAATGGTTCGTCATCATGCTAAGTGAACTGATGCTGCATTGTAGCAACCGGATGTGAGTTCGAATCCTGCTGAGTGAAAAACACAACTTTGTCAGTTAAAAAATTATATCTCATATTGTTGGGTTGAATAATCAGCCGTTTACACGAGCGCTTGTGACATAGAATTCCCCCCTTTTTTGTCAAATTTTCTGTCCAATTACTTATTTATTTTCTTTATCATTTCACATCTTTTTCCTTTATTTAACGTGGTCGTGTCCATACTGATCCATATCATAGTCGGATCCGGGGGTCCATTTCGAGCTAAATTATAGACTAGTAAAAACGTGTTTTTACAGAATATTTCCAATTTCGTCCATGTCATTTTTCTTTTTACCATGTTTTGAAATTTTCGCTTTGAATTGCGCCTCGGAATCTTTTGATTTTTCTTAAAACAAGTTGTTTTGAAATGCGATTTTTTTTTCTTAAAAATAAAATACACACCCCTTTTTGGAAATGTCTGGATCAGCCTCTGTATGCAATCGTATAGTAACAACGGCTTACATATGCAGACCATATTATTTAAGATAAATGTGATTATAAAGAGTATAGAAGGTCGACACATGAAAACTACTGTTGCCATATATATAAAATCGTCTCAAGTAAGTGGTAAGTAAGCAAATATACATTCTATACAGTGAAGTGCTTTGTCTTGGTAAATGTCCCCATTATAGAATGTATTGTACTTAATAAACGGACGAAATCGTGTTAAAACGACTATTGTATATTGTCAAGCATTGCCGTGTCTTTATTATAGAATGTATTAAACGTAATAAATGATACTTTGTGTTATGCTCAGAGTTACTTCCCTTTGAACATACACATTGAATTATCTCCCCCACTCTCATCGAACCGAATAAAGTTATTTCCCATGGTTTATAAACTCTGATCGAACATATATACCGAATAACGTTATTTCCCTTGGTTTACAAACTCTCAATCCGCAACAGCATTACTTCCCTTTGAAAACACAAACGTCAGATTACCACTATCCAAAAACATCAAAGAGCCAAACCAAAATAATGTAACTATCGGAATAGTGTAAGTGTTATATATAAAGGTTTGATTGGATAAAAATATTGGTGCGATTGGATAATTAAACTAATGAAGAACGATTACAAATTCGGTCGTTGTTACCATAAATATGTATTATCTAATTATAAATACTTTGTTTACCTATCTATTTACAATATGATATTAATTGTCGGGTAAACATCACTTTATAGATAACAAATTTATTGTAGCACAGGTGTTTTTTATTTACTTTGATTGATTAAACAGATAATTGATACGAATTTTATCGCATTCATATAAGAGTCTATTAAACCTATTATCTAATTATAAATACTTTTTTACCTAGGGTTAGAGCTAGGGTTAGGGTTAGGGTTGAGGTTAGGGATAGGGCTTGACCACGTGGTTATGCAATCGGTACCCCATCTAATTGGTATAAATCCTCACACTATACTACTCACTGTTTCAACGATTATGAGATTGGATTTTGGATCTGTTCTGACGGTGTGATATTATTGTTTTTGATATTTTATTGTTTCAATTCACAACTTCGCCCCTGAAAATGTCAATAAAATACTTCTTGATATAGTATATTAACTTGTATTTAATAAAAAGGATTGGTATGGTGTTTAACGCCCTCTCAACAATATTTCAGTTATATCGTGGCGGTAAGTTTTATTGGTGGATGAAACCGGAGTACCCGGAGAAAACCACAGACCTGCTGCAAGTCACTGACCAACTTTATCACATAATGTTGTATCGAGTACAACTCGCTAGTTGTAAATCCAACTACCATATGATAACGACCACGACGACCCCTTTTAAAACAAGAAAAACACTTATTTGATGAAGAAAACAAAAATAAGATAACTTTAGTATCTTCAAACTCTTCTTATTGCGTTAACCTATAGGCAATTGCCATTTGATCCAATTCAATTCAAATATTTCTTTCAACATATACACAGTGTAGGAACGTGTGCGCCTGAAATCTCTTATTGACGTGCTCATCTGTAAACTGCAAATACGGTTTCGGTGGAATTCGACATCTCACGCTTTCACGGCAGGTAAGTTTTTCTATGTTTTCATTAAATTCTAATAACCTGTATGTCCAAAAACTTGACAGAATGCGTTAGCCGTATGATTGATTGATGCAAGGATCTTTGTTTTTTTTTTAATGTATAGCGTCATATTTATCATTTTAACATGTTCTTTTGAACAAGGATAAAATAAGAATGTCTCGTTTGACCCTTTATCCTTGAATAATATTCCCGATACTTGTGTTGGTAATGCCAATAGATATGAACACAGTTTATGCAAAATTACAGATATGAATACCTCTGCATTGCCAAATAAATAGACATTTCAAAATATATTCAATGTAAGCTGTTTGACGTCGTCCAATTTGACAAATGTAAGTCTGTTTACAATGTCGTCTGAAGACTGTTTGACGTGCCAAAAGGTATGTTTAGAAGTATTTGGTGCTTTATTCATACTTTAATGATGCACTAATGAAGGCAAAGAACTATATAAGAAATTCTTTTAAGATCGTCGAATATAAGTAATGCTACCTGGCATCGAATTATATATTAATTGCTCAGTAAATTGCAAAGGAAGTCAAATAGCTGGATCAGTTTCAGATGTCGTATAACTGCTAATTTTCATTTACTGCAAATACCAAGAATATCACATTCAAGGCAGGCATTGCTTCCTAATGCCATAGTATACCTGATGAATCTAAGAATTCCGCCTAAACCGGCGATAAAGGCCATCTTGAAACTGAAATTGATTCGAGCGTATGCACCATGCTTAAAATGAAGTCGTTTCTTTTCATTAATTTGATTAAGAATAGTTCATTTCCTTATTTGAATTTATCTCATTTATTTTCCACCTAATGCGGCTGTATTGAGTAGACCATCTGAATTTCGGGGAAGGGGTTAGCTTGGGAGATCTAGAGAGGTCAAATTATCTTTTTAACTCGTTCGCCACTATTTTTTTTCCGCCAAAGCCGAGGAAATGTAACCTTCGTCATACAATTCATAATATGAGCGCGTATTGAGGAAATTTAAGGCTTCTATAGTGCTAGAATAAAATTATAAGTATTTATTTTCACAAATATTAAGATAATCATATTTATTTGAAAAATCAACAGAACCCCCCCTCCCCGAAAAAAAATCAATGATAGTTTCCGCATCCACAGAAGTATGTCTTGGTTTTCTACGAAATGCCAGTGTTGTCTAGGTAAACTGAGGGTTGATATTTACTGCCGATATTAAATTTCTCTTCAGTTTTCCAATTTAAATCGATGTAATTAGGCATGTGCCTCATATAAAGAGAAATTATTTCTCATGTAGTAAAAAAAAAGAACTATTAAAAGTCAAAGTAACCATGTATACAACAACTTTTTTTTATTACAAGATATATCCTAACGTTTCCACAGAATGAAATCTAAGCCATTTTTAGCTCACTTTTCTTTGAATTAAAGCAAACGCGAGCTTTCTCTATTTCTCATTATAATGCAATGTTGTTTGTAACATCGATTTTGATTGGATGACGTCTAGATTTTCATGGCATCAATTCCACGGTTGATGCCATCGGAGAAACGATGCAAGCACAAACGTAAACTGAAAGATTTAAAACTTCTCATTTTAACTGCGTTTTCTTAGTGAATACATCATAAGGGAGATAACAGTATTGTTTTTGAAGCTTTGCCGGCATCAGTTTTGATTTGATGGTCGCAAATATCCGTTTACTTGCTAGTAAACTCAATTTGCGGTTATCAAATCTACAATTTTATACCGGCAAATCTTCAAATACAATACTTTTATCTCCCAAGTGTTACCAATTCCATTATCAACCCTTCCGCGCTCTTTTACGAGAGAAACTAGTGGGTTAATTTATACTAGCAATAAAGTTTGGTATAGCAAGAATATCATCTAAAGGTTTAAATTTGTAGTCTACTGTTGTATATCCTAAAACACCTTCCTTTTCGCAAATTTTAATTTCTTAATCTTAAATGTTTCTGCATTATGTTTCTCAATGAGGTGGTTGAATATGTCTTTGAATAAATAGAATATTTCATTGCAATAATAGCATAGGTACCCGCTCTCCATTTTGCTACAAAAGACAAAATATGCCATTAAAAATCAATCTTATATGCATATGGCATCATCACCTAGTTTACTGTTTTCCGTTTTGTTTGAAATATAAGAGTAATAAAGCATAAATGTTAGTTGATTGTTAATAATTATAGATTAATGCATGCCCTTTTCCATATCAAGACTGTTATCATCCCGAGAGACCGATATCGGCCAGTGGGCTTTAGTCCGAGGATCGATATCGGTCGAGGGATGATAACAGTCCTGATATGGAAAAAAGCATGCATTAATCTATTTATCACATATTTCAACATTGAATTAAAAAGAACAAATTTAACTTCCCACACAGACACCAAACTTATGGATATGAGTGATCGATATCGGTTGAGAGTTCTTCTTCCAAAACGCCAACAAATCTTTCCTCACTGAACGTCGACATTTTCCAAACGACAATTAACAGTTGGGCGGAAGTGACGTCATGGGGCTCACGAGAGGCTTGATATCGTGTTATCAGAGTTTTGCCCCGATGGCAGATATCGCTGTGGCACTTCCGGTGTTTACGTATGGGCAAAATTGACGTTATTACTTATAAATATGTGATAAATACAAATTTAGGACGTCAATCAGGTTACAGACCGTTTTCAAACATTCATTTTTTCAATCCAATTTTTTAGTAGGAAATATTATGTTTTCTTTATCGCTTCTTTGCAAAAAGAATGCTTCTCACATCCAATACTATCCGTGCAAATACAATCTAAATTGGAAGCCATTTAGGCATAAAGAAATGGAATTTTTACCTTTTCTGGTAGTAACAACAAACTTTTGATACTCCATTCTGAATTTGTTGCGTTATTTTATCCAAAGAAACTTTAGCATCCGTTAGAGTAATGAATCATGTACATTCTGTAACTTTTTCACACAGATCGTATCTGTCGATAATAAATTCCGAAAAACATAACTGCTTTGAAAGCGTGGGTAGTCGATTTCCACCGAAACCGTAATGCAGTTTACAGAAGGGCACGTCAATAAGAGATTTCAGGCCCACAGGTTCCTATACTGTGATATAATACAAAGAGATTGGAAAGCAATGATACCACCCCGTGATTGGTTCTCTCTAAAAATACAAAATGAACATACATGTAGGAAGAAATATTAAAATAAGTTATATCTGTCATCAAACTAATATAAATTATATGATTTTGTATCTTTTTTCCCCTTTTTCTTTGGTGATACACTATACCAAGTGTAAAAAAAGACAAAATAAAAATAAAACAAGATACAGCACACATAATTTCCATTCGATTGACCTGCCATGCCCTTCTTTTCTTTGATTTAAACATTGAAGTGAAATCATACAATTCAAATCTCTGCCAAATAAATAAACTGAGGACACACATAAATAGAGTGGAGATAAGCTTTAATGGTTTTCATAACATTCACACTGTCTGCTTGCGGACTAGTGGCTGGAAGAAAATGGCACAGAAGACTATTGGCTTCATTGAGAAGTCGGCATTAAATAATATTAAATTTACGTTCACGAATTGAGTAGTATGAAAAATAGAGGAAGTAAGAATATTCAAGTGAGTTCCGAATGTTCATTAGGAACGTCTGAGAAGAAACTATTTTTGTAACTTTCAGTACTACAAAAGGGAATATTGAATTTTTTCCCAATATATCTAAAATCATAAGGGGGGTTCAGATTAGAAAAAGATATAAATTCCTAAGCAATATAATTTGGTTACTTACCATTTAATGTCAAGTGCATTAAGTGTAGATTATTTTTGATACGCATATTTTCAGAAGAGTCCAAACCCAGTTCAATATTTCGCCTAGAAGAAACGCTTTGAAGCGCTTGTACAATTCGAGTGTCATGGTATTAGACAGAATATATTAAATTGGTTTCTTCACGTGTATAGTTGTTACAGACAATATCTCAATATTCTTAAATTGGTCTTATACAACATAAGTCTAAGCTTTAAAGAAATTAAATCGAGCCTGTTTTGGGCAAGGCGAGAGTTTAATTCTTAATCAAATTATATCTAGAAAGTTTTTTCGAAAGGCGTCAGGAATTTACGTTAACAAGCTTTGGAATAATTTTAACAGTAAAGTTTTTTTAAATCTAGCATCAGAAACGAGACTTAAGCTTATATGTTGGTGAAAGTATTATATTCTAAATGCGAGTTGTTCATATGCAAAGGATGACTTTTAATAATAGCTTTACGGATGAAAAGTTTAGATTTTGTTTCATACACACCAAAAGTTACAATCTAATTACACGCCCAAGAGAGTTTAACTTTTAGGATTCGGCTGCAGTATATGTATCATTAACAGTACACAAATAATGAAATGTCGTCAGCGAACAGTTTCACTTTGTTGGAAACTGCCAGAACAATATCATTAATGAAAAGTAAAACCAAATAAGGTTACAAAATGGACCCGAGAAACACCAGCATTAATATTTGTCCAGTTACAGTTATATCAATTTAAAATTATCATTTACTTTCTATAAGTATTAGATAACTTTTGAACTTTTGAACCATTACAATAAATTTCCAGTAATACATTTTTTTTTCAAATTTGTAGCGAAGACCTCTATGCCAAAGTCGACCAAAAGGTTTGCATACATCACATGTTATAAAGCTTACATGTTTACTATAGTCTATAGACTTTTGCTATTGTACACTATATAAAGAGTAACTGATTGAGAGTGAAGTCTGTATTTCAGAACTCAAATAGGTGATATGAGTGAATACTATTCTTCAATAGGTAATTATGGCGGTGTTTGAAGATGATATTTCAAAATGGAAAATGGAGCTAAGATATTTTTGTGGTAGCTCATCAGGTCATATTTCGTGAAGGCTCAACAGATCCAACAGGTTCAGATACTTTCAGGATTTGAAACTAGTAAGTACTTTCTTGTTCAGTTATGATAAAATCGGATATCTCACAAGGTGACAGCTAGGATATCATGAAGATAAGGTCCATCTTCAATATTTGAAACAACATAGCACAGTTTTTCCCCATGGGTATGCCGATGATTTGTTGGAAATTTTGCCATCCGAATTACGAACTGGATAAATGTGTTATCAATAAGGAACGAACTTCACAAATGCAGTTTTTGCATAGAATTTTGCTTTGTGCTTGACAAAATAAGTTTATTCGTGACCCAAAACTATAAACTTTTAACGTTCCTGGCTACTCTAAGGTAAAATGCGAACTTCGGAGTACCAAGACAACACCACACAGTCATCTACAAGAGTACCAAGAGAATACCACACATCTACAAGAGTACAAAGAGGATACCACTGACCTGCAGGAGTATCAAGGTAATATCACCGACCTGCCAAAGTACCAAGAGAATGCCACTTACCGCCAGAGTATCAAGAGAACACAATCTGACCAACAAGAGTACCAATAGAACACCACAGATCTACAAGAGTACCAATAGAACACCACAGATCTACAAGAGTACCAATAGTACACCACAGATCTACAAGCGTACCAATAGAACACCACAGATCTACAAGAGTACCAATAGAACACCACAGATCTACAAGAGTACCAATAGAACACCACAGATCTACAAGAGTACCAAGAGAATACCACAGATCTACAAGAGTACCAATAGAACACCACAGATCTACAAGAGTACCAAGAGAACACCACAGATCTACAAGAGTAACAATAGAACACCACAGATCTACAAGAGTACCAAGAGAACACCACAGATCTACAAGAGTACCAAGAGAACACCACAGATCTACAAGAGTACCAAGAGAACACCACAGATCTACAAGAGTACCAATAGAACACCACAGCTCTACAAGAGTACCAAGAGAACACCACAGATCTACAAGAGTACCAAGAGAACACCACAGATCTACAAGAGTACCAAGAGAACACCACAGATCTACAAGAGTACCAAGAGAACACCACAGATCTACAAGAGTACCAAGAGAACACCACAGATCTACAAGAGTACCAATAGAACACCACAGATCTACAAGAGTATCAAGAGAACGCCACAGATCTACAAGAGTACCAAGAGAACACCACAGATCTACAAGAGTACCAAGAGAACACCACAGATCTACAAGAGTACCAATAGAACACCACAGATCTACAAGAGTACCAAGAGAACACCACAGATCTACAAGAGTACCAATAGAACACCACAGATCTACAAGAGTACCAAGAGAACACCACAGATCTACAAGAGTACCAAGAGGATGGTACAAATTTACAAAGCTACCAAGAGGATACCACTTACCTGCCAAGGTACCAAGAGAACACCACAGACTTACAAAAGTGCCAAGAAAATGCCGCAGAACTACAAGAATACCAAGAGAACACCACAGACCTACAAAAGTGCCAAGAAAATGCCACATACCCACAGGAGTACCAAGAAAATGCCACCGACATGCAGGAGTACCAAGAAAATGCCACTGACCTGCAGGACTACGAAGAGAATGCCACTGACCTGCAGGAGTACCAAGATAATGCCACATACCTGCAGGAGTTCCAAGAGAATGCCATTGACCTTCAGGAGTACCGCGATAACGCCACCGTCTTACAGGAGTACCAAGAGAATGCAACTGACATGTAGGATTATCAAGAGAATGCCACTGACCTGCATGAGTACCAAGAGAATGTCACTGACCTGCATGAGTACCAAGAGAATGCCACTGACCAGCAGGAGTACCAAGAGAATACTACAGACCTACAGGAGTACCAAGAGAATGCTACAGACCTGCAGGAGTACCAAGAGAATGCCACCAACCAGCAGGAGTGCCAAGAGAATGCCACTGACCAGCAGGAATACCAAGAGAATGCTACAGACCTGCAGGAGTACGAAGAGAATGCTACAGACCTGCAGGAGTACCAAGAGAATGCTACAGACCTGCAGGAGTACCAAGAGAATGCCACTGATCAGCAGGAGTACCAAGAGAATGCTACAGACCTGCAGGAGTACCAAGAGAATGCTACAGACCTGCAGAAGTACCAAGAGAATGCTACATACCTGCAGGAGTACCAAGAGAATGCCACTGACCAGCAGGAGTACCAAGAGAATGCTACAGACCTGCGGGAGTACCAAGAGAATGCCACTGACCAGCAGTAGTACCAAGAGAATGCTACAGACCTGCAGGAGTACCAAGAGAATGCCACTGACCAACAGGAGTACCAAGAGAATGCTACAGACCTGCAGGAGTACCAAGAGAATGCCACCAACCAGCAGGAGTACCAAGAGAATGCTATAGACCTGCAGGAGTACCAAGAGAATGCCACTGACCAGCAGGAGTACCAAGAGAATGCTATAGACCTGCAGGAGTACCAAGAGAATACTACAGACCTGCAGGAGTACCAAGAGAATGCTACAGACCTGCAGGAGTACCAAGAGAATGCTACAGACCAGCAGGAGTACCAAGAGAATGCCACTGACCTGCATGAGTACCAATAGAACACCACAGATCTACAAGAGTACCAAGAGAACACCACATATCTACAAGAGTACCAATAAAACACCACAGATCTACAAGAGTACCAAGAGGATGGTACAAATTTACAAAGGTACCAAGAGGATACCACTTACCTGCCAAGGTACCAAGAGAACACCACAGACTTACAAAAGTGCCAAGAAAATGCCATAGAACTACAAGAATACCAAGAGAACACCACAGACCTACAAAAGTGCCAAGAAAATGCCACATACCCACAGGAGTACCAAGAAAATGCCACTGACCTGCAGGAATACGAAGAGAATGCCACTGACCTGCAGGAGTACCAAGATAATGCCACATACCTGCAGGAGTTCCAAGAGAATGCCATTGACCTTCAGGAGTACCGCGATAACGCCACCGTCTTACATGAGTACCAAGAGAATGCAACTGACATGTAGGATTATCAAGAGAATGCCACTGACCTGCATGAGTACCAAGAGAATGCCACTGACCTGCATGAGTACCAAGAGAATGCCACTGACCAGCAGGAGTACCAAGAGAATGCTACAGACCTACAGGAGTACCAAGAGAATGATACAGACCTGCAGGAGTACCAAGAGAATGTTACAGACCTGCAGGAGTATCAAGAGAATGCCACTGACCTGCATGAGTACCAAGAGAATGCCACTAACCAGCAGGAGTACCAAGAGAATGCTACAGACCTGCAGGAGTACCAAGAGAATGCTACAGACCTGCAGGAGTACCAAGAGAATGCTACAGACCTGCAGGAGTACCAAGAAAATACTACAGACCTGCAGGAGTACCAAGAGAATGCTACAGACCAGCAGGAGTACCAAGAGAATGCCACTGACCTGCATGAGTACCAAGAGAATGCTATAGACCTGCAGGAGTACCAAGAGAATGCTACAGACCTGCAGGAGTACCAAGAGAATGCCACTGACCAGCAGGAATACCAAGAGAATGCCACTGACCTGCATGTGTACCAAGAGAATGCCACTGACCAACAGGAGTACCAAGAGAATGCTACAGACCTGCAGGAGTATTAAGAGAATGCCACTGACCAGCAGGAGTACCAAGAGAATGATACAGACCTGCAGGAGTACCAAGGGAATTCCACTCACCTGCAGGAGTACAAAGATGTTGCAACTGACCTGCATGAATACCCAGAGAATACCACAGATCTACAAGAGTAACAGGATGATACTAGGATACTACTGACCAAGCAAAGTACCATCCTACTATGACGACCTCCATATGAGGTGCAATATTTCTTTGTGGAGCAAACTTTTTTGGCGCGCTTTCAACCAATAAATTGAAGACTGTCATAACTTTGCGTTACGGCTTGTACACAGCAATGTGATAATATACATGTAAATAAGGGTAATAACAAAATTACCGAACTCCGAGCAATCTTACAAAGAGAAAGTCAAAACTCATAATTATATAAACAGACAAAATCAGTCAACAACCGGAAAACTGTGAAAACCGTAATGACCCTGACTTGGTACAGGCATTTCTAAAGAAATGGTGGGTTGAATCAGATTTTAAAGCGCCAAACTTCCCGCTTTCATTACGGCTCAAAGTTTCCGGCTGTCACTATAACAGCATGTATAACAATACTTGAACAAAACAGGTAAAACAGTTGTCAAAACAGCACCAAACTCAGTGAAGTAAATGTCAAAGACACTTTTACGTCACACATTGATAGAAAAATATTTTTGACATAATGAAACAAACATTTATCAATAACAACCTTTAAGACTTAGTTGCTAATTAAAGAGTTGTTCTCAAGAACTTCTAAAACCTGACAAGTGCTAATAAATTAGTTAAATAAACTATAACATACCGAGGATAGCGGCCGAGGTGATAATCACTTTTTGGGTTGATAAATATAGATTCTCCTTCAGTTACCCGTGGGTTACGATATTTCTCCACTCTCGAGAGTTAAATTAAAAATTTTAACCACAAGCGGTCATGGGCAACTGAAGGAGAATTTGTTTCTCACATTATTTAACACGAACTTTATTTCAAAATCCGATTCAATTACCGATTTGACAACATCCTCTAGAGGATTACAGATTTTTCCACCACTGGTTCAGCGGGGTTAAAACGCCGTAATAATGGGAGAAAGAATATTTTTCCCGAGGTGTTATTTGTCACATTTATAAATATTACGTTGATTTAAAATTTAATTAATGTGCATAAGATATAAAAAAAAACAACACAGCTTTTGTTTATACAATAATGAATAACTGATTAAATATATAGTGGATACTACTAAGGGACCAACTATTTAGCTTTGAAGGAGTGCTATGGGATTATTTCCCCGAGTCAGAAATTGTACTTTCACACGGGTCAGCATATTTATAAAGTCAGCAATTTTTCTTCAAATGATACCGAAAATTTCTCGTTGAAAACTGCATGCTCAAATTATCTACTTGTTGCATCCTTCAGGTCAATTTATTTTATTTTTTTCTATGGATAGTGTTGACAGAAATCTTGCTTCAGAAAAAAAGTTAAAAAGGTCAGTCCCTTATTTGGTGGATTTCAAATTCAAAACTGGTGATACATATTTGTATCATCTAGTCATATTTGTTGGATGAGTTTTGCGATTTTGATATCTATTGGGAGAGTGCAAAAAAGAAGATGACACTATCCGCTGATGCTCTCTGAAAGATATTTCAATATACTCACCACAGTTAATACACTGTCGTCTATGGTACATATGAATGTCCTTTGTTATACATGTATCTTAACATGTAGGTTTGACAATTACAAGATTAACTTATGACTACGACAAATATTCGGAGACATATAAAATATCATTTATGCTGGAACTTAAACCATGATCAGGTTTGAGGTTGGTTTTTGGAGCACACTTCATAGCCCATCACGAAAAAAACCCAAAAAAAACTACAATCAATGAAAAGCTTTTAACTTCATTATATGACCATGATTTTTAAAGATTACGTAACTCCTGCGGGTGCATTAGTCATTTATATCTACTGTTCTTTATTGATTGTGTTGTCCATCGTTGAATTTACACAAAATATTGATCTCCATATGGGACACATTCCTATAGATGATGCGAGACATTCCATTTGAAACGGAAGTATGAAAAAATAATAATAGAAACGTATTCTTAGATATCAGTTTTAGTGAGCACGACGCGTTTCTGCAATAAGTTTCATCAGGTGACGCTCAGAAACAAATGATTGGAAAGTCTTTTGGAGCAAGACAGCCAAAGAGCCTAAACAGGATAGTCAAAGTCGGCCACGGTCACCTATGCCTCAGAGAAGACAGTTTGGTTTAGTTTTATGGTTTTCAACGCCGCTTTCAACAATATTTCAGTTATATTGTGGCGGTCAGTTTTATTGGTGGAGGAAACCGAAGGACACTGTGAAAACCACCGACCTGTCGCAAGTCACTGACACACTTTATCACATAATGTTGTACACCTGGCCCTTATCGAGATTCGAACTCACAACATAACTACCTTAATTCTTTGTGAGCTACAAAACCAAAGTGTCTGAACAAGATAGACAAAATCATCTAAGGTCACCTATGTATGAGGGAGGAGATGAAATACATTGATTGGTGTGTTTGTTTGTTTTTGTTTGTCTTCGTCCTGTGTCTTGTGTACCCAAGTTGTCAGTTTCTCTGGGTTGTCCATTTTTAGATTGCCCATTCGGTGGTGTTTAGTGCTTAGTGAGAAGTTGCGTTCCAAAGCCTGTTTATTTATTTGAACCTTTCACCTTTCACAGTTAGATCTGATGTTATGTGCGTACATTTGTTTTTATCCCACTTTGTGTCTCGTCCAATCATTTGAAATTCCATTAATGAAAGCAGGGTTGTTGTCATTAACACATCAAAGAGGTGTATATAAAACATAGATCATCACAAATCTTCAACCTTATCAACTCTTAACTGTCAACAATGGACCTCAATGGAAATATTTCCTATACGTTTTATACACCATACACAAATCTTTCCATTTACTGGACAAGTAATGGTTTATTGTTTTGTGGTTTAATCATGAACATTCTGTTTATTGTTATAACATTTAAAGAGAAAAAGACAAAGAAACAAACTGATGTTACATTAGTAATGCCTTGCTTCGTACAGTGTGGATACTCACTCTTCATGTTTGTAAAAACGACGTATCTGTTCACATGGAATAACAAGTATGACATCGCCAAGCCATGGATGGTGTTGTTTGGTACGTATATATATATATTAGACATTGAAATGGACTCTCGGTGAGACGAAAATGTTGTCATTCAACAAAGTGTTTAATTCTTTATCACTTGTTTTGTGTACTTGGTTTTGTTTTACAAACCATTTTAGACGTTTATAATTTATTTTACTTGTATATTATCGTTAAACCGCAAAATTGATCGTTGAGTAGTTTTTCAGACGTATATATACATATATATATTTTTTTAATTTTCTTTAGTAATTAGTTACAACTAATATTTCTCAAATATTCATTAAGAAAAGTTTGAAGATACCAAAGGAGGGTAATCAGATACCGTTAATCAAAGAAGGACAGACAACACAATGGGGTAATCAGATGCCGTTAATCAAAGAAGGACAGACAACACAATGAGGTAATCAGATGCCGTTAATCAAAGAAGGACAGACAACACAATGGGGTAATCAGATGCCGTTAATCAAAGAAGGAAAGACAACACAATGGGGTAATCCGATGCCGTTAATCAAAGAAGGACAGACAACACAATGGGGTAATCAGATGCCGTTAATCAAAGAAGGACAGACAACACAATGGGGTAATCAGATGCCGTTAATCAAAGAAGGACAGACAACACAATGGGGTAATCAGACGTCGTTAATCAAAGAAGGACAGACAACACAATGGGGTAATCAGATGCCGTTAATCAAAGAAGGACAGACAACACAATGGGATAATCAGATGCCGTTAATCAAAGAAGGACAGGCAACACAATGGGGTAATCCGATGCCGTTAATCAAAGAAGGACAGACAACACAATGGGGTAATCAGATGCCGTTAATCAAAGGACAGACAACACAATGGGGTAATCAGATGCCATTAATCAAAGAAGGACAGACAACACAATGGGGTAATCAGACGTCGTTAATCAAAGAAGGACAGACAACACAATGGGGTAATCAGACGTCGTTAATCAAAGGACAGACAACACAATAGGGTAATCAGATGCCGTTAATCAAAGAAGGACAGACAACACAATGGGGTAATCAGATGCCGTTAATCAAAGGACAGACAACACAATGGGGTAATCAGACGTCGTTAATCAAAGAAGGACAGACAACACAATGGGGTAATCAGACGTCGTTAATCAAAGAAGGACAGACAACACAATGGGCTAATCAGACGTCGTTAATCAAAGAAGGACAGACAACACAGTGGGGTAATCAGATGCCGTTAATCAAAGAAGGACAGACAACACAATGAGGTAATCAGATGCCGTTAATCAAAGGACAGACAACACAATGGGGTAATCAGACGTCGTTAATCAAAGAAGGACAGACAACACAATGGAGTAATCAGACGTCGTTAATCAAAGAAGAACAGACAACACAATGGGATAATCAGATGCCGTTAATCAAAGAAGGACAGACAACACAATGGGGTAATCAGACGTCGTTAATCAAAGAAGGACAGACAACACAATGGGGTAATCAGATGCCGTTAATCAAAGAAGGACAGACAACACAATGGGGTAATCAGATGCCGTTAATCAAAGAATGACAGACAACACAATGGGGTAATCAGATACCGTTAATCAAAGAAGGACAGACAACACAATGGGGTAATCAGTTACCGTTAATCAAAGGACAGACAACACAATGGGGTAATCAGATACCGTTAATCAAAGGACAGACAACACAATGGGGTAATCAGACGTCGTTAATCAAAGAAGGACAGACAACACAATGGAGTAATCAGACGTCGTTAATAGAAGAAGGACAGACAACACAATGGTCAAAAGAAGAAGGACAGACAACACAATGGCAAAAAGAAAAAGTACAAAAGGACAAACAACGATCTACAAAACATTACACAAAAACAAAAGATCGAGCACCACGTATCCCACTAAAACCGGGGGTGAATTCATGTGCTCCGGAAGGGTTAGCAGTTCCTGCTCCATATGTTTCTTTTTAACTTAAAGTGGGGAATAGATGTACAGAGGGTAGAGAAGTCAAATGTGTTAATGTTGTTTCATCCGGATAGAGAACTTTATTGCATGTCCTCAAACAGATCTTTAGAAATTTTTATAATCCACACCTAATTCACACCTACCCTAGAGTTGCTTATTGAACAGTTATTCTGAAGCCGCTAATAGAATAGATGTTGATAATTTTAAAAGAGGTTTCGTGGACCCAGCAAAAAAAGGACACTTTTAAATGCAAACGCAAAACAGAATTATGATTATCCAGCGTTTCCTCTTTCGCAATTGTCGTCGTGGTATAATTATGTACAAGTTTTACTTAAAGTTTTTATATACTTGTATCTATTTATATTATGGTGAATGTGTTTTTATTGTAAATAGAGTGTCTCGTAAGTCTATAAAGGTTGAGTACTGATCTCATTTTATTGTACGTGTTGAAAAATGTATATATTTTTTTATTGGTCAGTATGTGACACTTAGATAAAAAAAAACTTTATTTTTATCTTAATCTTGTCTATGTAAGTGTGTAAAATACCCAATTCCTTTATCAAGTAATCTGGTCAAGTGACGAATGATGGTATAACTGAGATTGTTATACATGGAAGCATGACTATATACTTGTCAGATTGCAAATATAAATACTAACCCTATCCCATATATTTATTTTTTATTGTAATTGTAATAAATTTCCTTAATTTTCTTTCCAGAATCGCTAGACCTCCTTTTCAGTGGACTGTATATTTGGGTATCTATTTCGCTTAATCTAGGCAGATTTGTCGTCATAAAGAACATTGAGCAAGTTCCTACAACCAACACCAGAATACAACGATCGTCAAGATTCCAATGGATTTCCTATTTTGTCATTGTGACTCTCTCTGTTACTTATGGCATTGTGTCTCTACATTTTCCCAAAATAGCGTTCCCTGTTGGCAGATGTATCTTACAACTAAGTGTGAGTGGCCTCCCTTGGTTATTTTTTCTCATTTTAAATGTACTAATTGTTTTGTTCGCTATAAATATCGTCTACAAGAGACACAAAAATAAAGCTGCACGTTTTCATGACACACCGGAAGCCACAGGAATTGATCCAGGGAGACAACTTAATATAACAGACAAACTTCTTCAGCAGGTTGCCTATTCGATGATTTTCCAAATATCATTCATGACGATTCCTTATACCTTTATAGTTACAATGCATCTTTTGTCCACAAACTATCTGTTAAAGCCGGTAATGTTGCAAGAAAAAGAAAAATTATACTGTATATGTCAGTCCATGGTACCATTACTTAACCCTGTTGCACTAGGACTACTTCTAAAACAAAGAAGGGACATGTTGACATCATTTCTCGATGTTAGAAAAATATCTAGTTTGTTTATAACCTCACAAAAAATAAACCCAATCAGTGCGGAGCCTCTTCCAACTGTTCATGAAACAGAAGAATTTAAAATTCAGGATATTTCTACAAAGATTGCAGTCAACCATCCTTCTATGGTACTTCCCAGAAGATGTTTTGTAGAACAATATTCGGAAACACCATTTACTTATTCCATTAACAATGGTGATAAAATATGCAAGTTAGGTTCAACTTTATGCGACGTAAATGATGGGGAATTCATAATAGAAACTGACAGAGAAATAGATACCTTGCCAAGATCAAGTGGAGATATTACTAATAATATCAATGCTATTTCGCAATTGTCCCAAGCTCACCATCACAAGAATTCGTCTGTCTTGACAAAGCAACACTTGTCAACTACACCGTTGGCATCAGTCGCAAGCTCACGTTCGAAAACTCTCAAAAAAGATTCTACAATTTCATCTAATGTTGAACGCAATAGCGGGGTTTGTCGTGGAATCGGCATCAACAGTGAGAAAACTGTATGTAATCGGTCAAGCACCAGATCTTTCAGGTCAAAGCCATCGCTTCAATATTCAGTTTCCATAATATCAAGTCGGACACCAGATTCTACCATTCAAGATACAATATTATATTTCTGAACATTGATTACTTCTTTGTGAAAGATATGGGACAAATACTCCAATAGTAGGGGGTCGTCGTGGCCGTGTTCGTATGGTAATTTGATTTACAACTACCTATGCAGTCAGTGCCTATCACCACTGATGTTGTGAGTTCGAATCTCGATCAGGGCGAGGTGTACAACATTATGTGATAAAGTTTGTCAGTGACTTGCGACAGGTCGGTGGTTTTCTCCGTGTCCTCCGGTTTCCCATATCAATAAAACTGACCGCCACGATATTACTGAAATAGTGTTGAAAGTGGCGTTAAATACCGTCAACCAAACAAACAAACATAGAGAATTAATACATGTAAGTATGAGATACCCAGTAGTATTTCTGAAGTGTATATCAAAATAATACTTCGAGCTAGTTGACGATACATGGAACAAGATATTTACTTCATGTAGATAAGAAAACATAAAAATCACAGTGCCATTGTAAAATTGCAATTTAAGTAACAGAGAATATGTCACAGTGGTGTATATGTGCTAAAGTTTTGAGATTGTATATTATTGTATTTTATTATTAATAGAAATATTTAGAAAAAAATTTGTTTAAAAAAAGGCATTTATTTATTTGCATTAATTTGTTAAAGTTTTGACACAATTAGGAACACATGTCATATCATCATTTGCCTATCACTTTAACCTTTCTGGTAATTAATTACTATTTTTCAAAGTTGTCTTTATTAAGCTTTTTTTATTGTGTTAATAAGAGTAATTCTTGTATGATATGTTAATCTGAGTATTTTTATAATTTGGGAAAAATAGAGTAGAAATTTTAGGTTAGGAGTCAGTGTTTGGTAAACCTATGTGATCACGTTTACCCTGTAGAAATAGTTGGCGTACAAGGACTGTCAATCAGTTAGCAGCTATGATGGACAGATACGCTGATACAAAATTTGGGTTATTTTGTTTATCTTTGGCATTTTGATTTATTTGGAATCTTTGTTTAAATTTTTAGTTACTCTTAAAATTGGAAATTAACATATACTTTTAGTATTTGAACTTTGTAAACTATTATTTTTTATTTGGAACCTGTTTTGAAATTGTTATTATAATTTGAATATAATTGTTTCCTAAAATAAATTGTTAAAACTTGTTCGCGTTTTAGCTATGTCTACTGGTAATTTAAGTCTAGCGATAGACTGACCTCTTGTCTCGTTGTTTGTGCACACAGCTAGTTCCTCCCTTTTCTCAACGTACACTGGACTTCGGTTACAGATATTAGGGACAGACCATTTAACTTGCAGGGGGGGGGGGGGGGGGGGGGCTATGGTTTTTTTATTATTCGTTCAGTAACTTTTTTCGGAAAACACGAGAATAAGAATATTATTTTTTTTTGTCGCGCTGAGCGCGAATTTTTTTGTTCGAAGATTTAACATTAGGTTATATGACAAAAACTCTGAATCAGATTATTATTTTTTCCTCCACTAAAATCAGAATATTTTTTCAGCAACATTGGAAATCAGAATATTTTTTTAGAAAAAAACCCATAGCTAAGCTAAATGGTCCCTCCCTTAGTGGAGCAGGAACTAATTACCCTTCCGTGGCACCTGAGTTCATCCCCGATTTTTTGTGGGATTCGTACAAATCTTTAACTTTCTGTGTAGTTCTTTGTCCTTTTTCTTTTGGCCATTGTGTTGTCTTTTCTTCTTCGCTTTGCGGCTAATGTTTACCCCATTAGTATCTCCAATCCTTCCTTTTTAACTACAGTGCATAACTATTTCCTGTAACCAAATACCAGAAACCGTCCACGTGTATATAGTTGTAATTTCTTCTTTTTTTTTGTCAATAAATTGCTGCATATTTTGATTTTTAATATTAATTTGATAACAATTACATTTGAAATTTATCATAGAAATCATAAGTGAGATTCTTCGCCTTAGTAAAACAGAAAGGTATACAAAAACGTTTGTCAGTAACATACGACAGGTCGGTGATTTTCTCCATGTGCACTGGTTTCCTCCACCAACAAAACTGACTCCCAAGATAAAATGAAATATTGTTCAACACCAATAACCCGATATCAAAGGAAATGTTGCTGTAAGATATAAAATAGCGTCAGTCATGAAGGTAGAGACATACATTATCACTAATATCGCAGCGAGGACGAGCAATCAACATAGAATTTACTTAAAATAACGTCAAATTCAAATGTTATGGTGACCTTGACCCAAAACCTTGTATGCTGCTTAATTCAACAGAAACCATAATAGATAGAGTAAAAGTCAAAGAATGAAGAGTTTGAAGATACCAAAGGGGTAATCAGAATCCGTAAATCGAAGAACAGAAAACGTAATGGTCAAAAGAAAAAGGACAAACAACGATCTACAAAACATACACATAAAAAACTGAAGATCGAGTAACACGAACCCCACTAAAAACCGGGGGTGAATTCAGATGCTCCTGAAGGGTAAGCAGTTCCTGCTGCACTAGAGCCACCCGTCGTTCTGCATATGATAGTTCAACTTTATTTTGCCTGAAATAATTTGACCACTCCGTAAGAGATTACTAGTTTGGATAAATACATTATTGGCTATAACCTTTAAACCTTTCATTGTATAGCACTAGGTCTGAAGCTTATATCAAAATTACCTTTAACGTTACTTTAAGAGCAAAAGGTTATGAAACCGTATGTTGCTTTTTGATGCAAAAAAGTACTTATCAACCATACATATTTGAAATCATGAGACTGAAGAAAATCAAGTGGTGAAATTTCTAACCTGAAGTGATATTTTCTCAAGTCAAAAGTGATTAGATTTCCTAGCCACCATTAACCCGAATAATCCAGTCGTTATATTACACTCCCGCTGGTCGCCTCATACAGTGATAGTGCCGATAGAGGGCGCAGTATTATTCGAGTTAAGCCACCATATAATTTTGAAATCTGAAGTCATAGAACTATCAAATGGTATATTGTCCGACCGGAAGTGACATTTTAAAGAGAAACCACAAGTGACAAAAGTCCCAAGCGACCATCATGTTTTTAGAATCAAGAGAACAAAGCTATCACATGGTATAAGTCTAACCGGAAGCAACATTTGTTTATAGAACTGGAACTGCAAAAAGTTCCTACCAACTATAAATTTTTTCGGAATCAGGCGATCAGTTACTATCAGTTTTAAAGTCGTGTCTTGGGACCTTTTAATTTACTATAGCCATTACATTCACAATAAACTTTGTTTTCTGTCTCTTTTAAATTTAATTATTTTTGGAAAGAAGCAGGAGCGGATTCAGGAGGGGGCGCGCACCCCCCCCCCCCCCCCCCCCTAAAATTGGTAAAAATATGATTTTTTTGGCGTAAAATCGTGATTTTTCACACGAAATACCTCAAAAATTTTCGCGCCTCCCTCTGCTCGGCGCAATTTTTTTAAGTGCGCCCCCCCCCTAACTTGAAATCCTGGATCCGCCCCTGAGAAGCATAATCCTTTGTAATTTAGTAACCCACGTTTTTATTCATGCAAACTTGCAGCGATTATTTATAGATATTGCTCAAACCTATAGCTTTTCAGATAACGGGCAGAAAAAACAAACGTCACTTCTTTAACGTACATTTACGAATAAAGCTCTTATAACTATCAACTTCAGAAATTTCTGTAACATACAATTAACAATAAATCCTTAATTCATAGACAAACCAATTTGTGTGAACTCTTATAACGAACTGCAACTACTGAATACAGAATTTTCAAATAGAAAAGGGCCATTGCAGAAATTAAATGTAGATTATCCAAAGCCAAACTTCAGACTACTTTTGATATGGTTCAGAAGGAGGATGTTACCATTTACATATGTGTGTCGGTATGCACTGGCATGGTTAGTTCAGAAGGAGGATGTTACTATTTACATATGTTTTTCGGCATGCACTGGCATGGTTGGTTCAGAAGGAGGATGTTACTATTTACATATGTTTTTCGGCATGCACTGGCATGGTTAGTTCAGAAGGAGGATGTTACTATTTACATATGTGTTTCGGTATGCACTGGCATGGATAGTTCAGAAGGAGGATGTTACTATTTACATATGTTTTTCGGCATGCACTGGCATGGTTGGTTCAGAAGGAGGATGTTACTATTTACATATGTGTTTCGGTATGCACTGGCATGGTTGATTCAGAAGGAGGGTGTTACTATTTACATGTGTGTTTCGGCATGTACTGGCATGGTTGGTTCAGAAGGAGGATGTTACCATTTACATATGTGTTTCGGTATGCACTGGCATGGTTGGTTCAGAAGGAGGGTGTTACTATTTACATATGTGTTTCGGCATGCACTGGCATGGTTGATTCAGAAGGAGGATGCTACCATTTACATATGCGTTTCGGCATGCACTGACATGGTTGGTTCAGAAGGAGGGTGTTACCATTTACATATGTGTTTCGGTATGCACTGGCATGGTTGGTTCAGAAGGAGGGTGTTACCATTTACATATGTGTTTCGGCATGCACTGGCATGGTTGGTTCAGAAAGAGGGTGTTACCATTTACATATGTGTTTCGGTATGCACTGGCATGGTTGGTTCAGAAGGAGGGTTTTACTATTTACATATGTGTTTCGGCATGCACTGGCATGGTTGATTCAGAAGGAGGATGTTACCATTTACATATGTGTTTCGGTATGCACTGGCATGGTTGGTTCAGAAGGAGGGTGTTACCATTTACATATGTGTTTCGCCATGCACTGGCATGGTTGATTCAGAAGGGGGATGTTACTATTTACATATGTTTTTCGGCATGCACTGGCATGGTTGGTTCAGAAGGAGGGTGTTACCATTTATATATGTGTTTCGGTATGCACTGGTATGGTTGGTTCAGAAGGAGGGTGTTACGATTTACATATGTGTTTCGGTATGCACTGGCATGGTTGGTTCAGAAGGAGGGTGTTACTATTTACATGTGTGTTTCGGTATGCACTGGCATGGTTGGTTCAGAAGGAGGGTGTTACCATTTACATATGTGTTTCGGCATGCACTGGCATGTTTGATTCAGAAGGAGGGTGTTACTATTTACATATGTTTTTCGGCATGCACTGGGATGGTTGGTTCAGAAGGAGGGTGTTACCATTTACATATATGTTTCGGTATGCACTGGCATGGTTGGTTCAGAAGGAGGGTGTTACCATTTACATATGTGTTTCGGCATGCACTGGCATGGTTGGTTCAGAAGGAGGGTGTTACCATTTACATATGTGTTTCGGTATGCACTGGCATGGTTGGTTCAGTAGGAGGGTGTTACCATTTACATTTGTGTTTCGGTATGCACTGGCATGGTTGGTTCAGAAGGAGGATGTTACATTTACATGTGTGTTTCGGTATGCACTGGTATGGTTGGTTCAGAAGAAGGGTGTTACCATTTACATGTGTGTTTCGGTATGCACTGGTATGGTTGGTTCAGAAGGAGGGTGTTACCATTTACATGTGTGTTTCGGCATGCACTGGAATGGTTGATTCAGAAGGAGGGTGTTACCATTTACATATGTGTTTCGGTATGCACTGGTATGGTTGGTTCAGAAGGAGGGTGTTACTATTTACATATGTGTTTCGGTATGCACTGGTATGGTTGGTTCAGAAGGAGGGTGTTACCATTTACATATGTGTTTCGGTATGCACTGGCATGGTTGGTTCAGAAGGAGGGTGTTACCATTTACATATGTGTTTCGGTATGCACTGGCATGGTTGGTTCAGAAGGAGGGTGTTACCATTTACATATGTGTTTCGGCATGCACTGGCATGGTTGGTTCAGAAGGAGGGTGTTACCATTTACATATGTGTTTCGGTATGCACTGGTATGGTTGGTTCAGAAGGAGGGTGTTACCATTTACATGTGTTTCGGTATGCACTGGCATGGTTGGTTCAGAAGGAGGGTGTTACCATTTACATATGTGTTTCGGCATGCACTGGCATGGTTGGTTCAGAAGGAGGGTGTTACTATTTACATATGTGTTTCGGTATGCACTGGCATGGTTGGTTCTGAAGGAGGGTGTTACCATTTACATATGTGTTTCGGTATGCACTGGCATGGTTGGTTCAGAAGGAGAGTGTTACCATTTACATATGTGTTTCGGTATGCACTGGTATGGTTGGTTCAGAAGGAGGGTGTTACCGTTTACATATGTGTTTCGGTATGCACTGGCATGGTTGGTTCAGAAGGAGGGTGTTACCATTTACATATGTGTTTCGGTATGCACTGGCATGATTGGTTCAGAAGGAGGGTGTTACCATTTACATATGAGTTTCGGTATGCACTGGCATGGTTGGTTCAGAAGGAGGGTGTTACCATTTACATATGTGTTTCGGTATGCACTGGCATGGTTGGTTCAGAAGGAGGGTGTTACCATTTACATATGTGTTTCGGCATGCACTGGCATGGTTGATTCAGAAGGAGGATGTTACCATTTACATATGTGTTTCGGTATGCACTGGCATGGTTGGTTCAGAAGGAGGGTTTTACTATTTACATATGTGTTTCGGCATGCACTGGCATGGTTGGTTCAGAAGGAGGGTGTTACCATTTCCATGTGTTTCGGCATGCACTGGCATGGTTGGTTCAGACGGAGGGTGTTACCATTTACATATGTGTTTCGGTATGCACTGGCATGGTTGGTTCAGAAGGAGGATGTTACCATTTACATATGTTTTTCGGCATGCACTGGCATGGTTGGTTCAGAAGGAGGGTGTTACCATTTCCATGTGTTTCGGCATGCACTGGCATGGTTGGTTCAGAAGGAGGGTGTTACCATTTCCATATGTGTTTCAGCACTGGCATGGTTGGTTCAGAAGGAGGGTGTTACCATTTCAATGCGTGTTTCGGCACTGGCATGGTTTATTAGATATATTTATTATTGAAATTTATAGTTCCTATAAAATGTAATTACTATTAAATCTAAGGTTCTCCCCCCTCATGCATTGGTTTTGGCTACCATGTTTAGTTTTGGCTACCATGTCTAGTTTTGGATAACCATGTTTAGTTTTCGCTACCATGTTTAGTTTTGACCACCATGTTTAGTTTTGGCTACCATGCTTAGCTTTGGTTAACCATGTTTAGCTTTGGCTACCATGTTTAGTTTTGGCTACCATGTTTAGTTTTGACTACCATGTTTAGTTTTGGCTACCATGTTTAGTTTTAGCTACCATGTTTAGCTTTGACTACCATGCTTAGCTTTGGCTACCATGTTTAGTTTTGGCTACCATACTTAGTTTTGGCTACCATGTTTAGTTTTGGCTACCATGTTTAGTTTTAGCTACCAGGTTTAGTTTTGGCTGCCATGTTTAGCTTTGACTACCATGTTTAGTTTTGGCTACCATGTTTAGTTTTGGCTACTATGTTTAGTTTTGGCCACCATGTTTAGCTTTGGCTACCATGTTTAGCTTTGGCTAACCATGTTTAGCTTTGGCTACCATGTTTAGTTTTGGCTACCATGTTTAGTTTTGACTACCATGTTTAGTTTTGGCTACCATGTTTAGTTTTAGCTACCATGTTTAGCTTTGGCTACCATGTTTATCTTTGGCTATCACGTTTAGTTTTGACTACCATGTTTAGTTTTGGCTACCATGTTTAGTTTTGGCTACCATGTTTAGTTTTGACTAACATGTCTAGTTTTGGCTACCATGTTTAGTTTTGGCTACCATGTTTAGTTTTGGCCACCATGCTTAGTTTTGGCTACCATGTTTAGCTTTGGCTACCATGCTTAGTTTTGGCTACCATGCTTAGTTTTGGCTACCATGTTTAGCTTTGGCTACCATGTTTATCTTTGGCTATCACGTTTAGTTTTGACTACCATGTTTAGTTTTGGCTACCATGTTTAGTTTTGGCTACCATGTTTAGTTTTGACTAACATGTCTAGTTTTGGCTACCATGTTTAGTTTTGGCTACCATGTTTAGTTTTGACTACCATGTTTAGTTTTGGCTACCATGTTTAGCTTTGGCTAACCATGTTTAGTTTTGGCTACCATGTTTAATTTTGACTACCATGTTTAGCTTTGGCTACCATGTTTAGTTTTAGCTACCATGTTTAGTTTTGGCTGCCATGTTTAGCTTTGGCTACCATGTTTAGTTTTGACTACCATGTTTAGCTTTGACTAACATGTTTAGTGTTGACTACCATTTTTAGTTTTGGCTGCCATGTTTAGCTTTGGCTACCATGTTTAGTTTTGACTACCATGCTTAGTTTTGACTAACATGTTTAGTGTTGACTACCATGTTTAGTTTTGGCTGCCATGTTTAGCTTTGGCTACCATGTTTAGTTTTGGCTACCATGTTTAGTTTTGGCTGCCATGTTTAGCTTTGGCTACCATGTTTAGTTTTGGCTACCATGTTTAGTTTTGGCTACCATGTTTAGCTTTGGCTACCATGTTTAGCTTTGGCTACCATGTTTAGTGTTGACTACCATGTTTAGCTTTGGCTGCCATGTTTAGCTTTGGCTGCCATGTTTAGCTTTGACTACCATGTATAGTTTTGACTACCATGTTTAGTCTTGACTAACATGTTTAGTGTTGACTACCATGTTTAGTTTTGGCTGCCATGTTTAGCTTTGGCTACCATGTTTAGTTTTGTCTACCATGTTTAGTTTTGGCTGCCATGTTTAGCTTTGGCTACCATGTTTAGTTTTGGCTACCATGTTTAGTTTTGGCTACCATGTTTAGCTTTGGTTACCATGTTTAGCTTTGGCTACCATGTTTAGTTTTGGCTGCCATGTTTAGCTTTGGCTACCATGTTTAGTTTTGACTACCATGTTTAGTTTTGGCTGCCATGTTTAGCTTTGGCTACCATGTTTAGTGTTGACTACCATGTTTGGCTTTGGCTGCCATGTTTAGCTTTGGCTACCATGTTTAGCTTTGGCTACCATGTTTAGTTTTGGCTACCATGTTTAGTTTTGGCTGCCATGTTTAGTTTTGACTAACATGTTTAGTGTTGACTACCATGTTTAGTTTTGGCTACCATGTTTAGCTTTGGCTACCATGTTTAGCTTTGGCTACCATGTTTAGTTTTGGCTGCCATGTTTAGTCTTGACTACCATGTTTAGTTTTGGCTGCCATGTTTAGCTTTGGCTACCATGTTTAGTGTTGACTACCATGTTTAGCTTTGGCTGCCATGTTTAGCTTTGGCTACCATGTTTAAGCTTTGGCTACCATGTTTAGCTTTGGCTACCATGTTTAGTTTTGACTACCATGTTTAGCTTTGACTAACATGTTTAGTGTTGACTACCATTTTTAGTTTTGGCTGCCATGTTTAGCTTTGGCTACCATGTTTAGTTTTGACTACCATGTTTAGTTTTGACTAACATGTTTAGTGTTGACTACCATGTTTAGTTTTGGCTGCCATGTTTAGCTTTGGCTACCATGTTTAGTTTTGGCTACCATGTTTAGTTTTGGCTGCCATGTTTAGCTTTGGCTACCATGTTTAGTTTTGGCTACCATGTTTAGTTTTGGCTACCATGTTTAGCTTTGGCTACCATGTTTAGCTTTGGCTACCATGTTTAGCTTTGGCTGCCATGTTTAGCTTTGGCTACCATGTTTAGCTTTGACTACCATGTTTAGTTTTGGCTGCCATGTTTAGCTTTGACTACCATGTTTAGTTTTGACTACCATGTTTAGCTTTGGCTACCATGTTTAACTTTGGCTACCATGTTTAGATTTGGCTGCCATGTTTAGCTTTGGCTACTATGTTTAGTGTTGACTACCATGTTTAGCTTTGGCTGCCATGTTTAGCTTTGGCTGCCATGCTTAGCTTTGACTACCATGTATAGTTTTGACTACCATGTTTAGTCTTGACTAACATGTTTAGTGTTGACTACCATGTTTAGTTTTGGCTGCCATGTTTAGCTTTGGCTACCATGTTTAGTTTTGGCTACCATGTTTAGTTTTGGCTGCCATGTTTAGCTTTGGCTACCATGTTTAGTTTTGGCTACCATGTTTAGTTTTGGCTACCATGTTTAGCTTTGGCTACCATGTTTAGTTTTGGCTGCCATGTTTAGCTTTGGCTACCATGTTTAGTTTTGACTACCATGTTTAGTTTTGGCTGCCATGTTTAGCTTTGGCTACCATGTTTAGTGTTGACTACCATGTTTGGCTTTGGCTGCCATGTTTAGCTTTGGCTACCATGTTTAGCTTTGGCTACCATGTTTAGTTTTGGCTACCATGTTTAGTTTTGGCTGCCATGTTTAGTTTTGACTAACATGTTTAGTGTTGACTACCATGTTTAGTTTTGGCTACCATGTTTAGCTTTGGCTACCATGTTTAGCTTTGGCTACCATGTTTAGTTTTGGCTGCCATGTTTAGCTTTGGCTACCATGTTTAGTCTTGACTACCATGTTTAGTTTTGGCTGCCATGTTTAGCTTTGGCTACCATGTTTAGTGTTGACTACCATGTTTAGCTTTGGCTGCCATGTTTAGCTTTGGCTACCATGTTTAAGTTTTGGCTACCATGTTTAGCTTTGGCTACCATGTTTATTGTTGACTATCATGTTTAGCTTTGGCTGCCATGTTTAGCTTTGGCTGCCATGTTTAAGTTTTGGCTACCATGTTTAGGTCCTTTGGTTTTTCTGCCCCCAAAGACTATTAAATGATTTGCTTTTCAATCTTTCTACTTTGAACGTACCTGATGAAGGTTATTTCAGCAACGGCGAGGGCACTTAATTAGATATCTATGTTTTCATTATTTTTGTAATCTTGTTCTCGTTATCAATAAAGCAAGCGTAGTACAAACATGGTGTATAACAAATATTTCATGTTGGTAAACTTTGTTGGAAAAGTATTTTTGATCTGAAAGAAAAATAAAAAATCTAACCCTGCACTTTTCAACAATAACTGTTGGTAAAATTTGGTACAATTATCTAAATGTTCGCATCCAACTAAACCTAATTTGATATTTGTTACTGTGAAAAAAAAATCTGGCCCGGTAGAAAAACCCATAGGCCCTTCCCCACCATAAACGTTATATGGTCGTTCTCTAAACATGATGTATTTGATGGATTGAGTTACCTTACAAATAGCACAGGGATCGGTAACAATCTTCGCACAAAGAGACCTAAATACTCTCTATATCGCACCATATGGCCTAAATCCGTATTATGGTATATATCGTCTCACCGAGAGACTTTATCAATGTCTAATGTCGAACCAAAATGACGACTTTACAGGTTCAAAAACGTTTTTGACGGTCAATGTACGGGATAAAAGACCCAGATGTTACCTGTGTCACACGAAAATACATATTTTATAGAATTGAAATCCCACATATAAATTAATAAAATTATAATAATAGGTTTTATTCATATGAGGAATAAATCCCGTTATCCACAGCGAAATCGGGCAATCTTTCCCCGCAAATATTTCATGGTTCACAGATTTGAGGACAGTTATACCGCTTTAATTTGAAGGGTGTTACGCACTCGTCGCAACTTCGGCTGATTCCGTACCTTCATCATACCTCGTCCGTATTACGATAGATCCCATTGGAACTACTTTCGGAAATCTTCAATGAAGGAGGTATTAAAATAATTTCACTTTCGAATATTCATCCAATAATAATATATTTTCATTCGTCGCAATATCGGCTGATTCCGTACCTTCATCAAAGACCAATATTTTTCAAAACAAACTCATCTATTGTCGCTATTTTAGAACTTATTGGCGGTGCGCAATGTTTGATTGAAGTGATACGGTCTTCCGGCGAAGAAAGGTGACGCGTAGACTCATATCAAATACCGTATTACAGCCGAGGTATTGAGGGAGAGAAGCGGACTTACCCGAGGTTTGCCGATTGGGTGTGACGTGACAATTTGACGTGACATCGTACTTCCTTTCTCAATCTGCAATCATAACGCCAAGGTCACAGAAAAATCCGATCAAGGGGAAAAGTGTTTTTAAAATTCCCCACCCACCCTCACCAATTATCTGTCAATAATAAGAAGTTTTGTTCGTTTTTCTACTGTTGTTATTTTATTTTTCAGATAGAGTCCTTCCCCTAAGTGAAACCTATCGTCACGGCTGTAGGAAAGCGAAAATAGCGACACAAAGTATTCATATTATGTTGTGTTATTTTAATGGATTTGTTTATAGGCTGAGATTCTGTTCCCAGGGCCAGCATTTTGATATTTTCATGGATAATGTGGATATGGTTTATATGAACATTATGATTTGTTGGAATATTATAATGGTTATGTGTATATATTTCGGGCCTGCCATTGATGTTTGCCGGCGGCCCATTATCTCCAAGCCGTGGCCGTACAATTTGTACATTTGCCAAACAAAACAATCAATAAAAGCTTAGGGAACGACCATTTAACTTGAAAGGGGGGGGGGGGGGGGGGGGGGGTATGTTTATTTTCTAAAAAAATATTTTGATTCCCAATGTTGCTGAAAAAAATATTCTGATTTTGGTGGAGGAAAAAAAAATAATCTGATTCAGTTTTAGTCATATAACCTAATGTTGAATTCTAGAAAAAAAAAATATGCGCTTTGCGCGACAAAAAAAATAAATATTCTAACTCTCGTGTTGTCCGAAAAAAAAATTCTGAAGGAAATGAAAAACCATAACCCCCCCCCCCCCCCTTCAAGTTAAATGGTCCCTTATTGTTTATTATTTGTCTATTTTTTATACTGCCCCGAATAGTCTTGGATAACAATCATATATATACACAATAGGGCTATATTACGGGCCTTGTGACAGCTTTTAACTGTAAATAGAGACATTTTAATTGTACATACTCTGATGATTTTCTGC
Source organism: Bathymodiolus brooksi (assembly GCA_963680875.1). Taxonomy (NCBI): domain Eukaryota; kingdom Metazoa; phylum Mollusca; class Bivalvia; order Mytilida; family Modiolidae; genus Bathymodiolus; species Bathymodiolus brooksi. Next base: position 121,441,775 of record OY804576.1, on the reverse strand, counting down.
TGTTCACCCACCATGCGCTGGAGTTTCAATACTCGTAGACGAGTTCACTCCATACCGGGAGGAAGAAGAAGAAGAAGAAATAGTTATACTGATCGGGTAGTTGTGGTCGTGATCATATGGTAGTTGGATTTACAACTATATGTGTAATCATCACTAAGATGTGAGTTCGAATCCCGATAATGGCGTTTATGTTATAAAGTTTGTCAGCGACTTGTGGCAGGTCTGTTGTTTTCTCCGGGTACTCCACCAATAAAACGGACCACCACGATATGATTTAAATATTGTTGGAAGTGGCGTTAAACACCATAACCCTAACTCGATTTAAATTTTAAAATTCTTACATTATCTGGTTTCTGTCAGCTTACTCGGAATTAATTTTAATAATATTTATTCTAATTAATAATCAGCATTATGTATAAACCTATAAACGCAAACTAAAATTATACGGGAATAAAAAGGCAATATCCAAGATTGTTTTGTCATCTCTACGTCTATGTATCTACCTGAATTTCAACGGGTTGTGTGCCATAACGAGTGCTAGAATAAACAGTTCTTTCGCCATTCAAGCGAGCGGATACCTGTAGTGGTTTATACAGAGTTTTATATTTCCGATATTTTACGATAATTATCGAAGTACACACTATACAGAGGACAGTTGCAACAATAGAAATTCCCGCCACTGCTCCTTTTGAAAGCCCCGATTCATTCGAATTGCTTAAACCAGGGTCACCTTTTACATTATTTGTTCTGAAACTTTCGTCTGTTTTCTCTTCGGTTAATATCTTCCATGTTTGTCCATCAGCACTTATTGAATAAGACAGTGAGTCTGCTAATCCGTCAATGGATATCTGCATGAAAGGTGGCTGACGCACAGGTGGTAAACCGGAAGTCGAAAATGCACCTGCTTTTACACAAAAATCAATTTCACAACCATTTTCCACTGTAGCAATGTGTTGGCTGTAACCATTTGGACAACCCTTTGGCCAATGCTCTGACCCTGACATCAACAATTACGAACCAAGAGAATGTACAGCCTTTAGATTGCTGGACTTAATCTCCGACCCGAGCATCAATGGATTCCCTGATCTACAACTATAAAAACCTGCGAATGGGACGGAATATTCAAAACCCAGTTCATAGTCATCACTGACACATACTTTAATGTCGCTTCCAATATTAAGAGGATAGAAATATAACGGACATGTTTTACTCTGCGTAATAGGGTTACTTACAGCAGTAGTGTAAAGAACTCCAAATAAAAACCCAGATTGTTCAGGTACATTTTCGTCAGCTACGCACCAATATGACGAGTATTCTGCATTTCCATAAATTGCTTCGTCATGGCAGCAGTGAAAAAATAAATAACAACTATGACATCTATGAACTGATTCAGATCCAGATCTCTTCGACTCAGCAATCGAGACAAATTTATAGTTCGGCGGGCATGAATAATCCCCTGTTAATGGATTCTTTTGATCAAGTCCACTACAAAGATTTGTAGACAACTGACCACTTCTACTACATGTCCGATAAACTCCTCCAAAAGTGAAATTGGTGTTTGGTGGCTTACAAGTACCATCATCGACATTTGCTTGGAAGCTAAAATTTGGAGAATCAGGGTTCGTACATCCTCTGTAAGTATTGAATTTATAATACAATTCTATGGCAGACTTTACCGACTGAATGACTTTGTATACTACAGAGTGTGGTAACTCGGGCAACGAATAAGGTGTAATCAAAAAGTACAGTGGGTCACCGGAACGATCAAGTGCGACAAGTTCATCTCCGATTTCATCTGCCCAATCATTCAAACTAAAATTGAGTGGTTTGAAAACAGGTCCTCCATAAGTCTCCACTCTTGAATGTGATCAATTCCCTAAGTATTGATCAATCATTTCCTTGGATGTTTGGTGTTCATAACTCGAGCTGATTTTAAACACACTGAAACATGATGAAGCACTGGCAGCAGCAGTGATTTTGCTTTTTGACGCACTGTAGTCACGATTAAAAGAAGATTTAATCTCGTCGATTTGCACGAGAGCGGCCCCGGCGTCCACACTGGTTACAACATGAGTTCCAAAGTTCCTTACCAACAACTCGCTTTCATATGTTGCCATGTTGGTGTTATTAAGTTGAAGGTGCGATGCGATACTGAGTAGACATGATCTGAATGACGGATGTAATGGCGTGCCTGGCTGCAGTTTGGCGGTGTAACGCACATAACGCACTTGAACGCGTGTAGTTACAGATTTATCGTTAATTTGATGTGATCGTATGCTCTCCGATTCATCTGAAAATGATCCACTAATACCAAAATGAGAAAGTGTAAGTCCAGCACAGACATTTATTGAACTAGAAGTTGTGGAGGTGTAATTCATCCAATGGTCGAAAAGTTCGGCGTAGGTTTCCACTCTACTGTATTTAATCGGGACAGTATAAATTGTATCTGGAATAATATATCGTCCATCGTTTGTTGTTTTACATTTAGAATAGTTGAAATTCACAACAACTCCGGCATCTTTGTTCCTTAAATTATCCCAGCCATTACCAGGTAAACTTTCGTACCTGATTAGATTTTTGTCCGTTAAAACAGAATAACATCTTATTGGGTCACCTATTGTCGGTAAATCTGATGTGATGGGATCCACAGAAGTAATTATTTCACAAAGACTGAAAATCCAGACAAAAGAGATAAGTTTTTAAACCACTTTTGCCGCTCCGAATAAAATTGCAATCTGTCCCAGGTAAACAATGGGAATTACCGGGGCGTATAAATAACATATTTGTTGTTCTAAATGTATTTTTGTCAAATACCTAATACATGACACCATACCAATTAAATCTATAAATAAACTACTGCATGTATTAAATGTGGGAAAGAATATTACTGAAAGTGAAAGTTAAATTTACTTTGTACGATGTTGCATTTATTTAACGACCTATGATTGGATATTACATCATTCCTAATAATAACGATGAAGGCAGAGCCATATATGGAAATCTAGAGAATAAGATTAATACGCTTTACTGGCCAGTGGAAAATTCCATTCCTAAAAATAACGATAGAAGCAGACTGTAGCATTGTGTAATCTATTATTGCATAATTTGACCTTGACGCTGTCCGAATTAAAGAAATATTGTAATCGATAATTGAGACGACTATATATATGTGTGTGTATTTTGATTTAGCATAATTAAACACAACTGCAAGAAAGATGATGATTTATATTTTCTTCTAAAATAACACAGTAAAAAAACTCTTCTTGAGACACAATACAGAAGGTCAGTGGGCGGTGCTTAATTTTGTGTATTGACTATTAATTACGTCTTTAGTCTTAATGACGGAATTTGCTTAATAATAAAACAAGTGAAGCGCCTAATTTTTGTGTGGTTTTTTTTGTATTTTTTTACTGAGGAAACTGCCTCTGTTGTCTCAATTGAAGCTACGCCACTGATTAATCACAAAAATATATTAAAAACCGGCATAAACTTAAAATCCCCACCGATTAATCACGAAAATAAATTGTTTCGATTGTGGTAATGCCTTGACTAGTCTAGAACAGGCATAAACTGTAAAATCAGCGAAATGTATATATCTTTACCACGTAAACGTCAATAGTAAAGAGACCGCATCGGTGGTGTAATGGTTAGCGTGCTCGCCTTGAGTGCGATAGATCGTGGGTTCGAGCCCCGGTCGAGTCCATCCAAAGATTATAAAATTGGTATTTGTTGCTTATCCGCTAAGCACGCAGCATTAAGGAGTAAGAGCAAAGACAGGTTGGCTCGGAATCAGAATAATGTGTCCGGGTGGGGCGACTTGTCTATCCGCGGATTGTTGTTTCAGTGAGCTAGCACTATAAAAATCCAACCCTACCCTCCCCACAACTCTCACCCCTTTCTTCCAAACATAACCTTTCCCTCCTCCCCTACGCCTACCCCCTTACCCTTTCCCCCAATCCTTATCATTTTTCATTTAACACCTGTCCTTGTCCTTTTCGCTTACCCTTACCCTCTTCCTTTTCCCCTACCCCTATCCTTTCCCCCCTAATCTTTTTCCTTTCTCCAATTTTTAAGTATTGATCTTTATTCAGGGTACCAGTTTTTAAACTTATAGGTATTTATGGGGCAGGGAACAATTTTGCGATGTGCCCTTTTATAAGATCTATAAGAAAACTGGATTTCTAAGGCTGAACATTGATTTAAGTTATTATCAAATTCATTATATTTATATAGAAGAGGTAAACGTGGCAAATTATTTTAGCAAAGAAACTATCATTTAAAAGCCGAATTACAGTAATTATGCATAATTACTAATTATACAGATTTACTGTAACACATATACGTTGTAGATGCACATTTTATTGAAAAAATTGAAGAAAACAAATATCCTGGACCCAAGTGCCTGTGGTTTTACTTACACATGGTATTAGAAACATTTCTGGATATTTTCTATTTTTCTTTTTCATTTTTTAAGTTTTAATTTCAAACCATGGTTCAAATAACATTTGTATTTTACCATTAACCACATCGGTGGCGTAATGCTTGGGTTCGAGTGCCGGTCGGGTCAAACCAAAGCTATAATATTGATATGTGTTGCTTCTCCGCTACAATAAAAAAAAATGTGTTCTTACAATTTATGATCGATTATCTTTCCTAAAAGTAAAAAAGAATTTTTTTGAGAAAGAGAGAGCTGATGTTCTTAAATAGTGAATTATTTTATTATTATTATTATTATTATTATTATTATTATTATTATTATTATTATTATTATTATTATTATTATTATTATTATATTTTGGCACATTTAGGTGCATTTTGTTTTCCAAATTGCTCTAAACATCTAAAGTAGCAGTTCATATTAATACAATGACTAATATCACTTCATTAAACTTCATATTAATTTGTTGAGATAGTGGGATGGGTAGATTTTTTTTAGTAAATGATTAATTTCACCATCAACAAGCAAAAGTAAATAAACATTTATAAATTGAACATACATGTACTCTGAAAATAAAATAATTTGTCTTTGTGTTTACTGAAAAATAATATCTTTGTAGATCTTTTGATAATTGTCAGATTGTGTCAATAATATTTTCAGTTGTCATTAAAATAAGTAATGAAGAATACACTCCATCTGTATATTCTTAAAAATAATCAACGAGACCCATAATATAATAATAACATTATTCTTATAAAATACTGTATTATATTTTACGATAGCAATTAGCAAAAAAAAATGGATTTATTGGGATATAGGGATTGTCATATCATTTGAATGTACATTGCAGTATGTTTGTATATCACATTGTATGCTTAAGAGGGGGGACGTGAAATCCGAAGTGAACGTGCAATGTGAATTTCTGAGAAAAATTGACAATAAACGTGAATCCTTCCCACAAAAATATCTAGCTATATCTCAACGAGTGCATATATACATGTAATACACATGTATACATGTAATACACATGTATATATACAAATCGTCAAACGTAAAAAAAAAGTAAATTCGTCCGAATATTGTACTTGTAAATCCTTCAGTCAGACAGAAAACTATCCTTATATACTTGTATAAGTAGAACATTTGGTGTCAGATCTATCATCCGACACCACGATAGTCCGACAGTCTGGTAGTCCGACAGATTAAGTATATTTAATAGCTATTCAGGGAAAAAATATCTGTTCTTTATAAGAAATATTCGCCATGTCAAGTTTTGTGCACTATGAAAGCAAGATCCGTCTCCAGAATGGCGTTGCAAGATTCTTATGTGGTTTACTGTGGCATATATTAAAAACTGGGGTTGAAAGATTCTTATGTGGTTTACCAAAGCATACAGTAAAAATATTTTCGTCAAATTAATTTTGAAGATATTTACTTTAGAGAATTCAAAGAGAAAGGTCCGAATATATACCCGGAATACGTAGCCTTGGTCTATTCTTCTGGCCGGATCATCTAGCCAAGACAGTATTTTTAGTCCGGAACAAATTACATGCACCCTCGGCACTGGGCTCTGTCGAAAAAATAAATAATTAACGGCGAAGAAGACGAAAATATTTAATTTGATCCAAAAATACACTCCCTCCCCCCGAAAATCGTATGGTCGTCATTTTGAGATTATCATTGAATTAAAAAAGTTTACTATTTCTTCATTAAAGTGAATGAATATTCCGTCATATACAAGTACAAATTCAAACAAATATTCAAGAAAATTGGTCAAGCTAAAGCTTTAGAGCTTTCACCAGTATTATGTATTCCCGATAACTTTTACTTTGTTGCTGTTCTTACTTGAACATGAAAGTGAGAAAAAACCCACATCTCTGTCGGACTATCGGGGCAGCGGGCTGTCGGAATGTCGGACTAACGGACTGTCGTATTATATCTACATGTACGCTCCCTAAATTTATTAGCATGTATAATGAATACATATTATTTCTGTAATTCACAGAACTATTTTTTCTACCATTTTACAGACCTTGCTTAATTTCCATTGTATGTATTTTGTTTAATTTTTTTTTCTATTTTCAACTTCACCTTTTATCTACTTTATGTGTAAATTAACGTCAAGTGAGTAATAGTTCAGCTATCACGATGCATGGAGAGATTCATACGTTATTTTTTATGTACAAAATCTTCATTATCACCACTATGTTTAAGCAGTGCCGGATTTACCATTGTGTTTAGGTGTGCTTAAGCACAGGGCCCCGTTTGAAAAGGGGGAGGGGGACATCTTCCTGCCAAATTTTTTTTACGATGGATTTTTGCTTAAGTGGTGCAATTTTAATCTTGAAGGCGTTCTGTTTCGGAGCGATGCTAGACATAATGATAGAGCTGATGTCATAGTCTATGAGAGTGTGCCTGTGTAGGTCTACCGGGTCTACCTCCATCAGGGCCCAAATAAGGGGTCTCATAACTTAACTAGCACAGGGCCTCATTTGTCCTAAATCCGGCACAGAAGGAGGCAAAGAGGCGGCTAGGAAGCTCAATTCTAATGACCTTGTAAAATAGTCATAATATAATTTTGTGTATCTCAAAAAAGTACTTTGTGGTTTTTCTGTTAAGTTTGTATGATATGATGGATTAATTTAACGCCACTTTATGCAAATTTACAGTAATTCAATTATCGTTTAACGAGATCTCGTCAGATCCTAGAAACCCAATGGGTGTCAGTATGTTGTATCTAGAATTTCTTTCACGCTGAACATACAAGTCGAGTACACCTTTATACCATTTAACTGTTCTATTAACTGCAAAGTTCTGATAAATGAGTGATAATGGTCACCAATTTGGAATTGCATTTTTTTTACACTAAATACAGTTAAATCAGATTAACGTATGAAAAAATGCATTACCAACATGTAGGTTGTGCTTTATCCCATAGCTATGGGCTTGGCGGCTTGGGATTTTTTTTACAATTACATGCGCATGCTAGTAGGGAAAACATACTTTTTTCCTAGTACCACATATATCTTTCAATGCCCTGCGCTTTGTGCCCTTCAAGCATTTCCATAGTGACATGATCTCGGGTGTTTTCATTCAATAACAAAAATTAAAAGCACAGAAAACAATATTTAAACATAGGTCTTCCCAGTGCCGGATTTAGGACAAATGAGGCCCTGCCTGTGCTAGTTAATCTACGAGATCCCTGACTTGGGTCCTGAAGGAGGTACACCCGGTAGTCCTACACAGGCAGTCGGCATACATGCTCAGAAAATTTAGGAATAGTTAAAATATTACAGAATGCTTTCAAATTTAAAATTGCACCACATAAACAAAAATCTATCTTAAAAAAAAATATATTTGGCAGGAAGATGGGCCCCCTGGCCAACGGGGCCCTGTGCTTAAGCACACATCGGGGTAAATTCGGCATTGGGTTTTCCGATGAACATCTATAAACCAGACTGGGCAAACGCTTTTCAATGCAATATCTGAGTCAAAGATGTAAGCTATAAATGGCAGACCACGGCGCCCTTATTAGTAGAAAAAAACCGATGTGCTTATTTTTTTTGTTTCATTTTCCATGTATATCATATATGATATATTGATTTTGTTCGGCATGAGGCATACATGCCTATTTTGTATCACTGGTGGTGTTGCGCATGTCTGTGAATATGTGAAGATCAAACACACCCGATATAAATTTCAACAAAACGGATTGGTGAAGCACCCGAGATCTGTTTAAAAATACACAAGAACTTAATAATGTAAGTAATTGATATATCATGGTAATGATAGCACAATTACAAGTTTGCCATCAAGTAAACGTCAAAATTACTAAATGTCGATCGGATCACAAAAGGGTTTTTATGTGGTGCTAAAAATCTCAGACCCGACCACAGCGGAATCCTCCATACAGGTATTAAAATACAACTAAATCCATCAAATTTGGGCTCAAAATAATCCATATTATATTTAACTTCAATGATCAATTTTAATTATTCCATTCCATTCAGTCTTTTTCACAATACAACAAAGCTAAAAGGAACTTTTTTCTTTAAAAGGGAGTACTTTTGTATCTGTTCCGAGTTCTGATTGGTGAATTAGTGTTTTCACACCTTGTAAATCCAACTACCATACGATCACGACAGGCCCGATTTCAGAATAAGAAGGTGTTTGTAAATTGGATGTCTGAATATAGAAAACTATATATCAATCCTTACTGAACATATCCACAGGCTCTAAATCAGTATTTATTAAGGGGGAGATAATCAGATTCATTTGTTGCACTGTCTATGGTGGTTGATTTCATTCAGGAGTTATGCCCCTTTAAAAAAATCAATCAACAACATTGATGGTTTCCAGATTACAACTTTAGTTTTCCTCATGAAGTATCTTTCTACTTTTTCATCAATATTATTAATCATTAAAGGATATGTTTGATTTTCACTTAGTTGGTCCATGCCTTTCTCTATCTACTTTGGCATAAGTATTACTGATAATAAAATGCAGGTCATTCCTGCTTGACCTTTTTATTATTATGTATATACAAAATGACTGGCATTTGGAAAAGGAGAGTTGACCCTTTAGCATTGATATTCATCTGAAAATAAAAAAATCTTTTTCAATCCTCATGTGTTCTGCCTGATATAATTTGTCTTTTTGCATTTTCAGGATCATCTACTTTTCACTTGTTGCACAAAAATATACATAGTCATTTATAGTACTATTTATATCTTGATTACAGAATGCCAGCAAATCAAAATCCACATCAACAACTTTGCAAAGCTGCATCCCAACATTATCCACATCATCAACAACTATGGCACTCTGAAGCCCAACATTATCCACAACAACAACTATGGCACCTTGCAGCCCAACATTATCCACATCACCAACAACTATACCACCCTGAAGCCCAATACTATCCACATCAACCTCCACAAGGTAAGTTATAAAAGGGTATCCTGAGATTCCTCTTTCCTATAGAAGAAGAAGAAGATACTTGTATTTACCAATTATAATACCATTCTTGGTTATTATTCTAGACCACATACATTATACAGTGATTTTCTTAACATATTTCCATGAAAGTTTGGACAACATCATAGTTCCTTCAAATATCCTCTTTCACAGTTTAACCAGTATTCTAGCTACTTTCACAAAACAAGAACATACCTGTTTATCAATATCTTTATCATCAAGGTAAACTAGTATATTAATACCTTTAATGTATATCTTTATCATCAAGGTAAACTAGTATATTAATACCCTTAATGTATATCTTTATCATCAAGGTAAACTAGTATATTAATACCTTTAATGTATATCTTTATCATCAAGGTAAACTAGTATATTAATACCCTTAATGTATATCTTTATCATCAAGGTAAACTAGTATATTAATACCCTTAATGTATATCTTTATCATCAAGGTAAACTAGTATATTAATACCCTTAATGTATATCTTTATCATCAAGGTAAACTAGTATATCAATACCCTTAATGTATATCTTTATCATCAAGGTAAACTAGTATATTAATACTCTTAATGTATATCTTTAGCATCAAGGTAAACTAGTATATTAATACCTTTAATGTATATCTTTATCATCAAGGTAAACTAGTATATTAATACCCTTAATGTATATCTTTAGCATCAAGGTAAACTAGTATATTAATACCTTTAATGTATATCTTTATCATCAAGGTAAACTAGTATATTGATACCCTTAATGTATATCTTTAGCATCAAGGTAAACTAGTATATCAATACCCTTAATGCATATCTTTATCATCAAGGTAAACTAGTATATTAATACCCTTAATGTATATCTTTATCATCAAGGTAAACTAGTATATTAATACCTTTAATGTATATCTTTAGCATCAAGGTAAACTAGTATATTAATACCTTTAATGTACTTCTAATGACTTCATTTGTATATATTCATTAGGCCTATTTTAAATAATTGTTAGTTTGGTGTTTAGAGTAGGGGCAGTTTTGGTGTTGTATATATTCATTAGACCTATTTTAAATAATTGTTAGTTTGGTGTTTAGAGTAGGGGCAGTTTTGGTGGGTAGGTAGATACACAGAAAGCAAAGTTTACAATATTTTATTGTAGGCCTAAACACCATCATTCCTTGAAAGATTTTGTAGAAATAAATATTGAGGGTTATTTTCATTTTAAACATATTTTATTCATAAATAAATGAAATAGATTGGATAGCAGGCAATAGCCTATATAAATCCTCTCCATATTGAGGGTTAGGGTGTTTCACTGCACCACTTTCAACAATATTTCAGTTATGTCGTGGTGGTCAGTTTTATTGGTGGAGGAAACCAAAGTACTCTGAGAAACCAACAACCTGCCACAAGTCACTGACAGTTTATCACATAATGTTGTAGCGAGTACAACTCGACTGAGCGAGGCTCAAACACACAACATTAGTGGTGATTGGCACTGGTTACATAGGTAGTTGTAAATCCAACTACTATACGATCACTACCACGATGGCCTCTAGTAAAAAATGAACCTTTAGATGTAGATGTAATACATGAGAAATAATTATGAAATTTTGTTTATGATTTTAACATTTTATGTTAATAAGCATCATCTATAATCCATGGATGATCCTATTGATACTCTCCACTCATCATCACCCAGTGGGTCAATTGAAACAATTAGGTTTGTTTCGGGGTTGTCCGGTTACTGATCTGGCATTTAAAAGTTGCTATAGCAACATATCATAACTCAAAGTTTTCCATTGGTCTGTAGGTAACAATAATAAAAAAAATTACTATAAATCCATGTTTTTTTACATTAACTAAAGTATCTAAGTAATATAAAATAATTTTCATGATGGCAGAATGTAATATTAGTGTAAATAACAGTCTTTGACCTAATTTTATTCACCTACTTGCTGCCCGAAAGCCAAATTTAGAAACATTTTCTATTTATTCAAGCAAATTATTTCATAATTTTCAGTTGTCCGAATCCATTTTTCCTTGTTCCGGGCTTCAGGCAAGTGGGTTAGTACGAAGGCTGAAATAATACCTGTCCTCTAAGCAGGTCAGTAGTTTTCTCTGGGTACTCCAGTTTCCTCCAGCAATAAAACTGATTGCCATGATATAGCTGAAATATTGTTGAAAGTGGTGTTAAACACCATAATCCTAACTCTAAGCCATAGCGGAGCCAATCACATTTTAAATGTATAAGTCATGACTATAAGGATTTCTCTGTCAGTTGGCCATGGGTTCGGTGACGAATGCAGAGTATGATCAACTTTGTCAATTTTGCAGACTGCTTGTATGACTTCATTCAACCAATAATGGTTCAGTAAATTTTGTAGTACATATATCACATATTTTTTTATCTGATCTATAGGTGTCACACGACAGCCAAATAATGCTATCGTTGAGGTTAAAAAAGTCAAAATGGATAGTCCAGATGACATGACAGGAGATTGTCCAATCACAACAATATGTCCAGTGTGTAAAAATAACATAGTGACAGTCGTTAAATATGATATTGGATGTATGGCCATCACCATATCAGTAATGTTATGTGTCTTTGGGTACGTATATATTAGCGATATTTGTATATTGTCGAAAAAAATATATTATTTATTTGTACGAGCTTTTGACACAGGTAGAAAATGGAGCATTTGCAAAGCTTGACTGGTCTGTCCTGCAGCGAGTGCTAATAAATTTTAGTTTTACTGACAATACACATACGTTGTGTTTATCCTGCAATGCAAAAAAGTTGAAATCAACCGCTAAATTTTTACTGAAAAGAATCGAAGCAATTGTAATTCTCATCAATTTGAATGGTGTCCTCTATCACGTCAACACTAATACTGTTACTGTTTCTTATTGTTTGATCTACGTGAAATAGGTATAGTCCGTTTAACTTCTATGAAACTCCATTAATTTAAAAAATGTTGGTCAATTAATAAAAAATAGTGTCCATTAGGTCTTAATGTTAATTTAAAAATCTGAGGTATAAGAAACTGCATGGAGTGAGTACAAATAATGTAAGAATCGTCCCATGAAAACAAAAGCAAATAGACATTTGCTTTCAATGTATATTTCACTGTATCATGTGACGTATGACATTTATACATTAAAGAAATGACCATCACCTAATACCAAGTTAGACATTCAAGGCAAAAAGTTGATGGGAAAGCTCTTACACTATTTGTACTAACTGCATGCATTTTTTTTTCAATTTAGAAAATAGATTTAACTTCCTAATGGACAACTTTTTTAATAAGTGACCAAAATTTTGGGAAAAAGTTTAAATAGTGATGGACAATAATTCCGCCAATATCAACAAAACGAACAATCACCTCTCATCTGAAATCATTGTTCATAAAAAAATACCATGACATATGTAGTTGGAAATTCATTTAAAACAGTTTGATTGATCTGATTTATATCTTACATTAAAAAACTTGCATTTTAAGAAAACAGACAACAAGACTTGTCAAACCCAGTTCAGTTATAAAATCCTGGCTGAATATTAGCTCAACATGTAAAGAAGTTGCTGTTTGATAATAAAAGTTTTCTTTAAGAGTTGTATATAGTCACTTAAATCTTAATGTTTGAACCATAGGACCTTGTCACCTATCCACATATGTTACTATCCATGCATATACACAAATGTTTGTGGCTGTGATCGTATGGTAGTTGGATTTACAACTACCTTTGCAATCAGTGCATATCGTCACTAACGTTGTGAGTTCGAACCCTGTTCATGGCGAGGTGTACTCGATACAACATTATGTGATAAAGTTTGTCAGTGAATTGTGGCAGGTCGCTGGTTTTCTTCGGGTACTCCAGTTTCCTCCACTAATAAAACTGACCACCACGATTTAACTAAAATATTGTTTAACACCATAACCCTTCATTTTAATTACGTAGATTTAATCATTTATTTTGACAGATTATGGCTATGCTGTTTAATCCCATATTTTGTAAGTTCGTGTAAAGACATAGTCCACATGTGTCCATCATGTAATAATGTAATTGGAAGATATAAAAGGAGATAATCTATAAATTAAAGATGTTCAACAAAGATTTACAGCCGAGCTTGGGATAAATCTGAAAGTGTAGGAGGAGTGGAGACAACTTAGCTTTATTATAAGACAATATGAAGTGTCATCATCAGGAATACAACTTGTATATACTGTAGATAAATCTGATCATGTACACAGTCCTCATGATGACCACCAGTCCTCTGGCCCAAGACTAATACAACTTGTATATACTGTAGATAAATCTGATCATGTACACAGTCCTCATGATGACCACCAGTCCTCTGGCCCAAGACTAATACAACTTGTATATACTGTAGATAAATCTGATCATGTACACAATCCTCATGATGAACACCAGTCCTCTGGCCCAAGACTAATACAACTTGTATATACTGTAGATAAATCTGATCATGTACACAGTCCTCACAATGAACACCAGTCCTCTGGCCCAAGACTAATACAACTTTGCTTGGACCAGTAAATTTTTCAGTTTTTATTTAGATAAATATATATATATATATATATATATATATAAAATAAACTATAGAATTTGATTCGGACCAGTAATTTCAAATTTTCATTTCATGGATATTTATTTGAAAATACTATGATATACGTTTGGTACCTACATTGTATATCCTTAGCTGTGGAACAGTAGCTCTTAACTGTCTTTTTTATGTCCCCGCCACTAAGTGGCCAGGACATATAGTGTTACCCATGGCCATGTCCGTAATTCCGAAATAAAACAGTTGCGACAACTTTATTTTGCTATGCTTTGAGATATTGACTTGATATTTGGTATGTGTGTGTATAATGATAAGTTACAGATCAAGCTTACGTTTCGTTCCGGTCCAATGATTTTTGGCCGAGTTATGGCTTGGACTTTGAAATTTGGCCAAATATTTAGTTGTCACTACCTTTTTTCGCTATGCTTGGAGATATTGACTTGATGTTTGGTATATGAGTGTATAATGATGAGTTACAGATCAAGTTTACATTTCGTTCCGCTCCAATGATTTTTGGCCCTTGAACTTTGAAATTTGGCCAAATATTTAGTTGTCACCACTTTTTTTTCGCTCTGCTTGGAGATATTGACTTTATTTTTGGTATGAGTGTATAATGATGAGTTACAGATCAAGTTTACATTTCGTTCCAGTCCAATGATTTTTGGCCAAGTTATGGCCCTTGGACATTGAAATTTGGCCAAATATTTAGTTGTCACCACTTTATTTCACTATGATTTGAGATATTGAATTGAGTTTTGGTATGAGAGTGTATAATCATAAGTTACAGATCAACTTTGAAATTCATTTGTTATTCTTAGCCTATCACTGAAGGAATTGAAAAAAGGGTGAAACATCCTTAATATTCACGGCCGGGACATTTGTGTCGTTCCGACACATCTAGTTCACCATAGAATCTAAGGTTAAGAAAAAAAGAAGAAAATACTGTTAAAAGCTATGTTTCTGCAGCTACCTATATATAACATGTAATGTTATTACTTTCTTGAACAAGTGCTCCTTTTTTTATTTATATGATTTACTGATAAATTTACAAGTGTTGTAATTATTGTTATTTTTCCATACTACTTGTATATTATTTTTTGTTTTTAAATGTTGCTTACACAACGATAAAATAAATAGAAAACACTATATATATTTGTTTATTACTAGACATTAAATATTGTAACTACATGTGCATCTTCATTGTGTGTACAGGCATCCTGCAAAGTCTTTTTAAATTGCAGAAACAAAGAAAAAATATTGTGAAACCTATATTTAGGGATGGTCAGAGCATGATGAATTAAATTAGTGCAAGTATATAGAGTTCTTCAATTTACATGTGTTGTGGTGTGTGGCATTATCTTGTTTCCACTTTATAATTTTGAATTGTGGATAAGCATTAACTAATTTGATTGATTGATTGATTTATTGTGTTTAATGCCACTTTCAGCAATATTTCAGCTATATCATGGCGACCAGTTTTAGTGGTGGAAGAAGCCAGAGTACCCGGAGAGAACCACCGACCATGGGCAAGCAACTGGTAAACTTTTATCATTTGCGGCTGCGAGTCGAGTGCACCCTTTTTTGTAACTTACAAAGCCGTTTGCGAACCCATGCTGTATTGGTGATAGGCTTGTAATCCAACAACCTAACTCATTGAGCCACACAGGCCCTTTAACTACTTTGAAGTTGTGTTGCTGATGAAATTCCTTTTTACATATATGGTGGATTCATGACTTTTATACAAGAGTAATATCAATTCACAGCCCATTTAATGCAGTTTTTGTCTCACCTGAGACGAAAGTCACTGAAGACGAGACATAGGTATTGCTTTTCCAGCAGTGGCAGCAATAATTTTAAGAATGTCTAATATATGTGATCACATCATTTTCATCATTACTGTACAACCTAGGCTCACCATACTTGGTCCATACATGGGTCACGCTGTACATATCTGCCAGGCATGTGTCACCCAACCGTCACCTCATTTTCAGTCTTCTGACATCGTTAAATTTATGCGAAGTTTTCGTGATTTAAGGTCAGATTCTCCTTTATCATACAACCTAGGCTCACCATATTTGGTCCACACATTGATCATAGAGGGGTACATTTCAGCCAAGCATGTGTCACCTAACTATCTGTGATAAAGTGTCAGTAGGTCAGTGGTTTTTGTGCCTTCTGGTATTCCGGTTTCCTCAACTAATAAAAATAAAAATGATCTCCAGGACGGGCTGTCTTGGTCGTGATCATATGGTAGTTGGATTTACAACTACATATACAATCAGTGCCGATCACCTCTAAAGTTGAGAGTTAAAATCACCCCCATGGTGAGGTGTACTAAATACAACATAAAGTGATAAAGTTTGTCAGTGACTTGCTTTTCTGCAGGTACTCCGGTTTCCTCCACCAATAAAGCTGACCGCCATTATATAACTGAAATATTGTTTAAAATGGTGTTAAACACCATAACCCTAACCCTACTAAAACCAGAGGCTCTCAAGAGCATGTATCGTTCACCTGGTTATAAAAAAAAACAATTGGTCCTATGTAAAAACTATGTCCTGCAGTGGTAGTCATCTTGGAATTACGATCAACATAAAAAAACACAACGTTTGTAAAGGACCTTCCAATGACTGATGCACAGTTTAGGTTCAATCAGTGCAATAGCTTCAGAGAAGAATATATTTCTGTATTTTCCCCATATGGTCCTGTGTTAATACTATGACCTGTGGTGGCAGCCATCTTGGATTTCCGATCGGCATAAAAAACAGACGACCTTCCAATGATCATTCCTGTGCAGTTTGGTTTCAACTGTCTAAGTGGTTTCAGAGAAGAAGCGTTTTGAAACATTTTTCCCATAGGGTCCAATGTTAAACTAAGTCCTGCCGTAGCCGCCATTTTGAATTTCATATCAGAACAAAAAACGTGAAGTATGTAGAGGACCATCCAATGAACATTCATGTACAGTTTGGCTTTAATAATATTTGTAGTTTCTGAGAAGAAAGCATTTGAACATTTTCCCATAGGGTCCAATGTTAATCTATGTCCTGCGGTGGTGGCCATCTTGGATTTCCGATCGGCATAAAAAAACACACAACTTGTAGAGGACCTTCCAATGATCATTCCTGGGAAGATTGGTTTCAATTATCCAAGTGGTTTCAGAGAAGAAGCGTTTTGAAACATTTTCCCCATAGGATCCAATGTTAAACTAAGTCCTGTCGTAGCCGCCATTTTGAATTTCATATCGGAACAAAAAACGTAAAGTTTGTAGAGGACCATCCAATGAACATTCATGTACAGTTTGGCTTTAATCGTATTTGTAGTTTCTGAGAAGAATGCATTTGAACATTTTTCCATAGGGACCAATGTTAATTTATGTCCTGCGGTGGCGGCCATCTTGAATTTTCGATCGGCATAAAAAAACAGAAACTTTGTAGAGGACCTTCCAATGATCATTCCTGGGCAGTTTGGTTTCAATTGTCCAAGTGGTTTCAGAGAAGAAGCGTTTTGAAACATTTTTCCCATAGGATCCAATGTTAAACTAAGTCCTGCCGTAGCCGCCATTTTGAATTTCATATCAGAATAAAAAACATAACGTTTGTAGAGGACCATCCAATGAACATTCATGTACAGTTTGGCTTTAATCATATTTGTAGTTTCTGAGAAGAAGGCATTTGAACATTTTCCCATAGGGTCCAATGTTAATCTATGTCCTGCGGTGGTGGCCATCTTGAATTTTCGATCGGCATAAAAAAACAGAAACTTTGTAGAGGACCTTCCAATGATCATTCCTGGGCAGTTTGGTTTCAACTGTCTAAGTGGTTTCAGAGAAGAAGCGTTTTGAAACATTTTTCCTATAGGGTCCAATGTTAAACTTAAGTCCTGCCGTAGCCGCCATTTTGAATTTCATATCAGAACAAAAAACGTAAAATTTGTAGAGGACCATCCAATGAACATTCATGTACAGTTTGGCTTTAATAATATTTGTAGTTTCTGAGAAGAAGGCATTTGAACATTTTCCCATAGGGTCCAATGTTAATCTATGTCCTGCGGTGGTGGCCATCTTGGATTTCCGGTCGGCATAAAAAACACACACCTTGTAGAGGACCTTCCAATGATCATTCCTGGGCAGTTTGGTTTCAATTATCCAAGTGGTTTCAGAGAAGAAGCGTTTTGAAACATTTTTCCCATAGGGTCCAATGTTAAACTAAGTCCTGCCGTAGCCGCCATTTTGAATTTCATATCGGAATAATAAACGTAAAGTTTGTAGAGGACCATCCAATGAACATTCATGTACAGTTTAGCTTTAATAATATTTGTAGTTTCTGAGAAGAAGGCATTTGAACATTTTCCCATAGGATCCAATGTTAATCTATGTATTGCGGTGGCGGTCATCTTGGATTTCCGATCGGCATAAAAAACAAATTATTTGTAGAGGACCTTCCAATGATCATTCCTGGGCAGTTTGGTTTCAACTGTCTAAGTGGTTTCAGAGAAGAAGCGTTTTGAAACATTTTTCCCATAGGGTCCAATGTTAAACTAAGTCCTGCCGTAGCCGCCATTTTGAATTTCATATCAGAACAAAAAACGTAAATTTTGTAGAGGACCATCCAATGAACATTCATGTACAGTTTGGCTTTAATAATATTTGTAGTTTCTGAGAAGAAGGCATTTGAACATTTTCTCATAGGATCCAATGTTAATCTATGTATTGCGGTGGCGGCCATCTTGGATTTCCGATCGGCATAAAAAACATAAAATTTGTAGAGGACCTTCCAATGATCATTCCTGGGCAGTTTGGTTTCAATTATCCAAGTGGTTTCAGAGAAGAAGCGTTTTGAAACATTTTTCCCATAGGGTCCAATGTTAAATAAGTCCTGCCGTAGCCGCCATTTTGAATTTCATATCGGAACAAAAAATATAAAATTTGTAGAGGACCATCCAATGAACATTCATGTACAGTTTAGCTTTAATCATATTTGTAATTTCTGAGAAGAAGGCATTTGAACATTTTCCCATAGGGTCCAATGTTAATCTATATCCTGCAATGGTGGCCATCTTGGATTTCCGATCGGCATAAAAAACAGAAACTTGGTAAAGGACATTCCAATGATCATTCATTTACAGTTTGGGTTCAGTCGGTTCATTAGTTTCAGAGAAGAAGATCTTTGAAATTTCAGCCAATCAGAGCATATTATTGGCCCTGGCAGCCATATTGAATATCCGACTGGAACGAAAAACAGTAACTTTGTAGAGGACCATCCAAGGAGCATTCCTGCTAAGTTTGGTTCCAATCGGCCCAGTGGTTTCGGAGAAGAAGCTTGAAATGTGAAAAGTTTACAGATGACAGACAACAGACGAAAGACGACAGACAACAGACGACGGACGCCAAGTGATGGCAATAGTTCACATGGACCTTTGGTCCAGGTGAACTAATTAAGGGAAAGGGCATTGGGAACAAAAATATATGTTGTCCTTTAAAACGTCAATTAATATAAGATCTTTGCGGCATAATAAACAAAGTATATCTATGTGGACAGATTTAATTTGACATAATAGTTACTGGTACATGAAATTAAAACAAGTACACAAACAACAAGCTACAGTTTGTTTATGAACAAAGCACCATATAAATAAACATCTAGTAAGGATTACATCACATCTATATATAGTATTTACAAATTTATAAATATTATTAAATGAAGAACTACAAATATAACATGATAATACATTATTTATTATTAACATCAGATCTATGAGTAAAAGAATAAAGCCTGGATTAATACAGGCTTGATGGAAAATAACACAGAAGGAATTACTTAATATCTTAAATGTTACGAGAAAGTGAGAAAAAAAACAAGTTCAATAAAATTCTGTAACTTTGGAAATAATTTAACGAATATCTTAATAATGACAAAATATCAGAGGTAATTGGTAGATACATTTAAATTATGCCATTCCCCAAACAATTTAAAGCTTGGAAGAGCTCAAAATAAATAAACTTCTTGTTTGTCATCATTAAGGGGAGATAATCTGTAAATGTCTTATTCAGAGACAGATAACTCTGGATTTTCTTGATATAAATGAAGTGCATTATTTTAATATGGAAACACTTATGATTGTATCTACAGTAAATACATACATACCAATACACATAATTTCTCAAAGTGCTATATATTGCACAATTTAAAAAAATAATAATAATAAGAATAAATGGATGTTGGGACACATCTCCGACTGATACAGGGGGGGAAATCATCGTCAACACACTTTCAATGTAGCAAACTAATGAAGACATCAACAATAAAACATAATATGGCAGATGTGGGATTTGAAACAATCTTTATGTTCAAATATGGCCAATTTGAAAAACATGTTCTTTAAATCTAAATACATGTACTATATATTTCCTACACTATTCATGATATCAAATTTAAGTCACAAATTTTATCTTCTATGTGATTGTATATTTAAGGGTTCATCAAGTTTCAAATTACAGTCAAACCTGTAATAAGAGGTCATCTTTGGGACAAACAAAAAATGGCCTTATAAGACAGGTGACCTCTTGAGAGAGGTTCATTCATATGAAATTTTCTATGACAAGTCAAGTAAAATGTAACCTTTTAATACAGATGACTGATTAATAGGGGTGACCACATGGGCAGGTGTAGATCCACATTAAATAAAATTTGTTTAAAAGAAACCATTGATTGGTACTGGCAGAAATATTGATTCATGTAGTTAAAACTCTATAAAGTTTGTATCGCGTTACTATGAAGCCTCTGTGTACAAGGTTCATTAAGATTTGATGAATTCATTAAGAAACTCTGTGTAAACCCTTGTTAAATTAGAAATGTGAAAAATTATAGATTCTAACTGCATATAATAAAAGTTTCTAATATGACAGCCTATATATTGTCAACCAGTATATGTCGGTATACCTTTAGCACCTGCGCACTCAAATTATCGATTGGAAACAAAAAAACATAATTTAAAAAGTTTCTGTAATGAATAAAAGCCTACAAGCCCGTTTCCGTGAGGTCATACACAACAACTACACATTATATTACTTTTTTTACATGTATACACAAATATGCGATGAAAACGCACTCATCTGGGGTTTTCCCTGACGGATGTTCCAGTCACCTCCCACGTGAAATTTTGAAGACGTAAACAACCAATATTCGTATTCATATGTGAAGGGGGCTAAACGGAACAGCTGTTGTGTGGCGGATTCTAAGGTAGCCTAGGGTCATAAAAATTACCATATTTGTCATATTAGAAAAGAAATAATTCATGGCAGCCATAGATTTGTGTACATTTAACCATGGGTTGGGCAATTATATTCGTATTTTATCCCTCGCTAGCACTCTGAAAAAAATAATCGAATATAAATGCCCAACCCATGGTTAAATGAGCACAAATCTATGGCTGCCATGAATTATTTCTTAAATAACAAAGTCTCTATCTTGTCCAAGTTTCATGATATTAACTTCTTTATCAGCTAAATATTATGAGAAGAGACAGTATGACTCCAAGTCTTATGCTTAGTGACTTTAATTACCAACAAAGGCAAATTAAAAGTGGAATTATGGTAATGCTGAAATTAAGTTTACACATTTTATCATTGTTTGTTTCTCTTTAAATAATTAGTTTCTAAAGATTTCGTGCTTTATAATAACAGATTAGGTATGGTTCGAAATTTGTCGGATAAAATGTTCTTAAAGCAATGACTGTCCTCAATATCTTGAGAATAAAACAAGTAATGAAAAATCTAATGTGGTCAAAATTAAACCTCCAAGTTACTGGGATCCAGTACAATCTTGACATGGGCACACTGGGCAGTTGCCTGGGGGCCCCACACACATATTGTTTCATGCTAATCTATGTATGCTTGTATACATCATCTTTTTTTAATGTCTAAACACTGATTATGTTGGAAGTACCAATTGAATAATTATACATGTATGTTGAATTTTATAGACCATTTTCATTTTTATGTCTGCGAGTGGTTGTGTAGGTATGGGCCCCATTGCACTGCTTTGCCTGGGGGCCTATAATGCTGTTAAGACGGCCCTGCTGGGATCCAGTATTAAAGATGTCAAATATTCTTGGGCAAGATTCAATTTTAATTCCAAATTATTTAAGGGATCCAAGTCTACTTAGGAAAGGCTGGGTGGTAGAAATAATCAAAATCGGAAAAGAATATTTTCTTGATTAAATTCTGAACTCACTTCTTCTTTTTTTTTTATCTCGTGTTCCATTTTATAATGGAATTAATAGAATTTGTTAAATACGCCATTTATATTTGGCTTCATGATTTGGACCTGGACTAACCCTCGAATAAATATTCGGTACCTAAAAAACACAATCAAACCTACTATGGCAAAAATGTCTGATTGACTAGATTAATAAATTCTTTGCCTGCAAATTTAATATACTTGCATTTCATAATTTACTTATATGTATGAATTCATATTTGTGCAATCAAGCTTGACTGTGATCACCTACTGTGATATACAAAATGCTGCTAATTTAAAAAAAAATTACATGAACATATACCCCCCAAATCCCATCTACCATTATTATAACACTAAACATCAATGTGACACTCCAAATAAATAACACAAACCTAGAGTACATAATTATCTACTCGACTCCATAAATCAGGCATATAAATAGGCCTACATTCTCAATGAGGTACAAATGTATTGTTAAGAGCCATAGTAATATACCAAGATACAGTACATTTAGAACAAAAGACCTATCATACTAGTATTTCTTTTAAACATAAGCTACAAAACTTGCTTCAAATGCTCATATTGCATGAAGTACAGTTTAACACAGTACTTTAAACATTAGGTACAAAGCTGGCTTCAAATGCAAAATGTTTTGCACAAAGTGCAGTTTCACATTGTACTTTAGCAACAAAGCTTTCTTCAAATGCCAACATTACTGCATGAAGCAGTATTTTAAATATTTGCAACAAAACTGGCTTCAAATGCTCATATTGCATGAAGTGCAGTTTCACACGGTACTTTAAACATTAGCTACAAAACTTACTTTAAATGCTCATATTACTGTACAAAGTGCAGTTTCAAATGGTACTTTAAACATTAGCTACATAACTTACTTTAAATGTTAGCATCCTTGCATGAGGTGCAGTTTCACACAGTACTGTAAACATTCGTTACAAAGCTTGCTTCAAATGCTAGCATCCTTGCATAAGGTGAAGTTTCACACGGTACTTTAAACATTCGTTACAAAGCTTGCTTCAAATGCTAGCATCCTTGCATAAGGTGAAGTTTCACACGGTACTTTAAACATTCGTTACAAAGCTTGCTTCAAATGTTAGGATCCTTGCATGAGGTGAAGTTTCACACGGTACTTTAAACATTTGTTACAAAGTTTGCTTCAAATGTTAGCATCCTTGCATGAGGTGAAGTTTCACACGGTACTTTAAACATTTGTTACAAAGTTTGCTTCAAATGCTCATATTATTGCATGAAGTTCAATTTCACACAGTATTTAAATAATAGAAATAATTTTCAATAAAATCGCCACACAATTAGTTACACATCTATCAATACATATGTAATAGAATGGGTCCTTCATATTAATAACTGTATACATTGTAATTTTTATTGTATTTTTTTATTTTAAATCTGATGAAATGTGCATATAGCTAGTTTTATTATCTGTGATTAACAAAACAATTTGTCTTTCTTATGAATCAGTTTCTTATTATTGATTTTTATTTGTTATTTTTGCTTGTGTTGCATCACAAGATAGGAACATCAACAGATGCTGTTAAGAAATGTTCATACGAGTCTTAGATTGGAATTCATTTTGAAAGGAAAAAAAATCGTATGTAAAAAAAATAAAGTTCTCCAAATTTCTTTGAATTTCACTTATTTATTTAATTTTTAATGTGTAACATTATTTTATCATTCAAAATATAAATTTCGAAATCTTAGTACCAGTATCAGTCCTTGAAATAAAAATTTGAATTTATTGGTCCGAATCAAATTCTAGAATTTATTATCTACATAAAAACTGAAAAATGTACTGGTCCGAACAAAGTTTTATTGGTCTTGGGCCGGAGGATCAGTGCTCATCATGCGGAAAAAAATAAAAGTTAGTTATAATATATGGTATCAGTACTTTCTGTCTTCAAGTTTACTGTTTCAATGTAACAATAACACTATTAATACTAGCAATTATATATGCAAAGGAAAACATGCGCTAATGTAAGGATACCACAATGATCAAAATACAACATATTTTTTAATATAAAATGACAATAAATTCTCTCATTCATTAAAAAAAAACCTTTATTCATTTATTCAAGAACATATATTGTTTTCTTCATTACATAGTGACAACACCTATTGTTCTATATGAGTATAAAACTCATATGAAAATATAAGCATAATTTTTTTTACATTTAGGGCATATATTAGGCCATACTTGTTGATTTCCCAAATACTGTCAATTTCACTTTTTTAAATATTTTTTTTTTATTGTTTTGATTTTTCTGCAGTATGCAGTAAAAGATATCAGAAGTCATTAATTTCTAAGAAAATGTCTCTTATTACTTTGGATAAAAATAAATTTTGAAAAACATCCTAATTTGAATTCTTTGTTGTTGTTTGTTAGATAAAAACATTTCTAGCATTTAATAGAGTCTAATCAAAACTCAGTCCACATTATTGATAGACTGTGTTCAAAAATCAAATATATTGTACCAACAATTTTACTTATTCTCCTCTGGTTCAAATTTGATTCTAAAATATTCATCATTTTCTCAAAAATTCATTGATGTTTTCAATCATAGCAATAAATAATCAAATCCTCCTACCTACTCCAACTTTGTAGGGAGTTAAGGTGTTTAATGACATTTCCAACAATATTTCAGTTATATCTTGGCAGTCAGTTTTATTGGTGAAGGAAACTGAAGTGCCCTGAGAAACTCACAGACCCGTCGCAGGTCACAAACAAACTTTATCACATTATGTTGTATCGAGTACACCTCCCAACTTTGCATGAATAGAGGATAATAATCTACAAATCAAATTAATTTGGCAAAATAAATTGTCAAATTTTACTCTTCCCTGCCCCCTTCCCTTTAAATTGCAATTAGGGTCATCAACAAGTATGTATTATGTTGTTTGTGTGATATAACACATATGTGTACACTCTATAAACAACATCCCATTACATGATGTCTATATATAGATATTTTGAGAATGCACTATGCTTCTGTGTCCTCTCCATCGTGACCTTTCAATCGTAATCTAGCGAAATCTTCAAAGATAAAATCGTCATTCTGGTCTAAGTCACCACTGTAAAATAGAGTAAAATTATATTACACAATAGTACTCAGGAATAAAATACTTGTTTACATACTATTTTACACTACAAATACTTGATGAAAAACCACATCTTAGAATATAACTATTTCATGATTTAAAGTATTAAACCTTGTATTCTAAGTCTGTAAAATTTCTTGTATATCTTTGTAGCCATATTATTTAGCATATTTTGTCAATAAAGTTTCTGAATTAAAGTCCAGTAACTGTAATTTTATGGTGTGATAAGGAATTTTTAAAATTTCAGAAAAAAATATTTTAATTTCTATTACTACTAATTATACAGATAGATAAACCAATGAAATACCATCATTTTTCGGTGAAATATAAAATAAAGCTATTTCAGTTGTGATATAACACTTGACTGCTACGACATAACAAGCTATAAAAGTCATCAAAATGATGAAATCTATCTCCTTTGTTATGTAGTATGTTGATTTACGGTCCCCACACTGACTTGGTTGATCGCTATGGAATATCTGTGACAAAAATGGCCACTGATATGTTCCACTTGTCGTAAACACTACCCGGTCCCGGTCCTTTCCTCATTCATGACTTATCACTGGGTTTGTAACTAGATTAACACGATGGGTACCACATGTGGGTCAGGAACTGCTTACCCTTCTGGAGCACCTGAATTCACCTCCGGTTTTTAGTGGGGTTCGTGTTACTCAATCTTTAGTTTTATGTGTACCGGTATGTTCTGTAAATCATTGATTGTCCTTTTTCTTTTGGTCATTGTGTTGTCTGTCCTTCTTCAATTTACGGATTCTGATTACCCCTTTAGTATCTTCAAACTCTTCTTAAAACTATTTGCTGTGGAAATCAACATAATGCCACAGATGATCAATAAAAGTGCTTTAAACACTGCAATGTTAATTTTTCATTTTTATTTTTTCTTGAAAGTCAAGTTTTACAGTTTTTTTTCTTTTTTCAATAAGATTTACAAATTGTAGATATACAGTTATGTATTTACTATCAAAATGGAAGAAACAGTCTTTGGGATAAAACTAAGCTATTTTTGGTAACATGCTGTGTCCAGCAATATTATAATATATAAGTGTTATCAAACAACATATTTAATTTACATAATATTGTACATGTGGGTAAGCCAGATCTGATAAACTAGAGGCTCAGTGGGCTGAGTCTGTGTCGCTCACCTTTCATTCTGCTTTGAGGAAACTTAAAACAGAACCTTCCATACATGTAGATGCTTCCTACCAAGTTTCAGTTCATATGGCTAAGCAGTTTCAAAGAAGAAGATTTTTTAGAAATCGACCAATCAGAAACAAGAATTGCATGTGGTGGCCATGTTTGCTAACCGATCGGGACGAAATGAGCAATCTTCATAGAGAACATTCCATAGATGCTTCCTACCAAGTTTCGGTGGTAGCCATGTTTGCTAACCGATCGGGACGAAAGGAGCAATTTTCATAGAGGACATTCCATAGATGATTCCTACCAAGTTTCTGTGGTAGCCATGTTTGTTAACCGATCGGGACGAAATGAGCAATCTTCATAGAGGACATTCCATAGACCAAGTTTCGATTCATTTGGCCAAGCGGTTTCAGAGGAGATGATTTTTAAAAATTGGCCAATCAGAAACAAGAATTGCCTGTGGTGGCCATGTTTGGTAATGGATCATAACAAAATGTGCACTCTTTAGAGAGGACCTTCCATAGATGCTTCCTACCAAGTTTCAGTTCATTTGGCTGAGGGTTTTCAGAGGAGAAGATTAAAATGTGAAAAGTAAACAGATGACAGACGACGTACACCAAGTGATGGCAAAAGCTCATATTGCCTTTGGCAAGGTTTGCTAAAAAGAATATTAAAATGTGAATACCTACTTGTAATGTATAGAATAAACATGTTATACTATATCAGCATTAGTTAATTTCTAAGGGAGATAATGGCAAGAGTTATCTTTCTTTTAACAGAGGAGAAGATTTTTTTAGAAATCAACCAATCAGAAACAAGAATTGCCTGTGGTGGCCATATTTGTTAACGGATCGGGACGAAATGAGCATTCTTTATAGAGGACCTTCCATAGATGCTTCCTACCAAGTTTCATATCAATTGGCTTTGCGGTTTCAGAGGAAAAGATTAAAATGTGAAAAGTTAACGGACGACAGACGATGGACGCCAAGCGATGGCAAAAGCTCACATTGCCTTTGGTTCGGGCTGGTATGGCATTATCAGTTCACAAAGCCAGGTTAATATGGAGTTATTAGCCCGGGTGGGTTGATAAATGCCATACCAGCCCAGGTATGTTGTAATGGGTCAATCACTAACTTCTGGCTTTATGGTATGTACAAATGTGTCATATTCTTGCACAGTATGTAATATATATATTGGGTAGACAACAAAGATAAAATGGATAATATTGTCTCTACATGCAGCATAACTTGGGCTGATATATATATTTTAACAATTATTATACATTTGTGGTTTTAAAAAATTACCAACAAATCTCACAATTTTTAATCCTTTTTTTTGCTACAAGAAAGTAAACGTTTTAAAATTGTCATATAATCATTGCCTGTTCAACACTGTATTTGAAATGGTTTTTTCCAATTCAAACTGCATACTATAAGTTATCTTTTACAGCTTGGGAATTGAAAAAAAAATCATTGTTATGCTAAATATTAGATGTCATGATATGGTCTCTTTGAGTGAGTGTTCTTATATGCCAAGTGAGCAATTTTTTAGCTACCATATATCATTGCAAGAATAAGTTACACACATTTCGATGAGGTAATGATGATGTCTGCTTTCTACTAAATCTGTATGCTTAGTTGGATTTGCATAGTGTTAGCTCTCTGAAACAACAGTCAAGGGTTTAGATGTCGCTCCACTCGGACACATTATCCTAATTCTAAGTCCACCTGATTTTGATTTTATTTCTTAATGCCGCATGCTTAGCGGAAAAACAAGAAATACCCATTTGATAGTCCTTGGTATGACCTGATCAGGGCTTGATCTACTACACTCGAAGCGAGAATGCCACCATTACATCACTGATGTGGTTTGAATAACATACTTGGTATTCTAAATTCCACTATTTGGTAGAAAGCACTTTAAATATTGGTTTATTTACAATTTGAATGGTTAATATTTCTCTTCAGTATAATTTTGTAATTTGTGTTGATTTAATGTATTTCTTCATGTAGACCTTTATATATTATCACAATTCCACCAATTTTCTTCAAATGGAGTAGAAGACGACATATTCCAATAAAAGAATTTATCTTCATAAAAAGCAATTTTCACGAGTTTGTGAGAAATTCACAGATGCAATGATCTTAAAATTCATGTTCATCCAAATGTTTTTTTCTTAAGAGGTCTAATGAGTATTAACTCCACGAGTGTTTTATTTATACATTGTTCAACAAATAAAACCATACCCTACAAATATTACAGTAGTCCTTTCTATTAAGGCCACTCCCACCAAAGGCCACCCCTCTTATAAGGCCATTTTTCATTGTAGAATGGGTGGCCTTATAAGTGGGGAACTACTTTATTTATTTTGTAGCCAATAAGTACTTACTTTGTATCAAGTTGTATAAGATTGGTATCCACCGGAATATCTCCCTCTCCTGATGGGACAATACTGACAGATCTAGAGGGGGGTGGGGACTCTGGAGGCTTGGGGTGAGTCAATGTAAATGGTAATTCTACAGACAAATCTCTATGAAAAAAAAAGAAATTATTTAAATCACAACAGTAAATAAAGACAATGGTTTATAAATATACATGCACTATTTTTACAAAAAAGTTAATTAAAGTAACTAATGATATCTCTGGTGGATTATTGCTTAATAAATGACAGAAATGGTGGAGGTGGGACACAATAGAGCTATAATTTGCTGTTAGACATGTTGATGTAAATTTCATGATAATATTCTGTAAGAGCTTTTACAGCTACCTGTTCAATCAGTGTCTATCACCACTAAGGTTGTGAGTTCGAATCCCGCTCATGGCGAGATGTACTCGATACAACATATGTGATAGTTTGTCAGTGACTTGCGACAGGTCGGTGGTTTTCTCTGCGTAATCCGGTTTCCTCCACCAATAAAACTGACTGCCACAATATAACTGATTTGGTTTATTGTGTTTAACGCCACTTTCAGCAATATTTCAGCTATATCATGGCGACCAGTTTTAGTGGTGGAAGAAACCGGTGTAAACCACCGACCATGGGCAAGCAACTGGTAAACTTTATTACTTGCGGCTGCGAGTTAAGTGCACACTTTTTGTAATTTACAAAGCCGGGTGCAAACCCACGCCGCATTGGCGATAGAATTTGTATGAGTTGTTAGGTAATCCGACTACCTAACTCATTGAGCCACCCGGGCCCAAATATAACTGAAATATTGGTGACAGTGGCATTAAACACCATAACCCTAACCCTAGGGTTGACATAATCTCCATGAACATATTCTGTAAAGTCATTTGTCAGTGTCAATGCAATTTGAATTTTAGCATGTATTGTAGTATAAACTCAATTTCTATGTTATGACCTTTGTCGTCCAATGAAAATGGTGCTTCCAAGACTATGAAAATATTATAATTTAATTCTAAACTGCTTTGTTTTGCTACAACTTTTTAATAAATTGAGTGTTATTTTCATATTTTTAAAAGATTTGTTGGCATCAGATTGGATTACCATATTTTTCTCTTTTTTGCCATTATTTTCTTCTTTTGTGTACTTTTTTTTTCGCTGTTCTTTTCTTCCTTTGAGTACTTTGTACAATTTTCTGACATAGACTCGACCAACTGGTAGGTAATATTTGTATATTCATACTTGTTTTTATCAGAGAGGGTAACAGTGTGAAATGTTGCCCATTGCCATGTGTTCAGTCCTCACAATGAGCACTGGTCCTCTGGTCCAAGACCAATAAAACTTTGTTCAGACCAATATAATAAATTCAAGAATTTGATTCGGACCAGTAAATTCAAATTTTTTTCATTTCGAGGACTGTTTGTTAGTTTAGAATGTTACCTTTTGGGATTGGGATTTTCACATGAATTATAATAAAATGTGATATTCCCCAACATTTGTCACCTCTACTTACCCTGACCCAAATCCTAATATGAGACGAACTTTGACCTTATATGATACTACAATTCCTAAGTTTTCTTTCTGACACGATTCGGTCATTCTGAAACATGTAAGATATTAATTAATACAATAACAATAAATTACTATGTCTTTGTGGTGCAGACTAGTTTGAAATATAGAATAACGTCAGTGTTAAAGGTCAAGACAGACATTATTGCCAGTATCGCAGTAAGTCCAACAGGACAAGCTGTGATACTGGTGATAATGTATGTCATGATCTTCAAAATTGGCATTAGTTTTTATCGGTGACATCACACTGACCGATAACATAGAATACTAAGAGGTTCAATTCATCTCAGTGACCTCTATGACCTTGAGACTTTAGACTATCAATATTTCTGAGTAATGTACGTTTGCATTGTCTTTTATCATTGAAATCAAATTTATTCAAACCTGTGTTTTGCAATCACCTTCATATAAATAGTACTTAGCTTTAATGTTTACCTGCTCATATTTTTATATTTCAATGTTGATTGGTGTGATCTTTATAGATTGATTGATTGATTGATTGATTGATTGATTGATTAATTGATTGTTGGCTGCTTAACATTGTACTTTATACTAAACAAACATGATGAGCTGGATTTTTAATAGTGCTAGTTTACTGAAACAACACGTCTGTAAGTATATATATCACTCCACTGGTAAACATTGCCCCGTTTCCAAGCCAACCAGTCTTTGTTTTTACTCCTTAAAGCTGCTTTGTTTAGCAGAGAAGCAGCACATACCAATTTTATAGTCTTTGGTTTGACCTGATAGGGGGTTTGAACCCACAATCTACCACGTTCGAGCCAAGCGTGATAGCATTACACTCCCATTACTGTTTTGTTAATGCAGATTTTACATTAATCTTGAACTTAATTATCTTTAAATAAACTAACATTGTTGAGGATCCAAGATTTGTATCTTCATGCTTCAGTTTTCCGTCCAAGGCAAGACCTCGTTTATCCCGATTATTAGCTAGTAAGGGAGTTAAGTGGTACACTTTACAAAAGCCAGTTTGACTAGGTTGAATTGGAAATCCTTCTCTGAAAAACAAAATTTAGTAAGCATCTATATTAATAAACACAAGTATAAATAGACATTTTACCTTGAACATAACAGTTGACAATATACATCAATAGAGAAACTTCAGGATCTACAAATATCATGTTTATGCATTGAATGAAAATCTAAATTTAATATGAAATGGTAGAAGTACAAAAACAAGAACATTAAAAAAAATTAGAATTAGATTCATCAAGGAACAGCTGCATTATGGGATTAATGGGATATGAAGAACAGGGAGGACTTTATGTACATGGTAGTTTTGAGTTGAAGAACAAAATGAGGAGAGTTTTATGTAAAAAAAACAAAAAACAGAGCAACATAATTTTCAGATAAATAGCGATTATAAATATATAGTTGTGAAGCTTTAAGCAGGGATAAATGGCAGGAATATATGATGGTAGAAAGATTATAGATTTAGCAACAATTAGTCCAGTTCTGACTGAAATACTATCAACTAATATCATGAAAGTAGGAATAAACAATCCAATTTCTGGTTTGAATTTCAATATGGTAACAAGCAAGCATGCAAAGTTTTCAGGAATTCCCATTTAAAATGTATATAGCTTTGTTGTACATAATTTATGATGAGATAATCAAGTCATAAAGGCCAATAACTCCTTCAAAAAATATATGATCAAATTGTTTGTTACATAAGCAAATCTACATATTATAATGAGCCTACA
This sequence comes from Bathymodiolus brooksi, assembly GCA_963680875.1. Taxonomy (NCBI): domain Eukaryota; kingdom Metazoa; phylum Mollusca; class Bivalvia; order Mytilida; family Modiolidae; genus Bathymodiolus; species Bathymodiolus brooksi. The sequence goes on along the minus strand of OY804576.1, from coordinate 121,409,569 downwards.
TGCAAAGTTTTGAAAAATTCCCATTTAAAATGTAAAAGTTGTCATGCAAACTTTTAGACGAAATCTTCCAAGTCAAATAGGACAATGACTTCTTCAAAAATGTTCGATCAAACAGTGGTAAGCGATATACAATCCCCATATGGTAATATATAAATGAGCATAGTATTGAGGACTATTTATTAAAAATGTAGGATGGTTGTGCATATTAACAAACTTTTGATGAGATATTCAAAGTCAAATAGGGCAACTAATTCTTCAAAGTCGTAATGATATACAATACCCATATGGTAATATATAAATGTGCAGAGTATTGAGGAATATTTATTAAAGAAATGTAGGATGCTTGTGCATAGCAAATTTTGATGACATATTCTAAGTCAAAAGGGGAAATAACTCTTTCAAAAAGGTCCCACCAAGCTGCTGAAAATGAACAGATGTACAATAATTATAGTATAAATTTTAAATTTATGATGATTATCTTTTTCTCTTCTTTTGTATGAAATGTTTAAAAAAAATTATAATTAATACAATTTTCAAGCAAAATGTAAGAAAACATTCATTTATAAAAATAGTAAGTCAAAAAATAAATTGTGAGCTGAATATACTAAATCTGCTAGTCTAAAAAATGGTCGTAATCTAGAAACAAAACTGTCTAATCATGCAATTCCAGCCATAACTCAATCTATATCAGCTGTACACAACATTTTTCAATATTAAAATAATAGTGTATTTGATTTTGCTATGGTAGATTTAAAAATCTTTTTAACAAGAGCAACAAGCCACTAGTGCAGCAGGAACTGCTTACCTTTTTCAGGGAACCTGAGTTCGACCCCTGTTTTTGATGCGGTTTGTTTTCTGTGTAGTGTTTTGTTTGTCTTTTTGTTTTTTTTTCTTTTCGCTATTTTATTGTCTGTACTTTAATTACATCTTCTGATTATGTCTTTCACATCTTAATACTTTCCTTTTCCTAACTGACTTACATGATCCAAGCACACAATGTGTGGTAAACAGTAAATATGTGAGACCCATAACATTTGGATACTGGACAATATATCTTTTTTTAGCTATTTTATTGAACATAGCCAATGGATCAGGAAATCAGCATCAAGGTCTACCTATCATGAACTGCAAGACCAATGTGCAGACCAGTACTGTTGTCACATGAATATTGAGAAACAGAATAATTACTAAAACTTACCGTATTCCAAGACTTATTAAGTTTGATCAATCCATGATGTTTGAGCTACTTATGTTTGACGCTAGCATAAATTAGAGTTTACCACTTACAATAGATATATATGTAAGATAAATGTACAGCATTTAATAAGCAAGCATTGCAAGCTGCTTAACTTGTTAGTTTTCGTTGCGACCCAATCAAGACTTATTCTCGACAGTAAACATATTTTGTTTTTGTTCTACAAAAACTAATGCAACAATATGGCTGAATTATTGCTAAAAATTTGGCATTAAACACCAATCAATCAATATAAATTGTGATTAATTCTATTAGTTAATATAAAAATAGTGATATAATGTGACCTTTATTACACTATGAAAGCTTATACCTAATTGTTTGCCATACCTTCAAATATCTGTGTGTACTTTAAAATGTAGATATTTTATGGGACACTGGCTTTAATGTGCTGTGGGACAGTAGCTCTTATGGTCCTTGGCCACTTTACTGATTATTTGCGGACCACAGAGCTACAGATTTCACCCTATGATCCGCAAATAATCAGAAAACTGGATAAGCACCATAAGAGCTACAGTTCCGCAGGTATGGATTTGTGTGCTCATTATTTATGGTAATTGGTTGATAAAATTCAATCACATGTACATTTGTACCAGTATTTTGTAAGAATGAAATTATTAAGCAAACTTGATTTGGAATATATTATAGCTAAATGAAGGCAAATCAATGTATAACCAACGTACCAATTATACAAAGTTAGGGTTATGTTTATCGTGTTTAATGCCACTTTCAACACTATTTCAGTTATATCGTTGTGGTCAGTTTTATTGGTGGAGGAAACCGGAGTACCCTGATAAAACTACCAACCTGCCACAAGTCACTGACAAAGTTAATCACATAATGTTGTATCGAGTACACCTTACCATGAACGGGATTCGACCTCACAATGTTAGTGGTGATTGGCACTGATTGTATAGGTAGTTGTAAACTATTATACAAGGTTACAATTAAACCTGACATTAAACGTGTATTTAGAACAAGGATTTTAAAATGCACACTTCTTCTTATCCTATGTTACTTTTAAAGCTAAAAATGTTACTTAAAAAGCCAGATCACACAAGGCCAGCAATTTCATGTTAAGATAACTGAAAATCCATAACACTATTAATAGACAAAATGATCACATTTCAATGAATATATTTATCCATATGAAATAATGTTTACATTCATAGTGACCTTCAGTATCATAGCGCTTCAAAATTTGTAGTAATAAGCGTCAATTATAGCGTATTAGCTTTTTGAAACATACTTCAAATCACAAAAATTAAACCTCAATATCAACAAATTACTTCCTTTCAATGCAAACACGGGTTTAATTTACCAATCAAATTTTTTTTTTTAAAAGACACAATTTACACTACAAATTTGCAGATCTAGAGTACAAGTGAACACAGGTATATAAGTATTGATTATATATAGCATCTAATTAATGTGCTGCAAAGAAAATTTACCTTTTAGACAAACTATAAGTAAACAGAAAAATTATATAGCAATGTAAACATAATTCAGGATCATGCAGATTAAAAATGTTCAGGATTTTTTGTTTATTTGACTTTCTTTTTTTTCTGTTTGTCAAATATTATGGATCAACAATCCACAATTATGTCAATATTTGCAATAAAAATCGAATCAGAAAAATAAGTTGATTTTTTGATTAGATGGCCGAGTTGCATCAATAATTCATTAAAAATTAAAAAAAAAATATTATGCATAGAAATTCTCCATAATTTACCTACATTTTAAATCTACTTGATTCAAAATTATAACATCAGTTGGGGATATACAAAAATGTATGTGAAAGAAATTGTTTTAGCAAACACAAAATTAAAAAAATATATCAAATTTCATCATAAATATATATAGCATTAATGATTTGTTTTGGTCCAATTACAGACTTAGACTAAAGTTTATGGTGTTTAATGCCACTTTCAACAATATTTCAGCTATATCGTGGCAGTCAGTTTTATTGGTGGAGGAAACCAGAGTACCCAGAGAAAACCACAGACCTGTCGCAAGTCATTGACAAACTTCATCACATAATGTTGTATTGACTACACCTCGCCTGAGGGGGATTCGAACTCACAACATTAGTGATGATAGGCACTGATTGTACAGGAAGTTGTAAATCCAACTACCATACGATCACGACCATCACAGCCCCTCGAGACCAATTAGAATTATCAAGAAATCATCATCTCATACTAGTTTTGAAATAAAAGCAGGACAGAGAGAGATATAGATGACAAACAGACAAACATACAAATAATGAAACCATTGATCTATATTCAGTTATCTTTCTTTCTATTTCATGCATTTAACATGAAGGAAAATTTCTATAAAGTTGACAATCATTTTCTCTTTTTTTTTTCCAGATTTATATCAAAGGATAGCTTAGTTTAATAAAGCAAGCTTATCACATGCAGGAGTATTTTATTTACAAAGAATTGCCTATCTACCACATTCTACCAAGATATTATGCATATTTACAAAGAATTGCCTATTTACCCAGGTGATTTACCCCGGTTACATATTTACACAGAATTGCCTATTTACCCCACTATACTAAGATAGGTTACATATTTACACAGAATTGCTTATTTACCCCACTATACCAAGATAGGTTACATATTTACACAGAATTGCTTATTTACCCCACTATGCCAAGATATTATATACATGTTTACAAATAATTGTCTATTTACCCCACTATACCAAGATAGGCTACATATGATATTTACAAAGAAATGCATGGCTTTAACAAAATACTTTGCTAACCAATACTTCTCTTCCCAACTTTTATTTAATCTATCAACCATTAGGTTTATGATCAGGTGTAAGAAAAGATGATAGCAAAGTTTTGCTGAAGTTGTGTAATAGAAAGAGAAAATCAATCAACAATCATGTGCATACATTCAATGCTGTATCAATTATTAACAAATATTGTCTTTATTTTACAGATGTTAATAGATGTAAATCAAATAAGACCATTTTAATTATACTTATATAAAAACTTACTCGCTCTCCAGTTCAGCAACTGTACACTTGTATTGAGCAGTAGAAAATAAACAAATGTCTGCAAACTGTCGAACTGTGGTGCAAAAGATAAAACATGCTTATAATATACACAACAATAATGCTATATGCAGTGTGCAAAATATACATTAAAAACCTCATTATGTCAAGTCAAACACACCCATGTTTTTGCCTCAAATTACAAAATCGTGACTCATTATTTGAGCTATACAATGTTTATATAGATAATCAATATAAGAGAAGAACAATAATTTGACCTATGTTTATTACTGTCCTTGTACGAGAACATTTTACCTCCTAGATTAGGTACTGAGTAAAAGAATATTGCTTTCTTGAACTATTCTTGTTTTACTAACATCTCTTTTAGCAACAACTCTTCCTCTGGTATTTGGTTGAAAATATTTACCAACTTACTAAATTGGTATATGAATACAAACTGAAGTTTGGTCAAAAAAATTAAACCAATACCTAATCTAGCAGGTAAAACATTCTTGCACAAGGACAGTAATTTACCTAAAAAAAGAACCACCAGAGTTTGACAGTGAGGTTCCAATGTAATTATAATTGTGTTTTATTCATAATATACAGCAGAAGAAACTATTTTAATTTTTTTGGTCCTGAAAAAACGAGACTCGTGTGAGTAATATCTCTTACAACACAGGAACTGCCTTCTGTAAAAGTTTCTTGGCAAAAAATTTGTGAGGGAAATATAATTTTATTAAAATATTTGATCTAAAAGAAAAAAAATCAGAGCATTTTATCAGCAAAGATCCCTGCCTACTTATCATATTTACCTGCTTTTATCATACTCAGATACCTATTGTACAAACTGTTTTCTTTTTTAAATTCTTCCAATGACGGAGAGGATTTTAAGAAGTTTAATTTATATCTGGTTTGAAGGAAACAGGGGGACTGATTTTTCTATTTGAATTTATGATAGTTATTGACCCTTTAAAAGAAATATTGGAAATAAAATAAAGAGGGGGGGTGGGGGTTATGGTGTTTAACACCACTTTCAACAATATTTCAGTTATAATGTGACATAAAAAACATCAATGTACAATGAAAACAGCCTAACAGGTAAGAACAAAATCAGAACCCCCCCCCCCAAATAAACCAATCATAAATTTAAAAAAAAGGTCAAAATAAACAATGGTTGGAATTTTCAACCAGTCAAATATGAACACCTCGTCTGCTTCAAACAATAACATTTGCTGTCTGTTTAGACAGGTTTCACTGTAGTCAAATCTGTTTATGGAATTATGGAATTTATATGACTACAATTTTTCACATAAATAAGCCTTTATGATAATAATTTAATACTGTCATCATGCTTCTTCATACGTACATACAGAGCAAAGGTTTGTCTTGTTTTACATATGGGATTAACACTGTATATAGAAAGTTAAATCATATTACAATATGGCAACTTGATTCACACAAGTACAGATTAACACTGGTCTATTAGTTTCTCATTTTCATAATCCTTAACTGTCTGAAATTAATCTACTGATCTTATCACAATTTTTTTTTTTTTTTCCCAATTTTTGCCACCAAAACTCAATATTCCATTTGAAATAGGAATGCATATGTCTACTAGATAATCTCACAGGGGCTAGGTGCGTCCGAAAAAAAAAAAAATAAAAAAAAAATACTATATAATACCACAAGGGGGCGAACTCACTTGCTCCCATTTTTTTAAGTCGTCGTGTTAAATTGATCGTAACTTCGGAACGCCTTAATATTTTCAAAAAATGTTTCCACCAGTCGAAAGTCAAGTAATTTTCCTTTCCAAAGAGACCCCAATTGTTAGTGTAGGCCTCCGAACTGCTGAGGTATCATACACGAACCAAAACAAAATGGCGTGAAAATCCGAAGTCGTACAAACGCTGGGATGACCACTTCCCAGCAGTTCGGAGGCCTACACTAACAATTGGGGTCTCTTTGGAAAGGAAAATCACTTGACTTTCTACTGGTGGAAACATTTTTTGAAAATATTAAGGCGTTCCGAAGTTACGATCAATTTAACACGACGACTTAAAAAAATGGGAGCAAGTGAGTTCGCCCCCTTGTAGTATTATATAGTTTTTTTTTTTTTTTTCGGACGCACCTAGCCCCGTGGATAATCTGGGGAGATAAGTAATGGATATCACCTGCGATCCTAAAAGTACAAGATCAAGCATATTGCAAAATAACATTTTCTTAAAAGGAGAAGATACATCAAGTTCTCTCAAGAAGGAAATCTGACCTGTCAATCTTTGTGATATTATGCATTTATTTCCCTTGCATAGGGTGATATGAAGATTTGTTCACCCGAGAAAAGTCATATTTCTTGAGGGCAACGTCCAAGGGAAATATGACTATTTCGAGGGTGAACAAATTTTCATATCTCCCTTATGCAAGGGAAATGAATGTTTTATTCCACCAGGCCAACGTTTTGGTGAATATTACCAAATGAAATCTTTTGGCCATCTTTGTTTACAAAATTATTATTTCGGAACATCTCTGGATTTATCTTTAATAACATGGAATACCGTTATATGACCAAAGCGTTAAATCTTGAGAATTTCGAATAAGGGAAATACGATATTGTTGAGAGGGAAATACGATGTTGTTGAGAGGGAAATACGATGTTTTGATAAATGTCAAGTGGGATTGTTTCGACCAATCAAATTTCTATATAAGTAGAATAACATCCATTGTTGAGGTTTAGAAAACAGGTCGAAACCAGTGTAAGAATATCTAACTTTTCAAATATGTAATTACACAGTAAAACCTGAACTTCTATTGATTAGCCATATTTATGTAATAGATATGACATTTTATGTGACACAGTTATTACACAATCTAATTAAAATTACATCTCCACACTTGCTCCCTATTTTCTATCAGTAGTTTACTTGTCACAGCGTGCAAGATCTAAAAAGACATGTTTTGTAGAAGAGTCACTGATTCGTAAATTTATAATACATTAATGTTGACCCCCTGAAGGAGTGTTTCTAGACCACAGTGACTAGCAAACAACCAATAGAAAATAGGGAGCAAGTGCGGAAATGTAATTCTAATTAGATTGAGTACCGGTAGTTACACTGATTCATACCTCTAATATAAACATATCTTGTTATCAAATATATACAATAGGATTGAACACAAGTTTTACAACTTATATAAAGTTCTCTCCAGAACCTCTGAGGAGGAGCTTACTGATAGGCTGTGTATTATACATAACCTCTGTGAAGGAGGTTACTGAGGAGGCTGTGCATGATATATGTTATCCACAAGGCACATTTAATACCTCTCTTTTAGCTTCTAAAGTAATAATTGAGGCAAAAAAAATACATCAGGCTTTCTTTAAACTATACTTAATCAAACCTGTATTAAGAGGTCACCTTTGGGACAAACAAAAAGTGGCCTTTTAAGACAGGTTCAATTCATATGAATTTTTTTTATGACAGGTGACTGCTTAATAGAGGTGATCTTATTGGCAGACTTGACTGTATATCACTGAATAATTATTTCAGTATCAATATTGATAAAGTCAAAAGAGGAAAAAAAGGTATGCTTATTTGGGATAATTAGCTATCAAATTTTTTTTGTTGGAATTTTCATTTTCATGGCATAATAAATGTCTATCATTTAATGTGCTCTTATATTCCATGACTTTATTTCCTTCATACTAAATTAAGTTTACTATGCCTTCAGTGAATGAAATTTGTGGATTAAACAAAACTACGAAATTAATGAAAATTGATTCCTAACATGCTACATCCATAGAGAAAGAAAACCTGATGATTTTGTCATTAAACCTTGCCTACCATGAAGCTAAAGAGATGAGCCTTACACAGAGGTCAACCACAACTTACGTCACTGATTTTTCAATGTCAAAATCATGTTCTGAGACTTGAAATAGAAATATCTGAGTATGCTGCAGTACTGATAATAATAAAGTCAACCATAGAATTATTGTTTGTTTTGTAGGAAAAATCGCTAATAATACATTTCAAAACAAAGTGAATCTCATCCTCAATTTCGTTCTAAAATCCCTTCTCAAAGTTTTTAATTCTAAAGTTTCTTACTAGCCCTATTTCTTCTCTCTGTCGAGTCTGATCAGACAAAGTGTAATACTATTGATATGTCGAGACCTTCAAATCTGACATTGTTTTTAAAAGTAATATCATAATGTGTTTGACGTCACACTGACCAGCAATTTCAGTATCATAGTCGCTTCATTGATACTGACAATATCATAGTCGCTTCATTGATACTGACAATATCATAGTCGCTTCATTGATACTGACAATATCATAGTCGCTTCATTGATACTTACAATATCATAGTCGCTTCATTGATACTGACAATATCATAGTCGCATCATTAATACTGACAATATCATAGTCGCCTCATTGATACTGACAATATCATAGTCTCTTCATTGATACTGACAATATCATAGTCCCTTCATTGATACTGACAATATCATAGTCGCTTCATTGATACTGACAATATCATTTCGTGAGATCAAAGATGTCCAAATTACCAACAAAACTAAAATGTCGTTGATTATCACTTTGTGAGATCAATGATGTCCAAATTACCAATAAAAATAAAATGTCGTTGATTATCACTTTGTGAGATCAATGATGTCCAAATTACCAATAAAACTAAAATGTCGTTGATTATCACTTTGTGAGATCAATGATGTCCAAATTACAAATAAAACTAAAATGTCGTTGATTATCACTTTGTGAGATCAAAGATGTCCAAATTACAAATAAAAATAAAATGTCGTTGATTATCACTTTGTGAGATCAAAGATGTCCAAATTACCAATAAAAATAAAATGTCGTTGATTATCACTTTGTGAGATCAAAGATGTCCAAATTACAAATAAAAATAAAATGTCGTTGAAAAGAAACATAAAACAACAAAACCCTCAACAGCCATATCTACATGTAATAAACAGCCATATCTACATGTAATAAACAACCATATCTACATGTAATAAACAACCATATCTACATGTAATAAACAACCATATCTACATGTAATAAACAACCATATCTACATGTAATAAACAACCATATCTACATGTAATAAACAACCATATCTACATGTAATAAACAACCATATCTACATGTAATAAACAACCATATCTACATGTAATAAACAGCCATATCTACATGTAATAAACAGCCATATCTACATGTAATAAACAGCCATATCTACATGTAATAAACAGCCATATCTACATGTAATAAACAGCCATATCTACATGTAATAAACAGCCATATCTACATGTAATAAACAGCCATATCTACATGTAATAAACAGCCATATCTACATGTAATAAACAGCCATATCTACATGTAATAAACAGCCATATCTATGTGTAATAAACAACCATATCTACATGTAATAAACAGCCATATCTACATGTAATAAACAGCCATATCTACATGTAATAAACAACCATATCTACATGTAATATACAACCATATCTACATGTAATAAACAGCCATATCTACATGTAATAAACAGCCATATCTACATGTAATAAACAGCCATATCTATGTGTAATAAACAACCATATCTACATGTAATAAACAGCCATATCTACATGTAATAAACAGCCATATCTACATGTAATAAACAGCCATATCTATGTGTAATAAACAACCATATCTACATGTAATAAACAGCCATATCTACATGTAATAAACAGCCATATCTACATGTAATAAACAGCCATATCTATGTGTAATAAACAACCATATCTACATGTAATAAACAGCCATATCTACATGTAATAAACAGCCATATCTACATGTAATAAACAACCATATCTACATGTAATAAACAGCCATATCTATGTGTAATAAACAGTCATATCTACATGTAATAAACAACCATATCTACATGTAATAAACAGCCATATCTACATGTAATAAACAACCATATCTACATGTAATAAACAACCATATCTACATGTAATAAACAACCATATCTACATGTAATAAACAGCCATATCTACATGTAATAAACAGCCATATCTACATGTAATAAACAGCCATCTCTACATGTAATAAACAGCCATATCTACATGTAATAAACAACCATATCTACATGTAATAAACAGCCATATCTACATGTAATAAACAGCCATATCTACATGTAATAAACAGTCATATCTACATGTAATAAACAACCATATCTACATGTAATAAACAACCATATCTACATGTAATAAACAACCATATCTACATGTAATAAACAGCCATATCTACATGTAATAAACAGCCATATCTACATGTAATAAACAGCCATATCTACATGTAATAAACAGCCATATCTACATGTAATAAACAACCATATCTACATGTAATAAACAACCATATCTACATGTAATAAACAACCATATCTACATGTAATATACAACCATATCTACATGTAATAAACAGCCATATACTACATGTAATAAACAACCATATCTACATGTAATAAACAGCCATATCTACATGTAATAAACAGCCATATCTACATGTAATAAACAGCCATATCTACATGTAATAAACAGCCATATCTACATGTAATAAACAGCCATCTCTACATGTAATAAACAGCCATATCTACATGTAATAAACAGCCATCTCTACATGTAATAAACAGCCATCTCTACATGTAATAAACAGCCATCTCTACATGTAATAAACAGCCATCTCTACATGTAATAAACAGCCATATCTACATGTAATAAACAGCCATATCTACATGTAATAAACAACCATATCTACATGTAATAAACAGCCATATCTACATGTAATAAACAGCCATCTCTACATGTAATAAACAGCCATATCTACATGTAATAAACAGCCATATCTACATGTAATAAACAGCCATATCTACATGTAATAAACAGCCATATCTACATGTAATAAACAGCCATCTTTACATGTAATAAACAGCCATCTCTACATGTAATAAACAGCCATATCTACATGTAATAAACAGTCATATCTACATGTAATAAACAGCCATCTCTACATGTAATAAACAGCCATCTCTACATGTAATAAACAGCCATATCTACATGTAATAAACAGCCATCTCTACATGTAATAAACAGCCATCTCTACATGTAATAAACAGCCATATCTACATGTAATAATAAGAACTCCACATAATAGACAAAATTTAGTAGGTGCTTTGTAGTTCCAAGTTAAATGCATAATAAACACAATCTGGATATAATCAATTTTCTTATAAAGACATTGAATAGTGGTCCTTTCAAAGCAGATATTGTATAATTGTGTAACAATCTACTAAAAATTTACCAGATATTTTTATTTTCTTGACTGTCTTGTTCGTGTTGTTGTCCACCAGTACATTGATTGCAATACTTTCTCCATGGTAGTATTTCTGAAAATATTGTAAAAAATATGAACCTTTTTAAGTCAACAATGTGAAACTTTATAAGCAAAAAAGTGAAACTTTGAATGTAACGAATTCAACTATGCATCCAAATAATATCAAAGTTTGTATGTATACAATGAAATGGCATACCTGTATGTATATAAGATACATGTATAAGATTTCTCAAATATTTTATTTTTTATTGTATGAAGATTTAATGCAGCATTCTTTAGAAACTGTTATAATGAAAGTTGATCAATTTGATGAAATACATGTTTGCAGTATTTCCATCGTTTGCTCTTTGTTTTAGTTTAGCATTTAATCTGTATTCTAAACAAACTGTTAAAAAATATAGTATAAAGCTGATTTAGTCTGGTTTGTTTGTTTTGTTTGATGGTGTTTAATGCCACTTTCAACAATATTTTAGTTATATTGTGGCAGTCAGTTTTATTGGTGGAGGAAACCAAAGGCCCCAGAGAAAACCCATCTAACTCAAAATGACCATATCATATTTTTTTCTAATATCTGTACCACAGTAGATAATAACTACCAGTAGATGTACCTAATTAACAATATAACAATACTTAACAAATTATAATGACCTACATGTTTGGTCAAAACATATTTGTTTGTTTTTCATAGTAATTACGAATAGATTAACACTATTTGGTCAACACATGTTTGTAGCCTTCAGAAATTACACAGATTGATAATAAAAACAGAATATATTTGTATACAATTAACTTTTTTTTTCAATCATCTATATGTTTGCCATTAATATTTTTATATTTGTATATAAAGTTTCTTGTTATTTTCTAAATTAGTTTTTGATTAAAATGTCCAGACGAAATGAATATTATATAGAATTATCACATTGGTCCTTATTACAAGCAGATGTAGTATAGATGATTCCGATTACAACAAATAATTTATATCAACCACAATGATAAGTAATAAAATTGTAGATATCTCATTAAATGGCACAACATATTCCTGGAATAACCTTCATCAGTTAGGGTCAAAGTCATAAGATGGGAAATACAAATAACTACCAGTTAGTTTTTGGGAGCATGAAAACTCAAGGGCCTATACAGGATAGCCAAAATTACCTTAAGTTGCCTATGACTTAAATAATATGACTAGTAAATTATTATTATCCCGGGTGTAAATGGTTTAGCTGGGGTGGGGTGCTATTTACACCTGGGTAACTAACCAATCAGATTGCAAGATTCTTGCTTCATAAGAAAAAACAAAATATATCTTTTGATTCATATCAGTGTAAAAACACTGATTACTGGGCAGATGATACCCCCAGGGACTAATATATCACCAGCAGAGAAAACAGCCCAGTAATAGCAATAAAAATGTTTCTGAAATAAACTTACACCATATGTTTTTAGAAAGAAAATAGTAAAGTTCACTAACTCATGAAGCTTAAACAAGAGTAAATATGAATTGTTTTTCCACTTTTTTTTTCATTTCTCACATTAAACTGACCACCTTAGACCAATGACGAGATCAATATACTTTAAATGGTGCCAGTATATGATGTATTTGGAGCCGAGTGTTAATTCTTACCACGTCATAAATACAATAAAAACAAAACAAGAATATGAGGTAACTGACCCGTTGTACAAGTACACATAAATAGCAATGCTAAAAAGAATTTAAATACTTCTTTGTCTAAGGATGCCTCTAGCTTTATATTGCCAGGGCTCATCATAAATTCTTTGGTTGCCTCGGCACTTGGCTGTGGAGCTGGTTCCTCGGGGGCATAAGTAAGCTTTCTAATTGCCAACCGGACGGAATTCCTGCAAAAATCAGACAAAAAACACACAATAATATGATTTTGTTGACTACATGTTAGCAAAACATTTTTAGAAATAAGGATGGTACGTAAATAAGTTACTGTATAAAGGTGTAATGGTAGACAAAAATATTCCTTGGATATTTCAATCAATGCTAACTATAAATAACAGACATTAGTCATCAGACAGTCTAAATAGAAAACTAGGTTAGAATGGACATTATAACCAAAACTTGTCTAAAATATCTGTTAGTGAAACATCAACTCCCCAATTAAGAACGACTATCTGACTATCTCGTTTAAGAAATATATTAAGACAAATAACTGTCAATCTATCTGTCTGCTCATCTCTAAGTACTGGTACCAGATAAAACCAGAAAATACCAGTACAAATTGATGCTTCTAATGTTTATTATTGAATTAACATATTGATGAAGAGCTTCGACCAAACATCAGTGCATTCAAAATAAAATTATGAAAAGAAAGAATAAACAGCAGTGGTCAACGATTTCTTTTATTACTTTTGTATTGGCTACACGTCTGCTCTTCAATGACAACATTTATCCAAAACAAATCTTGCTTTTATATTCTTAATTTGATAGTTCATAGTTCTATCAAGTTTTTTTTCCAGTTGAATATCCTCTATTTCATTGGTTCAATGTAGACTTAAATCAGAAAGTTCAAAACCTTTCCCGGGTTCTGTAGAATTCTATACAACATATCAGTACTCATAGTAACAGTTGTATTTTCTCTATTGTAGCTAATAGTAATGGTTGGGTTTATGCTGTTTAATGCCACTTTCAACAATATTTCAGTTATATCGGTTGCAGTCAGTTTTATTGGTGGAGGAAAGTGGAGTACCACAAGAAAACAACAGTAATGTACTTGATAACTCAGACAACCAATAGAACATTATAATTCTTTTCTTCAGACATCTACCAATTTGATATAAACTAACTCTATTTAGATAATCAGCATTTTTATAGACTTTTGATTTATCTAGTAGTGTTATAGTATTGATGCATTAATCTGAGAGAAAATGTTCATGGAAATCTTCCAAATGCAAAATAAGCAAAATATTACTTTCCCACATGAAAATGTTCATCTTTACAGTATTAAAGCAGAAAACATGTTTAACAATTCCTTCATATACTATAACAACTTCTCTAACTCACTGTAAACTCAACAGTGGTGTAATGGTTAGCGTGTTCACCTTGAGTGCAGCAGATCGTAGGTTCGGGCCCCGATTGGGTCAAACCAGACTACAAAATAGGTTTTTGTTGCTTCTACGCTTCGCACGCAACATTAAGGAGTAAGAGAAATCAGGATAGGTAATGTGTCTTGAGTGGGGCTAGCACTATAAAAATCCAACTAGTGTGGGTCTAGTACAAAGCGGACCTCATCATCATCTCATTGAAAATTAACTTGTTCTCGCCATGATATTGCTGAAAAATTGCTGAGTTGGTGTTAAACGATAATCCCTCACTCACGGTAACCTCTTAAAACACAAAGACAATGTATCACAACAACAGCAGCTGCTGGTAATCTATGTTGTGGAACAGAGATATAAAAGTGCTGTTTTTCTTCTTTAATTCTTAACCTTTTTGAGAAATTAAGAAATACAATTACCTTTTGTGTGGCTTTTCATCTAAGTTCTCTGCTACATACGTTTTTAATTCATAGTCAACACCACATGGCTGAAAATAGAATGAAAATTCAATGGGGTTATCAGTTATTTAAGGCTGCTAATCTTCCTCAAGACTAAGTGGTTCTTTCAAATGTATGCATGGAAGACAGGTCATCTACCACTCACTCAACCCCCTTCTTCCATAAAAATATATGAAAGAACCTATTATTTTTCCGTAAATGGCACTTTTCCATTGAAAACAGCCCATTAGAGATCCTACACCTTTTTGGTATACCATCCACTTAACAATGCATGATAAATTAAAAGTCTTAGTTACATGTACTAAGAATAGAGGCTCAGTGGGCTGAGCCTGTGTCACTCACCTTTCATTCTGCTTTGTGGAAACTTAATACAGAACCTTCCATACATGTAGATGCTTCCTACCAAGTTTTGGTTCATTTGGCTAGGCAGTTTCAGAGGAGAAGATTTTTTAGATACCGATCAATCAGAAACAAGAATTGCCTGTGGTGGTCATGTTTGTTAACCGATCGGAACGAAATGAGCAATCTTTATAGAGGACATTCCATAGATGCTTTCTACCAAGTTTCGGTTAATTTGGCCAAGCGGTTTCAGAGGGGAGATTAAAAAAAATTGGCCAATCAGAAACAAGAATTGCCTGTGGTGGTCATGTTTGGTAATGGATAACAAAATGTGCACTCTTTAGAGAGGACCTTCCATAGATGCTTCCTACTAAGTTTCAGTTCATTTGGCTGATGGGTTTCAGAGAAGATTAAAATGTGAAAAGTTAACAGATGACAGACAACAAATGATGGACCTCAAATGATGCCAAAAGTCTACATTGCCTTTGGCAAGGTGAGCTAAAAAGAATATTAAAATGTGAATACCTACATGTAATGTATAGTATAAATATGTTACACTATATCAGCATTAGTTAATTTCTAAGGGAGATAACGGCAACAGTTATCTTTCTTTTAACAGTTTAAGGGCAAGAGTTATCTCTCTTTTAACAGTTTACTACAATGGAGAAGGTTTTAGAAATCAAGCAATCAGAAATAAGAATTGCCTGTGGCGGCCATGCTTGTTAATGGATTGGGATGAAATTAGCAATCTTTATAGAGGACCTTCCATAGATGCTTACTACCAAGTTTCATATCAATTAGCTTACTACCAAGTTTCGGTTCATTTGGCAAAGCGGTTTTGGAGGAGAAGATTTTTTAAAATCGGCCAATCAGAAACAAGAATTGCCTGTGGCGGCCATGCTTGCTAATAGATCAGGACAAAATGAGCAATCTTTAGAGAGGACCTTCCATAGATGTTTACTACCAAGTTTCAGTTCATTTGGCTGAGAGGTTTCAGAGGAGAAGATTAAAATATGAAAAGTTAACGGACGACGGACGCCAAGTGATGGCAAAAGCTCACATTGCCTTTGGCAAGGTGAGCTAATAATATATTAATATTCTTCAAAATATTTTGAAAGATTTGATTACTAATTGTATATACTGTTCTTACTGAAAATGTACAGATGTTGTAATTGTATTAATATAAATATACAATTTGCATTAAAAAATGTGTGCATATCATTTTCAGATTTTTTTTTGGGGGGGGGGGGGGGTGTGTCTGTGTTTATCTTTTGGGTTTTCTCTGTGTTGTGTTTGTTTTGGTTACTTACATTCTGTGTCTTTGTCCAATGTTGTCTGTGTCTCTGGATTGTCTATTCGTTATTGCTCCTTCGGTTTTCCCTAATATTTATTTGAGTTTTTGCAAGAATTTTAATAAATGTAGAGTAAATAGACTACTATTAAGAAGTGATATTTGTTTTTTTCCCCTTGTATCAAATTACATCAATATTCAAGAACTAAATAGAACAACACTATAACAATTAGAGAATGAACACTCCAATAAATTTCCTCCTACCAGAAGAATTGAAACCTATTACTAAGTAACAGTACAATATACATGTTAATTTCTGAAGCAGACATTGACTACTAATCTATTACTAATAATAACACAGAGGCTGTCATTGTCATGATCACATGGTAGTTGGATTTATAACTACCCGTGCAATCAGTGCCTATAACCAATAAAGTTGTGAGTTTGAATCCCGCTCAGGCAAGGTGTATTTGATAAAAAATTATGTGATAAAGTTATCAGTGACTTGCAACAGGTCGGTGGTTTTCTCCGGATACTCCTGTTTCCTCCACCAAAAAAAAAACCGACACGATATAACTGAAATATTGTTGAAAGTGGCATTAAACACCACAAACCAAATCAAACCAATAATAACACTATTCGACAAATTACAAACATAAATTATATAAAAAATTATTTGGAACACTATAATTTTGCATTTAATGATTTCTGTATTTTTTAATTTTTTGGAAAACAAAATATATTGTACTGCAAGTTAATGTAAATATTCAAATGGAAAATCAAGCTTAACCTGTTAATAAATCAAAGATCAACAACCTTGATCATCACCAATTTAGAACGATTAGGAAAAACCTGATACTTTTCTATTTCTTAAGCATTTTAGTCAATTTCAGAGATAGAATGAAGTAAAAATCTATATATGGTGTTCTGTTATGAAGACTTCAACATGAAATTTTAATCCATTCAAGGCATATAATTTAATTTTTTTGACACAAAAGAGATTTAACATCACTTTTCCACAAGAAAATAAATCAAAAATTTGAGACAGATTTATTTGTTGTGACATGTCTTCTTCTAATCTGAATGAAAACAGCTGTTTTTTCAGTAGACCATGATAACTATTTTTAATTTCCGGTGATTATTGATTTTAAAGCATGATTTTTTTTATACATGACTCTGCAATCATTTCATTTTTTGTGATTTCTGATTGGTTATCAGCATTTTGATCTCGTTTTTTAGTGATTTGTAATTATAGACTGTTTGCTCTTCCTCTTAAATTTCTGCTGTTATTTTTGGTGAGAAACAAATAAAATCACACCCAAAATCTGATTTTAATTAAAACCATCCTTATCATATTAATTCGTCAGTCATAACTACTTTGCTCAGTATTAAGTACTGATTAATTTATTCCCTCTCCAGAATCTTGTCTCCTTCACACAGCAATGCCAAACTTAATAATTATACAGAGTAATCCTTTAATTAAAACAATGGCATCTAATACAAATTTCCATTATGACAATACATGAATACTGTCCTCTTCCATTTAAAACAAAGGAACCAAACATGTGAAAAGATAATATTGATTAATTGAATGCTCGCTGGTCGCTTAATGTCCCACAGCAAATATATCATGCATATTCAGGACGAAAACAATATTATAATCTTTGCACAGAAATGAGAGATGACTTTTGACTGCCACTAGAAAAGAAATGATAGTTGGGTAGAGACGAATACAAATTATATAGCCTTTAATAGAGGCTACATGGCAAAGTTGTCATTTGCATAGGGTTAGGGTTATGGTGTTTAACACCACTTTCAACAATATTTCAGATATATTGTGGTGGTCAGTTTTATAGGTGGAGGAAACTGGAGAAAACCACAGACCTGAAGCGAGTCAGTCATTTGCATAATTTACTAGTTCTATAGAAGAACGCGTATTGCCCTACCCATCATGCAAATGTCAGAAAATAAACAAGAACATTGACATATTAGGTATTTAATGGTCAATTTTGAGCCACAACCTATAGCTAATTGCCAAACATTTCTACTTCTTCTAACACAAAGTAAGTGTTTCCTTAAACAAATTTGTGAAGTTCTTACTACTGTACATACAACTTTGCATCATCATGATGAAAAGTCATATGTTTTCACGGTAAAGTGCAGCGGTGAATATGAGTTCCCAAAACAGTTATTCTATAGTAATCTACTTTAATGTTGTCTAATGAAAGAAGATGAATAGTCTGACTTTTTTCTTCCACCAAAAAAACATTAATAAAGTTGGTAATTTTTCTCATAATTGTAAAATAATGTTGATTCTGTATTCTCACGAAAAGTTCCCACAATTCAAGAGTGGTAATTTTACATGCCAGGAATCTGTTTCTTTTGGTTAAGATGTGCTAACACTATTGAACACAATTTGTCATGAAGATGTTTAATGATTGTCCAATGTCTATGTCTCAACCACTAACTATTAAACACACAGATGATCTTGTCAATACTTCTGTATTAAGACTGTTATAAACACCATTATTCTTGTAAAAGTCAGACAAAAAACCCATTAGTGTACGCTGGTCAAATGTATCAATTTGTCTCTGCTTAAAATATTCTCCATGATTTATACAACATCATCAGTGATCAGTGATAGTCTTAATAATGTTCAATTATCTTTTTTTTTTATCAGATGGATTCTGGAGTGACCTTCCGTCAGGTATTTATTAATAAGTTCAGGAAAATAGAAGCTTATTCAATTATATCTCATGTTTTATTGTCATTATTTAATGTTACGCAACCATGTCAAATAAATCATATGTAAAATCAACTACTTGTTATAATAAAGAAACTTAATGTTACTATAAGCGCTAGAGAATACCAAAGGGGCAATCAAAAATGGACAATCCAGAGAAACTGGCAAAATACGGTACACAATATGAAGAAAAACAAAGCAAAAAAACAACACAATATGTATTGGACACCACTATTCTCAAACAAACACATATAACAAAATAAGACATGAGTTCTCCTACAAACAACTGGAGGTAAAGAAGAACCGAACATCGTTTTTATGCGGAAATCGTAACGGACATCACAATATTCTGGATTAGGGATAGGAATAAGGGTGATTTAACGTCACTTTCAACAATTTTTCATCTATATCATGGTGGCCAGTTGTATTGATGGAGGAAACCGGAGTATGTGGAGAACACCACTAACTCACCGCAAGCGACTCACATTTATAGAATGCACTTTGCCACTGGCAGCAATAAAACTTTAGTGGCAATAGGTACTGATCACATGTGCAGATGTAAAGGCTAAAACCGTGCAATCACAGCTACGGTATTTTGAAAAAATCTGCAGCAAAACTGGATGAAAAATAAAAATTCTATATACCTTGCAAATATGTAAAATTTTGGAATTTGTGTTCTCCAAGTAGACCCCTTGTCTACCAAAAAAAACATAAAAATGAACATTTTGCACAAAAAAACACATTAAAATTGGATGTGCCTTAGTTTTACCTAAATTTTTACAAAACTATTGATTGTATTTTAGCATTAAGTGAGCAGTATTTCAGCTATATACACAATGACAACAAGTTCTGACAATAAATCATGACTTTGTAGGTTATAAGGGTGTGCTGGGATGGGTTATGGGGCAGAAATTTAGATTGATCAAGTAAATGCAGAATATAATGTGCAGAGTCAGAAAATTCTCTCCAATAACAGGCCCCCAAAGACTTGCACTCCTAACATACTGTTGCTAAATAAGTGATGCTGCAAGTTGATTTTTATGAGCAAAGGAACCTGACATTCTCCATACACAAGGCTGCGGTGTATATTAGATTTATCTTGCAAGGAGCTAATCTCTGTCTTGACATAAGGGCAGTGTTGTGTATTTTATTTGTCTCGCACCGCTAGCAAACACCACTTTTATATTGGTTGTCCCCCCGCAGTAGCTGCAGAACCGTATGATGTTTTTTATGGCTGCACCTATTAAAAACAATCATCATAACGACCATAAAGGGCTACGGTTTCACAGCTACCCCCGCAGTAGAGAAACTAAATCTTATTTCTATACACAGCCATTGGTACAATAATTAGATAAAAAAAAACATCAAGTATTACATGTATATTGAAGAGAGCCCTTCTGTAGCCTCATGAAAATGTTATTTACTTTTTGTCCTTGAATTTTTCAGCAAAGTGTTTTTTTATACAAGGTCTCAATCACGAATAAATGAGATACAAAAACTTATTTATTATTGAACTCGTTCCAGGACACAATTATTTGCCTTCCTCGTAATTACAATACGAAACAAACTTGATACAAACATTAAGCAATTCTTTCGATCTTGTGATTTTTCATAGTCTGAATATAGTGATTACCAAAATATGAACATTTTCCAATTTCTTGCTCAAATATTTCCGTGTTGAATGTGTTTTGCTTACAGTAAAATAAACACTGTTCGGAAATACATCAAGTTTACAGTTCAAGTGAAGGTATTATCTTGTCTGCTGAACAATGTGCATAGAAAAAAAAGTTCATTTTAACAAATTACGCTTTTAAGGAACAAATCTTCACAGTTGTTGAGAGTTTATTTTAAAATCAGTTTCGCTGAAGTCACTTTAGCATACTAGAAACATCTTGTTTTTATTGTGCAATCAAATAAATGTGTCTTAAATTGAAATAATCTATAATAGAAAAGAGCTACACATAAAATTCTCTCATCTATTAAATAGCTAAAAACCCTGTCAACACAATTAACTATTAGAAATTTGTAAATCTGATTCTATCAAGTGTTTTAATGAAAAATAACACCCAAGGTAATCTATTGTAATTACAATTTAAAAGTTACTTCCACAATTTAAAGATTTTACAAGTGAAAATGTTCAATTTTCAAATGTTTTTAAATCTATTTTTAGTGATTGAATGTGTTAGAGTTAATTAAGCAAGCAAAATTAGTACAATAAGCTTGTCAACTTTTCTATTTAAATGATTCGAGAATTGAACGATTTACAGATGATATATCGATTTTTTTCTTTCATAAAACTCGTTAAGTTTGTCTTTTTTCTTTCCTAATGTCTATTCTTTACGTAATTCAATAACCACCGGGGGGGCAGAAGAACTCAGTCTCCTTTCACAATTTCCTGTTCAACTGCTAAATCCTGTTTTCACTCAAAAATAAATAAGAGCTGTCGGAACAACACCACATCAAGCAACTTCATCAAGCACCACATCAAGCAACTTCAATGCCTGTACCAAGTCAGGGTCATTACGGTTTTCACAGTTTTCCGGTTGTTGACTGATTTTGTCTGTTTATATAATTATGAGTTTTGACTTTCCCTTTGTAAGATTGTTCGGAGTTCGGTAATTTTGTTATTACCTTTATTTGTAAACTGACTGACAAATCAGAAATTAAGCCACCTCTTTATGAAATTTTCAAATAATGCTTAAAACTACTTAATTTTGGTTGGTTGGTTTAATGGTGTTTAATGCCACTTTCAAAAATATTTCAGTTATATCATGGCGGTCAGATTTATTGGTGGAGGAAACCGGAGTACCCGGAGAAAATCACCAACCTGCCGCATGTCACTGACAAACTTTATCACATAATGTTGTACATCTCACTCTGAACTCACAACATCAGTAAATCGAATGACCATATACGGTCATGAGCACGACGGCCCCTTTAATATTGTGCACTGGTTACCAAACAACAAAGCATAATTACAAATATGGGCAAACTTTTTTTAAGGCTTTAGAACTCCATAACAAAGGAAAGTTATCATCAAAAAGGAAAATTCACTATCAGAAAAGAAAAGTAATCTCTTCTGTCATATACATATTGTTAACTTTGTGAGAAGGAAATGTCTAAATCTAAAAATAGAGTGGATCACTGTTATTGTTAGTTTTATTTTAAGTAACTGATTTAGTATGAATTTCTTAAGTTTATAAATAAAAATCAGGATTAGTGACAGCTTAGATATTGTCAAGGCATCAAGTTAATATGTTATAAAGTCAAATGCATTGCTAGCACACACTAGCTGATTTTTTGCTTGTAA
The DNA here is from genome assembly GCA_963680875.1 of Bathymodiolus brooksi. Taxonomy (NCBI): domain Eukaryota; kingdom Metazoa; phylum Mollusca; class Bivalvia; order Mytilida; family Modiolidae; genus Bathymodiolus; species Bathymodiolus brooksi. The sequence continues at coordinate 121,386,713 of OY804576.1, read as the reverse complement.
ACTTTGTTCTCATCACGAATACAACTGAAATACAACTCACTTGACATTAAACAACAATCAACAAATCAATCATTGAATCAAAAATGACCCCTGAGGATACCATCTTATACCAAAAACAAAATAAAATGCTATTTTTATTGACTATAATTTTCACCTTTGACCTAAACAATCCAAATCTGACCATGTCTGATAAAGAACTGAATGAAAAAATTTAAATATAATGTTCAGAAACCAAGTGTTAATGTCTGCCTGCCCGACTGCCCACTCTTCATAAAATCAATAACTGTGTATAACTTTGTCATAAATCGGGTAATAGGTTTTAATTTTAACAATAAACTGGTAATTACAGTAGCATAAAAATAAATTAACAAACAAGAAGAGCACAATGTGTTCCCATTAGAAGTCCAATAATATGACAACATATTATCCGTAAAAAAAAGTCCTAATAGACAAAACATTTCTTTGTTTGCAATCTCACTAGTGAATTGATGCTGATTTTTATTTTTTGACAAAGTAAATGGAATAAAAAGAATCCCCTTTTTCCAGACAGCAAGAAATTAAATCATTACTGAATAAAGTAACTCATTACAATATGGATGTACATCTAATTATAAAAGTACAAACCTTCCCAGTGTCCCCTGGTGCAGGTTGCAATGTAACTGAAGCTGGTGCATTTGGAGGCAACTGAAATTAGAAAAATTAAAATGATAAACATACAGTGAAAATGGTCTAAATCAAACTCATAATTTGCTTGTTATATATATAGGTGTTTAGACACAGGCACTTGTTTCATGAAATTGGCCAGTCCCTATCTCTGCCTTAGTAAAGCAGATGTAGGACCTGTATCATATCATTGCATGAAACAAGAGTCTGCTTCTTTAGACCTGGTAAATTTAAAAAAGTTTTAATCTGGGATTAAAATGTTCAGTTTACATAGTTTTTCAAGTAGAACTGTAGTTCAGTAATTAGTTCAGACACATGATAGAATGATAACATGCATAGTACTGACGGTAGCCCAAAATATTAGATTGTAAAGGCAGCTTTACATATGGTTTGACATTTATAGATAAATGGTTCAGAAAGTTCAACAGCTTGTGAGAAGCTTTTTTTAAATATTTTAGACAATACCCTATAACAGCCTTCTTGAATGTCAATCAGGATTTGTTTTTAAACTATTCATACTGGTAGAGCCTTCCTGCAAAATTACACACAGTATGTAGTCTTAGATCAGTTAAAAAATGGAATCTTTAATAGATTGAAATTTGATCATTTAAATCGCTATGTTTGTTTCTGAGGTGAAGATTAAAATGTAGAATGTTGACAGACAAGTCAAGCTTACCAATAGGAGTATAAACTTGTACATGTTCCTATTGTATGCCTATATATACAGTCAAGCCTGTCTATGTGGTCACCTCTATTAAACAGTCACCTGTATTAAAAGGTCACCTTTTTCTTGTCTTGTCATAGAACATTTCATATGAATTAAACCTCTTTTAAGAGGTCACCTGTCTTATAAGGCCACTTTTCTTTCCTCCCAAAGGTGACCTCTTCAATACAGATTTGACTGTAATATAATATCTAAGCTATATAAAATACCCAAGAACAGTAACAAATTACATACATAACAGTTTACCGGTATTACTTTATACATAAAATATTGTTCAAGTCACATAGTTTGTTTAATTATTCAAGTATGTAATGGGACTTTTCCTGATCGATACATATATAATAACGTAGAAAATTCAGTCTACACAATAGCATTAGGTTTAAACATATCTATAAGATATTTATGACTTGTAAAATGCATATCTTCTTATATAATATTCACATTAAGTAGGTAATGAATTTTTTCAGCAAACAACTATATCACATAAGCAGTCAACTTCATAACCGAAAAGAAATTTCTATGCAAATTGGAGACAATATGTTATCATTGACAATCGTATTGAATTCTATTTTGTATCATCAACGTCACAAAATCAATTCCCCTGCGATAATTCTGTGTTAAGTACAAATACGATTTTTTTTTTGATGAGTTACATCATAACAAGAGTAATATCCGAGACATCGTGATTTTTCCATGAAATATCATTTAATCAGCTTGCCATAAGGTACTATTATTGCATTGTTATGAAACTTTTATGATATCTTCTGTCTTATGTCTGTCATAAACTAACATCGGAAGCTTCATCAAAATACTTGGGAGTGGAACTACATTCAGACATGTCTTGGAGGAGTCATATTGACAAAACTGTTAAAAAGGCGAACAGTACTCTCGGATTTTTAAGAAGAAACCTGAAGGTCAGCAACCAGGATACGAAAACAGCGGCATATAAAACCTTAGTCCGTCCTACAATTGAATACTGCTCATCAGTATGGAGTCCGCACACAAAAGACGCCATAAACAAGATCGAAATGGTCCAGCGAAGAGCGGCTAGGTACGTGACAAATCGCTATAGAAACACCAGCAGCGTAACTTCCATGCTTGGAGATCTAGAATGGGACACACTTGAAACAAGACGAAAGAAAATCCGACTTACTATGATGTACAAGATCATCAACAACTTAATTGACATCAGAGCAGAAGAGTACCTGACCAAACAAGATCTAGCCATTCCTTGAAGTACCAACAGTTCTCAGCATCCACAGATTACTACAAACACAGTTTCTTCCCACAGACCACCAGTATTTGGAATACCTTGCCAGCACCAGTTGCTGAGGCTCCCTGTTTGGTATCTTTCAAACAGGAGCTGTCCACTGCCTCTATCTAAGCTTAGGGTCGTCAAGTTGTAAGTAGTATCTAGTGAGGCTGATAGTGCTGTGCTGGTTGGGTGTATACCCAGTGGCCGCTACGGTAGCCAGAGTGGACTATTGCTGAAGGTATGAACATGCAACTTGACAAACCTTTCGCCTATTCCTCTGACTTTCCTATATACACTTTTTTTTTCTATCTTTCCTACTTTCTCTGTAATTCATACTTTTTCTTAAGGATTGTACAAAATTATTTATTTAAATTAGTGCGCAACCCCCCCGTGCAATAATAGTCAAAAGTGACGGTCAGCACGTACCATGTAGATGTAGTAGATGTAGATAATCAATTTTTTTTTATGAATCGGCAGAAATCAGAAATTAGAAACAGAAAATATTAATCCTGAATAAATTGTAGGAATTATTTAGAAATACACTAGTCAACAAAAGAAACGATACATAGAGAAAAAAAATTGACAAAAATCGTATAATTTAGATTTATATGGGCATAACAAATAAGGCAATATCAACAAAATTTCTCAACATCATTATCAGAACAAATCATGGACAGACAGAAATTGTCATGTAGTATGGAGGTTTGCGGAGTTCAGTAACGTGTGTGACCACCTCTTGCAGCAACGGCAGCTTCGCATCTCCGATGCATAGAACCAATCAATCGTTGGATAAAGGCTTGTGGAATGTTGTTCCACTCGTGCACAAGTGCGTCAAACAGCTCCTGTAGTGTTTCCGGTAGATTTTGACGGTGGCAAACACATCTACCGAGTTCATCCCATAAATGTTCAATTGGTGACAGATCCAGTGATAATGCCGACCAAGGAAGAACACAGATGTGATTCTGGTTAAGAAAGTCTTGACAAACACAAGCCACGTGACATCTTGCATTGTCATGTTGAAAGACATGATCAAAGTTTCGCTGTTGCAGAAAGGGCAGAATGATAGGAATATCGTCTTTGTATTTTACAGCATGCAATGTTCCTTGACAATTTTGAGCTGAGTGCCACCATCATGACAAATTCCAGTCCAGACCATAACACTTCCACCTCCAAAACGGTTTGATTCGTACACACACTGGTCCGTAAAACGTTCCCTATGCCTGCGGTACACACGATAACGTCCATCGTTAAAACGAAGTGAAAATTGGTATTCATCACTAAAAAGGATGTGTTGCCAGGTGTGAAGTGTCCTCAGTCGTTATCATACAGTTCCGGAGGTGAATAAGGTGTAAATGTCTGTCTTGACGTTGTGACGTCACACACAGCCTGCCGTTACAGGGTCTGTCATTCGTCCTACCTGTTTGTTGAAGATGAATAATCAGCCTTGAAATGCTTATTCTAGACACATTAAAGTGGTCGGCAATGGCCTGGTGAGTCCATCCAGCCTGAACCATAACCCACCGCTCGCTCACAGTTATATTGACGGAGCCGTGGCATCAACGTTCTTGTGAAAATGTTAAGAATGGCAAATTGTTTACTATGTTGACAGCACAATTAATGACCGCAGATGATTTAAATGCCTAATTCGATCATCGCAAACTTGATCATGAGATGGAAAAGTGACTTTCCGGAATTTTTCCGCAACGGAACAGGATGTTATTGTTTGTTTTGTGAGGATAAACGTGTTTCACGCAAACATTGACGTAAATGAACAATTGTTTTGGTTTTAACATATAAATATATTTAAAAAAAATCTTTGTATCTTTTCTTTTGTTGACTATTATAGTTTATTTTTAGTTACTTTGAACTGACAGTATAAAGAAGTTACCATTAAACAACACATGGAAAAGGGGCTTCTATTTAATACCAGTAATAGTAAATTAGAAAATTTAATGCTACTTTTTCTAAGATAAACCCAATTCTGTAAATATTAGCAGTAAATGTTTTATAATGGCTACTAGGAATGGTGCAATAATAGAGTGAAGGGTCTAAACCGAACCCTAAATAAAATGGAATCCCATATAAATAGTACTAATACTACTTTCAATGGAATTGTTGAAGAAACATTGGTTCACCAATAGATACAAGTGCTTACTTATCTGACCAGTTTAAATTTAAATTATTTTTTTTTAATAAGCCTAATATTCATAAATCTATATATAAATCAACAAAACAAAAACGTGCACCATTTTATTCGAGCTCAATTTGACTAACAATAATGTTGTAATTGTCTTAGAAAAATCTATTTTAGTAATGTCGCCCATTTTTGTTGGAGACCAACGCTGTCAGACACAAGTTTGAAATTACTCATTTTCATGCAGCGGCACTTTAAATTTAATTAAGCTCATATTGATTATAATAAAGCAGTAATGGTCAATCAAAGAAATTTCTATTTTTAGTAACAGTGGCCACCTTAGCTGCAAGGCAGTGTTGTCTGACACAATTTTGACAGTGAACCAGCCAAAGACCATTCAGGTCCAATTTGGATTCATTTGGATCAATGGTTTCCAAGAAGATTTTATCGTATTTTTTAATCAAAATATAAAACCTAACTAGCATAAAGGAAAAAATTGGTTAATAGAAAAAATTCACATAAAAGACAGAAGATATGTTGAACTTGCAGTTGCAATTTAAACTTGAGCTCTTTTGACTTGAATAAGTGGTATTTCGATATTAAAGAAATTTCTATTTTAGTTAAGGCACCATCTTGGATGAATCTTGATATAAAATCTTAATAAATCTTGATAGAAAGAAAACCATCCAAGGACTCCTGAGTCACAGCCAAATTTAGTTTAATGTTGTACAGCGGTTTCAAGTTGAAGATTTTAATGTGAAAAGTTCATAACCCACGATTTAATATAGGTGTGAAATGTCAAGTGATGATAACACCTCAGAGGATAGGTGAGAAAAACAAGAGAGAAAAATAATGTTTTTGAATAGAAATGTTTTCTATCAATTTTTTTAACTTCTGTTTGTTTTTTGTTTTTTATTTAATGGTGTCAATATGGCGGTCAGTTTTATTGGTGGATGAAACGGAGGACCTGGACATAACCACCGACATGTCGCAAGTCACTGACAAACTTTATCACATAATGCCTGATCGAACTTCAAACTCACATCAGTGGTAATAGGAACTGATTGCATAGGTAGATGTAATCCAACTACCATACGATCACGACACGACATATTTCTGAAATTATCTCAATTAGGGAACTGAACTTTAGCATGTCAATAAGAAAATTATTAAAACGGACTTAAATATGTAAATGGGAATCTTCTTTATTGATTACAATATAGCCGAACTGAGATAAACCAACGAACAATAAATGTTCGGAAAAGACTATATTTAGACGGATAATCTATATCATATTCCATGTATTAAAACCAATTAAGAGTCTTAAATATAGTCTAAAGTTAATTTGTATCAAATTAAAGACTGAATTTAGTCACGAAATAAACCTTTGGCATAATAAGCCCAAATTAGAAATTACTATTACGTCAAGGAACATTTTTAGGACATCTACATTCATTTCAAAGCAGCTTATCATTCCTACACTTATATATTTATACTATAACTAATTGACGAGTTTCATTATCAAAAATATGTCACGAATGACCAAATAACACAGTAACTCACGAATGTGCGCAGTGCATGAGTGAGTTACAACGTTATTTGGTCATGAGTCAATTATTATATAGATAAAAAAAAATGTTTAGAATCAAATTTAATATAAAATGAGTTTAATTGCACTATATTACGTATGTAGCATAGGGGTATACTATAATGTGCAGTGTCTGAAATGAGGGCCAGCCTTTGCTGGCCCGAACAAATTTTTTTGGGCCAGTAAAAAATTAGTCACTGGTCCAAATGGCATAATGGTGGCCCAAACATTATGTGACATTTTTTTTATGAAAAAAAGACATCAGATATCAATATATAAACAATTTTCAGATTAATTGTTTTTTATCAATAACATTAAAATTCATTCTTTCACTAGTCTCACGAGGGTTGGGGGCTCTTCAAGGTAATTTTGGTACAGGTGTGCAGCTGAAATTGCGAAAACACCCCAATGCATATATTGCTATCAAATGAAACCTGAATTTACTTGTTATAACCTTTTTGACAACCTTGACACCATTGGCTAAGGTGGTCTTAAGAAACGATGCTATTCCATCGGATGGAGACAATAAAAGGCTGGTTTGTGTAAGGGGAGATCAATGCCATGAATGATCACATTAAAGACATCCGGAAAAGAGTAGACTAATGCCACTACAAGGACCCCTCTTGCACTCCTCACTTGTTTCAATTCACTATGAAGAAGTGATTTTAAAGTAAAATAACTTCTCAGTTCGGGGTAATGTTAGTTGGTTATTCATTCCAAATACCTTTGTATGTATCTCACTTTGTTGAAATAACAAACGGTGCTGTCATTTTCTGTTATATAAGGGACCGACCATTTAACTTGAAGGGGTGGGGGGGGGGGGGGGGGTTATGGTTTTTTGTTTCATTCAGAATTTTTTTTTTGGACAACACGAGAGTTAGAATATTAATTTTTTTTGTCTGAATCAGATTATTTTTTTTTTCCTCCACCAAAATCAGAATATTTTTTTCAGCAACATTGGGAATCAGAATATTTTTTTAGAAAAAAACCATAACCCCCTTTCAAGTTAAATGGTCGTTCCCTAAACAACTGTTAACTTTTCCTGTTATTTTTTAATTTGTAAACAAAAGTTCTGGTTCCAAAAAAGAAAACCACTCCCAATTGTCATTAAAATGTAGCCGTGTACATGAACTATGAAAAGTTTAAAAGAAGTGACAGGCCAGATCGTTTCTGTAGTTTGACAACTGTCAACGATTTTCTCTCCGTTGTTGGGGAAAAGTTTTTCAATGATTACCTAAGAATTGACACAAAAAGGTTTCCGATTTCTGTAAAATGAAATTCGTACATGTACATTTTGCAGCAGATTGAATGAATAAATTTCCGAAACGTGTAAGATACCAGATTGCAAACATTATAATATAAGTTGACAGAATTCTCTTTATTGTTCACAACTTTCCACTTCGTCCGTGATTTTAAACCATTTTAATAATTAAATCATAAAGAAACAAAAAAACACGTTTCTTTTCTAATATTTAGTGAATACTTGTGTATTACATGAAAACGTGTACGAAACGTGTATTGATTGGCTCGATAAAAATACATAATTGGGGAGAACAGTAAATTACATTAGCTGTGTATTCATTGGCTACAAAATTGTATTTAGACCAATCGCTATGCTCGTAACAAACCATTTTCGACTAGAACATAAGAGTTATCTACCGTTGGAAGTTACAGTAAAATATGTCCGGTTTCGGTAAAACAACAATTTTTAACGGTCTTTTAGGCAATCGCCCAAACGTTTTTTGTTGGGCCAGTGACTACCTAATTTGGAGCAGCTTTTGGTCGCCCGAATAAGATATTAGTCGCATTTGGCGACTGGGCGACCGTCCATTTCAGGCACTGATGTGTATCGCTTCAAAAAAACATGGCGCCACCCACCCACAACAATAAAATAATCAAAATGCTTACCTTGAAATATTATTTTAGTTAAATTTGATCATATTTTACGTTTCAAACTGGAAGTCTTCATATGACATCGACAACGAAATGGCACGAAATATAGCGAGAGTGAAATAAAAATGGTAATTTCACTAGTGAAATTATTGTTTTTATTTAACTCGGAAATCATGGTATTTCATCGATATCTATATAATAAAATAGTATATTCAATTAACTCATGAGATACTACTTTGTGTCTTAATAAGATTTTTTTTTTTTGGCATATTGAGAGTAAATTTATTTACATGACATTCCACACTTTGTTGACAACATATAAACATAAGGCATTCAATTTCATCTGTAAACAATGGCCTTGCAAAATGGGGGTGATGGAGACAAAAAACTTTTTTCATATATGTTGGAACTGACTGTTTTATTAAGATTATTTTCACATTAATTTTGTATTTCTAATAGAAAATTTTAACTACAAAATAAAATTTGAAGAAAAGAGGAAAATCAAAATTTTTGGAGAGAGAGAGAGAGAGATTATTTGAACTCACTAGAGTCTAAAGATTTTTTAAAGAAACTAACTTGTTCAAAATCATGATTTTATTCTCTTTCTTTTGCTACAACAGACCTGTGTGTTTTTTATTTGTCACCATGGCCATTACACGATGAAGGTATAACGTAAGACACGATAATTCATTATGGATTTTCCATTAACAATTTTGATCTTTTATATTTACATGTACAGAAACGTGCAAAAAGTATTAGGTCACTGTAATTTTTTACTATATATTTCATATAAGACCACAATTTTTCAAAACATTATTCCAAAGTAAATTCTTGTTCGATTTTGATGATATTTTTACCAACAGAAGCGAGAATGTACGTAGTTTTCTGTGATTATTTTAAAATAATTTTTTGAAGCACAGATTTTAAATATTCATGATTAAAAAACCAAATTTAAATTATTTGTCTTCAAATGTACTATCACTGTATTGTATTTTTGACATTCAAAATTTAGTTTTGTGTTTAACTTGTGAACTCATAAAATTTATAGATTATAAAATTATGCTAAAATTACAGTGTAAAACTACATTTAATTCTGCCTTTGTTGGTAAAAAAATCATCAAAATCGAACAAGAGTCGACTTAAGAATAATGTTTTTAAAAAATGTGGTTTTATATGAAATATATAGTAAAAAATTACAGTGACCGAATACTTTTTGCACATCTCTGTAATTACAACCAATGACAAGTTTCAAATTGGAGTTCAATTGTATTGATGTTATATGGACACCTTATTTCTTCTATCAATGTAGCATTTCTGATGCCAGACAAGCTCTTTTATGCTCCTATCTCCTATAAGCTAATTGTTTAATAAAATGTCATCATATGGAATTGACTTGATAATCAGCTTGATGGGCTACTCTATAAGACTTCTGGGAGACAGGAATATTATGCTTCAATAATGTATGGAACTGTTGTTTTTTATTTGTCTGAATTTAGTTCAAGACTTCTTTGAGACTGATGCTGTCGCCACTCAATATACCACCAAATCATAGATATTATTTATCCCAAATGTGCAAAGAAAGTCTGTGATTACACAGTACTTCAGTACTTTTATCTTGAAGATTGAAAGAGCTTCCTTTTGTGTGAGAAATTCAATGTCCTTGTCCTCGTTTAGATTTCTCCACTTACAATCAGTAAACAAGATTTAAAATTTAATAAAAAATATTCTGCTGACTTGGCACTTATTCACATATTTCTATTACTCAATCTTTGCAAACTAAATCCCCCCCATCCTTGTTATTCAATGCCACTGTGATTTTTAATCTTCACTCTTTCTGGGTTTCAAACATTGATCACTATACCAGTCTACGTGCTAACCCACTTGCCCGAAGCCCTTGCAAATTATAAAAGAATTTGCTTGGATAAATAGAACAATTTTCTAAATTTGGCTTTTGGGCAAGTAGGTGAAAAAAATTAAGGCAAAGACTGCTATACTACTGGTAATTGGAACCCTACCTAAATCACAGCCAGTCAAAAGGAATAGAATAAGACACTGATGGGTGTGCTAATTGCATCCTTTGGAAGCAGGAAAGGACATCCAACTGTCATGTGAATAACAAATAAATATATTCCTGTGTCTTAGTAATATATAGTCAATGTCTCAATCTCTCCTCAAGACAGTTACAACAAAGATTTGTCTGTTTTTTATCTAAAAATAGACAAATCTAATCAGAGTACAAATTGGTCACATGATGAAGACAGGCGTTTGTACTAATGGTCTGTAATGTGACCAAATTGTTCAGAACCAATAACGGTCTGATGTTGACAATTAATTCTTTTCCCTATTACATGTACTACCGTACTCGATCCTTAAGAGACAAAAAAATACACACAATCATATATTGATTTTGCCGACAAAATACAGTCCAGCTGCTTATATCCACCCTTGCCAAACCTCTTACTGAATAAGGTGTGTAAATATAAAACAAATAATCTAGGAAAAACGACCCTTGGGAAAGATAACTTGTGTAAACAAATTCAGCTTCATTTCTTATATTTACTTTTAATAACAGTATGTTTTAGACTAATGGAATATTGATGTATCTTCTAGGTACTTCAATTAAGGTCATAATTCTCTGACAAGGAACCGTCTTGGTCGTGATCGTATCGTATTTGGATTTATAGCTACCTATGCAATCAGTGCCTATCACCACTAGTGAGTTTGAATTCCGCTAATGGCGTGGTGTACTCAGTACAATTTATGTGATGAAGTTTGTCAGTGACTTGCCACAGGTCAGTGGTTTAGTCCAGATACTCCGGTTTCCTCCACCAATAAAACTGACTGCCACGATATAACTGAAATATTGTTGAAAGTGGCATAAAACACCATAAACCAAACCATAATTCCCCACAAAATTTAGCCTTTATATTACTATTACTGAATCTTTTATTGCTTTTGTTCTCTTATTCCATTGCTGAACAGACCTTGTTAAACAACATTATTAAGAAAAAACTGGTGGAACACACTAATATGGGTCACGGGTCACTGTAATCGGGCGGCTGTATCGAGAAACAGATACGGTGTTGAAAAAACTGTTGATACTCATAAAATATTGATAAATGCAATAAAATTTTATGTTTGTCTTCAAGAAATATGATAGACAAAACCATGTGTGAAGTTCTATGACGAAATATCTCCGATTTCTATGTAAATTTACGAGTTGAAGTTGCAGCTGTATCGAGAAACAGATACGGTGTTGAAAAAACTGTTGATACTCATAAAATATTGATAAATGCAATACAATTCTATGTTTGTCTTCAAGAAATATGATAGACAAAACCATGTGTGAAGTTTTATGACGATATATCTCCGATTTCTATGTAAATTTACGAGTTGAAGTGGGCAAACACCCACAGGTAATTTTAGCGATTTATTTTTATCTTGGACAAGAATAATGAGCGTCCTGATTGGATGACCGATTTAAAACACACTGACTCCGCATGGTAAAAAGATGCATGTAAAAGAAATCTATGTTATATTTATTCATTTGTTTGATTCTGGAATATTGTTGATCATTGATTTAAACAAGAAAAAAGGGGGGGGGGGGATTTTATTTGTGAATTTTACTGTTAAATAAATGTTACGTTTCGACAGTTTAAAGAGAAAAATAAAAATCTGTTGCGACTAAAGCTTAAATCAGCGTTAAAAAGTGAACAAATATCAGTGGTTTTGTAAATGAGATTTATTTTAAATAGAAAATCTGAATTTATTATTTATTAATTTATTATTAATGATACAATTTTATATCCCTTGGGAGGGGGAGGGGGGCTACGATGAAAATTTGAAATAAAAACACAGGACCGGACTTTAAGCAAAAATAATAATCCAGGATTAATTTTTTATTAAAAAAAATCCAGGACCCCTGTGTCCATGAATTTTTTTTTTTTTAAAGTTAATAATATGAAATATTGACATCCACACTTGCCTTTTGGACAGCACATTTCTGTGTCCACACTTGTGTACATAATATAAAAATTAGCTAGGCATGTAAAAATTTACAGGATATAGTTGCAAAGCGGCATGATCTTGTAGGCATGTTCATAATCCATAATTTAATAGTCAATAGTTCAGCCGTAATCCTGATTTTATTAGTCATAATTCCACCAAAATCTTGACTTTGATAGTCCTTCTTGGTTTTCAAGGATGGGATGGGTGTTCGCTTACCCTAACCCCTTTGCATATGGGTGTGACATGTCATGTATGAGGTAATCAGCCTTTACACTATTAAGTATAAAACAATTCAGAGCTATTTTCAAATATAACAAAACTTTAAATCAGATCAAGAAGCCAAAATGATTTTCAGAACTTTTCAACTTAAAATTGTTCGTGAATACATTAACTGAACAGTGACCATAACATAAGTTCATCTATCTTTAAACTTGTAGAATTAATAACACTAAAATGTATGCTCCCTTGAGGGCTCATGTTTCATTTACGTTATTTGTGATTGTTTTCGTATAATGGTGGCCAACACATATTGTGTCTGTGTTTGTCTTCGTCTATGTTGCCATTTTCTCTGGTTTGTCCATTTTTGATTGCCTCTTCGGTGTTCTCTACCGTTTATTTCATATAAAATTATATCATACAGTAATATTTGATTTGTATTTGATACTGACAGTCGAATGTTAATTTTTTATCAAACATATTTCCTGTAATTCCATTACTAATGCATGGCTATACTATCATCATTATGTATGGTCTATTGTATACTGATGATAGATAAAAAAAACCAAAAACTTTTAAGTAATATGAAAGGCAAATATCGTGGAATTTTTGGATTAAATAATTTCACTTAATATGTCACTTAATTTTAACTTTAAAAATCTGCTCAAAAGCAGATTTTAAGAGCAAATCGCAAAATATTTGACAGCAGATAATTCTGTTTTCCAGTACAGTAATGCAAATGATATGCGCGTGACACAAGATTTGAACTCTTTCGGGGAGATTATCACTCATGCGCAATGTTCAGTTGATGGGAAAAAAAAATATATATATTACGTGTGTACCACATAAGAATAATTGCAAAAAAAAATTGGTTCACACGACATGAAACAAACAGATTCCTCAATAATCATTGTCAGGAATGTGTGCGTGCCTACCTCAGCATCCATGATTGTTTATCTTTTCTTCACGAGGTCATGATCAGCAATCATCAGACCAAAACTTTTCTTCACGAGGTCATGATCGGCAATCATCGGAACAAAACAACCAAAAGTTAATCAGTCTCCACAACAATGGCGAGGATGATAAACATGCACACGGATTTGCCGATTTCTTGTTGTTGGAAACATATTTCGACTTCAAACATGCATGAATAGCTTAGTAAAGGTACCGCCGTATTCCAAATTGAATTTTCAGGGAAAAATTTTCTTCACCCAAAACTGGTGTAATATTACTTTAACATCAAGGTGTCGATATTTGATATACCAACTTTTTTCTTTACCATCATATTTATTTCTAGTCGTAAAAAATGAAATTTGTTACTCTAAATCCTCTAATCTTTCAAAATATGTTTTTCAACTGAGTTACCATAGTTACTTGATAGTTTTTTTTTGGGGGGGTGGGGGTTGGAAAGATTAAGCTGGCTCCTGAATGATTAGATCAAATTTCTTCTCACTGATCTGTTATTATTGTTGATATATGATCAAAAGCACTTAGTTTTGACTTCTACAAAATTAGGTTAAAAATAATAATAGAGAATCGAGTATTGATTTTTTCATTGTCACATTTTTGTCTGCAGAATAATATTATACAAATCTTCATTGGATGTAGCACCACAAACGATAAAAGTTTACACATCAAGAATTAATGTTCCGTTTTATATATTTGCATGTGAGGATTATTGGCAAGTCAAATATGCTTTATCATTTGAATACAGAAAAAAGGGTGATTTTTTTTCTTCTTTTGAGAATGGAATTATAACAAGAGGCTCATATGAGTCTGTATTGCTAACCTGGTAAAGAAAGGGCTGTCGTGTTCCTGATCACATGGTAGTTGGATTTACAACTACCTATGCAATCAGTGCCTAGCATCATTAACGTTGTGAGCTCAAATCCCGCTCAGGCGAGGTATACTCGGTAAAACATTATGTGATAAAGTTTGTCAGCGACTTCTGGCAGGTATGTAGTTTTCTTCGTGTACTTCGGTTTCCTCCACCAATAAAACTGACCACTACGATATTATAATTGAAATATTGTTGAAAGTGGCGTTAAACAGTATAAACCCCCCCCCCCCCCCCCAAAAAACATTTGTACAAATCTGAGTCTCCTCTTCCCAAATTTCATCCCTGCCAAATTTGGTTCCATTTGGTTGAGCAGTTTTGTAGAAGAAAATTTAAAATATGCACAATTTTACCATGGACAGTTAGACAGACGCCATTATTTACTACACGTTGGCTAAAAACATTAATGAAATTTGGATACATTTGACCTTCAAATACAGGTGATTTATAAAAAAAGTATTATATTTTTTTTTATATATCTTTTTAATGACGACACAATAATATCTATTATTAAGCTACAAGCGTGATACCATATTATTATAACATAATATTGTTGATTTCTGACATGACATTATATTAACATCACAAGACAAATCATTGATAAACAGACTATTGCTGTTATGTTTTACTAGAAATGTACTTCTCATTGTATCTCACATCTCAGGCTTCACCTTTGATGTGGTATTGCTCTTAGAAATCCATTCTGCCAAACAAATCAACAATAGGGAGTGGATGTAGTCGAGTGGTCTAGGGTGCTGGACGTAAGGCTAAGCGAATGGTGCTGCAGTGTAACAATGGTGTGGGTTCAAATCCCGTCGAGGGAAGAACAAAAATTTGACAGCTCTAAAATCTAATTCTAACACTGTTTGGTTTAATTTTCAGACGTATATATATATATATATATATATATACAATGTATATACAAACGTACAGTCAAACCTGTATTAATAGGTCACCTCTTGGACAAAAAAGGTGGCCTTATAAGACAGGTGACCTCTTGAAAGAGGTTTAATTCATATGCAATTTACTATGACAGGACAAGAAAAATGTGACCTTTTAATACAGGTGACTGCTTAATAGAGGTGACAACATGGAGAGGTTTGACTGTATATATCTTATTAATAGGATTTACCAAAACAAATTCTCTCTATTACCTCAAAAAAGAAAGGATAAGCATTTGGCCCAAGTTTCTTGATCAGTCTTTCCTGAAGTCTTGTTAATGGTCTCTGCTGGTCTTTGACTGGTGGATAAACTTGCATGGAAGCCAAAAAAAGGTCCTTTCTAAATGTAAGTCCCAGGACATCAAGGTCCTCCCTGCCATAACGGAAAGCTGCCAATACATGTGCAAAAACTTTTCTTTCTTTTAAGTAATCTGGATCAACAAGCACCACACCATCTGTAAACAACAAAATAAAATATGTTCAATTTTCAAAGAATTGTGACCATGACTATATAAAGAATTGTGACCTTGACCATTCAAAGGATTGTGACCTTGACCATTCAAAGAATTATGACCTTGAACATTCAAAGAATTGTGACCTTGAACATTCAAAGAATTATGACATTGTCGAATAAAAAATAATGACCATAACCTTTCAAAGAATTATGACCTTAATTGACCATTCAAAAAATATAACCTTGACCTTTTAAAGAATTATGAATTGATCCATAAATAAAATATGACCCCATATAAATAAGCAAAAAATAAGAATTTGCCAACAAGTAGTATTCATAAATGTAGATTTTGTTCAAACACAAAACATGTTCATCCAAAAAGATCGTGAAATATCATTCTATTTTTGATATCATTAATAATGTTAAAATATTTAATTGTTCACGACAGCAGAAGATTACAATAGTTACTCCATATACTCAGTTTCATGATGTGATTATTTATTTTTAATCAAATGAAATCTATGCAATAAAACAATTTACTATTTCATGCAATATCTCATCAATTCTATAAATTCATTATAAATAAATGGATTAAAAAGCAGGCTATACTGAAAATGGATATATAATTTGTCTATTACAACTACAGTCGGATAAGCCTCCTTCCAGCTATTAATTCCCACTTCTTACATAATAGATTCTCCTGAATGGAGACATGATTATTTTACAGGAAAAATATGTTAAAGTAATAATTTTTTGATTAGAATAACAAAAAATCCAAATATCTTTTAAACTATAGATTTTTGAACAGCAAAATAAACGAGAGTTTTATTTAGAATTAGGAATGCTAACTAAAAATGTTACAGTAATGCTTCTTATTGTTTTGGCTGAGGCTGCACGCCGATTAAATTTTGTATTTTAGTCCTATTTTGTTGTCATTTTTCGGGTGGGAGTAGATGTACTTTATAGAAGAGCCATCCGTACGTCAGGTATCTTACCTGTAAAATCTTTCTCTCAGCCACGTGTACTTTAGACGAACCTGACAAGCATTTCTCTCATAAATTATTGTTATATTTTGCATTTTTTGTAAAATGGGTAAAAAGTCTTGACTTATCTCCGAAATGCCAAAAGTTTGTAAAAAAGTTGTTTGCCTTTTTTAGTAAGGAAAAGGCAACGAAGAAGCCAATTGTCTCATTTGATAGGGTATATCAAGAGACATCTAAAGCTTTGGGTGTGTCTTACACTTCAGTGCACCGTATTATGAATGGTAAGAGGCCTTGTAAGTCAAATAGACCCAAAGAAAGAGCTAAAATTTTGGTCGACATTGATCATTGTGTTATTAAAAGAACAATCCACGGAAAATTGCTCAGACTGTCTCAATAATACATAAGGAAATAAAAGATTCTATTAAAATATCAAAGTCTAAACTTACTCTAACTCTCATTGATCTTGGATATACTTATAAAAAAAATAGGTGATAATCGAAGAGTTCTGTACGATCAAGTGTCTATTATCAATGATAGGTGTAATTTTCTGAGAAAGATCAAATCTTTTAGGGAAGCAGGGTATGATATCGTGTACATGGATGAAACATGGGTTAACCAAAATCACTGCACAGATTATATGTGGCTTCTGAATGATGGGTCTGATGCTCCAAAAATACCCTCTGGTAAAGGTAAACGTTTGATTGTTTTGCATGCAGGTACGCGAAGTGAGGGTTTGATTGACGGCTGCGATTTAGTGTTTCTGGCCAAATCAAAGGATGGTGACTATCACCAGGAGATGAATAGTGTTGTCTTTCTTGAGTGGTTTGAAAATCAATTGATGCCTGCTCTGAAAAATCCTAGCTTGGTTGTGTTAGATAATGCAAGGTATCACAATGTTAAAACAGAAGATAAGGTGTGCCCAAATTTTAGTCAGAAAAAAGCTGTTCTCCAAAACTATCTTACACAACACAACATTCCTTTTTCTACTACTGATACCATAAATGTATTATATGAAAAAATAAAACAAAAAAATACCCCAGTAGTTTATAAAACAGATAAAATTGTTAATTTACACGAACATGAAGTATTAAGAACCCCCGTTCGACACTGTGAACTTAACCCGATAGAATTAATATGGACACAAGTCAAAGGTTTCGTGGCTAAAAACAATACCACCTTCTGATTAAAAGATGCTAAAGAACTCACGTACGCCACTTTCGGAAAAATTACAAAAGATGTGTGGACAAAAGCAGAAGACCATGTGGTCAAAATTGAAAAAGAATACTGCAAAGAAAACTGTATAGATAGAAGTGTCATAGAACCAATTATCATTGATTTTTGTGATGATGACACAGGTTGAAGTATAATCATATTAAGTATAATAGACAGAGAAAAAATGTAAAAATCGAATAAATGTCACGTTAAAGCCAATGCCGAAAATATTTGGAACATGTGTCTGCCAATTCATTAAGGTTTAAGAACAGTTGTAACTGTTGAAACTATCTGGGGTCAGAAGAATTATTTAACTTATATTGATTATAACACATAAATAATACACAAAACAACTTGACACAAAAAAAAAGAAGATAAACAGGGACAGTTTATAATCCAACCGAAAACCAAACACAAAACGGGTCTCGTATTCATGAAAAGTCAAAACAAACAATCACAAAGGTCGAAACTTCGGATTCCTGTTTTGGATAAGCATTTCGAAGAGGAATAGGTTAAATATATATTTCCAAACTTTTAGCTCACGTTTGAGTTGAAAGATATAACTTGTTTTAGTAGAATAGTTACATAAAACAATTGCAAGTATCAATGATTCATCAATAATTTTTGCAGTTTTTAGGTATTTTTTACCAATGTTAAGTTGAAGGTTTGGTAAAAAATAGCTAAAAAAATGACAGTGCTCAATGTCATAATCTACCCCTCCCCCCCCCCCCAAAAAAAAATCAATCCTCCAATTGAACTCTGAGGTTCTATAATTTAAAAATGTACTAATTTTACGAGCATTTTTTAATTAGGAAGTTGCACAATCTCAAAACTCATTTTTTGTTCCGTTTCTTACATGTATATAAATTAAAAAAGTCATACAGAATCGAACAAAATGACAATGAAATATTCTTCATATTATATGATATATGAAGACTTCATTTTTTCACTATTAAAGGCATAATAAATATTTAGTGAAAAAATAAAAATAATGAAAAATGTCCCAGTCCAAGCAATTTTTACAGGTGAAATATTTTTAAGTTAAAAATCAATGAACTGAATAGTGTGTGTAGGAGATGGTGACGGGTTCTACGGAGAACAATGGAATCTTTCGGGTGACCGTCGAGTGTCTATTGTCCTCAGGGATTTAAACCAACGGCCGCAGGCTGTTCTCTTTTATAGACTTATTCCCTCCATATTTCATAAAACTTTGTCAAAACATACACTCAAAAACTCCTTTAAAATACGATTTTTCTATGAGCAGGGCCAAATACGTTCACTTTCTGGTCTGCAAACTTCCAAATTAAATTAGCACCCTTGATTCTCTACACAGCTCTCGTTTACACTTCTACTTAAAATCTAGTTTAAAAGATATTTCAAATTTTCGTTATTCTAATCAAAAAATTATTACTTTAGTTTTCACACTGTAGTTTAATTAACGCAAAGGCACTGAAAATGCTTCTGTTGACAGTCTAGTTCTTTAAAGTGTTCATTTCAGCATGACTTGTTGATATTAATCTACACTTTATCCAACTCAAGGAATATCTTTGACAATAGTCAAAAAGCTATGAAGCACATACTTGGATAACTAATGGAATATGTATGTAATCATTGAATAAACATGCAAGATTCTCTCATCTTTAAATTCCAGAGTTTAGCTTTTACTTTCTCAAGAAGTAATTTGCATGACATATATATTCTGAACCAGAAAAAGAATTAAGCCACTGAAAAATTATTATATTTCGTGTGATGTATTCTGAACTAATAAAGGAATTAAGTCAAGAAAAATGTTTATTTTTTAATGTGACATGGTCTGAACTAAGAAAAGAAGTAAGGCACTGAAAAATTATTATTTTTAAGTGAGACATGCATGTTCTAGACTAAGAAAAGAATTAAGGCACTGAATATTTCATCAGCAACTTTAGAGACATGTTCTAAACTGAGGAAAGAGTCAAGGCATAAAATACATATAGTTTTTTTTGTGTGTGACATATTCTGAACTACGAACCACATTGGTTTTGTAATGGTTAGTGTGTTCACATCGATTGTGGTAGATTATTGGTCAAAGCCCAGGTTAGGTGAAACCAACACTAAAAAACTATTCGCTGCCTCTCTGCTAAGCACACAGCATTAAGGAGTAAGAGCAAAGACTGGTTGGCACAGAATCAGGATAATGTGTCAGAGTGAAACGACATTTCCACTAGCGGACTGTTGTCTCAGTGAACTTGCATTATAAAAATCCAACCAAGCGTGTTGGTCTAGTACAAAGTGGATATCATCATCAATTTTTAAATTATATCACACGTGGTTGGCGAGGTGTACCTGATACAATATTATATGATAGTGTTGGTCAGTGTCTTGCGATAGGTCGGTGAGTTTCCCCTGTATTATGGCTTCCTCCATCAATAAAACTGATTGCTATGATATAACTGAAATATTGTTGAAAGTGGTGTTAAACACCATAACCCTAACCCTATAAATCACAGGTAAAAATACTTAAATGGTCTAAAGAAAAAAAATTATGAAAAACTATGCTTTACAGATCCTTTGAGTCTTCTCTATGTACTGTTATGTAGACCATTATTTTGTCTTTCCGCCTTTTCTCTTTTTGTCATTGGATTGTCTGCCCTTATTTTCAATTTATGACTTCTGATTACCCTTTCAAACTTTTCTTTTAAAGTTTGTGCTTTACTAACCTATAGGATCTATATGTGTTATGTGGTCTATAAAATCTCTTTTTCCCAGGTAGGCTGTGATCTGAAATATCAAGATAATATTTTAATGTAATTTAACATTAGTTATTAAAATATCTTCAAATTCTAATGTACAATTTCTGAATAATTTATTTTATCCCCCATTATCATCATAATCATATCTATATATAGATGAAAATCTGAGCAGATCAATAAACTGAAACATATACAAGACCTGCATTAAGAGTTAATCTTTGTTACAATGGTACCAGAAACTAAATTGAAAACAAAAATCTGTGTTCCGACGTCATACATGTATGTGGTGGTCTTCTTTTGTGTACAATGAGTTAAGATGAGAGGTGGTTAAACTTTATTCTTTTCATAATATCATTGGCTAACTTTAAATAAGAAGCACTATATAGCTTGGTATATTATATATTTAGTTTTTTGACATTGCATGTGAATATCATATTTAGGTAACTTTCTACATTTTTATATCAAACCTATAAATATTCTTTATTCCTGCCATTTTTCCCTATAAAGTTCATGAACCATTGGTCAGAAAATAAATGGTCAAGTTTTGTCCAATGTAATGTTTTTTTGCTTTGTTTTTTTTTATTGTGCTTAAATATAACTATGATGAAATTGACTAACCAGAAACAAGAATTGCCTATGACGGCCATGTTTGTAAACGTATTGGGACAAAAAGAGCATTCTTTATAGAGGACCTTCAATAGATGCTTCCTACCAAGTTTTGGTTCATTTGACTCAGCGGTTTCAGAGGAAATCATTAAAATGTGAAAAGTTAACAGACGAGGTGAGCTAAAACAGACAACAGGACAAAGATTTACAAAACACTACACAGAAAATCAAATATTGAGCAATATTGACCCCACAAAAAATAGGGATTATGTACTCAGGTGCTCCAGATCAGAAGGCAAATCTTGCTCCACTCGTGACACCCGTCATGTTACTGTGTAATAACTCAAACATATCAATTAAGTTCTCTTTACCATTTTTGAGCCATTCAGCAACTTATTGACAATAAAAGGAAACACAACCCACTTCTATGGCACACGTCAAACTTCCTAAGACAGAAATGACAACAACAGCAATACAAAGAAGCAATTCAGTATATGGGGGGGGGGCGGTTATGGTACTTAACACCACTTTTAACAATATTTCAGTTCCATTGTGATGGCCAGTTTTATTGGCGGAAGAAACCAGTGTACATGGAGAAAACCACTGTCCTGACGCAAGTCCCTGACAAACTTTACCACATAAGAATTATAAGGATTAAACGGTACCTGCAGTTTGTGAGTGTATCAGCACCGTTTACACATACATGAACTCCTCAAAAGAAGCGTTTAATCCTATAATGACATGTATTGGTATAAGAATATGTGACTGATCTATATGGCTCTAATGTGTGTAATCTCTTACATGGAGTGTGGCATTTACATCTCAACCTCAGTTATTCTCTTCCCATAATGAATTTCTATTAAATATTTGTTAATACCATCAAATGAATGTCAACTAGTTAAGGATTCATTTTTCTGTGAAAATTAGATTTGTGCAATAATCAGAACATAAGGCTCTAGAGTTTTTTGTGCAGAAATAATAAAAGTAACATTATATTTTTAAGAAAATTAGATTTTCACAATAATCAGATCTAAAGTCTCCAGAGTTTCTGTGCGAAAAATATTAGTAACAATATATTTTGTTCTATATATTATGAAAAGAAAGATCAAACATGTACATGTACAGTGTCAGATTGTCAACAATTTCAACAATATCAACAATGAAACAATCATCTCTCCCCTCAAGCCATTGAACACAGAAGAAAGACCATTACATATGATATATGTCAGAATATTCTGTTTTATCTTCAGATAGTTAGGGGTTATGGGTTATGGTGTTTAGTGCCACTTTCAACAATATTTCAGTTATATCGTGGTGGTCACGTTTATTGGTGGAGGAAACTGGAGTATCCGGAGAAAACCAACGATCTGCTGCAAGTCACTGACAAACTTTATTTCAGATAGCTAGGAGCCAAAGGAAATGCTCCTGATTTAAAATTGGGCATCACAGTGTACTAGTACTAATAAAGCTAATTTTAGGCAACTGTAAATTTAAGTTGATGTAAAACATGTCACTTAATGTCACCTACAACTTAAGGTTGATTTTTTTTCCCATACACTTGAGGTTTTAAGTATCTCCTTCAAAACTCTTGAGGGTAAACAACGTTTAAAAAAAAAACTTATGGAGCCCCAGTTAGGTAAAGAAATTCCAAACTCTTGGGGGTAAAAAAAAGGGGAAACCTTCTGAAGCCCCAGTTAGGTAAAGAAGTTCCAAACTCTTGGGGGTAAAAAAAGGGAAAAAAACCTTTTACACTTGAGGTTATAAGTACCTCCTTCAAAACTCTTGAGGGTAAAAAAGGTTAAAAAAAACCTTATGGAGCCCCAGTTAAGTAAAGAAGTTCCAAACTCTTGGGGGTAAATAAAAAAAAAAAGCCTTACAGAGCCCCAATTAGGTAAAGAAGTTCCAAATTCTTGGGGGTAAAAACTTCTGGAGTCCCAGTTAGGTAAATAAGTTCCAAACTCTTGGGGGTAAAAAAAGGGAAAAAACCTTATGGAGCCCCAGTTAGGTAAAGAAGTTCCAATCAATAAGGATTAAGTATTGACAAAAGTAATCTTAAATTATAAAAACACAATCAAGGTAAAAATGAAAATCTTCTTCCAATTATTCCTTCTGATAAAAATCTGTTTCACCAGGTTGTTAATGTGACAGGCTTAATCATTATCATAATAAATATAGATATATATAGATGAGAGAAAGTCATGTATCTTTCACCTTGGAAATATAAATCTATCTAAAATTATATAGAGAAAATTAGAAATAGCAAAATATAGGGTAGTATGGATGAAGTATGATAGATTATAGCAGTAGCAGAATTGCATGAATGAACTTCAGGATGTTATCAACCTTCTTGTATTAATAGCAGGTATAGTGGGGATCTGTTATCAACCTTCTTGTATTAATAGCATGATATAGTACAGTGGTAGGATCTGGTACTGTATAAGTATAGAGATTTCAGTATCACCATGTCAACCTTGATGTAACGTCTACGTGGTCATTCCACTATAAGCTAACACTTTGAAGCACAAACCTTTTTTTTCTTGAATGATTCCTATATACAATTTCAGAGGGCTAATGAGTTTGTAATTCTATGAAAGTATACATGTATACAGTTGATGTTTTTCGATTTTTTTTTAAGTTTCTTGTTTCTTGTTAAAGGAAATTAAAGGATTTTATAGGAACTTGACACCCTGCTACTGAAATTTTGAAAACTAGAATATCTAAATGAGATATAATTTGTGTTTACAAATGTATATCAAATCATATGAAGCCATTATTTTTTACAACAGTATAGTTTTTTTTTAAATTAAAAAAAATTAGAAAACTGTAGAATAATTTCTTAATATTATTTTGTGATTGAAATGAAGAGTAATATTTTAATCAAAAATTAATTTGACTTTTTTTAAAATTTGAATAGCAAACATATCTTTATTTCTTATTTATATTTATAAACCTTTCTAAATTATTTTTTAATCAATTCTATTAAAAACATATACATTATACAATGTATATTATACAAATATAGCCTTCCATTGAGGTCAATACATGGATTTATAGACCAAAAAATATATAGACCGAGGACGAAGGTCTATATATTTTTTGGTCTATAAATCCATGTATTGACCGAAATGGTAGGCTATAATTGTTTTATCAATTTTCAATATTATTTTATGAATTATTATTTAACCACATATCATTCCAAAAGATTGAAAATACTAAGTAAACCTTTATTTATATAGGGAATCTCAGCAAATCCAAATTTAAGAAAAAATAACAGATTCATGATATACAAATTTAGAAATTTTATGAAATTTTTTGAAAATTTTGAACTTTTTTGAAAATTTAGATTTTTTTGAAATTTTGACCCCCCTACCCATGGTATTTCGACCCCTCTACCCATGATATTTTAACCCCCCTACCCATGGTATATCGAACCCCTACCCATGGTATTTTGACCCTCCTAACCATGGTATATTAAACCCCCTACCCATGGTATATCCAACCCCTATTCATGGTATATTGACCCCCTTACACATGGTATTTTTACCCCTCTATGCATGATATATCAAACCCTCTCTTATGATATTATGAACCCCTCTCTTTTGGTAGAAATGAGGGAGGTAAATTTACCATACAATGACAAAAAAGCGACCCCGGGGTCAATATATCATATGAAAATTGACCCTGGGGTCAATATACCATGGGGGTCAAAATACCAAATGACACCGGTGATGTTAAAATGTAAGAAAGACAAAACTGTCAAAAATATTTGATAGCACACAACCAAAAACAACAAATTAAAAGAAAACGTGTATACAAAATGAGGGAAAGGACGATTCCTAAAAAGTATGTAAAACTCAATAAAACATATAAACAAAAATATTTACAACCAGCAGATTCTATTATCTCAGCTAGTCCTCGGCAATCTATATTTACATGCATCCATTGATTCTGCTATTGTTTTATCCGTATTTATGTCGTGGGTTGTCATTGTCATGGTCGCGGCCGTGATCATATGGTAGTAGGATTTACATCCAATCAATGTTTATCTCCTCTTAAGTTGTTAGTTTGATTGCCGCACATGATGACCTATACTCTATACAACATTATTTGATAATGTTTGTGGTTTTCTCTGGATACTCTACCAATAAAACTGACTGCCATGATATAACTGAAATAGTGTAGCTGGTGCATGTGGTGTTAAAGACCCAAAACCATAATCCATGTTGACACTGGTATAATTGTTGACAATCACTGTTTAACCTTTTCTGTGAGTGCCACTAGTGGAGCAGGAGCTGCTAATCCTTCCAGAGCACCTGAGTTCACCCCCAGTTTTCAGTAGGGTTCATGTTTCTCAATCTTTAGATTTCTTTGCAGTGTTCTGCAGAATGTTGCATTTGTATGCTCTTTCGTCCTTTTTCTTTTGGCCGTTGTGTTGTCTGTCCTTCTTTGATTTATGGATTCTGATTACCCCTTTGGTTTCTTCAAACTCTTCTTATGTCATATGTTGAGTCAATTTTGCTACAGTATATGTGGTCCATTTGAGTTGAAACAAGTCTTTTTTTAATGTTTGCTGACATTGTGTGACTACTGAAAATCTAGCTAATCTGTATATGAAGAGAGGAAGGTAGGGACGCTATTTTCCTGGTTCGAGTAAGTCATTGTACAGCACAAACAAAAAAACATTCAGAAATCTATGGTAATCGCTGACAATTAAGTTCGTCATAATGACAATTTTTTTCACTACACTTTGCCAAACAGCGTTAAAGTAATGCTTTAAAATAAACCCCATGCCTTTGTTGAAATTTGTTGAAAATATTGGTATTTTTCATTTTTTTCGCTACGTGTTGCCAAAAAGTGTTACAGTAATGCTATAAAATAAATCTCATGCCTTTGTGAATTGTTATTTGTTTTGTAGTAAATATCGATTTGTGACAGTCCTATGAAGCATACTTTGGTTAAAATGACACATGAATTAAGATCAGGAAATTTCTGATGAAGAAGCCATGCTGCAGCATATCCTCAATATAATCCTTTAATAACTATTGGCCACGCCATTAAATCTTCAGTAATCAGATGATGGAACATCTATAATTATTATCTTGATATTCCATAAATACAGTGAAACCTGTCTATAATACCATACACTTGTTTGTTGGTAATAGACAGGTCAAATTTACAAATATTTCATGTTTATTCAGTGTTCAATTTAGACAGGTACAGTCCTCTGAATCAAATTCTTTAATTTATTTTTATATAGTTCTAAATAAAAACTGAAAAATTAACTGGTTTTACTGGTCTTGGGCTGGCGGACCTGTGCTCATCCTGAGGACTGCAGGTGCATGGATATCAATACATAGGAATCATAAGTTGTAACTTATGATGGTGCAATAGTGTAACTGGATTCCATTATGAAAAGAAAGCTTAAACAGTGATGGTCAACTATTCCCCAACGTCAACAAATCGAACATTCACCTCTCACCTCAAACGGTTGAACACAAAAAACAACATTACACATTTAAATCTTTATTAATTAGGCTATCTGTGACCTACATTGTAATTTTCAAATTACTTAACACATCTTTTCTGGGGTAATTTACCACAAAAACATTTCCAATTTACTGATTAAATTGAAAAATAACCAGCAATAAAACGAGATAATTAATCTTTTGTTATTTGGTTTTATGCCATGAAGATTGTGCAACATAAAAATTTTACAAGAATTCGAAGGAAAATGCAAAATTCTTTAAATTTCAGCAATTAACCTTACATAAAAATAATTAATTGGGGGAAATCAATTAAAATCATTTCTGTTTTTTAATAAGAATATTTAAGTCGTTTTAGAGAACTAATAAAGTCATATACAATCTTAACCGATCTTAAATATTAACATGTTTTTTAGGATGTATGTATTCAGATGGTATTTATAAAGTTGGTTACATCCACACAGCAGATGAAATTATATTAAGATTATATGGTTAAAGGGGAATTTGCTGTAGTGCCTACCGACTAAAATTTGTTGGTGGAGCTTATCACCAAAAATCCCCGTTGATATGAACAGCATATTTATGAAACTGTATGTCACATGTCCAATGTAACCTAAAGGACACATACCTCAGAAATTTGAATTTTCGAAGTTATTTTTGTAGATTTTAGACTTTTTTTTTTTTTTTAATAAGACTGAATGTTTAGTAGGGAGGAACACTAGTGACCATGCCTGTCAAATATTTTATTCCAAAAGTAACTGTGAAACTATGTATCATTGATTTTTCCTCCTCGAGATAACCGTGGTCAAAAAAATGAACAATCTGAATGTTTGCTCCACCCACAGCTATTTATACCCACGGTCCCGGTTTAAATATAGAAACAATTTTACATTTAAGCTTGGATGTAATGTTAGACATTTATCCAGAAATATATATTTGGCATTCTAAATGGATAATTACTTTTTTAATATGTTCATTACTTAACTTAATAAGTTCTGTAAACTATATATGTAATTATGCATTGTTTTGAGAGAAAAATAAATGTTTTCTGGTAGTTTATACAGATTAAAGGTTAAAATGTCACTGTTTTGACATGGAGGATTGTTGATGTTTTTATTCATTCTATAACATGAAAAACATCTGACATGGTGGTTGGTTTAGGTTTATGGTGTTTAATGCCACTTTCAACAATATTTCAGTCATATCATGGCAGTCAGTTTTATTGGTGGAGGAAACCGGAGCACCTGGAGAAAACCACTGATCTCCTGTAAGTCACTGACAAACTTCATCGCATAATTTTGTATCGAGTACACATGGATTCTTAGTCTATAACTAAAATCATTTCAATACAAATTACTCAAGTTGTATTCTGTACTCCAAAAAACACCTTTTAATTTTCCACACATTTTACTTCCTAATGGACCAATAATACTCACTTTTGCATTTGGACTGCTTTTCTTGAAAACTCTGAAAAAGACAATTTAAATAATTAATTATTGATTGAGGAAAAACATGATGTATTTATTTTTGCTAACAGAAGACTAAAAAACGTGACTATTTCATTAATTTACACGACACGATATAGGTAAACAAGATACAACATGTTAACTAACTCCTTCGACTAGCACCTGCCATTGTTTAAATTCATAATACAAATGTACTTTAGTCTTCGATTTATCTACTTTTGATTACTGCTTTGGTATCTTCAAAATTATTTCTTCATACATAACATTCCATCTTATTTCTAAACAATATTGTTTTTTCTATCAGATATCAGTCTTGAAACGTGGTGGTTGCATGTGAAATGATGAACAGATTGTTTACAACAAAACTTTTAAGTAAGGGTAAACATTGAATAATTCTTAGGAGAAAACAATTTTCTGTTTTCAACTTTACTTAAAAGCTTTCTTTGCTGTTTAATCAGTAAGCAATACACTCAGGCTTAAAGGTCTCATTATGTTCAAGACAAATACTGAAAACTTTACGATTTTTCAAACATTTTTTCATCAATATTATTGTACATTAATAATTATTGTGAAATTTTCCAAACAATTAGAAAACTAAATAGTTAATTGATTGATAGTAGGTGTCATTGATAAAATCAAACCATGATATGTCGGCCATTGATTATTCATGTATATTACACTTTACGTTTTTATTTTCCCTATTTGTCTTTGTTAGCGCAGCCGGTCACTATTTTCGTATATGCACCGGTAGTTTATGGGGTGGCCAGGTACCTGCATTATTTTAGATAAAAAGTAAAAATATAGCAAATAGTTCATGTCACTTTGGGTCATATGACCCTCAGTGCCATGAACTATTTGCTATATGTTTTGGGTTACTTTCAGGTATATTGCAGTAATTACTAGTTATGGCGGTGACGGAAAATAGAGTTCTCAGAGAACACCGAGTATTGATAAGCTAGCTGGTTTTTCACTTTTGGTATAAGTCTAACATGCCTCACAGTGAACTACTGGTGTAAATCAATTCTTTTATGGTAAAAGGTTTGGTTTGGTTTGGTTTATGGTGTTTAACGCCACTTTCATTAATAATTCAGTTATATCGTGGTGGTCAGATTTATTGGTGGAGGAAACCAGAGTATCCAGAGAAAACCACCGACCTGTCGCAAGTCACTGACAAACTTTATCACATAATGTTGTATCGAGCACACCTCACCTGAGCGGGATTCAAACTCACAACGTTAAATAGGTACATTGTAGTTGTAAATCCAACTACCATACGATCACGACCACGATGGCCCTGTATGGTTAAAAGGATATAGTGGTACATGTAATTACAGAGGAGATAGATCAACATAACCATTAGATTACATGAATGACTATTGAGCCTTCTTGGTATCATGATCAGTTGATAAGGCTATGGATATAAATATTAAAATATTTTGCTTTTAGTTACTTCGATTGAGGGTTGGGCTGTAACACCATTTTGAATGTAAATCAACCAAAATTCATCTCAGTTCAATTTGGTTTAATTGGGTTTTAAGATCTTAATGTGAATTTTATTATATCTTATCAAAAAAACACCCAATTTATATGATCTTTCACCATCCCTCTCTCTCTCTCTTTCTCTCCCTAGTTTTTTTCCATGAAATATTCCAGTAAAAAGGGTAACAACTCCTTCAAATATGGTCAGATAAAACTGCTGTTATATGGGAATCTTCATATAATAAAATAAGGAAGCATTAATGTTTTGAGGAATTCCCGTTTAAAACGTAGGAGGAATTGCACTTACAACCTCTTGATGAAATATTCTAAATCAAAAAGGGCAATAACTCCTTCTGAAATATATGCAACAAATGCAATTTTAGGATTAAGCTTTTTTTTCCTTTCTAGATTGAAAATGGAAAGGGGAAACAAGATCAACAATTAGTGTACTCCTGGCGACCGTTTCACTAAAGTGATCGTAAATCGTAAGTCTAAGATCACTCTAAGATTTCCTTACGTGCACGTATACGTGCGTTTCACTAAACTAGTCCTAAGCTTAAGAGTTACGACTTACGACTTGCGACAAGTAACATCTCCTATAATGGAGGTAAAAAGATATTATATTGTATCATATATTTTATATATAATAAACCCAACAGCTCAAAAACTGATTAGGGGCCCGGGTGGCTCAATGAGTTAGGTCGTTGGATCTAACAACTCATACAAGCCTATCCCCAATACGGAGTGGGTTCGCACCCGGATTTGTAAATTACAAAAAGAGTGCACTCGACTCACAGCCGATATAGCTGAAATACTGCTGAAAGTGGCGTTAAAACACCAAAAAAATCAAATCAAAGCTGATTACATTAATAATCACATTTTAAATGTGTTTAAATATATTTTTAATATTCAACTAATTATAAAACTCCAAAGTGATTTTTTAAATGAATAAACCAAAGCTTTCAGGGGTAAATGTTAAGTGTAAAACTTTACCGAAATTAGAGAAGAAATTTTTGTTATGGAATATATTTTAACAAATTTCATGCTATATGTAAGGGGAAATTTCAAAAATGTGACCATATATATTTGGCAATACATTCACATTCTGGACTGA
The DNA here is from genome assembly GCA_963680875.1 of Bathymodiolus brooksi. NCBI lineage: Eukaryota > Metazoa > Mollusca > Bivalvia > Mytilida > Modiolidae > Bathymodiolus > Bathymodiolus brooksi. The sequence continues at coordinate 121,355,928 of OY804576.1, read as the reverse complement.
TATTCCGTTTACGGTGCATTTCAATTGCATGGAAAAAAATCCTACATTTACGTGAAGAACTTCAACACATGACAATTGTGCGGACTTTTTTTTTTTTACCTTTCTTTAAAGTACAATTCGTATTTTCATAATATTTTATGGTTTTTATAAACACTGATGCAGCAACTTCTTTTTTAACTCTTTATTGACTTCTTTCGCCAGCCAGAAATTACTTAATCTGTAATCCCTGCCCACCACGGGGTAGGATTAGGGTAGTTTTATTGCATCACTATATTCACACATATAAAATAATATGTTTCATCAACACATAAAACAACAAAAATACACATCTTTCAATTTCAAACCTTAACATGTACATGTACTGTTGATTTATATACATAGTGAGTGTTTAACGCTTTATATAATCACCTAGAGGCTCCCAGGAGCCTGTAATCGCTCACCTGGTTTTCAATTTGACATCTAATGTTGATAGAAAATGGGGGTGTTACACATAATTTTGAAAGTGGGCCACCCAAAGATCATTTCAACTCAAATTTCTGAGCAAAAGATTTTGATGTGATTTTTATCACATAATATTCCTAAAAGAAATAAACTGGCTAAAAAAATCTCACAGAAAAACCCAGAATATATGTTAAACTACTCATTGCCATATAGCTGCAATTAAAATTTGAGTTCATTTTGATTTGTAATAGAGTGGAAATTGACAACTAAAGAAATTTCTATTTTTGATAACAGCAGCCATCTTGAATGGAGGGTGGAGCTGTCGGACACAATTTTGAAATGGGACTACTCAAGGACTATCCCTGCCAGGTTTGGTTTAATTTGGTTCAGCGGTTTCAGAGGAAAAGATTTAAATGTAATCTTTTATCAAAATATGTCTAATTTCTATAATCAGTATAAATCGGTTGAAGGAAAAAATTCACGGAAAAACCCAGAATATATGTTAATCTACTCATTGTCATGTAGCTGCAGCTATAATTTGAGCTCATTTTGATTGATAATAAAGCAGCAATGGACAATTGAAGAATTTTATATTCTTAGTAACAGCAGCCATCTTGAATGGAGGGTGGAGCTGTCGGACACAATTTTGAAATGGGACTACCCAAGGACTATCCCTGCCAGGTTTAGTTTAATTTGGTTCAGCGGTTTCAGAGGAAAAGATTTAAATGTGATCTTTTATCAAAATATGCCAAATTTGCATAATCGGTATAAATCGGCTGAAAGAAAAATTTCACAGAAAACCCCGAAATATATATATGCTAAACTACTCATTGCCATGTAGCTGCAGTTAAAATTTGAGCTCATTTTGGTTCATACTAAAGCAGCAATGGACAATAGAAGAAATTTCTATTTTTAGTAACAGTAGCCATCTTGAATGGAAGGTGGGGCTGTCAGACACAATTTTGAAAGGGACCCACCCAAGGACCATCCCTGCCAGGCTTAGTGTAACTTGGTTCAGCGGTTTCAGAGGAGAAGATTTAAATGTGATCCTTTATCAAAATATGCCTAATTTGCATAATCGGTATAAAACGGCTGAAAGAAAAATTTCACAGAAAAACCCAGAATATATGTTAAACTACTCCTTACCATGTAGCTGCAGTTAAAATTTGAGCTCATTTTGACTTATACTAAAGCAGCAATGGACAATTGAAGAAATTTCTATTTTTAGTAACAGCAGCCATCTTGAATGGAGGGCGGGGCTGTCGGACACAATTTTGAAAGGGACCCACCCAGGGACCATCCCTGCCAGGTTTGGTTTAATTTGGTTCAGCGGTTTCAGAGGAGAAGATTTAAATGTGATCTTTTATCAAAATATGCCTAATTTGCATAATCGGTATATATCGGCTGAAAGAAAAATTTCCATGTAGCTGCAGTTAAAATTTGACTTATACTAAAGCAGCAATGAACAATTAAAATTTCATCCCCCCTTTTTTCTATTTTTAGCTTGGCGGCCATCTTGGTTGGAAGTCTGGATCACCGGACACAATTTGGAAGGGGGCCATCCAAGGACCATTCCACCAAAGTTTGGTTCAAATTGGCCCAGTGGTTTCAGAGGAGTTGATTAAAATGTGAAAAGTTAACGAACGGACGGACGGACAACGGACGACGGACGCTCAGTGGGTCAGGTGAGCTAATAAAAACTACCAATGATTTTAACATTTGGACTGCTAAAATATCTGTTGCCTTCAAAATTATCGGGTTTTTTTATACATGCATGTTCCACTATTTTTTTTTAATTTATATTTCATATATTTGTATAGATGTTATTCTTATATTTTTTGCATCGTCAGTTGTGCTGCAAAATGCAGAAAATGTTATGAGTAAATAAAATATATTCTAAATAACAGGTAATCCGCACAAATGTAAAACAAAGACTCAGGTATATTTTAGGGGTAATTGTAATGCTCTTTCTCCGTGCAAAAGTGATACCTGTTAATCCTCAAATTCACGGAAATGTAATGTGCCCTCTGTTTGTGCTTAACTTTATTTTTGAACCATTGTTTGTACATGCACCCGATATCATTGTTTTCTTGAAATTTCATCTAGGTACATACACTCGTTAATAAAATATGTTGATATTGTAAATGCAGAACTGATAGAAAGTACACTGAAACAAACAATAATGTGTAGCTGTTTTAATGATTTTTTATGGCTCTCGAAATATAAAAAATGTTGCATGCATCCAACATTTATTGATTGCTTCATTTGATTAATGTTCATATTAAAAAAAATATAGATAGCAATTCTTCTCTTCAAAAATAGGTTTACGATTTACGACTTACGAGTACCTTCCACCCCTCTTAACTTTGCGAAAACTTTTTATCGTAAGTCGTAAATCCTAACTATTAGTGAAATGGTCGTAACTCTTAAGAGTACACTTACGTCTACGTTTATGACTTACGACCTTTAGTGAAACGGTCACCAGGTGGTCAGCTAAATAAATGACGAAATCCTTGCACAGATGAATAAAACAAATTGCTTGACTATTTAGTGAACTTTTGATAGCACTAAGGATATTCAAGGGCTTCCCGATTTCATGCTTAAATATGAAATAACTGTAAAAAACAACAAGAGTGAGTGGTCACGTATATATGTGTGCTATGTATATTTATTTTGTGGTCACGTATATATGTGTGCTATGTGTATTTATTTTGTGGTCACGTATGTGTGCTACATGTATGTGTATTTATTTTGTGGTCATGTATGTATGTGTGCTATGTGTATTTATTTTGTGGTCACGTATATATGTGTGCTATGTGTATTTATTTTGTGGTCACGTATATGTGTGTGCTATGTGTATTTATTTTGTGGTCACGTATATATGTGTGCTATGTGTATTTATTTTGTGGTCAGGTATATATGTGTGCTGTGTATTTATTTTGTGGTCACGTATATATGTGTGCTATGTGTATTTATTTTGTGGTCACATATATATGTGTGCTATGTGTATTTATTTTGTGGTCACGTATATATGTGTGCTGTGTATTTATTTTGTGGTCACGTATATATGTGTGCTATGTGTATTTATTTTGTGGTCACATATATATGTGTGCTATGTGTATTTATTTTGTGGTCACGTATATATGTGTGCTGTGTATTTATTTTGTGGTCACATATATATGTAACTTATGTGTGCTATGTGTATTTATTTTGTGGTCACGTATATATGTGTGCTATGTGTATTTATTTTGTGGTCACGTATATGTGTGTGCTATGTGTATTTATTTTGTGGTCAGGTATATATGTGTGCTATGTGTATTTATTTTGTGGTCAGGTATATATGTGTGCTGTATATTTATTTTGTGGTCACGTATATATGTGTGCTATGTGTATTTATTTTGTGGTCACATATATATGTGTGCTATGTGTATTTATTTTGTGGTCACGTATATATGTGTGCTGTGTATTTATTTTGTGGTCACATATATATGTATGTATGTGTGCTATGTGTATTTATTTTGTGGTCACGTATATATGTGTGCTATGTGTATTTATTTTGTGGTCACGTATATGTGTGTGCTATGTGTATTTATTTTGTGGTCAGGTATATATGTGTGCTATGTGTATTTATTTTGTGGTCAGGTATATATGTGTGCTGTGTATTTATTTTGTGGTCACGTATATATGTGTGCTGTGTATTTATTTTGTGGTCACATATATATGTGTGCTATGTGTATTTATTTTGTGGTCACGTATATATGTGTGCTATGTGTATTTATTTTGTGGTCACGTATATATGTAACTTATGTATGCTATGTGTATTTATTTTGTGGTCACGTATATATGTGTGCTATGTGTATTTATTTTGTGGTCACGAATATATGTGTGCTATGTGTATTTATTTTGTGGTCACGTATATATGTGTGCTATGTGTATTTATTTTGTGGTCACGAATATATGTGTGCTATGTGTATTTATTTTGTGGTCACGTATATATGTGTGCTATGTGTATTTATCTTGTCTCTGTTTCTACATTATTAATTGTCCACGATTATATTTTGGAACTGTTCTGTTTTGTTTTTTATTTTATTACTGTATAAGCTATAACATATTTGTGATTGCATAAGCTGTAACATATTTGTGATTGTATATGTTATAACATATTTGTGATTGTATAAGCTATAACATATTTGTGATTGTATAAGCTATAACATATTTGTGATTGTATAAGCTATAACATATTTGTGATTGTATAAGTCATAACATATTTGTGATTGTATAAGCTATAACATATTTGTGATTGCATATGCTATAACATATTTGTGATTGTATAAGTTATAACATATTTGTGATTGTATAAGCAATAACATATTTGTGATTGTATAAGTCATAACATATTTGTGATTGTATAAGTCATAACATATTTGTGATTGTAAGTCATAACATATTTGTGATTGTATAAGTTATAACATATTTGTGATTGTATAAGCTATAACATATTTGTGATTGTATATGTTATAACATATTTGTGATTGTATAAGTTATAACATATTTGTGATTGTATAAGTTATAACACATTTGTGATTGTATAAGTTATAACATATTTGTGATTGTATAAGTTATAACATATTTGTGATTGTATAAGCTATGACATATTTGTGATTGTATAAGTCATAACATATTTGTGATTGTATAAGTTATAACATATTTGTGATTGTATAAGCTATGACATATTTGTGATTGTATAAGCTATGACATATTTGTGATTGTATAAGTTATAACATATTTGTGATTGTATAAGCTATGACATATTTGTGATTGTATAAGTTATAGCATATTTGTGATTGCATAAGTTATAACATATTTGTGATTGTATAAGTTATAACATATTTGTATCACATCTATAAATACTTATTCAATGAAACCACTGAGCCTCAATACTGGTCGCAGAAAATGTGACGATTATGTCAATGTAATATAAAGTACAAAAAATGTACTATTATTAGAATTATATACATGACATACATGTATGTAGGTGTTAAATGAAACAGTCACGATCAGCAATATTTTAGATTACCAATACAGGTACTAAAGTAATAATTTTTTTATTAGAATAATGAAAATTTGAAATATCTTTTAAACTGTAGATTTTAAAGTCGAAGTGTAAACGAGAGTTGTGTAGAGAATCAAGGGTGCTAATTTAATTTGGAAGTTTGCAGACCAGAAAGTGAACAGATTTGGCCCTGCTCATATAGAAAAATCACATTTTAAAGGAATTTTTGGGTGTATATTTAGACATTTGATGAAATACGGAGGGAATAAGTCTATAAAAGAGAACAGCCTGCGGCCATGGGTTTTAATCCCAGAGGACAATAGACACTCGACGGTCACCCGAAAGATTCCATTGTTCTCCGTAGAGCCTGTCACCATCTCCTACACCCACTATTGAGTTCATTGATTTTTACCTGTAAAATATTTTACCTGTAAAAATTACTTGGACTGGGACATTTTTCGTTATTTTTATTTTTTCACTAAATATATAGAACTTCTGTCTTTATACTGGATTTCCTGTACTATTTAACGAATGTATTTACCAATTGCTCAATGAATATTGACCAACTGGTATTTAAACTCCTAGAAGTCACATTGGTGTTGGTCAGAAAAAGTTTAAAGTTCCTATTGTTAAGAAATCAAGTTCCTATTGTTGGGCAATCAATGAACAATAGGAACTGTGTTTAAACTTCTTTCCTGATGAAAACTTTCTCTCTGATGAAACTTCTTTGATGTTATTTCATATTGAAAAATTACTTCATTAGAATGATTATTTTTCTTTCATAGACCTGATAACAGGCACTGTATAACAGTACATATATCATATCATAATCTTTTCCTAATTTGAGAAATAACTCCCATTGTTTTTAATTTAGATAGCTGGTAAACATTTTTCTAACATTTATATTTTTCCTTTTTTCTTCTTTTATATTTAGAATTCATGCAGATATGGAAAATAATGTTTTGTGAATTGCTCATTTTCACAATAACAATATCTAGATATGGATATAGTACACGTATGTATACAATATTCAAATTTGCAAAATATTGCAAAATACTGATTTCATGTACCAACAATGACCAAATTCCATATTTTTGCCAGGTTTATATCCCTGACATTATATATAAGATGCATGAAGGTGAAATTGATAGTCCACACAAGGATCCACTGTATCACATCTTCACACGTCAAGTGTTTTTTATCTGCTTGTGTTCACCATCTGTTTGTGGGGAGAACAAGCAGATCAAAAACACTTTGACTTGGGAAAATGCAGTATCCATAATGCAGACATTTACATAGTTTAGTCCATTTGACGATTCTGAAAATAGGGGAAATTTTTTTATTAAAAATTGGATTTAATTATATGTTTTTTTCTTTATAGATACAAACTCGAGCAAATATTTACAGATTTTTTGGACTCAAAATAAAAAAGTTACCTATTAAACTCCTATTTTGAAAAAATATTTATAACATAGGAGGGTAATGGGTAACTTTTTTTTATTTTGAGTCCCAAAATATATACATGTAGTATACAATATGAAATGTCCATAAAAAAAAAAAATTAAACCTGATTTTCATAAATAATTTTCAAGATTATTATCATTATTTTATATTTGATCAAATTATAATTTACAAACCAAACAGGGAATAAATGTAATTGCATTTATTCATCAAATTAGAAAAGAAAAATTATTTTTCATATGCAATGAAGAAATTTGTCAACTTGAAATAAAATCAAAGAAGTTTCATTAGAGAGGAAGTTTTCATCAGGAAAGAAGTTTAAACACAATTCCTATTATTCATTGATTTTTAAGGACCCCACTGGAAATAAGCTTTATTTTAAGCTTTTGTGGGTTATCCTTGGGTGCTAGGCATTTCCGGTTCGCTTGTCTCAATATGAAGAATGTATCATTGTCATTTTGTTCGATTCTGTATGACATTTTGAATTTATATACATGTACATATAAGAAAACGGAACGAAAAATGAATTTTGAGATTGTGCAACTTCCTAATTAAAAAAAATGCTCATAAAACAAGATGAACTGTGAGCTAATGCTCACTTATGATACCCCCGCTCTTTGGCAAACAGAAAGTAGGAATCTGACAGGTCAAACAAGATGAACTGTGAGCTAATGCTCACTTAAGATACCCCCGCTCTTCGACAAACAGGAAGTAGGAATCTGACGGGTCAAAAAACGCTTCCCACGATATGGAGTACCTATATGAAGCTTGTGACCAAATACCAGATCTCTGCCATCAATAGTTGCTGAGAAAAATGTGACGAAAAATGTGCATATATGTTCAATGTGTATAAAAATCAACAAAGACGGCAACAGGAAGTAGGAATCTGATGGGTCCAAAAATGCTTCCCACGATATGGGGTACCTATATGAAGTTTGTGACCAAATATCAGATCTCTGCCATCAATGGTTGCTGAGAACAATGTGACGAAAAATGTGCATATATCTTCAATGTGTATAAAAACCAACTAAGTCGGCAAACAGGAAGTAGGAATCTGACGGGTTCAAAAACGCTTCCCACAATATGGCATACTTATATGAAGCTTGTGACCAAATATCAGATTCCTGTCATCAATAGTTGCTTAGAAAAATGCGACGAAAAATGTGCATATACAAATGTATGTTAAATGTGTATAAAAATCATCAAAATCGGCAAACAGGAAGTAGGAATCTGATGGGTCCAAAAACGCTTCCCACGATATGGGGTACCTATATGAAGCTTGTGACCAAATATCAGATTTCTGCCATCAATAGTTGCTGAGAAAAATGTGACGAAAAATGTGCATATATGTTCAATGTGTATAAAAATCAACAAAGTCGGCAAACAGGAAGTAGGGATCTGATGGGTCCAAAAAGGCTTCCCACGATATTGGGTACCTATATGAAGCTTGTGACCAAATATCAGATTTCTGCCATCAATAGTTGCTGAGAAAAATGCACCGAAAAATAAGCATATATGTTCAATGTGTATAAAAATCAACAAAGTCGGCAAACAGGAAGTAGGAATCTGATGGGTCCAAAAACGCTTCCCACGATATGGGATACCTATATGAAGCTTGTGACCAAAAATCAGATTTCTGCCATCAATAGTTGCTGAGAACAATGTGACGAAAAATGTGCATATATCTTCAATGTGTTTAAAAACCAACTAAATCGGCAAACAGGAAGTAGGAATCTGACGGGTCCAAAAACGCTACCCACAATATGGTATACCTATATGACGCTTGTGACCAAATATCAGATTTCTGCCATCAACAGTTACTGAGAAAAATGCAACGAAAAATATCTTGAGCAGACTGAAGGACGGATGGAAGGACAGACGGACGGACGGACAGATGGACAGAGGTAAAACAGTATACCCCCTCCCCCTTTGGGATCCTCAGAGACCAATTGGAGGGTTAATTTCCTTTTGGGGGGGGGGGGGTAGAACATGACATTGAGCACTGTCATTTTGTGAGCTATTTTTTACCAAACTTACAACTTAACATTGGTAAAAAATACCTAAAAACTGCAATAATTATTGATGAATCATTGATACTTGCAATTGTTTCACGTAACTATTCTACTAAACCAAGTTATATCTTTCAACTCAAATGTGAGCTAAAAGTTTGGAAATATATATTTAACCTATTCCACTTTGAAGTGCTTACCCAAAACAGGAATCCGAAGTTTTGATCTTTGTCTTTGTTTGTTTTGACTTTTCATGAATATAAGGCCCGTTTTGTGTTCGGTTGGATTATAAACTGTCCCTGTTTATCTTTTCTTTGTTTTGTGTCAAGTTGTTTTGTGTATTATTTATGTGTTATAATCAATACATGTATATAAGTTAATAAATTCATCTGACCCCAGATAGTTTCAACAGTTACAATTGTTCTTAAACTTTAATGAATTGGCAGACACATGTTTCGGCATTGACTTAAATGTGACAGTTATTCGATTTTTACATTTTTTCTCTGTCTATTATACTTATATACTTATACTCATCACAAAAATCAATGATAATAGGTTCTATGACACTTTTATCTATACAGTTTTCTTTGCAGTATTCTTTTTCAATTTTGACCACACATTCTTCTGCTTTTGTCCACACATCTTTTGTAATTTTTCCGAAAGCAGCATACGCGAGTTATTTAACATCTTTTAATCGGATGGTGGTATTGTTTTTAGCCACGAAACCTTTGACTTGCGACCATATTAATTCTATCGGGTTAAGTTCAGTGTCGAACAGGTGTTCTTAATACTTCATGTCCGCATAAATTAGCAATTTTATCTGTTTTATAAACTACTGGGGTCTTTTTTTGTTTTATTTTTTCATATAATACTTTTTTGGTATCAGTAGCAGAAAAGGGAATGTTGTGTTGTGTAAGATAGTTTTGGAGAACAGCTTTTTTCTGACTAAAATTTTGGCACACCCTATCTTCTGTTTTAATAGTGTGATAACTTGCATTATCTAACACAACCAAGTTAGGATTTTTCAGAGCAGGCATCAATTGATTTTCAAACCACTCAAGAAAGACAAAACTATTCATCTCCTGGTGATAGTTACCATCCTTTGATTTGGCCAGAAACACTAAATCGCAGCCGTCAATCAAACCCTCACTTCGCGTACCTGCATGCAAAACAATCAAACGTTTGCCTTTGCCCGAGGGTATTTTTGGGGCATCAGACCCATCATTCGGAAGCCACATATAATCTGTGCAGTGATTTTGGCTAACCCATGTTTCATCCAGGTACATAATATCATACCCTGCTTCCCTAAAAGATTTGATCTTTCTCAGATAATTACACCTATAAGTATTATATATACCATGGATCTTACGAATTAACTTATTTAAATAAGTTCATGAGTAAGATCCATGGTATACATGTATATGGTTTGTAACAGAAATCAATATTGGGTGCTTTCGTCGAGGTCCGCAAAATCATGGAATAACATCAAAATCATGGAATAACATCAAGATCTTCATGTTTGACCATGGTTTGTAAAAGTTCACCATTTTTAAGTTGATTACTGCATAAAAACATCAAAGGAAAAATGCGTATTTATGTTACAATTGATAATAGACACTTGGTCGTACAGAACTCTTCGATTATCACCTATCTTTTTAAAAGTATATCCAAGATCAATGAGAGTTAGAGTATGTTTAGACTTTGACATTTTAATAGAATCTTTTATTTCCTTATGTATTATTGAGACGGTCGGAGCAATTTTCCGTGAATATAAACCGTGGATTGTTCTTTTAATAACACAATGATCAATGTCGTCCAAAATGTTAGCTCTTTCTTTGGGTCTATTTGACTTACAAGGCCTCTTATCATTCATAATACGGTGCACTGAAGTGTAAGACACACCCAAAGCTTTAGATGTCCTTTGATATACCCTATCAAATGAGACAATTTCCTTACTAAAAAAGGCAAACCACTTTTTTACAAACTTTTGGCATTCCGGAGATAAGTCAGACTTTTTACCCATTTTACAAAAAATGCAAAATATAACAATAATTTATGAGAGAAATGCTTGTCAGTTTCGTCTAAAGTACACGTGGCTGAGAAAGATTTCACAGGTAAGATACCTGACGTACGGATGGCTCTTCTATAAAGTACATCTACCCCCACCCGAAAAATGACAAAAAATAGGACCAAAATGCAAAATTTCATCGGAGTGCAGCCTCCGCCAAAACAATAAGAAGCATTACAATAACATTTTTAGTTAGCACTCCTAATTCTAAATAAAACTCTCGTTTATTTTGCTGTTCAAAAATCTATAGTTTAAAAGATATTTGGATTTTTCGTTATTCTAATCAAAAAATTATTACTTTAGTATATCAAATATAATACTTCTATATTATTCTGAGAAAACATACAGAGTTGAACATTTTATAGTGCTAGACCATTGAAACAACAGTCCACAGGCAGACATGTCTCTCTATTCAAACACATGATTTCATAGTCTTTGTTCTTACTCCTTATTAATGCTGCGTGCTAATTAGTAGATATTTAAATAGCAGCAAATACCAAATTTATAGTCTTTAGTTTGACCTGATCAACAGGTGCCTGAACCCATCATCTACCCACATTGAGGCGAGCATGTTAATCATTACACCACCGATGCAGTTTATATATTGTATGCATGTAGTGTAATGAATTGTTTTCAAGAAAACCTTACTTTTTTTTTCTAGCATTCATGGGTTAGGGTTATGGTGTTTAACGCCACTTTCAACAATATTTCAATGATATCGTGGCGGTCAGTTTTATTGGTGGAGGAAACCGTAGTACCCAGAAAAAAACACAACCCTGTCGCAAGTCACTGACAAATTTTACCACATAATGTTGTATTGAGAACACCTCACCATGAGTGGGATTCAAACTCACAACTTTAGTGGTGATAGGCACTGATTGCAGAAGTAGTTGTAAATCCAATTACCATTCGATCATGACCACGACAGCCCCTCAAGAATAAATAGAAATCGTTCATGTTCAAAAATGTCCCATCTAACATGCCATACAATTTTGTTTCATTTTTATCATTTTCATCTTCATGGCAGCTCTGAATAAAAATATTCTGTTTTACATTCTTTTAATTAATGACAAAGATATACATTTTTTGTCATTTTTCATTCCTTTTCATTTTTTTTGACAAGCTAAAAGATGAGGAAAATGTCTTTCATGTTTAAATCTTGTGTGTGGGCTTGGTAAGTTAAGCATCTCTCAAACAACATATTTGTGAAATAATGTCTCATTGATCTATTTTTTTCACCTTACATTAACTAGATGTATTGTTGACAAAAACAAATTTCAAGCAAATTCCACAAGAATAAATAAGATCTGAAAATAAAATCTATTCAATAAAATGTCCCTCTTAATGTTGAATTGATGTACTTGTTCAGTCATGCATTTGTTATAAGTACCTTGTGGCCTTGACTGAACTAACAAGGTCAAGGATTCCATATACAGTCAAACCTGTATTAAGAGGTCACCTTTGGGACAAAGCAAAAGTGGTCTTTTAAGACAGGTGACCTCTTAAAAGAGGTTCAATTTATATGAACTTTTCTATGTCAGGACAAGAAAAAGGTGATCCTTTAATACAGGTGACTACTTAATAGAGGTGACCTCATGGACAGGTTTGACTGTATATATAAATATCTCAAGGTCCAATACATTCTAATTTTACATGTTCTATTTTTATAAAATATTCTATATTTTGCTGAAATTAAAAGACCATTCCAGCTTCCTAATATAAGGGCTATTTATAGACAATAATGAAGATTACCTGGTGTTTTTGTTTTTTTTTGCATTTCCAAGATTTAAGCAACAATATTGTCTGAGCAGGCATCACTCGTCCTCAAGCTCTCTTAAGCCCGGTATACAGGATACAAGTTTTGCATCCAAGTCTCCATTCAAGAAAACTTGGATCAAGAAAACTTGAATTCAAGTTTGTGTATACACGATGCAAGAAATTTTGATGAATACACACAAGTTTTGGCGGGAGATACAACAAACAAAATGGCATTTCTGGGAGGAGAGGAGGGTGCTTCCCTTTGTATTGCATTATTATGTACAATTGTACTGCGAAGGAGATTAAGCTCCAAAAAGAGGTCAATATGGGCTCGTAAATGGCTTCGAAGGCAACGATGAGATGTATTTCTATGAAGTCTATTAGATCTTCAATCATTTCATTAGTCCATGTAACTGTCTTTTTCCTGCATGTTGGAGTTTCCTCTTTACCCGTCATCTTTGCACAACACGTGTAGTTGTTATTATTTGCATTCACAAATTGATGCTGATAAGGATTCTGTCTTCTGATTGGCCAATCTCCATCCAAGTTCCATCCAAGTTGAAAAAAAATAGGATGCATTTCTATTCCATCCAAGTCCGTTCAAGTTTTTTGATTCAAGTTTCTTGTATGGTATACACGATCAAAAAACTTGAATTCAAGAAACTTGAATGGAGACTTGGATGCAAAACTTGCATCGTGTATACCGGGCTTTACTCTTAGAAATGAACTGTGAGTACCTTCGTAAAAGTCTGATATACTGTGCAGTGGACATTCAACAAGTTACCAATTAATGGCCCTGTCCTTATGAAATATTTCTTTGACTAATGAGAAGAGTTATTGGGGCATTTTCCAATAAAATTTCCATACAGTAGCTGATCATGCTAATTTCCATTATGCAAGCTGAATCACTTAAAATGGTCTCATCATTGTAAGGTTTATGGTCTGTCCTTCAACTATACTTGGGATTTATGTCTTTCCTGCTTTCAAATCAGGACAATATTTACTTGGCAATCCCAAAAGGAATAAAAATTTCATATTTCACTTAAAAGAATCTTAAAACTTGTTTTTATCACTTCCTAGCATCCCATTAGAGTTTTGTTCTTATATTCTGTACATAACACTTTAGAATCCTCATCATGGTTTAAAAAACAACATTAAAGTATTAAAAGTAGTATGTACCCTACTTAAGCTGTATCTCCTTGATGTTTTTTTTGTTGTTGCTTTTTGTCAAATTTGATTGCTACAAATTTTAAATTTCCCAAAGTTGTAACAGTTTTTAACTACCATAGTACACTTTTAACATAAAAAAAACAGATTTCCAAGTCCATTCTACAGACATTAAATTCAAGTTCAATTTTCTCATCAGGTTAACAAGTATACACCTGTATACATATTACCACAAAACCTGTCTAAATCAAACCCTGAATGAAACAGAATTCTGTATAAACCGAACTTTAAAGAAAGTCCTAATGTAGGAAATTTTTGTTAATTTAAGCTCTATTATATATAGTTGGAATCGATTCCTAAAAAGGTTCTCTCCTGGTACTCCGGCTTCTTCCACCACTAAAACTGGTCGCCGTGATATAGCTGAATGATTTTGCTGAAAGTGGCATAAAGCACAATAAAATCAATCAATCAATCGATTCCTAACTGAATTTTACCTATATAAACAAAATAATTCTCCACCACAATATAACTGAAATATTGTTGAAAGTGGGGTTAAACACCATAAACCAACCAACCTTGTCTATTTGGACACATAAAAGTTGGTCCCAATGAGGATCGACTTAGGTTTCACAGTATCAGACAATCATGTCCTTTAATTTAATGGCCATGCTTTAACAGCTTTTTTTTATGATGAGCAAAACATCATTTCTTGCCATTTTACAGTTCAATCAGTCAAATGGTCCATTAAGGAAATTATTTTCATCTTTCTGACAATCGGAAACTATATAATTATCAAGAATTATGCTTCTGGTGAAATATAGGATCAGAACAAAATGAGAACAAAATAAGCCTCAGCAATTTTGTTTTATATCTCAGCCATGTTGTTTCATGGCTATAATTCTGGACATTAAATTACCATTGGAACAAATCAATGAAACTTTTTTGATGAAAATAATTTGTTCCAGCATCCCAGTAGCTTTACAGAATTTTGTTCCCTATTTCAGCTAATCAGGAATTCTTTTTGAGCCTTCTTAAAATATTTTTTTCTCATATTTCAGCCAATCATAGACTATAATACCCTGGGGTAAAGAAACTTGTTTACACTACAATTGGTAATTTCTTATATATCTTTATTTCTCAAACTGACAGTGCATAGCACATATACAGAGAAGTTACAAATAAATGAACAGATTAAACTATATACAATATATACAAATACAGTAAATCGACAGATGAAATTAGCCAGGAGGACAAACTATCATATTTATATATCTAATAAATCTACATAGTTTTTGCAGGATTGGTTTCCTTTCACTAGTCATTAAATTTTTTAATTTTATTATATTGGGACGTTCAATTAAATGTTTTGGAAGTAGTGAAGTACGTTTTTCGCTTAAATTAGTACATTCAAATATGCAATGATATTCATCTCCAATTTGATTCTTTTGACAAAGTTCGCAATAGCGATTTTCCCTCGGAATATTACTCCATCTTCCCTTTTCTATGGGCAATTTATGATTTGTAGTTCTAAATTTACATAAAAGAAGGGAATTTTGTTCATCTAAAATATTAAAATATTCTTCAAATTTAAAATCAGTTTTGAAAATTCTATAATTAAATGCTTTAGGGGAATTATGGACTGACGAATTCCAAACCTGTAAAAACTGGTCTAACAATGTTTGTTTTATACTTTGTTCTGAAAGGTTACATAGCCAATGACCTTCTACAGTAGTTTCTTAGGGTAATTTTCATAATTTAGCAACTCTTCTTCATCGTGACAACCATAACCTACGTCAGATTTTAATTTTAAATAAATTGAGATTTTTCTCATTCCTGAAAAGTAGCAAATGGTTTTTTTTAAATAATATGAAAAGTTACTAACTGTGGTATCTAAGAATAACATTGAAATGTAATTTGCTAAGGTATGATTGATGCCAAGTGACAAAAACCTGTAATATTCTTTAGCAATGCATGCTACAACTGTTAATGCGTAATGGAAGCTAATTGATGAAAAAAACGTAAAATATTCTTTCGCAATGCATTCCAAACTGTTAATGCACGATGGACACCAAACTTAAAATATCCAAGCAATATCCAATCAAGTACATGTACTGTACTTCACATGCTAAGTGTCTTGTTTATTACGTTTGTATTTCCCACAAGAGAGCTAAGTGAAGTACCTATTCCAGTATTCTTCTTTTTCCTCAAGTTTTTATATTACATGTCATGTAATCAGGAAGACTATTTTCTATATTATTACAAGTGTGGACACAGAAATGTGCTGTCCAAAAGGCAAGTGTGGATGTCAATATTTCATATTATTAACTTTAAAAAAAAAAAATTCATGGACACAGGGGTCCTGGATTTTTTTAATAAAAAACTAATCCTGGATTTATTTTTGCTTAAAGTCCGGTCCTGTGTTTTTATTTCAAATTTTCATCATAGCCCCCCTCCCCCTCCCAAGGGATATAAAATTGTATCATTAATAATAAATTAATAAATAATAAATTCAGATTTTCTATTTAAAATAAGTCTCATTTACAAAACCACTGATATTTGTTCAATTTTTAATGCTGATTTAAGCTTTAGTAATTCTTATTTTTCTCTTTAAACTGTTGAAACATAACATTTATTTAACTGTAAAATTCACAAATAAAATTCACCCCCCCCCCCCTTTTTCCCTTTTTCTTGTTTAAATCAATGATCAACAATATTCCAGAATCAAACAAATGAATAAATATAACATAGATTTCTTTTACATGCATCTTTTTACCATGCGGAGTCAGTGTGTTTTAAATCGGTTATCCAATCAGGACGCTCATTATTCTTGTCCGAGATAAAAATACATCGCTAAAATTACATGTGGGTGTTTCCCCACTTCAACTCATAAATTTACATAGAAATCGGAGATATTTCGTCATAAAACTTCACACATGGTTTTGTCTATCATATTTCTTGAAGACAAACATAAAATTTTATTGCATTTATCAATATTTTATGAGTATCAACAGTTTTTTCAACACCGTATCTGTTTCTCGATACAGCCACAACTTCAACTCGTAAATTTACATAGAAATCTGACATATTTCGTCACAAAACTTCACACATGGTTTTGTCTATCATATTTCTTGAAGACAAACATAAAATTTGATTGCATTTATCAATATTTTATGAGTATCAAAAATTTTTTCAACACCATATCTGTTTCTCGATACAGCCGCCCAATTACAGTGACCTGTGACCCACTTTAGCACGTTCCACCAGTTTTTTCTTAATAATGTTGTTTAACAATCATTGTCTTCTGTGTAGCGTTTTTTCTAAACGGTGATTGGTTTATGCAGCGGGGACAAATTCCGATGTTTGCACGCGAAATTATTTATACCCCGTATTTCTACTTACAAAAACGCAACCACGTGGGTTCCATCAATGAATTTTCATCAAAGAAACGCCTCTCCCTGATTGACAGGGTTTTTGTAAGTGCGTATTATTTGAAATAACTTGTTGAGGTTCAACAATTTATGTAAGTCGCATTTTTATTGAATTAAACCTAAAAAGGTATATTAAAGTCTTGTGTTTTCTGTTTTAGCAGAAACTGGCAAAAATATTGCATACAATTATACTGTAACGTGTGCAGTGTGATATACTATGCAAGATATCTGAACTGGGTTATAAGAGCAGTGGTATTAGGTCACCTATGGCTATTGGATGGCTATTTTTAGAACACTCACATCAACACAAGCTGTGACGTGTAATTTAAAACACTGGTGAAGTTCACATGGAAATGGGTCATTTATTATACAGCAGATGCACTAAAATCGCTATACAGACGACAATATAGAACACGAACACTAAAAAAACGCTAAACAGAAGACAAACACATTATCATCCTCTAAAGAGCTAACATCATGGGTTAAGCTGCAAGTAGAAATCTTTTGTAAGGCACGCCTGCGGCTTGCCTTACAAAAGATTTCTACTTGCAGCTTAACCCACGATGTTAGCTCTTTAGAGGATGATAATATAAAATATCTCAACTAGAACATTGGCATTGGAGAACAGAACAATAAGTCAGAACAAATAATCATCAAAACAATAGTCAGAAATAATAGGGTTTTTATCTTTGTATATAAAGCTGGGTTCATCATCAAAACAATAGTCAGAAATAATAGGGTTTTTATCTTTGTATATAAAGCTGGGTTCATCATCAAAACAATAGTCAGAAATAATAGGGTTTTTATCTTTGTATATAAAGCTGGGCTCATCATCAAAACAATAGTCAGAAATAATAGGGTTTTTATCTTTGTATATAAAGCTGGGTTCATCATCAAAACAATAGTCAGAAATAATAGGGTTTTATCTACATGTACATGTATGTATAAAAAGCTGGTTGATGGTTAATGTAAGGGTTGTCTAGAAGTTCAATGCCAATATCAACAATATTTCAGTTAATTATAGTGGCTAGATTTATTATTATTGTTGGAAACTGGCATGGACTATCTTGGAAAAGCTTAAGCATCAACATGCCACAATTAACTTTATCACATAAACTTGTATTGAGTAGACCTCAACATTTATAAACATGGGTACACACCATATATAAACATGGGTACATGTACTGTGAAAGCATTTTTATTCATTGACACCAATTTTCATGGTTTCTACAAAATGCATTGAACTATGGGTTCTTGAATTCGTGGTTTCAAACACTATAGGAAACAATCAATGAGAAAATTGTATTTCAGTGGATTTTTATTTTCGTGGTTTAAGTGAACCACAGAATCCACGAAAATTAGAACATCACAATTAATAATGATTTCACAGTATATACAGATTGATCTGGACCCTATGTGTTTAAAATTTAAATAACTTACTATAGGAATAAATTTTTATCCTGAAATCGTGTTATTTTGAGTACCAATAAAGGCCTAAAAGGGTCAAATAAACTTTTCTTATTTTGTCATGGACCTAATAAAGCTTTTCTGCTAAGTCCCCTCGATTCATGTAAAGCCAACAGTAACAGAATTACATTGTAGCATGAATGATTAGAAATACGCCCTGCTCTTTTCAGCCGAATCTGGCCGTTACTTTTGGTCTTTTTATTTATATTGCATGATGAATACAATATACATACAATGTACATTGTCTGGAAAAATAACAATCATTTGCACTCACTGCTAAATCAAACAGGTCAGAAAAGCTCATCAAAGATTCGCTTCTCCATCTGTTTCTAAATTGAAACTGGTACAAATAAAATATTTACCTATGTATATTGTATATACATGTAGAATAGATGAAGATATTTATTATGCAATTGTACCAGTAGAGGAAGTGAACTGGTTGTCCTGCATCGTACAATATTGTCATTTTGTGTCAATTTTGTATTTTGAAATTCATCAGAGAAATAAATAAAGAAATATATAGATTCAATTCTCAATATTTACATTCAAAATTTTGCTACATATACTGTAAATATTTCTGTACTGAATATTCATCCAAAATTAAGCTAACAAATAACCCTGGTTTTTTTCTACATTTCTTATCAGTAAAATTTTCAAAGACCAAAAATGTTTACAGCCTACCTTGTCTTACAGACAGAAATTTTAAGACTTTCTCCAACTGTATTAGCACAAGGCATGGTGGTCAAAAACACATCTACACTTGAACAAAAACCTGTTCTTGTATGATTTTTTTTCCGTTTGTTAATTAACTAAAACACAAGCATGTGATTCTTCAATCAGCTTACGGTTGTCATTATCAGTATAAGTGAATTACATTTCTATATATTGTTAAAAGCCGCTGAAAAGGTCAACATAGAAGAAATAAGAGAAATCGTGACAAATGATTTTCAGGTGATTACGTCAAGTTGATCAGAGAAAATAATCTATTAATAAGACATCTGCTAAAATCAATGAAAAAATCAGTTCATGCTAAAATATACATTACAAAGATCAAGTAAATTATATGAAATTAATTTATTCATAATCGAACAATGTGCTTTGTTGTGTATCAGACACAGGGTAGTAGTAGAATTTATACCTGTAGTAGAAGTATGAAGTAAATGTTTATGGGTACACCTTTATATACTAGGCAGTAATTGCACTGATTTCAGTATAAATAATAGTGGTTATCCTGTATGAAGCATGATACAACCGGAGTATGCTGGGTTGGGTTAGTTAGGTTATATGGTGTTTAACGCCACTTTCAACAATATTTCAGTTACAAAAATGTATCTTGTTCGCGGCGGTCTGTTTTATTGGTGGAGAAAACAGGAGTACCCAGAGAAAACCACCGACCTGACGCAAGTCAATGACAAACTTTATCACATAATGTTGTATTGAGTACACCTCGCCATGAGCAGGATTTGAACTCACAACTTTAATGGTGATAGGCACTGATTGCATAGGTAGTTATAAATCCAACTACCATGCGATCATGACCACAATGGCCCGGAGTACTACCAGGTATGTAAAAACCTTGGATTTCTAATTCACATAAAACCATCTCCTGGTAGCCATCTTGGATTACTAATTCACACCATTGAGCTCGAGGAGTAACAGCACTAAACAAGAATAGTTCAATGCATACATCTAAGTTAATATTGTTCTCAACCAGTTCAGAGAAGACTGTCAAAAATATTTTTACTTGGATTTCCAATGCACAGAAGTTCATTAACTTGGAAAAGGATCATCTGGTTGTCATACAGAAATTTTAGGCCTTTACGATTGTTTCATTTGATCAACTTTAAAAATAATCTTTTCATATAGAAAATCTTAATTTTTATATAAAAATTTATCTTTCAATGTTGCAATTTGATTTTTGAAGAGAAGATATTTTATTTTTTTTCAACTCTCCTTAAAACATATAATCCCAAAGACAAATGTCAAACATTTTTGAAGCTAACCTTTTAGTATCTAGCTAGATATCTAGATATATTTGAGAACTTGTACATTTGGTTAAAGATTCGATGGGAACTAAATCACATGAAATATAATATTATGCAATACACAATATCACAAAAATGTACCGATGTTTCCGAAAAGATATGAAATGAAATTTTAGAGGATTAACTCTCATGTCATAATCCTTGACAAGTTCTTAAAGTCATTGTCATGTAAAGAAAGAAGCATTGGCCACGTTTTTGCATTCTCACATGTTTGACAACCCTACTCAAAATCTGGACAGATGAGAACAAAGACATTTTTAATTACAATAAAACAATTTTTTCATTGGCCATAAACTTGAAAAATTAAATATCTTGGATTACTCAATTTTATTCTTTAATCACAGAATAATTGTGCAATCAGTCTAAGAGTAAATTGCTGTATTCTGCTTTACATGTGACTTTCCATTTAAAAATTGTATTAAGTTTATTTATAAACATTTTTGTCCTGAGATAGCTATTTTCAAAAATTTTCAATTCATTCAATGAAAAGTCAAACATATTAGTTCATTTTGAAGTGCTTTCCATCATATTTCAATTTTGCAATATAACAATCCAGTTTCATTATTCAACAATATTTGATCGTGGGTGGTCAGATTTATTGATGGAGGAAACCATCGACCTGCCGCAAGTCACTGACAAACTTTATCACATAATGTTGTATTGAGTAAACCTTGACTGAGCGGGATTTGAACTCACAACTTTAGTGTTTTATAGTATACATGCATCACTTAACAAAATGTATGTCCAAATGTCAGGAGTTATTACACTGTATTATAAGTGAGTGTACTCATGTTGGTAGGGTCCTTGATCAACATATTGCAATAACATCTTTCTTGCTACCTGACAAAAAAACTATAAAATTGTGATAAAATAAATCTAATATAAGTCAGAAGGTCATTTGCAACATCAGATGTTTGTTCTTTTGTACTTTTTCTAATGGCCATTGTGTTGTCTGTTCTTCTTCTGTTTACGGATTCTGATGACCTTTTTGGTATCTTCAAACTCTGCTATCAGTTCCTGGTTAAATGATTCTGATTGGATATACCTCACTATTATGTATACAACAGAATAAAAAAAATTAAGGTTGATAATATTCCAATCAATTTCATACAATAATGAGAATACTTATAAAAATACATACGGTAAACAATATTACAAATGACAACTGCCTGCGAAGGTTTAAACAATATTACAAATGACAACTGCCTGCGAAAGTTTAAACAATATTACAAATGACAACTGCCTGCGAAAGTTTAAACAATATTACAAATGACAACTGCCTGCAAAAGTTTAAACAATATTACAAATGACAACTGCCTGCAAAGGTTTAAACAATATTACAAATGACAACTGCCTGCGAAGGTTTAAACAATATTACAAATGACAACTGCCTGTAAAGGTTTAAACAATATTACAAATGACAACTGCCTGTGAAGGTGTAACAAATGTAGGTACATGTTTGTATATACAATAATCCCTCTCTTATATTATAAGGCTGAAATATTGTTGAAAGTGGCATTAAACACCATAACCCTAACCCTGACCCCTCTCTAATAAAGGCTACCATTTCTGCAATTATAACATAAAAAGTAACCTTATAAATTGGGTGACCTCCTCAGTAGTGTTTTCCTATCTTATATTAGAGCATCTGAAATCTGGTCAGATATGTGGTGTTGCCTTTGCCTTTGGTGGGAGTGACCTTATAATGAGGGGGACTTAACTGTATAACTTGTTGTTATTTGGTGGGAGAGGTCTTTGTTTTGTTTTGTTTTTGTTTTTTGTTTTTTGGGGGGAGCCTAACTGCATAACTTGTTATTTGGTGGGAGTGGCCTTATAAGAGAAGGACTTTACTGTATAACTTTTTGTCACCTGGCCGACAACATTACCAAGAACTCCAATTAATCTCCAGAGTCAGACAATTAAAAAAGTCATCACATCTTTTATGACTCTTTTCTTTTACTAATCAAAAAGCAATTCCATCAAATACACATTAAAAATAAATTGAAGCATGTCCCCACATAGTACAAAAGGTATGTTTAAGTGCAACTCCTATAATTGAATTGCCCTGTCTGTAAGACACATACCAGTACATGTACCTGTATGATACCATCATGAAAAAATAAAAGTAATAAAAATCCTAATAATATGTGCATATATTGTATATGTACAAATATTCTGTAAAATAAAAAAGCTTCTAGCTTGAAAACTGTGAGGAGTGAGGTGGACAAAGTATATGCATATCTGAGAAATTTCACAAAAATGGACAAAGTTCAACAACCTGTAATTTTGTGAAAAACTGAAGAAATCATAATCCTGATAACATGCCCACCTTTGGTATGTGTACAATTAATCTGTAAAATAAAAGCTTCTAGTTGATGTAGCTTGAAAACTACAAAGCAAACTGTCTGTACATATGTATATGCAAAATTTCAAAAATTGTTAGTAATGTCATGACAAGGTCTACTATTTTTCTGAATGTACTACTAGATTCACATACAGAGGTGGAATTGTATAGTCAATTAAACAATAGTGAGTAGGTAGACATGTTGTTCCATGGTGACACATTATATTGTCAGATCATGTTATGTTAGAGCCAACGTGTTCAACCTTGCCTCTTTTAACACCAAATGTTAAGAAGAGAAGCAGCAAATACAGATCTTCTGTGTTGGAGGCCTACACACTATTACACCAACACAGCACGTCTTTTTATAGATTAAGCAAGATGTGTAAAAATTGCACATATATAAACCTTTTCGAATATCCTCAAGGGGAAATTTCACAGAGATTACAAATAGTTTCATTATACAGTTCTATAATAAAAGGATAATTAAACAGTGTTATCACTATGACCACTAGGATTGAGAATATAAACCGATTTAGACAACCTGTAAATGTTCAGTTCCATTAATAAAATTTGTCCAATAAATTGAGAGATTTTTATAAGTACTTTGCTACATGCACATGTAATCTAATCAGCATAAAATATTAATTAGTACAAATGTAATTATCACCTGTTCATATAAACTTCAGGTAGAATTGACCAACAAACATTGACAACTGTCAGTTGTAGAATGTGGATTGGCAGCAACTACATACACCTAGATTAAGCATGGAAGACATACATCTGGATTCCAGATTAAGCATGGAAGACATACATCTGGATTCCAGATTAAGCATGGAAGACATACATCTGGATTCCAGATTACGCATGGAAGGCATACATCTGGATTCCAGATTAAGCATGGTAGACATACATCTGGATTCCAGATTACACATGGAAGACATACATCTGGATTCCAGATTAAGCATGGAAGACATACATCTGGATTCCAGATTACGCATGGAAGGCATACATCTGGATTCCAGATTAAGCATGGTAGACATACATCTGGATTCCAGATTACGCATGGAAGACATACATCTGGATTCCAGATTAAGCATGGTAGACATACATCTGGATTCCAGATTACGCATGGAAGATATACATCTGGATTCCAGATTAAGGATGGAAGGCATACATCTGGATTCCAGATTAAGCATGGTAGACATACATCTGGATTCAGATTACGCATGGAAGACATACATCTGGATTCCAGATTAAGCATGGTAGACATACATCTGGATTCCAGATTAAGCATGGTAGACATACATCTGGATTCCAGATTACGCATGGAAGACATACATCTGGATTCCAGATTAAGCATGGTAGACATACATCTGGATTCCAGATTACGCATGGAAGACATACATCTGGATTCCAGATTAAGCATGGTAGACATACATCTGGATTCCAGATTATGCATGGAAGACATACATCTGGATTCCAGATTACGCATGGAAGACATACATCTGGATTCCAGATTAAGCATGGAAGACATACATCTGGATTCCAGATTAAGGATGGAAGGCATACATCTGGATTCCAGATTAAGCATGGTAGACATACATCTGGATTCCAGATTATGCATGGAAGACATACATCTGGATTCCAGATTACGCATGGAAGACATACATCTGGATTCCAGATTAAACATGAATGACATATATATATCTGGATTCCAGATTTAAGCATGGAAGAGTCATGTTAGACATATATCTGCATTCCAGATTAAGCAAGCAGTATTTGGATGCAAAGGCAAATACAGATCATTGAGTCAGGATAATTTGTCCAAATGGAAACAAATACTTTAACCTAACCTTAACCACAAGGCTTTGCACACGAACGAGCACATGCACTCCAAGGGTAACTCCAATTGTTGACCTACTTCTATTTTGAAGTTTTTTATTTTAAATTTGCATGACCTTTAGTTAAGTAAGCTTTATTTAAATAAATACCTATATATATATAGAATAAAAGTACTATATTGTACCTTACACAGAAACACCCACTTCTAATACACAATGTATATATAGCAGTATAGCTAGCTAGTAATAAAATACCAAAAGTTAAAGAGTGATATATTACAATGGTGACAATGTATATTTTTGTATTCAAAATCTGTACATGCCCTGGCCCTATGCTAAATTTTGAGGAATGTAACATATCAGTGATTCCTGATTGAGAAGCATGGAATCTATATATATCTGTTGAATCTTGTGAGGAGAAAAACCAGATAGATTTTCTAGTACATGTACCTTTATATTCCTTCTCTCACAATGCTACATTGTATATATACAGTTAACCACTTTATGTAATCACTTTTGCATTCTCAATCATCATGTTACTCTCATTATATTAAATTACACCGAAGTAACAGAAGTAACACACGATGTTCTTTGCATTACTTACAAGAAAATCACGACATCAGTCTTTTTATAGAACTTAAAGCAATAGTTGATTGCAATGATTGAGACTGTAATAGATGATTACTATATTTACATCTGAAGTATTTCTTTTCTGATTTTTAAGATAATAGCAAGATTTATTACATACACACAGCAATGTAAAAATCACAGAAATCTGTCAGATTGGATGCCAAATAACTCACAGATATAGTAAAGTTCATAAATCATTGTTTATAAACAACTGTTGAAGGAAAATCGGCACAATTCAAAACAAGAAAGTGTCTTGACAATTTCACACATATCTCCATAGAAACATTCATCATGATGGTGATTTTTCAAAATATCAATGTACATGTACACAAAAAGTACTGCTCATCTATCTAAAGTCTAAAGGTTAAGGTCGTCTGGCATATTTTTTTACTTTGAGGGGTGGAATGCATTCAATTTCTTCATCGTGTGAACTTGGAATAAGTCATTTTCATGGATAAATCAATTAAAATAATGGTTTGTTTGTGCTAGTAAAAATATCTATGGTTAATTTGGATTACAGATACTCAAATACTTGAATTGATTTGAAGTGACTTTTGTGAATTTTCTTGTTAATCATTATTGGCCTGGAATTTGACAAAACAAGATTTGACTGCATGCACATGTGTACTCATTAAAACAATCTCTTTCCTCAAAATGAAAAAAAAATAACAATAAGATCTTACCCTGTCATCCAAAATAGCAATCACTGCCTAAACCAAACTCTACATCCAAAATGGCACTCTGTTCCTTAATGACAATACAAATCCAAAATGGCACTCTGTTCCTTAACCACAACAATACAAATCCAAAATAACACTATGTTCCCCAGCCACAATAAACATTTGTTAAAATAACAGTATTCCAAAAGTTACAGAAAAGTGAAAAAGTAGCGCCAGTGTAAAATAGACATCACAATTTCAAAGGCAAAATTTTGTTGTTCTACATAGAACTGTACATATTATTTCTGACAATGTTGTTATCTATATAACTAATGGTGGTGATAATGTGTATTTGCAGAGATTTTGGCAAATGCTGAACTCCTACAGTGATTGAAAAGTCATTACCCCTATAGCTATATATATTCAAAATGTTACAATTATCCTTCAGCCAGTGTTAAGAGACCCCTGATGTATGTTTCACACCTAGTGAAATGAGCAATGTTCTCTAAGGATTCAATCTGAAGTCACTGGTTCTTGAGAAAAGATGCTTAAATGGTGATTGATTACGCCTGAAACATGACAATGTGAGTTAAATTTCAATTTACTGGATAAAAGGACAACTGGGAGCAAGAAAAGTTGTAAAAAAGTAATTTTCTACTACATTTTCATAATTTAATTTTGTATCAATTATTTCCCCTTGTTTTTTTTATTGCAACACATTAATTTTCTTTACAATGCAGAAAGTGTTAAGGATAAAAGTGCAATACAAAACAGCTAAGGGTATTAATATACAAAATGTATAGTACAGATTGATTGGTAAATACCCAACTTACAGCTGACAGGAACTTTTTTTTTTGTCATAATAATAATTTGCCTTTCCAGGGAGCTTATTTTACATGAAATATAGACTAAATGTGTGAGCTGTAAATTAAATGCTAATTAATGTGCTTATGTTCTTGCACATGGATTTAGATGCTACAAGAAACAATGGATTATTTAATTTGAACAACTGAATCAGAAGTGAAACAAAAGAAAGTAATAATGCTATTTGTATGACAACAAAATGTGGATGATACCTAATAAGGTAAAGGCAATACAATGTGGAAGTGGAAATATACAAGATAGTGCCCATATACATTTGTATATTAATAGAGTGCATGAGTGAGTGATTGGTGCTTAATACCAAGTGAGCAACTTGTTCAGCTATATTATGGCAACAACAAGTCTTTGTTGTTACTCCTTATAGCTGTGTGCTCAGTCATATAGAGGAGTAGTCATATATGGGAGAAGTCATATAGGGGAGAAGTCATATAGGGGAGAGGGGAGAAGTCATATAGAGGAGAAGTCATATAGGGGAGAAGTCATATAGGGGAGAAGTCATATAGGGGAGAGGGGAGAAGTCATATAGGGAAGAAGTCATATAGGGGAGAGGGGAGAAGTCATATAGAGGAGAAGTCATATAGGGGAGAAGTCATATAGGGGAGAGGGGAGAAGTCATATAGAGGAGAAGTCATATAGGGGAGAAGTCATATAGGGGAGAAGTCATATAGAGGAGAAGTCATATAGGGGAGAGGGGAGAAGTCATATAGAGGAGAAGTCATATAGGGGAGAAGTCATATAGGGGAGAAGTCATATAGGGGAGAGGGGAGAAGTCATATAGAGGAGAAGCAGCAAATGCCAATGTTATTGTCTTTGCATATCGGTAGATAACGCTGACACAACAATATGTGGATTGAAATATGATGAGGATAACAATTCAAAGAAGTATGTCACTATGTAAGTGGATCAGATTGACATGAAACTGCAAGACAGAGTGGATTACTTTATAGCTTGGATGATGAGAATGTGACAAACAAAATGGTGTGAATTCAAATGACAAAACAAAAATAGGGTATGGCTGAGGAAGTGATAGTATTATTGGATTATAAGTGGCAATTGCATATGGATAGCTAGAGAGTCAGTCGTCAATGTGGTGTGAATAATGTGGAATAACTGAAATTTATAATGGGCAATATATCACTGTATATAAATCCTTCTATTATTAATATTTCTTTCATACACATATATATAATAAACAACACTAAGTACACAAAACAAAGTGATAAAGAATTAAACACTTTGTTGAATGACATTAATTCTTTATCACTTTGTTTTGTGTACTTGGTGTTGTTTTACAAACCATTTTAGACATTTATAATTTATTTTACTTGTAAAGTATCATCATACCGTAACGATCCAATGATTGATCGTTGAATGGTTTTTCAGACGTTGTATATACATTTATATATATATCTTGATTTTCCTTAGGTAAAAAAAAGGTAACACTTTGACTATTGAAGCAATATTTTTATATAGCGGATGTGGCCGAGTGGTCTAGGGTACTGGACATAAGGCTACGCGATTGGTGCTGCAGTGTATCAATGATGTGAGTTCAAATCCCATCGAGGGAAGAACAAAAATTGGTAAACTTTATCACTTGTGGCTGCGAGTCGAGTGCACCCTTTTTTGTAATTTACAAAGCCGGGTGTGAACCCACGCCGCATTGGTGATAGGCTTGTATGAGTTGTTAGGTAATCCAACTACCTAACTCAATGAGCCACCCGGGCCCCTATGATCAATGTGTAGACCAAGTATGATATGTGAATGGAGAAACTAATCTAATCACAAAAACTTGACATTGTTAACACCACTGCCAGAGAAGCAATACCTATGTCTCGCCTTCAGTGACACAACGCGACTTTCGTTGCAGGCCAGACAAAAATTGTATAAATTCACAAAAAAACTTACTTAGCCTCAGTTAGCATATGGCTTTCTTTTCCTTTAAACTCTACAAATGTTGTGAACACAGTAAATGTCAGTTCGTGCTATCAGTCTTTTCAATTATCACTTAATTTCTTTCTTTTTTACGCTGTTTGTCCTGTTTGTGGATTATCACCCCAATTTACAGAATCCCATTATCAGTAAAAAAACTATATACTGCTGATAACTCACAATAACACCTTTGTACATGTGTACTCCACTAAAAAAGGAAGCTGGCCATGAATACATGTCATAACTAGAGTAACTATTAACCTATGGTAATTTTAAATGTAAAGGGCTAAAGTAGATCAAAGCAGGTACATGACATCTGTTGTTTATGACATACTAGTACATTGAAACTTACCTGTCTTTTTCAACAAAATAAATGCATTTCCTGTAATGTTACATCATTTGATGACTGATAGTGAAAAACTATTTAAGTAATAATTTTTTGATTCGAAAACGGAAAATATGAGTTTTCTCGAAAACAATACATTTTTTTAAAACACAGTAAACAAGAGTTTCGTGCAGAATTTTACTACCATTTTTAAAATATGCATTTCATCTAACAATATCCTTTCATTATTGCTGCACTCATCTGAAATTTGACATTTCCCCCGATTTTTACCGCCAAAATAGAGGTGGGAGTAAACTAACTAGAGGTAGCAGCCAGGTAAATCTTACCTTGAGAGAGACAGAGACACGTGTACAGGCATATTTTGCCACTCCATTTTTAAACTTTAAAATCTTTCTAAAAGTTCACATAAAATTTCTTCATAAACCTTAACATATATAAACATCGCAAGAATGGGTAAAACAAAGGACTTGTCAAAAGATTGTAAAAACATAGTGTTAAATCTATTCAAGTTTTTTCAGCTTGAGAAGGCCAGGGGAAGACCACTTTATTCCCCAGATAATTTGATTAAAAGAACATGCAAGGCTGCTGGCATATCTTACAGTTCTGTGTATAGAGTTGTAAACGGTAAAAGTCCTCCTGAATCTAACAGACCGAAAGAAAGAAAGAAAACTCTTGATGATTTTGAGCATTGCGTTATTAAACGGACTGTGCATAGCATGTACAATAGGAAAATTGTCCCAACAGTCTCAAAAATTAAGAAAGAAATTTAAGATACAATTAAAATCTCGAAATCAACGCTTACTTTAACTTTATTAGATCTTGGTTATAAGTACAAAAAATCTGGCGATAATAGGAGGCTTTTATATGATCAGAGGTCAGTAATAAAAGATCGGCGGTGTAATTACCTCCGAAAAATCAGGAAGTTTCGAGAGGATGGGTATGAAATTGTATATTTGGATGAGACCTGGGGTTAATCAGAATCATGCCACTGACTACATGTGGTTACCAGTTGATGGTTCTGATGCCCCAAAGATCCCTTCAGGAAAAGGTAAATGGTTGGTAGTTTTGCATGCTGGTAATCGTGAGGAGGGTTTGATTGATAGGTGTGATTTGGTTTTTCTTGCCAAAGCTAAAGATGGGGATTATCACCAAGAAATGAATGGGCCCACCTTTCTAAACTGGTTCGAAAATCAGTTTATGCCAGCATTAAAAAGCCCAAGTGTTATCGTTTTAGATAATGCCAGTTATCACAACATCAAGACTGAAGAAACTGTTGTGCCAAACTTTAATCAGAGAAAAGCTGTCTTACAAGATTATCTTTCAAACCACAACAATGAACATTCCTTTTCAGCCCCTTGAACCTAAAAAACAACTTTATGAAAAAATCAAATTTAAGAAACCCCTTTCCGTTTTTAAAACTGATAAAATTGCCAACCTACACGGTCACGAAGTTCTAAGAACCCCTGTTCGCCATTGCGAATTGAACCCAATAGAACTTATTTGGGCACAGGTTAAAGGGTTTGTTGAAGAAAACAATACAACTTTTCGTTTGAAGGATGTGAAAAAACTTGTTTATGGGGGGTTTGGCAGAATTACAAAGGAAGTTTGGGCGAAGGCAGAAGACCTTGTATTAAAAATAGAAAAGGAATATGGGAAAGAGAATTGCATCGATAGGAGTGAGATTCCTCCAATAATAATTGATTTTGATGACGACGAGTCCAGCGACGAGGAAAGCTGAATCCAGTCCAACATGATTACAGACTGAACTGGTACACCGGTTGTAAATGACAGATTGTACATAACGTTTTTACCTATAAAATTTTATTCATGTCCAATAATTGTGTACTCTATGTCTAACTTCAGTGAATTTATTAGCAGAAAAGACCGTTCTTTTTCTAATTATTTCTGAAAGATTGAAATAATTTGGTCAAATTAAAAATCAGTAATTATGGAAATTTATGATTTCAAGTTTTTTTCAAAATTGTCCAGGTAAATCTCAGGTAAGCCTGCGTATAAATGTCACGTAGTCAAATGTATTAACCATGAAGGGAACAATAGCCTTCTCTGGCACTTCAACGAGAGACAATAGACCAGCTGCGGGACCACCGTCGTTCCTATTGTTATATGGGATTACGTCTGCGGTGAGTTGGCTGTCACATTTAACAAGCAAACTTGGCATATTTTGAAGAACTTTGTAATTTTTCAGATAAGCAGGGCCTTCAGAATAATTTCAACCATAAATATTTATACAATTCCAAAATGGTAGTAAAATTCCTGACAAAACTCTCGTTGGATGCGCTAAAAACAAATCTAGTTTACGAAATATTTAGATTTTTCCGTTTTCTAATAAAAAAATTATTACTTTTAGAAACAAAGGAAGGTGAATAATCGTCACTAGGGTTCTTAAAAGTAGGGTATGAACTAATATATACAATGTACAAGTACAGAGATGTGCAAAAAGGATTAATCACTGTAAAACTATTTTTTTGCTATTTTTTTTTATTTAAAAATCACAATTTTTCCAAAGCACTTTGATATTTCTTTATCAACAATTTTACTGAATTAAATCTAGTTATACCCTATATAAGTTTATAATTAGCTTAATTTTATAATAGAAGAATTTTACAGTCTGTGCCAAAAAAGCACTAGCCCTATGCCACAGTCTAGAAAAAGGTGGTTCTGGCTAGTAAAAATTGCATAAAATTTGCTTAATCAAATAGAAAAAATTCTTCTAAAATGCTGTTTGAGCTAGTTTGTCAAAATATTTTTGGCACAGACTGATTTTAAGAATTTACAGATTATACACAAATTTTAATTTCTAAAATCGAATACACTATACAATGTACAATGATAGTACATTTGAGTACCAATGATTTCAATTTTTGTTTATATCATGAAAATTTCTAAAACCAAGTTGTGAAAAAATATTTGAAAAGAATTACAGAAAACTACATATATTTTTGTTTTTATTGATAATAAATTTTATTCAAATTCGACAACAATTGACCACAGGATACTTTTTTTGGAAAAACTGTGATTTTAAATGAAATTACATGATTTTTGTTGTTGATTTTTTGTGTTTTAACGCCACTTTCAGCAATATTTCAGCTATACCATGGCGACCAGTTTTAGTGGTGGAAGAAGCCAAAGTACTTGGAGAGAACCACCGACCATGGGCAAGTAACTGGTAAACTTTATCACTTGGGGTTGTGAGGCGAGTGCACCCTTTTTTGTAATTTACAAAGCCGGGCGGGAACCCACGCAGTATTGGTGATAGGCTTGCATGAACTGTTAGGTAATCCAACTACATTTTGTACCTAACTCATTGAATTAAATCATTGAATAATTATTATTAGATTGAAAAAGAATAATTGTACAGGGGGGAGGGGTTGTGGTGTTTAAAGCCTCAATCAACAATATTTCAGTTATATCGTCAGTTTTATTGATGGAGGAAACCGGAGTACTTTGTGTTTTAACATCTTTATCTCTGAAGCTACATGTAAAATGTATATGGAAAAAATCAGTGATAAATACTTTTTGCACATCTCTTCATACAGAGCCTCTCTAGAGTTTGTATGTTCACCTGATAAATGTAGCAATGGTTACATACAGAGCCTCTCCAGTTTGTATATTCACCTGATAAATGTAGCAATGGTTACATACAGAGCCTCTCCAGAGTTTGTATGTTCACCTGATAAATATAGCAATTGTTACATACAGAGCCTCTCCAGAGTTTGTATGTTCACCTGATAAATGTAGCAATGGTTACATACAGAGCCTCTCCAGAGTTTGTATGTTCACCTGATAAATGTAGCAATGGTTACATACAGAGCCTCTCCAGAGTTTGTATGTTCACCTGATAAATATAGCAATGGTTACATACAGAGCCTCTCCAGAGTTTGTATGTTCACCTGATAAATGTAGCAATGGTTACATACAGAGCCTCTCCAGAGTTTGTATGTTCATCTGATAAATGTAGCAATGGTTACATACAGAGCCTCTCCAGAGTTTGTATGTTCACCTGATAAATGTAGCAATGGTTACATACAGGGCCTCTCCAGAGTTTGTATGTTCACCTGATAAATATAGCAATGGTTACATACAGAGCCTCTCCAGAGTTTGTATGTTCACCTGATAAATGTAGCAATGGTTACATACAGAGCCTCTCCAGAGTTTGTATGTTCATCTGATAAATGTAGCAATGGTTACATACAGAGCCTCTCCTGAGTTTGTATGTTCACCTGATAAATATAGCAATGGTTACATACAGAGCCTCTCCAGAGTTTGTATGTTCACCTGATCAATGTAGCAATGGTTACATACAGAGCCTCTCCAGAGTTTGTATGTTCACCTGATAAATGTAGCAATGGTTACATACAGAGCCTCTCCAGAGTCTGTATGTTCACCTGATCAATGTAGCAATGGTTACATACAGAGCCTCTCCAGAGTTTGTATGTTCACCTGATAAATGTAGCAATGGTTACATACAGAGCCTCTCCAGAGTTTGTATGTTCACCTGATAAATGTAGCAATGGTTACATACAGATCCTCTCCAGAGTTTGTATGTTCACCTGATAAATGTAGCAATGGTTACATACAGAGCCTCTCCAGAGTTTGTATGTTCACCTGATAAATGTAGCAATGGTTACATACAGAGCCTCTCCAGAGTTTGTATGTTCACTTGATAAATGTAGCAATGGTTACATACAGAGCCTCTCCAGAGTTTGTATGTTCACCTGATAAATGTAGCAATGGTTACATACAGATCCTCTCCAGAGTTTGTATGTTCACCTGATAAATGTAGCAATGGTTACATACAGAGCCTCTCCAGAGTTTGTATGTTCACCTGATAAATGTAGCAATGGTTACATACAGAGCCTCTCCAGAGTTTGTATGTTCACCTGATAAATGTAGCAATGGTTACATACAGAGCCTCTCCAGAGTTTGTATGTTCACCTGATAAATGTAGCAATGGTTACATACAGATCCTCTCCAGAGTTTGTATGTTCACCTGATAAATGTAGCAATGGTTACATACAGAGCCTCTCCAGAGTTTGTATGTTCACCTGATAAATGTAGCAATGGTTACATACAGAGCCTCTCCAGAGTTTGTATGTTCACCTGATAAATGTAGCAATGGTTACATACAGAGCCTCTCCAGAGTTTGCATGTTCACCTGATAAATGTAGCAATGGTTACATACAGAGCCTCTCCAGAGTTTGTATGTTCACCTGATAAATGTAGCAATGGTTACATACAGAGCCTCTCCAGAGTTTGTATGTTCACCTGATCAATGTAGCAATGGTTACATACAGAGCCTCTCCAGAGTTTGTAAGTTCACTTGATAAATGTAGCAATGGTTACATACAGAGCCTCTCCAGAGTTTGTATGTTCACCTGATAAATGTAGCAATGGTTACATACAGAGCCTCTCCAGAGTTTGTATGTTCACCTGATCAATGTAGCAATGGTTACATACAGAGCCTCTCCAGAGTTTGTATGTTCACCTGATAAATGTAGCAATGGTTACATACAGAGCCTCTCCAGAGTTTGTACGTTCACCTGATAAATGTAGCAATGGTTACATACAGTATTTGTACGAGTTTTTTGGCGAGTCAAAATAGGGCGTTTGTATAAAATGGTCACAATGGCAAATAAGGGGGAAATGATTTGGCTTTAACCTTCATTTTCTCTAGCCATTATAGACTTCCAATTCAAACCCTGTATACAAAACAAATGTATGTACATGTACATCCAATCATATCTTTGATTAAAAAGAACATGCATTAAATTTAATTAATTTATGACCTTGAATAAGGAGACAACTGAAGACTATCTATCAATAAAGGTTTACAGGTTGGTTGGTTGGTTTATGGTGTTTAATGCCACTTTCAACAATATTTCAGTTATATTGTGGCGGTCAGTTTTATTGGTGGAGGAAGGTTTACAGGAATATATACTCTATAGTTACAATCTACATCTTGTACCATTGATTCTCCACTAAAAATTTAATATACTGTCAAATCAATGATGAACTTTCTAAATCTACAATAAGAAATGTACTTCATAATCACCCAATTGCAATGAGATCATTTTTCAGTCAGTGAGTTTGCTTAATGCCAACTCAGCAATTTTTCAGCTATATAATGGCGAGAAACTTGATTATTTTCCATGATATTTTAAGATTAAAATTAACAGAAAAATGAGGAAATGACGATTATTATATTTCTCTAATTCAGTAAAATTAGATTCTTGATGAAATGGAGACTGGTTTTTCTCCTTTATTTTCTGTTGATTAGTAAATTGGTGTCCTACCTGTATATGCTGTACCAAAATAATTTTCTCATGTATAAATGGATCAAATTTAAATATCATCTTAAATTAGCATCTCTTTGCTTAACTTTGATATCTTGTAATGTTTATTCTCAAATTTAAAAAAAACATTTCTCTAATTAATTTTTTTCTAATCATAAGTAGAAAATGTCTTAAACAAAATTGAAAAGTTGAAGACAAACAGGTAGAACCTACATCAAAGGTTACTGTTATTTTTGACACAAAAACAAATGTCTCCCCCTCCCTCATACTTTCCCCATTTAATTTGAAAGGTAAACGGGCAATGACTTCTTCAAAAATGATCTGATCAAACAGCTGTTAATAATAATAATATGTGAATCTTCATCTCTGTAAATTGTATACAGATATAAAAATATATATTTTGTATATACCTAATAATTATAAGCAACTATGCAAAGTTTTGAGTTGTACCTACAAACCTTTGTTTAAGGCAAAGGGGAGGGGAAGGGGGTTATGAGAATGAGTTTTGATGAGCCGAGTTGTACCTACAAACTTTTGTTACAGGCAAGGTGAAGGGGGAGAGGGGATTATGAGAGTTATTATTATTTTAATTAACTTTCATGAATTAAGATAAGATGTAGTCTAATTTAATTTGTAATGCACAGAAAAATAACTCCAGATTTTAATAAAACTACAAGACATGGAAGTCATTTACTATCTAAAAATTATTCACTTTTTTTTCGTCTAATTACTTAAAGCTAATTTTCTTACATTTAATATAAAATAATATACAAAAAAAATAGTTATTGGTATATAGTTATGCTGTTAATATTTCTTTTATCTTGATAATACCTCAAAATGACATTCATGGGTACCACTCACTTAATCTTTTCATTACGAAATTGCAATATTTCCATCAGTAACCATGACAACCCCAATGATGTTAGACAATATGAGAAAGTTAATATCAAACACCTGATGATATTTAATTAAAGTCATCAAGAGCGTAAATAATAATCCAACCATTAACTGTCCTGAAGGTGGTCATTTTTTTTAAGGTCATTCAGTTCTCGGTAGAAATTTCAATATGCAACAGTGTTATTAAAGAAACCTTAATTTGTGCCTTCACACTTTTTTGTACAGAACATAGGGTGGACAATCAGACGGGGAATTCAAAATAAAACTGAAATCAGGTCAGAGTTATGGTACCTGATGATAGGTTAGCATTTAACACACAGTGCACAAAAGTATTCTGATGCTTTACAATTTTTCCTATAAATTTCATATAAAACTACATTTTAATAACAAACTAAGATTCAAGAATAGCTTATAATCAAACTGCTGTAGTGATATTCAAAGCCTCGTATGGTATTATTTGAGGAATTCCCATTTAAAATGTAGGAGGAGTTGTGTGTACAAACGTTTTGATGATGTATTCTGTCATAAAGGGCAATAACTCCTTCAAAATCAGTCTAATCAAACTGCTGTAATGATACGTGAATCTCCATTAATGAGCAAACATGCACAAAGGTTTGAGGAATTCCCATTCATAATGTAAGAGGAGCTTCATGGATAAACTTTTTGATGAAATATTCTAAAAGTCAAATGACAATGATTCTTTCAAAAATATCTAAAAAAAATTAATCAAATTGCAGCAACCATAAATTGCTAATCTCCATTTGGTAATTAATAAGCAAGCATGCAAAGTTTTGAGGAATTCGCATTTAAAAAAAAGTGATGTCGTTGTCGTGGATTTACAACTACATTTTTTGTACTTGTGCAATCGGTGCCTATCACCACTTAAGTTGTGAGTTGGAATCCTGCTCATGGTAAGGTGTACATGAACTCGATACAATATTATGTGATAAAGTTTGTAAGTAACTTGAGACAGGTTGGTGGTTTTCTCTGGGTACTACGGTTTCCACCACCAATAAAACTGACCGCCACGATATAGCTGAAATATTGTTGAGAGTGACGTTAAATACCATAACCCTAACCCTCATTTAAAAATGTTGAAAGTCTACTATTGATTGACCATACATACATATGTTAAACTGCTGATCTCTCAAAAACTATAGCACTATCACTTTATCTTTAAAAGCATTAAGAGCTTCCATACTATTGTGCAAAATATAATAAATATTAAACTGATTTTATTTGTCACCTTTATTTGTCCTCGTGATAACCCTGGCTTTAAATTTTTCATATCTCGATCAAAACATTTTAATGAAAAGGACATGTTCAATTCTGTCAACATTAAATATTGACTTTATACAAATTAGTTTGTTTGTCCAAATACTATAACATATTGTTGGATAAAGCATCATGTCCAGCGTAATGATAAAATATTGCTGGGATTAAGCTTTTCATAATGTGTTAAGGTAATGAAATATTGCTGGGCTGAAGCTTTTTAAGTGTAAGGTAATATAATTTGCCTAAAATATGATGTCTCTTGTGCAGTATTTGTTTTTTCATACACAACTAGTATTACTGTGAGCACAGCTCACTAAGATATACCCCCCACTCCCCACATCTGTCCAACCTATTTCCATAACCAAAACATTACTGATTGTTCCGACCAAGAATGAAAGGGACCCTCCTCTCTTCACCGGTAAGCTGCTGATAAAATTTCAAAACATTCTGAGAAACACTACTCAAGTTATCATACGACATTATACGGGTAAAAATCCTATTTTCCATCATGTCAAGTCCAATAACTCTAGAACGGCAAAAGTGAAAATCGTCAAAAATGAAAGGGATCCTCCTCTCTTCACCGGTTAGCTGCTGATGAAATTTCAAAACATTCTGAGAAACACTACTCAAGTTATCATACGACATAGGGTAAAAATCCTATTCTCCATCATATCAAGTCCAATAACTCTGGAACGGCAAAAGTGAAAATCGTCAAAAATGAAAGGGATCCTCCTCTCTTCACCGGTAAGCTGCTGATGAAATTTCAAAACATTCTGAGAAACACTACTCAAGTTATCATACGACATATGGTAAAAATCCTATTTTCCGTCATATCAAGTCCAATAACTCTGGAATGGCAAAAGTGAAAATCGTCAAAAAAGAAAGGGATCCCCCTCTCTTCACCAGTAAACAGCTGATAAAATTTTAAAAGATTCTAAGAAACACGACTCAAGTTATCGTACAACATAAGATTTGTCTACAGATGGACGGACATGGTGAAACCAGTATACCCCCCTACAACTTTGTTGCGGGGGGTATAATTAAAAGTACAGATACTGCATTACTGACTAGCTGGAAAGAATAGTGTAATAAATCTCTTTGAAATATTACATGTAAGCAAGACTTTTCTGAGGGGTCAAGATTAGGTCATGAAGCTGTCAAGATGAAATTAACTAGCTTGAGCTAGGCTAATCTGAGCCTACAAAATGTATATCCCTCACCAGCTATATAGTGATATTTAGCAAGGAAAGTTTTATTTTCCTTGCGAGAAAAGACTTCATCTCTTGATATATTACCTATTTCGGTTTCGATTAATCTCTTTGACAAATTGGTTAGACCTATTTTGACCTACAATTCTGAAATATCTTTTATGGATTATTTTCTTGTTTACCATAGGGCAAAGCAAAGAGCTACATGTATACTAAGAAATGGAATCATGGACCATTTCACCTTTATTGATAGAACCCCCTTCGAAAAAGTTCACTTGATTTTTTGTAAGCATCTCCTGGGAACAAAGAAGACTTCCTCAAATATAGACCTTTTTATTCTTAAAAACATAGGCGCTGCCATTATCGACTTCCGAGTGTGTCCGCCATTAGTAAAGTGTAAAAATCTTATGTTCTCCGGGTTTATCGATACGCTAATGTATGGTTTCTCTAGTACAGGTGTCACAATATACTGTTATTTCGGCTTGAAATTCAATGATAACACCTGCTGTGAAGTGATTTGTATACAGAGATATAATGACAATGATATAATGACAACAAATAAATTACCTGGTATGTAGTTTTTTTTTAAATTACCGTTATTTTCCCCATACAAAATCAGTATAAATCCTACTTGATAAAAAACTGCATGCACTATTTTTTCTTTTTTCTTTTTTTGTTGCTTTTCAAGCATAAGGAAAAGGGGTAATCAAATTAATATTTTGTATGAAATTAAAAAGTAAATATATAAATTATAATATACGCTTTTTAAAATTATTACTATACGATTTAAAGTGAAGTAATAATGATGAAAAGTGTGCCTAACTTATAAGAAAGAACTTAACTTTGAATGTGACATCTTAAGGTGCATTTTTCAATTCTGTTTTATTTTATTTATTTTTTGTTTGTTAAATTGTAAAAAAAATTAAAACTTTTTGTCGGTCAATTTCTTTATAGGGATCTGTAGTGAAGATGAAAAGGAATTTAAGTGTTATCAAATTAAAACATCTGAATATCTACATTTCTTTATCTGAAAAAAAAGTTTCATGAGGAACCTAATATAACTATTTGCTCCCAGGTTTCAGATACGTGAACCGGACGGGCATTTTTCACCCCATTTGTCTTCTTTTTCAAATTTCTTTGCTAGGATTTCATAGTTTTATATTGATTTATTCTTTAATTTTATATGTTTTTGAAGATTAATTAAAATTTAATATTGATGTGTTAAGGAAGTGGTAGCGCTTTCTAGACTTGTAGTCTGCTGAAGGTCGACCGTGTCAACAGCGATGCGATGCTTCCCGGGTTTGGCACTTAGGGGAATAGACAGTCGTGTCATTTTGCAACAAAGGTGTTAAATTCATATTGTAGAAAGATAACTATCATTAGGGACCGACCATTTAACTTGAAGGGGGGGGGGTTATGGTTTTTTGTTTCGTTCAGAATTTTTTTTCGGACAACGCGAGAGTTAGAATATTTATTTTTTTTGTTGCGCATAGCGCGAAATTTTTTTCCAGAATTTAACATTAGGTTATATGACAACAACTCTGAATCAGATTATTTTTTTTTTCCTACACCAAAATCAGAATATTTTTTTCAGTAACATTGGGAATCAGAATATTTTTTTAGAAAAAAACCATAACCCCCCCTTCAAGTTAAATGGTCGTTCCCTTATAACTGATAGTTAAATGTGTATTGCATAACAAGTTATAGCAAAGACATCACTAAAACACAAAAATTTAATTTATGTATTGGGTTGATTCTTAAATGTATTTGATTTGCAATATGACAGTTAAACTCTACCCCCTTCCCACAAAGGGTAAAAAATGATAAAAATATATATAACTGAATTATAATGACAAAAAACTAAATGAAAAAAAAAATCGCCAAATTTTGTTGCAGGACATCATGTCATTCATTTTTACTTCTTACAGAATCAA
Source organism: Bathymodiolus brooksi (assembly GCA_963680875.1). Taxonomy (NCBI): domain Eukaryota; kingdom Metazoa; phylum Mollusca; class Bivalvia; order Mytilida; family Modiolidae; genus Bathymodiolus; species Bathymodiolus brooksi. The sequence goes on along the minus strand of OY804576.1, from coordinate 121,314,772 downwards.
GATTTATTTCAAGATTTATCTACAGAAATGTGATACCTCTTTGTAAATTGTTAATTATTTTATGCGGCTTCTACATGAAAAACAATAATTCCTACCCTGCTCACTTTGTTCCTGTTTCCTTTGTTTATAGTATTTAAACTTTCATTTAAGACAACATTTAACTCAGTTTTTTCCTTTCTATGTTATCCTCTATCGCATACGGAAGGAACATTATTCCTCCACATATTTGCTACTCTATCATTGTGCAAATGATTGATTTTTTAGTCAATTGCACAAGTGTTCCCTACATCATAAAAATATGCGACTTTGTGGCTTTGTGAAGTGAAGACAATATTCGAAGGGAACTTAGTTCTTTTGTACAAAATATATACCGTTAGTAAAAAAATGTGTGTTGAGGGTTTCCATACTGACCATTTTTTTGTTTGTTTTTTTTTGATTACCCTGTTTTGTATTGAAATTCTGCCACATAAGCAAGGTTAAAATCTGAATAGCTACAGATCGATCTGTTAGCCCACATCTGGCAAAATGGCTAATTCTTTAATTTTGATAATATTGATGACGTATAGATTTGTTCGACCTGGTCCTGAACTTTGTGATTCTGAACAATTTAAACAATAACCGTTTAAGTTCGATTCAATAATCCATATTTCGAAATATTCTGCCAAAATCACGGGAATAAGCCATAAAATATCAACTGAAGCGTGTTTATCTAATCCAATTATGAATACTGATTAATCGTAACTAGTGTAAACAACCGATTGTTACACTTTCTTAATGGCGGACGATAGTATCGCCACCTAGCGTCTACGACCGATAACTAGGTAATCACCGATTTCTGAAAACGTCTATAGGAGTGAGAGCAGAACTTGGTAGATTTCCTGTTGAAAATTTTATTAATTCGCAAGCAATCACATATCTTGCCAGACTACATACTGACAATTTAAATCCATTATTGAAAGAGGCTTTTGAACTTTCAAAATCTCTGGATTCACAAGGTGTTTATTCTTGGTACACATATGTAAAAAACATTGAACCAGACAGCATTCAAATAAATAAAGTTGCCAGTTGCAAGAATCTAAAGGATGTTAAGCATTTAAAATTAGATATTAAAAATGAAATAGTATAAAAATGAAAAAGTATAAAAATTTATATAAAGGTAAAATAGACAAAATTGATGAGAGCAGCAAGCTTTTCCTTTATAAAAATTTAGAGCCTTCATTAGAAAGAAAATTCTATTTATCGTTTAATGATTTTTCAATCAGGAGTATTTTTACAAAATTTTGTATCAGTGACCACAGTCTTGAAATAGAGAAGGGTCGCTATAATAAAACTCCATGTGAAGAAAGACTATGCAAATATTGTGGAGTCATTGAAGATGAAGCTCATTTTATTTTAAAATGCAAAGTAAATCGGAATCTGAGAGAATCTCTGTTTAATAATATTGAATTAGATAATGAAATTTTTTTTCTTAAACTTTTCTGATGAACAAAAGTTAGTATATTTACTAAATCCTACTTCCATACGACATGTTAGAGTTATTGGCTTCTATTTGAAACGTTCATTAGAACTGAGGACAGAAGTCTTATTGCAACATAAATAACTCATTATGTATATCCTTTTTTTTTTTTTTTTTTTTTCATACACACAATTGTTTGTTTGTTTGTATTTGTCACAGACATGTTTATATATGTTTAATGACAATAAAGTTATTATTATTATTATCAATGCATTGTTCATTTATCATAATATTAATGTACAGTAGGTTAAACCAGGTTAGTGGTTTCTGATAAGATATTGTAATATTTCTCCTTTGGGTTCTTTTAAACTTTTTCTCCAGGGATTTTTTTTAATGTATTCTCTTGAATTTTTGATCAAAATAAAAATTAACAACTTTTTTAGAGATCCATTGGACACGGTGAATTATGTGTAATTTATAAAAGCAATAATTTGTCAACAGCAATCTCATTTTTACTTTAAATTGTAGATTCTCCTCCTAAATTTTGCGAAATTGTGTCATTTGGGGCACACAACTCAAAATCATGTAATTACAATTCTAAGGATCCACACTTTTAGCACTCCTCCTGTCCGTTCACTTTATTTGCTCGAAATAGACTACAGGTACAGTTATATATTCTTTTTCAATGATTCAATGTTTTGTTTCATCTCAATTATTTTGGCTAATTTTCTTACATTTAATGCAAAATAATATACAAGGTTAATTAATCTACATCATGTAAAATGATTGGTAATTAACAAGGGTAATTAATCTACATGTAAAATTATTGGTAATTATCATTTATTTTGATTACACCACAAAATAACATTACTGGGGACCACATTTTCCTGGGTTTTTTCTTTCTCCAAAATTGCAATATTTTAATCAGTTACCATGACGACACAATGATGTCAGACAATATGGCAAACAAAATAACAAACTCTTGATGATATTTAATTAAAGTAATGAAGAAACACAAACATCTTCTAATAATTACTATCCTGAATGCAGTAATTTATTAAAAAGTTTTTTATGCATTTTCTCTGAGGACAAACATCCCATGTTAATCTTTATCTTGTGGTGATGGCCTGGCCAGTTTGGATATTTGATCAACAAAAATGTACAATATGCATAGACCATCTAGGGAATATTCCAGCCAGGTTTGTTTTCAAATGCTTAATTAGTTTCAAAGATGCTTTCATCTTTTTTCTCATTGGGTCCAATATATGTTAAAACATGGTCATACATGTCCATCATCAATTTTGAATCCACATAAATCTAGAGGCTCAAAATACATGTATGATTCTGTATTACCCTCCGGGCAAAGAAAATTGTATTGTCTACATGCATGTTAATTTTTTTTATCACCCAAGACTTGAACCCAATATTTATATATAGACCACAAAACCTTCACCGGTACAAAATTCAAATGAAAAACATTGGACCCCTAGTGCTTGGTCCCTATGGACCCGGGTGTTTCATTTGTACTAGAGTGAATCTCCATTATAAAAAAGATATTCCATGCCAAACCCAATCATAATTTCATTCAAGTGTACTGAGAATACTGTTTTTTCCATTGTAGCCTATGTAAATTTTTGGACCCCCAGAACTCAGACCCACATATACAGATTAGGATCTTCATTTGTACAAGCTTGAATTTATGTATCAGAATGATGATTCCTGCATTTTATATTTACATTTCCATTACTGGTTCTTAAGAAGAAAAAACATCTAAATGTTCCTCGATCTGATATGTAAAATTGTGGACCCCCAAAACACAGGACCTACATGTATATAGATCCTGGGACCTTCAGTGGCATCAGGCATGTGGACAAAGGTACAATGTAACACAAAGCCATTAAGATGTCTTTGTATGTACTGTAACATCAACACATTGAATTAAAATATTATTTCAGAAAATCTGAAGTATCTACATGTATAACATGTAATTTGTGGAGATAGTACATACCTAAATAAAGGTACAATGTACATGTTCACTGATCAAACAAAATATTGATTTTTGTCAGAGTTATCTCTCTTTGTTTGTTGTTTTAATTAGAATGCTTCAAAATATTGAGTGAGTGATTGTTGTTTAACATCAACTCAGCAATTTTTCTTCTATATCATGGCGAGAACAAGTTAATTTTCAATGAGATGATGATGAGGTCCACTTTGTACAAGACCAATACACTTAGTTGGATTTTTATACTGTTATATCTAGCTCACTGAATCTGAAATGCTTCCTTATTGCTGGGTGCTTGGAGGAGAAGCAACAAATACCATCTTTTTCAAGTGATGATCTAAACTTCAGTTCATTAGGCCCATATATATCACTTTCAGCGCCACTTTTTTACCGCTATGATTTATTGTTTGTAAACTTGTATACTCTACGTGACATTAAACAATCAACAATATTTGGGACAAATTTGAAATACATGTTAAAATTTTAGTAAAAGTATGAATAACTCCAAAAGATTTTTTAGAATTAATAATACATGTACATGTATGTTATTTGTAACAATGTAAGAAATCCACCAATGAAAAGTGGCCTTATAAGAAGGTGGTTTCTCTTGAGGGGGACAAAATATAATAATAAGTAGTATCTTATTATCTCATTGCATCTGAAATCAGAGGTTTTAATCTGGATTGAGATGTTTGGCCTTATAAGAGAGAGGGGGGTTACCCTACATGTACATGTACCTGTATATTACATTTGTCCATAAAACCATGCAACAATAAATGTTATATACATGTAAATAAAACTATGCCACAATTATATTACAGAATTACAGAAAACAATGCCCGATCAATATGCATGGCATACGACCATTTCAGGGGCAGATCCAGGATTTCAAGCTAGGAGGGGGTATACTTAAAAAAATATGACCTTTAAAAAACTCATAATAGTATGTACACACAAATTAGTATTATAAACAAACTGTGTTTATTAATTAGCAGTAATGTCATTAGGTCCACTGACATACATGTATTGACAACAACATAATCAGATCACCAATCCATGTAATTACTGACGTCTCCTTATTCATTACTTTCTTGATGAAACGGACATTATCAGGGTTTAACTCTGATAAATAATAGACCTTATACACCGAGACAAAACCAAGAAAGACTTCCTTCTATACATATAAGATGTGTAACATAGTCTAGTTTAACATACAATATGTATCAATAAAACTAAAAATGTATCCAGAGGCTCACATGAGTCTGAGTCACTCACTTGGAAAAGATTGATTGATTGATTGATTGATTGGTGTTTAATGCCAACTTAAGCAATATTTCAGCTATATACCGTATAACCGGTAATTTCTGCAGTTTTGGTCTAAAAAGAAGACATTTAATTTTTGTGGATTTTTTTTTCTGCGGATTGAAAATCTCGGCACCGGAAAAAAATTGTTTGTATTACAGGAAGCAATGGAGCACATCACAGTGATCATTAGAAGTAAAAACATATTCAATTCTTTGGAAAGTTTTCAAAGGTTACAGCTTCTGAATACGCATTTGGTTAACTTCAAAGTTGTCTTAAGAAACTATTTTTTCACTGTTTTCACGATCTATTTTGTTGACAGGAAATACGAAGTCAACAGTTGGATTGATATCGGTATTAAATCTTTGATATTTCGGATATATATTTTTGATGTTGAATCTTCATACTTTATCATGTAACATTTTTTTAAAAAGAATTATGATTAAAAGCAATTATATTCAATTCTTTTAGTATAATGTAGACATAAAAACTCCGGTTAACCGGAATTCAACTACCAGTACATTTCTATTTGTTTGGTTTTTAGATGAATCCTGGGATCACGCAGTTTGATATTATTCAATCGGAGCTACAACAATTAAAAAAAAAACGACCAATGTTAATTTATGTAATAACAATTTTAAATATTGCTTTAATAAACTTTATTATGATTGTAAACATTAATTCATGTGATTTTTCAATTATTGTCGGTGTCAGCTTGGTATATATAATCACATTTCTTTATCTGGAGTAATTGTAATTAACAGTTAAAAATCATCAGACCACAGCTAAATAACCTTTACCGGTAATTGTTTTGTAGACATTTATATAGTACCAGTTATTTTTTTAATCTGGATATACAATGTAGTAATTAGGACTAATTAAATATTTGACATTTACGGCGGAATTGGAGTTAGAGTTTGAAAATGTATTTTGTACAGGACATTCAACATTTATTTTACATAATATTCTGCGATTTTAATTTCTGCAGTCCGGAGTTGACAACAGAATACCGCAGAAATTAGATTGCCGCAGAAATTACCGGTTATACGGTAATGTAGCATAGATTGACTCAGATTTTTTTTAATTCCACTGTTCCATGTCACAGCTATTATTCTTACTGCATGGATGCTACAACTATATATTTAGGTACTTTTCCACAAAAATAAATGATCTGAGAGTCTACCAGGATATTTACCAAAGTTTGACTTCAAATATTTTGAAACTTCATGTACTGAAAGATATGTCCCCACTAATAAAAACAAGCTAATACAAACTAAACATAGTTTGGGCCTAGACAACATACAAGGTATACAAATTAACTTATTCTGACCTTGACATCAAAAGTCAAGGTCACATCTATATAGTGATGTCATTCTTATAAAAGCACTTGACATTGCATCCTGTCTTAGTACATTTACATACAAAATATGAAGGCCCTGGGACAAAAATTTATAAAAAGTTTGCCCATTACAGCCCATGTTAAATTTGGACCCTCAATTTTGTCCTGAAGCACGAGCCACCTTGGATTTCAAATTAACAAAAACAAAACAAGAGAGAAATTGTTGATAATGGTGGAATTGTTGACCATCACTGTTTAAACTTTTCTTCCATAATTTCAGGATCATCCACAAAATATTCCTACAAAGTTTGCATGCTTTCATGAATGATTTAGTGGTACGTTTCAGGGAAGAATGATTTGAAAACATTTTCCCCATGGAGTCAAATTTTGTCCTGCAGTGGTGGCCATCTTGATTTTCTGATTTATAAATTAAAGAGAACAATCTTTATATGACACCCAATGAACATTTCTACAATGTATAGAATACCATTTTCTGCCAATCAGAAAGCATAATTGACTCTAGCAGCCATGTTAAATTTCCAAATGGAACAAAAATCATCTAATGCTGCGTTCACACGTACTTCGAATTCAATTCGCATTATCGGATGCGAATTAGTTTAATGTGCATTCGAAACATATTCTTGTCCGAACATACATTTTAATGTGAATTGCAGCGCATCAAATAGAGTCTACGTCTGAACGATGTTAACTTTTAATTCGCAATATCAATTAACTTTTAATTTAAAACAAAACGACATTGCACAATATTGATGTTAATGAAAATAATTTTAAAAGCCAAATTATTAACAATTAAAAAAAATACAGGTATACTCCAAACCAGCTTTATTGATTTGATGGTTTACCCTATCTCTCGGACTCGTCTTTCCTTCTCTTTTGACAGAACGGTCATTTTATACAACAATAATGATCTGTTGTGTCAATATGACGTCACCAGCAACATGACGTTATACTGTAATTCATAATTCATATGACGTCATTTATTAATAATAATAAAAATGAACAACAAATAGAAAGTTTACACATGAATAATAATGTTAATAATCTTTTTTTAATTCCAACAAAATTCCGTCAAAGCACATGCTCTGATAATTCGCTTTTGCAATAGCATGTGTCCACACGACAGTTTAATGCGAATCAAATACGAATTGACGAATTTGCATTAACGAAAACGTATACCTGAAGCGAATTGGAGAATACAAATTAGCCGATTCGAATTTGATGCGCATTAAAAAAATAATTATGTGTGAACGCGATTAGCGTATTCGATTCGCATTAGATGCAAATTTAATTTGCATTAAATGTACGTGTGAATGCAGCATAAATTGCTGCATTTTTTTATGACCACCCAAGTTAAGCACTTGCATATGCCAAGCTTAGTTCCATTTGGTTCAGTGTCAGTGGTTTGCAATAGAAAGATTAAAATATGAATAGTAAATTAATTGTGAAAAAAAAGACAGCAAAAGACAAAAAGTGATGGGAATATCTCCCTTGGACATTTTGTTCATGTAAGCTAAAAAAAAATTGCATTTGTTCATTCATGCTCTAAGAAGCTACAATCCTGTATTGTATTGACTTGAGTGGTTTGAGATTTGTTATTTCTTCCTTAAAACATGACACTTCCCTTACGATCTACTGTAGATCTACAAACAATAGGAAGGATATACATAACAGAAGGTACAAATGTATGGCTTCCTGTGCTAAACTTAGAATGTAATTTCTGACACATACATTTATGTACATACAAATGTAATATGTACATGTACATCAAATATCACACCTTTTTTCTGATTAGGAACGTTAAGTCTCGATTCTTGTGAATTAATAATAATAAATATGCAATTTAGTAATCCTCAAAAACATTAAAATATACTGCATAGTCGCATATTCTTCCTAGTTTTGGCTAATATTTAATATACATGTACATGAACAGTTGATCATGAACTTAAATCAGAATTTAAAAAAATGTTTCCTTGGTTCCAATTTAGCCCTTCATACATGTATCTAGGAACCCATATATAAGACTAATAGTTAATTCGTGAAATCTAGAGTTAAACAAAACCTGAAGTGTTTCATTAGGAACATAAAGAAAAAATCTATCAAAATTGGTTGAAAAACTAGAGGCTCAGTGGGCTGAGCCTGTGTCGCTCACCTTTCATTCTGCTTTGAGGAAACTTAATACAGAACCTCCCATAGGTGCTTCCCACCAAGTTTTGGTCATTTGGCTAAGCAGTTACAGAGAAGAAGATATTTAGAAGTCGACCAATCAGAAACAAGAATGGCCTGTGGCAGCCATGTTTATTAACGGATCGGAACTAAATGAGCAATCTTTATAGATGACATTCCAAGCATGCTTCCTACCAAGCTTCGATTCATTTGGCAAAGTGGTTTCAGAGAAGAAGATTTTTTAGAAATCAACCAATCAGAAACAAGAATTGCCTTTGGCGGCCATGTTTGTTAAAGGATCGGAACTAAATGAGCAATCGTTATAAAGGATCTTCGAAAGATGCTTCCTCACCAAGTTTCGATCCATTTGGCCAAGCGGTTTCAGAGGAGAAGATTTTTTAGAAATCAACCAATCAGAAACAAGAATTGCCTGTGGTGGCCATGTTTGTTAACGGATCGGGACGAAATTAGCAATCTTTATAGAAGACATGATATAGATGCTTCCTACCAAGTTTCGGTTCATTTGGCCAAGTGGTTTCAGAGGAGAAGATTTTTTTTAAATCGGCCAATCAGAAACAAGAATTGCCTATGGTAGCCATGTTTGTTAATGGATCGGGACAAAATGATCAATCTTTAGAGAGGACCTTCCATAGATGCTTCCTACCAAGTTTCACTTCATTGGCTGAGGGGTTTCAGAGGAGAAAATTAAAATGTGAAAAGTTAACGGATGACAGACGATGGACGACGGATGCCAACTGATGGCAAAAGCTCACTAACACCCTTTTAGGCACCTTGGGGCCCTTTGTTTGGAAACAAGTGTATACAATCTCCATTTCCAATCCCATCTTTTGCTTATAAGTGTCCTGTGTTAAAATTTCAGGAAGATCGGTCACCTAGAACAAGATATTGCAAGGAATCTGGACTCCATTGTGTCTAGACAAGAAGGAAAAACCCATATCATAAAATATAATGCTAATTGCTTGTGATTCCCTTATACAAATGTATATGATTATCTGAAAATGATATGTCCGAGATTCTGCCACATACATTTTGTACATGTATTTACCTAAGAAATTCAAATATCTGATTGTTTCATGTCACAGCTATTGTTCTTCTGGTTCCAGAAATTTACCGATGCAAGGAAGATAATATAATATTTCAAAAAATAATATGCTTGAAAGACAATATTAGCAAAGCTGGGAAAAAAATAGGTCCAAGTTTTCTAGACAATTTACCTGATTTGTTGGAGTACATGTATATATTACAAAGATCATATAAATTACAGGGAATCCTTTTACCAGTACTTATAATTAGACAATGTACTTATATTGTATTTTAAACCTGCAATGTCATGTACTGGTACATGTATATACAAAATGTATGTATGCAATAATATGTAAAATTTAAACACTAAAGGGAAAAACATTTGACAATTTTGTAGGAATTTCTTACAGGGTGTGTTCAGCACAGTCCACGTTTGACCATTGTCTTTTGTGCTTTGCTCTAGTCAAGATGCAAGGTACCAGGATGCTAAACATCTTGTAACAAGATGTTTAGCATCCTGGTAAATGTAGATGTCTAAAGATAAGAATATAATAGTAATTACATGTATGAACAGAGAGCAGTGATGGTAACAATAATTAACAATATCAACAAAACGAGCAATGGCCACCTATCACCTCAAATCATTGAAAATAACAAATTCTATAATATACTTTCCAAATATGCACAATTTCAGGAATTCAGGCTCCAATCAGAAATAAAATAGCCAATTGTTTAATGGCCCACCAACAACCCTAAATTATAGATTATCATTTTGCAAAACGAAAATGCATTAAAATTGGATGAAAAATAAAAACTTTCAAATTTTGGAATTTTGACCCCTTATAAATTCCTTTCCAAACTGAAATATCTATACCTGTACATGTATATTTCATGTGCCTTTATAAGTAATTAACATCAAATGAATCAGAAAATAATCAATACCAGTACATGTACAAAAATTCAATTGGTATGGGAAGTAACTCTACTTTAAATAATATTTTTTTAGGTAGAGTTACTTCCCATTTTTATTGCATTTCTTACCATATTTCCACCCAAAAATTATTCTTACAGAATATATTCAAATTTTTAAATATACATTCTAACATATCAACAGTTTATTAACATTTTTAATGAAAAAAAAAGAAAGGAAATATGAATTGTCAATATGAATTACACATTTTTACATGTACAAGGTACATTTTTTGTGTATATACAGAAACAATCTCTTGGTTTGATATGTTGACCAGTAAAGTTTAATCTACCCGTACTAGTATTATGTATGCTAACAGAACTAATAAAAAATTGCCACTATTATTGCCACTGTCATTGATCTCAATAGTATATTACCAGCTTATTAATTGCCTTCGCCTAAGTGACATTTTACCAAGGCAAGATAAATATAATCAAGAAATTTACCACTGAAGATATTTTCTCCACCAAAATTGTTTAATATCTTTATCATAAATTATAATTAAATTTGTGTACATGCTAAAATAAATCTGACATATTTTTGTTTAAAAGACTAATCATATACATAGGTATCAACATAAACAGTAATTAAGTTATTTATTACACAAAAAATAAGAAAATATTAATAAAATATGACAGGTGTTTACCTCCATAATTAATCATAAAGTACAACACAAGGAAGCCTTTGCTTTGGGTTTGTTTTAATTAGAAAAGTAAATAATTATATCAGATCAGTGTAAAGTCAGAAATACAATGTACAGTCAAACCTGCCTATACGGCCTCCTCTGTTAAGCAGTCACCTGTTTTGAAAGGTCACCCTTTTCTTGTCCTGTCATAAAAAATTTCATGCGAATTGAATCTCTTTTAAGAGGTCACCTGTCTTATAAGGCCACTTTTTCTTTGTCCCAAAAGTGACCTCTTAATTTGACCATTACTATCAGAAAGGTTCTTTCAAGACTTGTACTTGTAAAGGGGTTTTAAAGGGAGTTTCATCCTAAAATGCGCTACGTAAATACCCCTGTACCACATGAGAAACATACAGGGTACATAAATAGAATTTTAGTCAATTTAAATTCATCACCTCAAAGGGTTGTACTGTTATAGAGCCTAATGATCAATGTAAAAATTGTGTGTCTAAATAAATAAACCATGAGAAAACTTGCATATAATATGGAATATAAGTCAATTTAAATTCATCATCTCAAAAGGGTGTACTGTTCTAGAGCTTCAGTGTAAAAAAATTGTGTTTACATGTACAGGTTTACATTGTAAGGAATGGTAACTTCAAGCTGTTATTTATATCTTAGTTACAGAAAACTTACTTCTAATTATGCTTCATTAATGTAAAAAATATATATATATAAATTGGGATGCTTTCCATTAGCTACCAAATTGTTTTAAGCACAAAAAATAACCTTTGGTAATTATAACTAATCATCACTTATAGTACACTCCGATTTAATTTTCCATCTCAATCCATTTGTGCAGTCTAAAGGGTAATCTATATGTATACAATCATGTCATCACTCACACCCCCACATGTTATGTTTGGGACGCGTACTCGCCTCAAGTGCAGTAGATCATGGGTTTGATGTCCAGTTGGTTCAAAATTGTCATTTTCTGCTTCTTCCCTAACAATGTTTTATAATTATATTCCTTAAAGGAATAAGATTGAAGACCGAATGGCTCTTAATCAGGATAATGTGTCTGAGCAGATCCATATATCTACCTTAAGGACTTGTTTCAGTAAGCTGGCACAATATAAAAATCTCATCAAAGAGTAACCTGTTCTTGCCACAATATGGCTGATAACTTGCTCGTTTAGCATTAACAGTCAATAAGGTTTACGAGTTTTACTCCTGACTTTGACATGGTGTACAAATATACATACTCAATACAAACTTATGGGATAAAGTTTGTCCGTGACTCGAGGTACATTGTACATGTAGGTCTAAGGTTTTCCTAAGGTTGATTGTAGCATGCAACCCCCACAATACTATAACTTCAAGTTAAATTTATTTATAAATCGACATAATTTGTTTTAAATAAATGAGTTGATATGTACTCCAAAATGACAATTGGAGTATGAATACTGCCCCTAATCAATTTTTCATGAAATGTTCTGTATCATTAGACATTGTCGATTGTGTTAAATAGACTGATTGATCCACAGGGGCCAGCAATAATCATTGCATGAAATGACCCATATACCCAGGTATTATAGCATATATGGATTTGGGTCATTTAGTGCGATGATTGTTACCAGTCCCTGTGAATTGGTCTGTCTCATGCTGCCATAACACTACAATATACAGTACATGTAGACGAGTAGGGTATGAGTCAGGGGAGAGAACTGGCCTGTCTTATCATACCGAGCAAAGAAATCAGGCTTAAATTACAAGATATAAATAAAGAATTTGTCTAAAGCTGTTTCTCTATATACCTGTAGATCTATGAGTTTGGTACATTTTTGTAGCATGGTCAATTAATTTCAGGTGGGCATGTCACTAAGCAAAATACAATGGTGCTATTCAGCTCTATCATAAGCAGTAAACCAGTTTCATAAGTGCTACCAGCTAGAATTTACCACATACTATATAGGTTTGTACTGTAGCATACCAAAACCACCTCCACCTCTCCCTAATCTTTTGTCTGGGTTTTGAATACATTTTTGGTACATTATTGAAATCAAATGACATCCCAAACATTATGGCATGTTTAAACCTTCTATATTTTACAATAATGTATGCATTACAAATCCATGTCATACCGGTATGTCTTGGTTGTGAATTTTATTAAAAATCCCATTTATTCATGGCCCCATATTTATCAGCAAAATTATCAAAATGTACCTGATGTTGCAAACATTATTATTACCTGGTGCCCTGTTTGTTATGCTTCAGATCATCAGAAGATTGCTCTGTTGGTCCGTTCCCTGCCATTTATTTACATTAAAATTGAACACAAATTCTATGGCCCATCAACAGCTGATTATAAAACGTTTTGTTGTCTAATACACAAACACAATTAACGGATGCTGGGACCACTACTTTCAAGGAATTTCCAATTTAATCCTCCCTTTTCAGTTGACAGTTGTAATCCTTGCAGTTTTCTGTTGTATGTAAATGGACATTTTACACATATTTATATTGCGAACATTCGAAAATTGTAGAAAACATGAAAGTTTATGGACTGCATCACATAAGATGTAAAATCGCCATGATCATAATGAACGGATAATGTGCTCACTTCTAACCTTCTCACCACTGCATTACTGGCACAGATAGGCGATTTATGCAACGTATATATAAATATGATAACTGTCTATGAATTAAATAGGTTAATATTTGAATTATTGAGTTGTATTCAAAATCCCAGTTCGATTTCCATTAAAATATCATCGTTTCATGTTCTGTTATTGACACATCTGGTCACGTGACTTGAATACACATTACTCTTTTAGTTCAGATGACGTCACAATAGGGAATTCCCTTCGGGCACCTGTTGATTGAGGTATCCCATAGATAGCAGTAATACATATTTTTTAAATGGTGGTGAACATGTATGTAAAATATTTTCCGGCAAAATACGGATAGTTTATATGGCTTATAAACAACATCCTGTTTTAATATCCGATCAAATATGGGGTGGGTTATAATGTAGCAAGTTTTATCTGGAAGTTATTACTCCCAGTGGGAAATTATTTTCCATCTTTTTCATTTTTTATTTGGAAAGTTAAAATATGCAATAACATTTGACACCGAACAGACATCTACAAGTATTTAATTATCTTCCACGGACATAATTTTTTGGGAGGAGGTAATAATTTTATCGATATTTTATGAAATGGTCAAAATCAAACTGCATAATTTATGTAAAATGTCAAAAGTCTACGGAACAAAACAAACTGCCCCCTGTATGTCTTTTTCTCTCCTTTCGTTCGATATTTAAACAGTTCATTCAACCACAGGCGCTTGTGTAGTCAAAAATATGCTCGTTATGTGCCTAAAATACCACATAGCGCGTATAGCGAGCATATTTTTGACTCTACACAACCGCCTGTTATTCAACTTACAAGTCCGTCCTGAAATGTCATTTGTGGTTTCTTGCGTAAACATGTTTGTTTACATTACTATACATACGTATACTGCAGTGGCGGATCTAGAGGGGGGCGGAGGGGACGTTCGTCCACCTAAAAAAAAAATAAAAAAAGAGAGAGAGGGAGGAGGGGCGGTCTTCCGTCCATCTATTAAAGCATATCAGCATTCATTCATTCGCCTGTTAAATGTAATAAATCATTATATATTTTTACCCGTTGCATTGCCCTTTTAGTTTATCTAATTGCTTTTGAACTTTTGAAGCAGTCGACGATTAATCAGAAAACAAAGTGATATTATAATCCCTTAGACATAAATTCATCCATTCTACAAACACTTCAATACAAATCATCCCATTTTCAACAGAGAAACATGAGAAAATTGGCTAATATAGCACGCCGGGTATTCGGAAACTCGGTGCAAGCTAGTTATTTTGAACGTTTTCATTGGTTAATTTTTAATTTTTGGACACTACAGACCGTGGAGCATGCTGTTCCGTGTTCCATTGCCGTCATGCTCCACGGTCTGTAGTGTCCAAAAATTCAAAATTGGCCAATGAAAACGTTCAAAATAACTAGCTTATACCGAGTTCAAAGTGTCCGCACCTGTTCCGAGTATATGAATACCCGGCGTGATAACGAAATCAGTCACAGCTCCAGATAGATAATTTCAAGTGACATCTCCCTTTAATTTACACTCACTGCTTAGAAACTATTTGAAACTTTTTGGAGAAGATTCATGCGTTTTAACACACTTCATCACATTCACAAAATGCTTCAAAATTGTTGACGGAAAAGCTTCCTAAATACTCAAAACCCAGGAGCTTCCGGGGGGCTTCGTCCCCCCTAACACAAAATCCTGGATCCGCCCCTGTACTGCCCCCATATGTTGGTCTGAATTGGGTCTAAGAGTGAGACGGGAATACTCATTTTTTTAACTCGGTGTTCTCATATTTAACTCGAAACTCGTCACCAGGAAAAAATACATATCATGAATTCGTACCCATTGTTGTTTAAATCAATTCATATCTTTTTCATAGCAATAAATTTCTTCCGAACATTTAAAGTGTAGAGGTAGTCATTGAAAGCCCAAGGTCTATAGAACATACACCTAGTTCCCACACTTCACAGTCATATATAACCTTCCATTAATAACGAGCTAGATGTATTTAAACTACCCTTATATACCAAGATAACAGTTGGATTTGACAGTTTCAAGATAATCATCATTAATTTTTTATAAAAAAATAAATAAAATTAAAAGACTTATATAAATGCGTCTTCCCATTTGAATTGAAGACTACATTTTGTTACTGTTGATGGTCGTTTACTTCAAGTCTACGTGAATTACAAAGCTCACTATTAGAGTAAAATTTATTAAAAAAAAATAGATAATAATACATCCCCGGTTATCTTTCGGGATCCAGTGGGGCATTTACATTGTATCGGTGATCATTTGGTTGAGACGATTGTAATATTTATTTCCTGGACTTTATCACATGTATATCATGTGTAAGAATAGCTTAATAAATACCACAGGGATAATCAAGCAGCCGTAAATGAAGGGCAAGCAATACAATCGTCAAAAGAAAAAGATTGATTGATTTTTGGAGTTTTAACGCCACTTTCAACAATATTTCAGCTATATCATGGCGACCAGTTTTAGTGGTGGAGGAAGCCGGAGTACCCGGAGAGAACCACCGACCGTGGGCAAGCAACTGGTAAACTTTATCACTTGCGGCTGCCAGTCGAGTGCACCCTTTTTTGTAATTTACAAAGTCGGGCGCGAACCCACGCCGTATTGGTGATAGGCTTGTATGAGTTGTTAGATCCAGCGACCTAACTCATTGAGCCACCCAGGCCCCCTCAAAAGAAAAAGAAAACAAGCATAACATTGGTCGACAAAACACTTCACAGAAAGATTACGATAGAGCGTTATCAGCACTACTAAACAGCCGCAGAGTGAATTCGGATGCTCGGACGGGTAAACTGCAGTTTCTTCTCCATTTAATGTTGTATCGAGTACACCTCGCTATGATCGGTTGATTTGATTTGATTTATTGTTTTTACGCCACTTTCAGCAATATTTTAGCTATATCATGGTGACCAGTTTTAGTGGTGGAAGAAGCCGGAGTACCCGGAGAGAACCACCGACCATGGGCAAGCAACTGGTAAACTTTATCACTTGCAGCCGGGCGCGGACCCACGTCGTATTGGTGATAGGCTTGTATGAGTTGTTGGGTAATCCAACTACCTAACTCACTGAGCCACAACTTCAGTGGTGGTAAGCACTGACTACACAGGTCGTTGTAAATCCTACTACCATACGGTCATGACCACGACGGACCCTGTTTCAGCAAATTACAACTCATGCGATTAAAATAACGTGGTTTTATGACTCTATAGATATGTTTTATTGAGAGTAACAACATCCATGTTTGGTGATTGGCGATAGATCGCCGAATATAATTTTGAGACTAGATATCATACCGTAGTGGCGATTCAGATCAATTTTGGCAGAAACTGGCCCTGAAGTTTCAGAAGGAATTCATGTTAAAGTTTACGATGTACAATATTGATGGTCGGGTGACGGGCGCCAAGTGATAACAAGAACTCACAAGCGAATCGGTGCATACGTTTTATCGTTTGTTTATATATGTATTCAATACTATTGCCGTTGGAAGTCAAGTTATCAAGATGGGAGGATGTGGATCCCATTAACCGGTTTAATCCTGCCACATTGTTATGCCTGTTCCAAGCCGACGGCATATGTCGTGGTCTTTTTTCTGTTCAGTGAGTTAAGGTGATTGTTCGTTTTGTTGATATTAGCGGAATTGTTGACCATTACGGTTTAAACTGTCTTTCCGTAATTTATATAGAACTAATGTTTCTAGGGAGGCAGTCTTATGACTTTACCTAGTTGACATTCATATAAAGCCTAATAAAGGCTTTTGTAGCCGGGAAACATTTATAGTTTTCAGACAACTTACTACCAAGTACAATAGTTGTCGTCATGCATATTAAATGTGTTTCACACACACATATATTTAAGCTACAATATAAATTTGTGACCAATATCAGAGGCGGATTTAGAGGGGGCGTGCCCCCCCTAAAATTCGCAAAGCATATGCTATACAACGTTAATTAAGCAGTTCAACAAACAACTTTTTCATGAATGGTTAACTCGTGACCTGTAGTAAAATATTCCTACACATTGTAAATACATGTTCACAGTATGGGTACCTGTGCGGCGCAACTGACGTGTTTACGTAAAGTTTGTGTAAATTGGAACGAGACATGACTTTGTGTGGTGATAATTGGTTGTACGAAGAAGCTTCTTTGAAAAAATCAGGGTCGTCCTTGCTGAATTCAGCGAGAAAACAATGATGTCCATGTTTACGCAACATCAAAATCAAGTTTAAGAGTAAAAAAAGGATATTTCCGTTCAACTGATATGTTTTAAACTTTCTTGGCGTATAAAGGTATTATATCAGCGGGTGTCTGTAATTTTTTGTCCTCATTAGCAATGTTTACTACCACATATAAACATAAAAACTCACATTGAACCCTTACGGTTTTGACAGTCGATGATCGGAAACGGTAACGTGCCCATAAACATTACGTAAACACGTCAGTTGCGCCGCACAGGTACCCATACTGTGATGTTGGGTGTGTTCGCTGATTCATATATGGATTCGCCGTCAGTAGTTCAAAGATTATTCCATTCTGATTGAAACGTATGATTCGTTCTTGTTTATAGACAAACAAAGGCGAATATATTAACATTAATGCTGCATGAAACGATTCTGATCATCTAATTTAGTTACGTTAGCTAATCAGAAATCAACAACAAGTTCATGTATTGACAATTTCCGCTTTTGTTTGTCTATATACAAGAACGGTCGAATCATACATTTTCATACAGATCAATTAGTGAAATGAGGAATGCGTTAAAACTAAACCTTCTTTGAAGTGTTAAAATATCGTGATCGATCAGTCATGAGTTGAACAACTCGCATCACGTTTGGTAAAAAAAGTTTTACTTTAGGTTCTTATAATCTGACAAAAACATACTGTTATCAATTATCCGACAAAATTAAGACTCAAAGTCAAGTTTTTTTGGTTTGATAAAAATGGTGTGGTTGGTTCAAAATTGTCGTTCAAATAAATGTCTGTAATTCCTCAAACCCCCAGAGCTTACGGGGGCTTTGCCCCCTGGACCCCCTACCAGGGCTCTGCCCTTGACCCACTGGGGACCTTAAGTGGTCCCCAAACCCCTCGACTACTCACGCCCCCCCCCCCCCCCCCCCCCCCACCTAACCACAAATCCTGGATCCGCCCCTGAATATTGTATATTTTATATTTTCTGACAGATAAGAGGTATGTTAGGGTAATATACCTACGGACAACGAACTGTCAGACCACTCAGGAGACTTAAGTTATAACTATGTCATGGTTGTTATAAAGCTGGTGATCTTACTCTTTATCTGGACAGGACTCTTCGAGTTTCAAATACACGTTTTCCTTATTATCATCGAGAAGCGAACATTCGATTACAAGTGTTTGCATTATTTACTCAATACATTTTATCCAGTCAAAAATATTCTTGTTCTCGTGGGAAATTACTTTGTATATACATGTATATATAATTTTAGATTTTATATTGATTAGTCTTTAATCAGATTTATCAAGGAAATCCTTGGTTTTATTTGTAGGTACGTCACAAAATGTTTATACCAACACTCATTTTGAATTAATACAATCAAATTTATAAATTTTTAAGATCCCGATATATTCTGCAATAAACATAGAACATCAACTTGATTCTTCTGAGAACAATTTCCACCATCTATAAACGTGACCGGACCTTCATCTCCGTTCATGTAGTGTTTATTTTAGTCACCAGCCAAAGATAGTCCTAAACAGGTAGACAGAAATACCTTACTGTCATTCTAAATACAAATACTACATGTCTGCATGTCTATATATATCGGACAAAAGAGTATCGACTCAATTGGAAATAATAAACATCCAGAATTGTTAACCTGATGGGGGTTGCTTTCCCGAGGGCTTTAGCCCGAGGGAAACAACCCCTTGAGGGTTAACAATTCTGATGTTTACAATCCATTGAAGGCAATAACTGTTTTATTATACCGAACAACAGACCAAGGATTGGGGATTTAAATAAATATATGTATTTAAGCAAAATGTGTGTTTAATAAATTTTGACAAATTTTTAACAAATGTTAAACTATTTCATGTTTATATTAAAGTTCACAACACAACCAGTGATATAGGGCACAAACCGGCCATCAGTAATATTTTCAACAGATTTAAAATGTGTGTTTAATAACTTCAAAAATTGCCTCGGGCCAATACAACCTTCCTTGAGCCATTATGACTGACCTTGGACATATAACCGGCCATTATGAAAACACCCATTTCTTAATTCTTTTATTAACCTGTCAATTTCAATTTTAGGTAATCTTCATTCTTTTTGAAGAAGGCAATATAGTATTGACCGAAATGGTAGGCTATAATTGTTTTATCAATTTTCAATATTATAGAATTAAACACTGTTTTTTAGGAAATTATCTATGCATAAACTTCGGCAGCTCACTCGCAAACTGAATAAAGTCCGAGGGACTTTATGTAAAGTTTGTGAGTGAGCTGCCGGAGTTTATACATACATAATTTCCTAAAAACACAGTGCTTAATCCTTATAATTCTTATTCTTGAACATCGTGTCTGTTTTCGACGCTAAATACTATTAAAGAAATACCCAAGGAGAGCCTCAAACAATGGACATACAATACACATACGATTGTAAACTGAAAAAAATCCGCGAAATGTTATTGACGACTTTGGAACATAACCAACATGACGTCATTGAGGTCATATGAAGACTTCCAGTTTGAAACGTAAAGATTAGACGTTATTTGGCTTCGTGTACGCTTCAAGTTTGATACAATTTAACTAAAATAAGTTTTCAAGGTAAGCTTTTTAATTATTTTTGTGTATTGTTGTAAATATGACATGTAGGATTTCACATTTTCAAGATGGCAGATCCTTCCAGCAGAACCGCTTAGTATTATTGCTCGTAGATTTATACGCGTGAAATGACCGGGGAAAAAAGTAGTCTGGCAAATGGAAATATTGATTTATAAATTTCTTTCGAATGACGTAGAATAAGTGACGATATCCAATCGGATTACGAGTTATTGATAAATTCTAGTAAGAATAGAATTATTATTATTTAAATATTCAAATTTAGAAATTTTATGAAAATTGAAATTCTTGAAACTTTTTGAAATTTTAATTTTTTTTTTGAAATATTGAAATATTTTGAAAATTTTGAACTTAATTTTTTTTTTTTTTTTTTATTGATTTTAGAATTTTTAAATTTTATGAAAGAGTTGTTTCCCTTTTGAGGCACGCAATGGGTTGTTTACCGGGAAACAATAGGGTTGTTACCCGGTAAACAACTACGGTATAGTTGTTTCCCGTTTGGGTTAATTTTCACAAAACATTAAAATTGTTTCAGGCATGTGATTTAATTTAAGCCAATGAGAAGTTAGTGAGGTATAATAATATACAATTATGGCCCTCGGAAGAGGTGAATATCCAAAATTGTCAACCCGGTTACCCTACTAGGGTTATTTCCCCGAGGGCTTTAATAACCCTAGTGGGGTTGACAATTTTGGATATTCACCGATTCAGAGGGCCGTAACTGTTTTATTATACCGAACAAACAGTTGAAATATACTGTTTAATATTTGAATTGTTAAAGTATTATTCCATTAGGGTTATTCACTGGACGTTGTGATTTTCGAGGGTTATTACACCGTTGAATAATAGGGTTATTCAATGGACGTGTGTAATTCTTGAGGTTATTCACCGTTGACGGCGATTAGAAGCAAAAATATCCAGATTATTTTATGTCATGTGATTATCTTTTAACCAATAGAATTGATTCTTTATTATGTGAGGTATAATAACCACAATTATTATAGCAAACACGCAACCATGAAAACAAATCTGGCAGACAACACGAAAGATGTCACTTTAAAAATGTAAAGATGTATTGAGTGATTGTTATTTGACGCCAAGTGAACAATTTTTCAGCCATATCATGGCGAGAACTAATTATATTTCAATGAGATAATGATGTCCACTTTATTCTAGACCAACACTCTTCTCACTGTCCATGTTATCCTGGTTCCCAGCCAAACTTATGTCCTTACTCCTTAATGTTAGGTGTTTAGCGGAGAAGCAGTAAATACCAATGTTATAGTATTTGGTGATCCGACCGGGGTTCGAACACACGATTTACCTCTACAAACTTTATGAGAACAATAGGATAACAGCATTGTTCAATTCCCTTATTCACAACATTCTCGTTATATACACACGAGTGGTCGGCGTGAAGTTGAAAACGTTTAAGAGATACCAGGTCTACCTTCTCCAATGTTTCATAAAATCGCTTGCTTCCTTCTCTTTCAGTATAATTAAAATAAAAATTGCTAACCAAATCTCCTAGAACTATGTACCATACAGACATACTTCGAGGATATAGGTCTATTCTAGTTGCCTCCTAAAGCGCTATGATATATAGCTGAAAAATTGCTCATTTGGCTTAAACAATAATCACGCGCTCACTTGAACCATTGATTTACATGATGTAGTTCTTTATTATTTGGATGTTGGTACTGACCTATAGACGGCGTGTTTCCACCAGAGGAACCAACGATTCAAAACAGTAGAACCATAGTAGATTTGTGATGTGATTTTGTTGAACCAGACAGTTCTGTCTCATTTTTTTCAGTTTGTAGTTTTGCTAAGTCTACTGTAACCACCGACCTTTCAGTGAGTGAGTGATTGTTGTTTAACGCCAACTCAGCATTTTTTTTTAGCTTTATCATGGCGAGAACAAGTTAATTTTCAATGAAATGATGTTGAGCTCCGTTTTGTACTAGACCAACACGCTTAGTTTAATTTTTATAGTGCTAGCTCACTGAAACAACTGTCCGCGGATAGACATGTCGCCTCAATCGGACACATTATCCTGATTTCCAGCCAACCAGTCTTTGCTCTTTCTCCTTAATGCTGCGTGCTTCGCAGAGAAGCAATAAATACCAATTTTATAGTCTTTGGTTTGATCCGATCGGAGCTCGAACCCACGATCTACCGCACCCGAGGCGAGCACGCTAACCATTACACCACCGATGCTGTTCCGACCTTTCAGATAGGATACAGACAAACATAAAGGTTGTATCAAGTACAGCTCACCCACATTTCATTAGTCACTGACAAAATTTAAAGTTGTATAAAGTACTCCTCACCTTAATTTCATACATCACTGACATTTACGGTTGTATCACTAGAGTTAACTAAATGTGGTTTTACAGAGATTGTTTCGTCTGTACATTTATCAGACATATTTAAGTTTTCAGAATTTACATAATATATCAATATTCCTGGGACATAAAAAAACAAAACAACAACAATAAAAAACTAACATACAAAAAACAAAAACAAAAACAAAAAAAACCCCAACAACAACAACAACAACAACAAACAAACAAACAAAAAAACTCCAGCAAAAATATAATTTTCATTATCATGTAGGGTAACTGTCTTTGTATAAAAAAAAACGTAGATATCAAATATAGTGTAGACGACTCGTTTATGGAATAACCTTCATCAAGCTCAATATCCAAATATTGGAAAGCCAAATAATTTAAAGTTTTGGGAACAATAAAACAAAACAGGATAATCAAAATCGGTTATGGTCACCTACACCTGTGGGAGGAGAACCTTAGATTGATTAATAATCACATTATTAGGAACTGTAAATTTCAGTAATATACAATTA
Organism: Bathymodiolus brooksi; assembly: GCA_963680875.1. Lineage (NCBI taxonomy): Eukaryota > Metazoa > Mollusca > Bivalvia > Mytilida > Modiolidae > Bathymodiolus > Bathymodiolus brooksi. Next base: position 121,291,505 of record OY804576.1, on the reverse strand, counting down.
TGCCCTTCATGAGAAGTTAATATCCATAATTATTAATCAAGTTCAAGTGTAGTAATTGCTTTATTACATAAGGCTATATTTTACTCTAATTTTGAAATTTTATGAGAACTTTGAAATTTTGGAAACTTTTTGAAAATTTTATCAATTTGAAATTTTTTTGAAATCGTATGAAAGTTTTGAAATTTTAAGAAATTTTTGAAAATTTGATTTTTTTAAATTTTTTTTTTTAATTTTATAGTTTTGAAATTTTTAACATTGATTAGCAAAAAGCAATTTCTGTGCAATAAAAAACCATATTGCACTCTCGTGCCATGTAATTTCATTCATTGATTTTGCACCAGAGTGCAATATGATTTGTTATTGCACAGAAATTGCTTTTTGCTAATAAATGTTAGAAAATGGAATGTCACGTGTATTGCTTCTGGCCAATAGAAAAACTGTAAAATAGAGCCTTATGTAATAATTATGGATATTAACTTCTCATGAAGGAAATAACTAGTTATTGGTTCGACGTGCTGAGGGAAATAACTAGTTATTGCTTCGACGTGCAAAAGCACGCCAATTTCAAACAGTTATTTTGTGCTACGTGCAGATTCCCTCACAGTTATTTGTCCTACGTGCAGTTTGCCGCGGGAATAATGAGTTATTTCTTGCTTGGTTTCTATAGTAAAGTATAATAATAGATATAATACTTCCTTAGTTAGAAATTTGATAAGTTGCTGGATATCAATTTCAAATCCAATGCTTGACGATCGCGTTATATCATTTAACAATAACAAATTAACATAGAATAATTAGTTCAATATGATACACGTATTGATTAAAAATCCAGTGACATTATTATTAATATTTATTGTATAGATGTTAAATATCAGATCAGTTCACTTCACATCTCGAGTAACATTTGCTAGACTCCACAATCACATGACATGCATGCATGATGTAAATAATTGTTTACAGTTTGTTTTTGTCATGTCCATATCAGACCAAGCTGTTTCGAGCAAACCCGTGATATTTGATAGAAAAATAGTCTTGGGGCAAAACACTATTCACAAGGACTGTATTTCGAACAATAAAGTACGTTTTAGTGCAGAATCAAAATTCCCTTTGGCTTCGATTCTGTGTTGTCATGTTTGAGGTTTGACAGTGGTGTGATACATGTATGTATTGTCAACCATTATTATCAAACTTATTTTCAATAAACTGAGCTATCTAGTTGGTTTGATATCATCGTTATTACAGTTTCGTGATATCTTACAGTTCAGTTATTCTCCAGGAATCGTAGCCTAACAGTCAAAGACGGACGGTTTAAAAGTAATGTAACGACACAACACGACTGGTTTGTCATCCAAAATATACTCGGTCAATCCGAAGATACTTCAAAGAGCTTCAAAATAAAGGCATACAATTTATATGTTGTAGAATATTTCAATGGTACAACTCTCTTTTACCAATGAAGATCTAGTTTTGAACCGATTGTCCCGCCAATCTAAAGATCGTGGTTGTAAAGTCCGCCATTTCTTGCAACATTTTGATGCTGTAAATGAAGCTCAATTTTCACTTCAAAGTTAACTTTCTGGGAGTAATACACTATCACCAAGATTCTGTAATTGTTGAATGAATTCATTTTTCAATTGTTCAGTCGACTGATATCACAATTTAAGGATTATTTCTTACAACACTCCACACATTCTTGTTATGTTACTCCATGGGCAATTCTAATAAGATTTGACATTGGCTAAGCTTAACCGTTTTGATTCAATTAGAGACTGAGTGATTGTTTGTTGTTTAACGCCAACTGAACATTATGTCCAGCTATATCATGAAGAGAACAAGTTACATTCGATGAGATGATAATGATGTCCGCTTAATACTACTACTAAACTAACACACATAATTGGATCTTTATAGTGGTACATGTAGCTCACAGATATAACAGTTCGTGGGTAGACATGTAGCTCCACTCAGACACATTATCCCAATTCCGAGCAAACCCGTCTAAATTTACACTTACTCCTAAATGATGCATGTATAGTGAGAAGCAAAAATAACCATTCTATAGTCTTTGGTTTGAATTTTCCACATGGGACTCGATATCATCCGAGGGCAACAGCTAACCACTACACTGATTCAACTAGAACCAATTTGTATGTTAGTTCGCTGTATTCATATGCCACATAATATGTGAGGGTATCTGAGTCAACAAACAAGTCATGATATCAGTGAATCTAAAAATCTCTTAAGCCATGGTATATATGTCATAAGGACCATCACCAACCTATTGAAGGTGATCAGTGAATAGGAAACTGAAGTAATACAACATTTGAAGTAATCTTGAACTTGTTCATGGTGGTCAGTGTTTGGTAAAAGTAGAGCAACCTTTGCCATATTCTCGATCTTGTTCATGGCAGTCCGAATTTGGTAGCAGTAAAATAATCTCTGGTATAATCTTGAACTTGTTCATGGTGGCTGGTAATTAGTAACTTGCATAACCTTGAACATATCCTACCGTGACATCTGCTCGGTCATGCAATAATGTCGGTCATTTGTTTTGATTTACAATTCTCGCGCAGCACGAGATCAATGACGTCATTTTGTATATTCATAGCGTACATAAACACTGAGGGAATACTTTTCAACGTCAAAATTACAAGATGAGATTAAAACAGAGAAGTTTGAATTGAATAAATTCCATGCAAGTAAAAAAGATCTTTTTTACTAATGTCTTTTTTTCCTGATCAATATGCTTGTTAAATATGTTTACATCGATGGTATTCCCCAAACATTTGTATTTTTCCGGTTTGTTGACATAATCGACATCACAGTTCATGACCGTTTCTGGAATGTAGGCCAAGCAAATTGTATTTTAAAATACTTTGAAAATATGATGATTGATCATTCAGATTCCACCATTTTCTAGAAAATGGCCGATTTTACCGGGAAAATACATGCAAGTGCTCTCCATTAGTCACAAAATGGCACATTATTTTGCATTTCCACTGCTGCTTTAATAACAAATATACCCCTTACTTCTTGGGGTAATGAAATGAAATTCACAGAGAAGATAGAAAAAGAATTAATTTAACAGCAATAATCAAAATTTATAGCATAAATTGAACAGAGAATTAAATTAAACCAGACAGAAAAATGAGATTGTCTGGGTAAAAAAAAACCTGTCATTATTACAAATAGCATCAACAAAACTGTATTGTTACCACTCTGTGATAATAAATGTGATTAAAATAAATTGAAATCAGTCATTAATTGTTTTACCAAAATATGTTGGTCTAATAGATTGTATTGACAAAAGCAAAAACACCAAATTCACTGGATTAAATACTTTTTATGTGGGTAAGCAAGTTTAATATTTGCATCAAATAATTAATTTTTAATACTTCAATTTCAAACTATTTAAAAAAAACATCTTTTAAAATTTTTCAGACAAATCAATTACACTGAAAAAGCTAAAATACTGTACTTTCTTAATCTGGTTTACTTTTTAAGTTTGGTTGGCCTATGACAAAATCATGTGCTTTATTGAACTTTGACCGGCTTTATGTGACGTCGTACTACGCCATTTGGAAAATGGATGGTAAACAAATACAGGTCAGTGTGTTATTATTATTCGACAGTATTTGACAGAAGTAGAACAACCTCTGGGATAATCTTGAACTTGTTCATGGTGGTCAGTATTTGACAGAAGTAGAACAACCTCTGGTACCATCTTGAACTTGTTCATGGTGGTCAGTATTTGACAGAAGTAGAACAACCTCTGGTACCATCTTGAACTTGTTCATGGTGGTCAGTATTTGACAGAAGTAGAACAACCTCTGGTACCATCTTGAACTTGTTCATGGTGGTCAGTATTTGACAGAAGTAGAACAACACCTCTGGTACCATCTTGAAGTTGTTCATGGTGGTCAGTAGTTGACAGAAGTAGAGCAACCTCTGGTACCATCTTGAACTTGTTCATGGTGGTCTGTATTTGACAGAAGTAGAACAACCTCTGGTACCATCTTGAACTTGTTCATGGTGGTCAGTATTTGACAGAAGTAGAACCTCTGGTACCATCTTGAACTTGTTCATGGTCGCCAGTATTTGACAGAAGTAGAACAACCTCTGGGATAATCTTGAACTTGTTCATGGTAGTCAGTATTTGACAGAAGTAGAACAACCTCTGGTACCATCTTGAACTTGTTCATGGTGGTCAGTATTTGACAGAAGTAGAACAACCTCTGGTACCATCTTGAACTTGTTCATGGTGGTCAGTATTTGACAGAAGTAGAACAACCTCTGGTACCATCTTGAACTTGTTCATGGTGGCCAGTATTTGACAGAAGTAGAACAACCTCTGGGATAATCTTGAACTTGTTCATGGTAGTCAGTATTTGACAGAAGTAGAACAACCTCTGGTACCATCTTGAACTTGTTCATGGTGGTCAGTATTTGAGAGAAGTAGAACAACCTCTGGTACCATCTTGAAGTTGTTCATGGTGGCCAGTATTTGACAGAAGTAGAACAACCTCTGGTACCATCTTGAACTTGTTCATGGTAGTCAGTATTTGACAGAAGTAGAACAACCTCTGGTACCATCTTGAAGTTGTTCATGGTGGCCAGTATTTGGCAGAAGTAGAACAACCTCTGGTACCATCTTGAAGTTGTTCATGATGGTCAGTATTTGACAGAAGTAGAACAACCTCTGGTACCATCTTGAAGTTGTTCATGGGGGTCAGTATTTGGCAGAAGTAGAACAACCTCTGGTACCATCTTGAACTTGTTCATGGTGGTCAGTATTTGGTAGCAGAAGAAATAGATATCGGTGAAAATAAATAAATAGCCCAAACTAGAGGCTCCCAGGAGCCTGTAATCGCTCACCTGGTTTTCAATTTGACATCGAAAGTTGATAGAAAATGGGGCTGTTACACATAATTTTGAAAGTGGGCCACCCAAAGATCATTTTAACTCAAATTTCTGAGCAAAAGATTTTGATGTGATTTTTATCACATAATATTCCTAAACGGAATAAACTGGCTGAAAAAATCTCACAGAAAAACCCAGAATATATGTTAAACTACTCATTACCATGTAGCTGCAGTTAAAATTTGAGTTCACTTTGATTTGTAATAAAGCAGAAATTGACAACTAAAGAAATTTCTATTTTTGGTAACAGCAGCCATTTTGAATGGAGGGCGGTGCTGTCGGACACAATATTGAAAAGGGACCACCCAAGGACCATCCCAGCCAAATTTGCTTTCATTTGGTTCAGCGGTTTCAGAGAAGATTTAAATGTGATCTTTTATCAAAATATGCCAAATTTGCATAATCGGTACAAATCGGCTGAAAGAAAAATTTCACAGAAAAACCTGGAATATATGCTAAACTATTCCTTGCCATGTAGCTGCAGTTAAAATTTGAGCTCATTTTGACTTATACTAAAGCAGCAATGGACAATTGAAGAAATTTCTATTTTTAGTAACAGCAGCCATCTTGGACGGAGGACGGTCAGAACAAAAAGTAACAACACTTGATAAGGACCTTGCAAGGAACATTTCTGCCAAGTATGGTTCCAATCCATCCAGTGGTTCTTGAGAAGAAGTTTGTTTTACATATTTCCCATTGGGTCGCTATGTTAACTTATGTCCCCCGCTGGTGGCCATCTTGGATTTTCAATCGGTCCAAAAAGTAACAACACTTGGTTAGCAGCTTGCAATGATCATTCATGACAATTTTCAATTCCATCCTCCATGTAGTATCGGAGAAGAAGATCTTTGAAATTTCAGCCAATCAGAGGCTATTATGGCCCCTGGCAGCCATATTGGATAACCGATCGGAAAAAAAAGAAACAACAATTGATCAGAACCTTGTCAGGAACATTTCTGCCAAGAATGGTTCCAATCCATCCAGTGGTTCTTGAGAAGAAGCTTGTTTTACATATTTCCCATAGGGTTATCTATGTTAAATTATGTCCCTCGCTGGTGGCCATCTTGATTTTCAATTGGTCCAAAAAGTAACAACACTTGGTTAGCAGCTTGCAATGATCATTCATGACAATTTTCAATTCCATCCTCCATGTAGTATAGAGAAGAAGATCATTAAACATTCAGCCAATCAGAGGCTGTTATGACCCCTGGCAGCCATGTTGGATAACCGATCGTAACAACACTTGGTTAGACCATGCAAATGAACATTCCTGCCACGTTTGGTCCCATTTGCTTCAGTGGTTCTCTAGAAGAAGATTGAAATGTTTACGAACGGACGCCGGACGCCAAGTGATGGCAATAGCTCACCTGACCCTTCGGGTCAGGTGAGCTAATAAAACTAATTTAGATTCACTTTAAACTTGAAGCTATAATGTGCTTACACTTCAAAATAAAACAATATTTCGTTTCAATGCATTCTATAATTTTATTATCAATAACAGTTCATCTGATAAACAATATTTAATAAGACAACAATAATTAACAATTATGAAAAGAAAGTGATGATCAACATTTCCATGACTACTGGTAAACTAACAATAATTAACAAATATTCTGATTTCAAATAAATACATGTATATGATAATAAATCTCCAATTTTATTGGATATTTGGTCTTATCCACTATACATATTTTACATTTAAAAAGAATTCGTCTCTATGTACATGTGCTGACAAAAACATGCCCTCATTGCCTTTGATTTATACCCCCATGTTAGACACGATTATATATAGGATTTTATTATTTTATTTTTGGTGTTTAATGCCGCTTTCAGCAATATTTCAGCTATATCATGACAACCAGTTTTAGTGGTGGAAGAAGGCGGAGTACCCGGAGAGAACCACCGACCATGGGCAAGCAACTGGTAAACTTGATCACTTGCGGCTGCGAGTCGAGTGCACCTTATTTGCAATTTGCAAAGCCGGGCGCAAACCCACGCCGTATTGGTGATAGGCTTATATGAGTTGTTAGGTAATCCAACTACCTAACTCATTGAGCCACCCGGGCCCTGACTATATATAGGCATGCAGCATTAAGGAGAAAGAGTCAAAGACTGGTTGGCTTGGAATCAGGATAATGAGTGAGGCAACATGTCTATCCACAGACTTGTTTCAGTGAGCTAGCACTATAAAAATCCAACAAAGCGTGTTGGTCTAGTACAAAGCAGATCTCATCATCATCTGATTGAAAATAAACTTGTTCTCGTGATGATATAGCTGAGAAATTGCCGAGTTGGTGTTAAACAACAATCACTCACTCCTATGATCCTGACATATATAGTAACAGATATAAAAACAACAACATACCATACAATATATTATTCTTATATCACATAAAGTTCTACTAACATATATCACAACTTGATCTAAACTCTCTTCCAGGGGAACTTTGTTCAATTTCAAGTGGATATCTTTACTGCCTGTAGCCGAAACTGTTAGATAGATTTTGCAAGAGGAATTTTCATTGGCTAACCTAAATTTCATTAATGGTTAACATACCATATTGAAAATATGATTTTCATTAGATTGTAGGACTAGATTCTAAAACTGTGATATTTCTTTTTAATCACATTAAACATTATTAAGTATTTTATGCACATTTTCATCCTGCTTTTGACTATTTATTGTATTATAAAAATAATAACTACAGGCTCAGCACTGAGCTGAGCCTGTGTCGCTCATCTTTCATTCTGCTTTGAGGAAACTTAATACAGAGCCTTCCATAGGTGCTTCCCACCAAATATCGGTTCATTTTGGCAAAGCAGTTTCAGAGAAGAAGATTTTTAGAAATCGACCAATCTAAAACAAGAATTGCCTGTGGCAGCCATGTTTGTTAATGGATCAAAATGAAATGAGCAATCTCTATAGAGGACCTTCCATAGATGCTTCTTACCAAGTTTCATATCATTTGGCCAAGTGGTTTCAGAGGAAATGCTGTTTTAGAAATCGACCAATAATAAACAAGAATTGCCTGTGGTGGCCATGTTTGTTAATGGATCGGGACAAAATGAGCAAACTTTATAGAGGACCTTCCATAGATGCTTCCTACCAAGTTTCGGTTCATTTGGCAAAGCGGTTTCAGAGGACAAGATTTTTAGAAATCGACCAATTAGAAACAAGAATTGCCTATGGCAGCCATATTTGTTAATGAATCGGGACGAAATGAGCAATCTTTATAGAGGACCTTCCAAGTTTCGATTCATTTGACCCAGCGGTTTCAGAGGAGAAGATTTTTTAGAAATCAACCAATCAGAAACAAGAATGGCCTGTGGCGTCCATGTTTGTTAACGGATCGGGTCGAAATGAGCAATCTTTATAGATGACCTGCCATAGATGTTTCCTACCAAGTTTCGGTTCATTTGGCCAAGCGGTTTCAGAGGAGAAGATTTTTAAAAATCAGCCAATCAGAAACAAAAATTGCCTATGGTGGCCATGGTTTTTGATGGATTGGGACAAAATGAGCAATATTTAGAGAGGACCTTCCATAGATGCTTTCTACCAAGTTTCACTTCATTTGGCTGAGCGGTGAATTTCAGAGGAGAAGATTAAAATGTGAAAAGTTAACGGACGACGGATGCCAAGTGATGGCAAAAGCTCACATTGCCTTTGGCAAGGTGAGCTAAAAATGGATTTAAATAAGTAAGTACACTGACAATACTGGTATATTTCTATCAACCAGGACCATTTCATTTTCCAAGATCGTACTTATAATCTTAAACTGTACAGTTTCTTGAGCTCCTTCATCACATTTTATTTTCTAAGACCAGAATTTCACCATATCTATATATCTGACCATAATACACTCTTCTTCTGTCTATCTACACTAATTACATATTGACCTGAAGGAGACCAGGAACAGGCTACCACAGAATTGCTGGAAAAAAAAACAGAAAAAAAATACACATTTAAAATGTCAGGTAATCTTTATTCTGGAATAAAATTTAACCATCCCTTGTCGACAATGATGAGTATAAAAAGGTTTTGCATTTTTTTGTTTTCACATCAAATGAAAAACACTGGGCCTCTAAAAATTCAAATCTGTAGCCCAGTGGTCCCTAAATTATTTATTGAAACAATCTGCATTGAAAATTTTCGAAAGAGATTATTACCTATAATAGATACTGTCTACTTAAAATGTTTTTGAAAAATGGCTGAAATCAAATCACCATAATTTCTACAAAAAAATCTACATATCTATATTAAAAATCACATCCAAATCGGGAACCGGGTGGCGAAATGAGTTAGGTCATTGGATCTAACAGCTCATACAAGCCTATCACCAATACGGCGTGGGTTCGCGCCTAGCTTTGTTAATTACAAAAAAGGGTGCACTCGACTCGCAGCCGCAAGTGATAGTTTACCAGTTGCTTGCCCAAAGGCGGTGGTTCTCTCTGGGTACTCTGGCTTCCTCCACCACTAAAACTGGTCGCCATGATATAGCTGAAATATTGCTGGAAGTGGCATTAAACACCAAAATTCAAAATGTCCTTAGCAACCATCATTTCACCATACTAAATTAATTACTTGATAGAAATGAGCATGCTAACCATTACACCACCAGTACAGTAGCGCCAGGGAGAAGGTTAGAAGATGTAATATTATGTCCATCCAGAACAAAAAATATACTTACTTGTGTTCTTTGAGTATTCTTTCTACTTTTCCTTTAGCGATGTTCCAGATGAAAACATTACCATTGTTAGCACCAGCTATAGCATAGGTTCCATCAGGGCTAAAATTAGATATTTAATTATAGATATACTGACATTGCCTCAAAACTTTAATTTATTTTGGCATCAATATTGTACACGACATAAAACTTAAGAAATGTATGTTTTTTTTTGTCAAAGACATGAGTCATAATTCCCCAAACAACGCATAGCACAACACGAGTGAAATAGGTTTGATTGATTGATTAACTGATTATTGCTTAAACTCCAGCGAGCAGTATTTCAGCCATATTCATGACGAGAACAAGTTCATCAATAAAGTAAAGGGACAGTTATATTATTGTTATTCATTATGACAATACCACAGTATGTGTATTACACAAAATGTACCATTGTTCAATAAGAAGCTACGATTATCACCCTCCCCTGGTAATCCTTATCTGCAGGTCAGATGAAGGATAGAAATACAAAAACTTTTCATCAAATTTTGATTGATTGATTGATTGATTTTTTGTGTCTTAATGCAACTTTCAGCAATATTTCAGCTATATCATGGTGACCAGTTTTAGTGGTGGAAGAAGCCAGAGTACCCGGAGAGAACCACCGACCATGGGCAAGCAACTGGTAAACTTTATCACTTGCGGCTGTGAGTTGAGTGCACCCTTTTTTATATTTTACAAAGCCTGGCACGATAGGTAATCCAATTACCTAACTCACTGAGCCACCCGGGTTCTTTCATTTTGATTTTGTATTAAATTTGAAATGTATTGACCTTCATTATTTTATGTGAATTCAGAAACCCCCACCATTTAGTGTAAAAACATAGGAAACAAACATGCAGCATTTATTGATTCAAATTTAAGATTACTGCTGATTCTCAGTATATGGCTGTCTTATACACAGGTATGAGATACAGTCATCACTACAGACCTGGCTGTCTTATACACAGGTATGAGATACAGTCATCACTACAGACCTGGCTGTCTCATACACAGGTATGAGATACAGTCATCACTACAGACCTATTTTGTAAGGATTCCTAACCACCGTTTATAAATCTGATAGAATGTCAGAGTGTTATTTATTGGTATTTTGAGTCCCTTCTTTCTTGCAAAAGCAATAAATCTTGAATACTGCTGCTGCTGATGTCAAAACAACATACACAAAACAATGGCAGGACAAAAGCAACTCTGCATGTAATTCATTGTATTATGATCACCAAATTAATTTTCTTCAGTTGGTTTAATGGGTGATTGGCCGGTCAGCGGAAATCAATTACAAATGTTCATTAGACCCCTACATGCTGGTCTACTGGCATGTTTGTGTTTCATATTCTGTACCTACTGATTTACATGTAGTCTATATTTGCTATTTTGATGCATGATTGAGTGATTGTTGTTTAACACCAAATGAGTAACTTTTCAGCTATATTATATTGAGAATAATTTATATTTCAATGATATGATGATGAAGTTTATCTTGTACTAGATGCTTATTTGGATTTTTATAGTGCTAGCTCAACAGATCAACAGTCCATCTGTAGACATGTTGCTCACTCGGACACATTATCCTAATTGTTAGCCAATCAGTCTTTGATCTTACTCCTTAAAGCTGCATGCTTAGCAGAGAAGCAGCAATACCAATTTATAGTCTTTGGTTCGACCCGATCAGGGATCGAACCCACGGTCTACAACACTCGAGGTGAGCACTCTAACCATTACACCACTGACACAGTTCTGCATGATAGGAAAGTGAACAGCAGACCATTTAAACAACAATTTTCCAGTCTGATATTCCTCTTTTCTTTGAAAGTTTACAAACAGGTGGAAAGAGAAGACAGTAAGATATATTTATAACAATAGGAACATTATACAAATCAAAGTTACCAACAACTTTAAATAAAGTATGTGTATACCTGAATACTGCTCTTGACCAATCACTACTAACATTAAAATGATCAGCACTGCAAAACAAAAAAAAACAAACAAAATAAAACATGTAGAATAAGATATTACTCTATACCTATAAACTCTAAACTGTTCTTGCTCATCCAAAAATACATTCTTAACTCTAAAAGACTTTCTAGTAAATTCATATATTGAATATACATCATACATCAGACAACTATGGCCTTCTATAAATATCTTCCTGTATTTGTGTTTAAAGAAGTATATATAACACTGATCTTTATATTCTAGCCAATAGAGCCGTTTTTGTCATGTTATGTTATCTTCAATTTATGCAATATTATTTGTTTATATTATTTGTATTTGTAATATCTTGTCATTGCTGATGTTTCTATATACTGGAGAAGACTTCATAAGTTTACAACTTGTGTCTTATCCATTTGTCTTGTTTTGTATGACAATAGAATATGCGTAAAAGTACCTATCAGTATTTTTTGGTTGACATTCAAGTGAAATTCAGTACATAAATGTTAGCACTGAGTTTAAGTTTAGATATTTTACATTAAAGGGATCACAAGAACTATGGACAACTGTATATTTTTCCTGATATTTTCATAAGTATTTCTTCATAATCAGATCAATTTAAACATGTTTTATTATCTACCAAGAGTACCTACTTTAGCTTGACCTATTAAGGTTAAGGAACATTGGTGTTGCATCTGTTTGTAATGTTGTCAACAAATCAGTGATTGTTGTTTAACACCAAATGAGCAATTTTTCAGCCATATCATGGCGAGAAAAAGTTACATTCGATGAGATGACGATGGTGTCCGCTTTGTACTAGACCAACACTTAGTTGAAATTTAATAGTACTAGTTCACTTAAACAACTGTCTGCGGATAGACATGTTGCTCCCCTCGGAAACATTATCCTGATTCCAAGCCAACCAGTCTTTGTTCTTACTCCTTAATGCTGTCTGCTTAGCTGAAAATTGTTTGAGCCCCTGTATGTCTACTTACTATAGTGTTGATGAGACTTGGTTCATTCTTAAATCTATAACTTTTAGAGTATCATCTCTAGTACAACATAATAACTGACATTTGTCTGAAAAAATAATAAAACCTTTAAAATAGCTACTGTGATTTCAATTTTTTCCCTCTGTATCTATTTTCGTGGATTCACAGAAACTTAGCTGTTCATTGACATTTGGATTCCTTGTTTTGATACTTGCGAAAGACTTCTCAAGCCTTTCGATGTGCAGTGAACCAACAAAAACTACGAAAATTATAATCTAATGAATAAAAATGAATTTGAAGTAATACAGTGAAACCTGTCTAAACCAAACCTCCTTGGACCAGGTTTTGTGTTTAGAATAGACAGGTGTTAGGTTTATACAGGTGAAATTAAAATGGATTTCCTATATTGGGACACTATTTAAAGATCAGTTTATACAGGATGCCATTTTATTCTCGATTCGGTTTAGACAGGAATCACTGTAACTAGCAACAGACACAGACTGATATCCCAGCACAAAATAGAATGGATAATCCCTCGAACCACAGTCACTAGACGTTGTGTCAATATGAATGTAACATAATCAATGGGCAGAAAATAGTGTCCAATATATATAATAATAACAAGGCTTCCAATGCCAAAATCGGTCAAAATATAAACAAAGCGGGTTGTTTTTTTTTGCACGCTTTTTCGTGTAAATGTTGTGGTAGGAAGGAGCCATTGCAACTGTCCCGGGCTGAATAATTCCCTTTGATGACGTTCCAAATTAAATATTAAAAAATGGAATGCCATTTTGTACAAAACAAACACATATATCTTTGCATTGAGGAAAACAACAACAACACAACTTACCATTAATAATATTTTTATCAGTATTTTATTTGATTTTCGTATTTGAATTATTCAGCCTGGGACAGTGGCCATGGCTCCTTCCTCCCATGGAAGTTGCTAAGCTTCAGCATCAAACAAAAATTTCTCTGTGACGCTCTGATGATGGATTAATTCCCGAAAAAAGTAAGGCGGAAGTATATTTAGGTAGTATGGAATCGTAGCATACCACGAGATTTACACGAAAAAAGCGTGCAAAAACCCCCCCCGCTTTGTTTACATTTTGACCGATTTTGGCATTGGAAGCCTCGTTATTATTATATATATTGGACACTATTTTCTGCCCATTGATTATGTTATATTCATATTGACACAACGTCTAGTGCCTGTGCTCGAACAAAGGATTCACTGTAACTAGCAACAGACACAGGCTGCTATCCCAGCACAAAATAGGATGGATAATCCCTCGAACAATCATACCATTTACCTTGTGATAAATAAATAGACGATTATAATTATTTTTTCACAACAAGTAAAAAACGTGCCAATTTTTGGGCAAATCACTATGCACGACACATAATCTTGTTTCTATAATAATTATGACTCACAAAATCATACTTTTCTAATTCTGACAATATCCCAAAGCTATCAAAATTTGCAGGGACTGTATCTTGAAACAGAGAGCTCTCCAATTAAAATAAGGGGTTGTCGTGGTCATATGGTAGTTGGATTTACAACTACCTGTGCAATCAGTTCCTATCACAACTAAGGTTGTGAGTTTGAAGCCCATTCATGGCAAGGTGTACTCGATACAACATTATCTGGTAAAGTTTGTAAGTGACTTGCGACAGGTCAGTGTTTTTTTCCGGGTACTCCGGTTTCCTCCACCTATAAAACTGATCACAAAGCTATAACTGAAATATTGTTGAAAGTGGCATTAAACACCATAAACCAATCAAAATCTTACTCTACTTATTTGTTTTTGACTTTCTAATATCATACCCTGAGTTAAATCCAGTGAGGTTAACCTTCCCTGAAGTTGGATTTCTGTAGAACTGGAATCTTGTCTGCTGTCCCAGAATCTAACTTTCTTGTCAAAATGGCCACTGACAATAGTTGTTCCTTGTAATGTTACCAAATCATGGCAGCTAGATGCTGCAAATATTGTTTTGACACCTGAAATATAAAAAGGTTAAAATAAGAGAAAATAAATTTAAAAACGAATATACATGTACTACACTGACAAAACAATTTCAAATTCATTTAATTGTTTCTTTATATCTATATTGCCATTTGAGACCCAATTACCAAGAGAGGGAAGGGCTAGCAACTCATGAGACCCAATTACCAAGAGAGGGAAGGGCTAGCAACCCATGAGACCCAATTACCAAGAGAGGGAAGGGCTAGCAACCCATGAGACCCAATTACCAAGAGAGGGAAGGGCTAGTAACCCATGAGACCCAATTACCAAGAGAGGGAAGGGCTAGCAACCCATGAGACCCAATTACCATGAGAGGGAAGGGCTAGCAACCCATGAGACCCAAATACCAAGAGAGGGAAGGGCTAGCAACCCATGAGACCCAAATACCAAGAGAGGGACGGGCTAGCAACCAATGAGACCCAATTACCAAGAGAGGGAAGGGCTAGCAACCCATAAGACCCAATTACCAAGAGAGGGAAGGGCTAGCAACCCATGAGACCCAATTACCAAGAGAGGGAAGGGCTAGCAACCCATGAGACCCAATTACCAAGAGAGGGAAGGGCTAGTAACCCATGAGACCCAATTACCAAGAGAGGGAAGGGCTAGCAACCCATGATACCCAATTACCATGAGAGGGAAGGGCTAGCAACCCATGAGACCCAAATACCAAGAGAGGGAAGGGCTAGCAACCCATGAGACCCAAATACCAAGAGAGGAAAGGGCTAGCAACCCATGAGACCCAATTACCAAGAGAGGGAAGGGCTGGCAACCCATGAGACCCAATTACCAAGAGAGGGAAGGGCTAGCAACCCATGAGACCCAATTACCAAGAGAGGGAAGACCTAGCAACCCATGAGACCCAATTACCAAGAGAGGGAAGGGCTAGTATTCCATGAGACCCAATTACCAAGAGAGGGAAGGGCTAGCAACCCATGAGACCCAATTACCAAGAGAGGGAAGGGCTAGCAATCCATGAGACCCAAATACCAAGAGAGGGAAGGGCTAGCAACGCATGAGACCCAAATACCAAGATACCAAGAGAGGGAAGGGCTAGCAACCCATGAGACCCAATTACCAAGAGAGGGAAGGCCTAGCAACCCATGAGACCCAAATACCAAGAGAGGGAAGGGCTAGCAACCCATGAGACCCAATTACCAAGAGAGGTAAGTGCTAGCAACCCATGAGACCCAAATACCAAGAGAGGGAAGGGCTAGCAACCCATGAGACCCAATTACCAAAAGAGGGAAGGGCTAGCAACCCATGAAACCCAAATACCAAGAGAGGGAAGGGCTAACAACCAATGAGACCCAATTACCAAGAGAGGGAAGGGCTAGTAACCCATGAGACCCAATTACCAAGAGAGGGAAGGGCTAGCAACCCATGAGACCCAATTACCAAGAGAGGGAAGGGCTAGCAACCCATGAGACCCAAATACCAAGAGAGGGAAGGGCTAGCAACCCATGAGACCCAAATACCAAGATACCAAGAGAGGGAAGGGCTAGCAACCCATGAGACCCAATTACCAAGAGAGGGAAGGGCTAGCAACCCATGAGACCCAAATACCAAGAGAGGGAAGGGCTAGCAACCCATTAACCAGTATAACACAGCCACAGGGAAGGGCTAGCAACCCATTAACCAGTATAACACAGCCACAGGGAAGGGCTAGCAACCCATTAACTAGTATAACACAGCCACAGGGAAGGGCTAGCAACCCATTAACCAGTATAACACAGCCACAGGGAAGGGCTAGGAACCCATTAACCAGTATAACACAGCCACAGGGAAGGGCTAGCAACTCATTAACCAGTATAACACAGCCACAGGAAAAGGTTAGCAACCCATTAACCAGTATAACACAGCCACAGGGAAGGGCTAGCAACCCATTAACCAGTATAACACAGCCACAGGGAAGGGCTAGCAACCCATTAACCAGTATAACACAGCCACAGGGAAGGGCTAGCAACCCATTAAACAGTATAACACAGCCACAGGGAAGCAACCCATTAACCAGTATAACACAGCCACAGGGAAGGGCTAGCAACCCATTAACCAGTATAACACAGCCACAGGGAAGTGCTAGCAACCCATTAACCAGTATAACACAGCCACAGGGAAGGGCTAGCAACCCATTAACCAGTATAACACAGCCACAGGGAAGGGCTAGCAACCCATTAACCAGTATAACACAGCCACAGGGACGGGCTAGCAACCCATTAATGAGTATAACACAGCCACAGGGAAGGGTTAGCAACCCATTAACCAGTATAACACAGCCACAGGGAAGGGCTAGCAACCCATTAACCAGTATAACACAGACACATTTTTGTGTATGTTCCAAGTCATGAGCTGGATTTCCAATGTCACATGTTGTGGTCATTTATTGTGTTCAATGATTTGAAGTGAGAGCTGGTTGTTTGTTTTGTTTATATTGGTGAAATTGTTAACCGTCCTGCTTGAACTTTCTTTTCATAATGAACATAAATTATGCTGCACACTATCAATCGATATTTTTTCTTTAAGCGGGTTAAATAATATATTAAAACAGACCTCTTTTTTACCTTGTCAGACCCTTGCAATTTTCTGAAGGAATACTTTCAAGCCAGGAACCAGCAAACCAGAAAGTTATAAACATTATTGGTTGTATTTGAGTCCTTTTTTTTTTTACTCCTGGTTTCGCCCCAGCCAAGAAGCCAATCTGCCAGGTATTGGCCATGTTGTTTTGTTGACATGTTCCACAACAGTGAGAGTACTTTTACCACAGAAACCAGTCAACAAAGATTGATCTACATACCGGAAAGATAAAAAACAACGATATACAGTACTGAACCTTTTATCAGACATCGAGACTGAATTAACACATTGAAGTCAGACCCTTCGCAGATTCTGTCGGTCATGTCTGACGTTGCGACAGTTTTCAAGAGCTCGCTTAAAATATACATGTTTATATGTTACATCTTAAAAGAATTGGATATCACCATTTTACTTGCATGAATATTCTTAACAAATGCAGAAGACATTTCTAAACAACATTATTGTGTTTTACTAAATCTGTATCACACTTACATGCTATTCTGTTGAGATCCCAGATTTTCAGCGTTCTATCATGACTACCAGATACTATTTTACTACAATCTCCTAAGAATTTGGCTGCTAAAACTTTACCGCTATGTCCAGTTAAAGTACTCTTTAAAAAACATGGAATATCAATTAGTAATTATGTTAATTTTTCTTTGACATCTTTAAAAAAAGAGCTTGCAACAAAATATAAACCAAATGCTAGTGCAGTATAATATTTTCATTTCACACCAAAGCAGTTAAAATTAGATCTTTTCACTTGCACTTATTTGGTTTATACAGGTTAAATTAACAAAGATTTCTTACATTAGGACTTTATTTAAATTTCAGTTTGACAGGATTCGCTGTACATTTGGGAGCATTATTATCAATAAACCCATAGTAGGTATATCAAACCTTGTTAATAGTATAGTACTCACTCGTAATCTCATGTCTGTTATTGACCAAACACGACTCGCAAAATCATTGGAGGCTCCAAGAATAAAGTTCTCCTGAAAAATAATAATTCTGTTTTATCTGCAACACTATTACAATACTGAAATATATACAGTCCGACAAAAGTTAAGCACCACCTGACTTGTTTCAATAATAACTTTTCTAATAATGAACTTATTTCAAATCAGTTTGCTGTTTTCACTACCTGTACACACATACTTACTTACCTGTGAAACAGGTTATTGATCGATTTTTATTTATGTGTATATGACAGGGTGTGTAAAGTGCCACGTGTACTTTTCAACATTTGTGCTTGCGAATGAAAGCTGATTTTTTTTGTGTAGAGTTTTAAGTTTCATTTTCTATTGGTATGGTTTGGTGCGGCAAAAATTAGCCATACCAGAAAGGTGGCAAGCTGTTGGCATGCATAACAGTGGTTTTAGCCATAGAAGGGAGGCAGACCACTTCAGGGTTAACCATTCCATTATTGTAAGACTGATGCAGCGTTTTCGTCAAACGGGGGATGTTACTGACCGTCCACGTGCAGGTAGACCTCGCAAAACGACGCCAAGAGAGGACTGGCTCATATCCAGACGGGCGCGGCAACAGCCGTTCAGTACAGCTGGTGCACTTCGTGGTAATTTAGCGTTTGGAGGCCACATTAGCACACACACTGTAATCAGACGCCTCCACCATCAGGGAATGCGAGTGCGACGACCCATAAAACGTTCACAGTTGACATTACATCATCACCATGCTCTATTTGACTGGTCACATGATCATTTAGGGTGGACTATTCGCACATGGAGACGGCTCCACTGGTCTGATGAAAGTCGTTTTTTGCTACATCCTACTGACGATCGTGCAAGGGTTTGGCGCCAACGAAACACTTCATTTCAGGCACAACTGCTTTTGGGGGTGGGGGTGTAACTGTCTGGGGTTGTTTTTCCTTTGACTGTAAGTTGGACTTGTACGTTCTTGATGGTAATCTGACAGGCCAAAAATACCGCGACAATGTGCTCGCTCCACGCGTAGTCCCCCATTTCGACAATCATGCGTTGGCTGACAGGCCAATGTTCATGGACGACAACGCTAGGCCACATAGAGACAGAATTGTACAACATTTTTTACAGCAAGAGGCTGTTCAGACAATTCCATGGCCTGCGATGTCGCCAGACATGAACCCTATAGAGCATGTATGGGACTTTATTGGCCGAAAAATTAACCAACGCAATCCAAAATGTCAAAATATGGACGAATTAAGAACTGCTATCTTACAGGAGTGGCAACAGTTCCCCCAAGAACGGCTTAGGGACGGGCGTGTTACAGAACTTCACAATAAACGCGGTGGATATACTCCTTATTGATTTTTATGCCTTACACATACGCACAATAGATGCATTTAAAAGTTCTTAAAATCTGAAGACTGCATTTTAATGCAATGTTAAAAACTTCCATCAAAGACAAACTGGTTTTACGTTTTTCCAGCGCCTGTTTTGAACCCCATTTTTGCCACGTCATAGTCACGTCTTTCAGGATGATAAAAACTTTGTAGATTGGTAATTTTAGAGCCCTTGGTGTAGTCTTTTAAGAAGTGTAAGAAAAATGATGATATTTATTTTATTGTTATAACAGTATTGATTTAAAAAAATACATCGATAAAAATGTAGGGTGGTGCTTAACTTTTGTCGGAGTGTATTATAAGTTCGAAGCTCGAGCCCCATATGGAATTTACTGACCCTGTATATATCGTATTAGGTCACTAGCACACTGTGTAACGAATATATCTTATTGATTACCTTTGAATCAGGGATTTAAATGTAACTGCAGCAAAACTAATAAATATGTAATATTTGTGTTGTGTGTAAGTTATTTATATGTGTCGCTATAACAATATTTGGTGAGTTGTGGAATGTTACATTGGTCAAGTCATTGAACCAACATTTAGGGACAAACTTACTTGGGTCAATTAATTTTTTATTGTAATATTTTAAAAAATTAATACGTTTGTTTATATTTTCAACGTCTGTTGTCAGGGTGAAACGCGCTGGTGTCTCGTTGTTCAACGTCATCTTTGTTTTGACAGAAAAAGGGGAGATAACTCTACTACTAACCGTGTATTAAAAATATACTGACCGTGTATTGAATATACACGGTTTCCACGTGATCACTTTAAACCAATGATATCCTAGAAGTTTGTAAGAAGTAAGATATATATGTAGACTACAGGTGTAACAGGCATATTCTATTTAGCTTTTTAACAGGGAAACTGTTACATGTATTTAAAATTATAAAAAAAGGCATGACTTATATAGTTTGAGCAAATACAGTATCTAATAAACAAAGAAAATAGCAGACATAAGGAATTTACATGTATGACTAATTGCTCTTATATTGTTCCATAATGTCATTCAAGTTTGACCTCCTTTCGATGTTCATTGTAACTTTAACAGTTGTATATTGTAAATACATATCAAAATTGACAGATCTAGCATTACAGTTGAATGTGTTGTAAAACTCAATCTTGTTCAAATCAAACTTGAATATATAATCTTTGATCTAAACATAAGCAAGTTACCGTACACAGCCTTGAATTACCTTAATTTTTACCTTAAATGGATTTACGGGTATGTGGGTGCGAATTATATACTACGATAGCTTCTGAGAAACTTTTCCTCAAGATGTTGGATGTGATGGGACAGATATTTAAAAAGATATTGATGCAGAGGTTCGAGTGCATATCAAATCTGTTGCACTGATTTTGGAACAATTTCATTGTTATATCTATGTATGAACGTTTTTGTTGTATATTTGTATTAATAAAATAAATATATCAACAGTGTAACATTTTATTTCCGTTTTTCCAAGCCGATCTGAATGATACTGTTGAATCTAACACATCTAGTTGTAAAACATAGATAAAAATTTGAAGAAAAAAGTCATAAAAGTATTTATCTACCTATTCCTAACATGTTTGTATACCATAACAAATAGTGCATGCCATCTTGGGATTAATCGCCACACTACGTTATTTATGAGTAAATCCAAATCAATTCAAAAGAATAAGTAATGGCTGGCATCTATGGGTGCCACCTGATCCAAATTCTCAAATTACGGTCTTGGTAATATTGAGATTTGTATTTGAATACAAGTGTCACTGTGTCAAATAATTATGAAAACAGGACATTGGAAACATAAATCAGAGCCCCGAAACCTAGTGTTAACAGACAAACAATTAAAATTATCTGTATGACCATAATTTTTAATAATATAATCTAACTTCTAAAACTTACTTCAAGTCCAAAATCAATAGCCATTATACCCTGATTGCTTCCTGTTAACATTCCTCTACATTCACATTTACCTACAGAAGAAATAATCTTTTTGTATGATATTAATTCATCAAACATGTTATGTAAAAACTGAACTTATAAAGTAGATTAAAAGATTAAAATTTCAACCTTTCATGTCATTGGTGAAATTTTGATAAAATAAGTAATCAACCAAAACAAATACTTTGTTCATAATTGAAAAATCTTTGTGATGTCCTGATCGGTCAATTTCAGTAATAAGAGATTTGTTGACCAATCCAGTTTGGAAACCTGGATTTTACCTACTGTACTCCTTACACTTATTACAAGGAGCCGTCATGATCTTATGATTGCTGAATTTATAACTACCTATGCAATCAGTGGCAGTGCCTATCACCACTAATGTTAAGAGTTAGAATCCTGATCAGGCAAGGTCTACTCGATATAATATCATGTGAATGTCAGTGACTTGCGACAGGTCGGTGGTTTTCTTAGGGTACTCTAGTTTCCGGGTCTAGGACAAAAGCCCCCCAATAATGAAAAGTAAAAGTTATTTATATATTGGTATCTTTGCACACATTTTGGACTTATTGTACTGCTATTTATGGGTTAACATTACTTTTGAATACTATTTTTCATAATAAGTTATTATTGGAACTTGAAGATATCATAAACAATTGAAATATTTGTTTAAGAATTATAATAACCCTCATCAAAGAAAGTAAAAATAAAATTTGTTTTTATCTTAAAAAAAATCATTATAGTATAGCAAAAAGGATGAGAAAATAACTCACTCATTACTTTCAATAACTTCAAAGATTATAAACGTAATCATCAATTGTTTATCAATAAAAAAAATTCCTAATTAACTTTACCTGATTTAATTCCAATTCAAACAAATAAGCAGTGATAAATGAACATAACAATGAACGAAATGTGGAAAATATATGTTTTTAAAGTATTTTTATTTTTTTAGTGTTAATTCCCCCACTCCTCCTTTTTTAATAGGGATGAGTTTTGATCTTTAAGATATTTTTAATATCACCATCAATATAAAAAATGTAATAAGATTGTATGATTATTTTATTATGGGGGGCTTTTTGTCAGGGGGGCTTTTGTCCTGTTCCCCTAGTTTCCTCTACCAATAAAACTGACAACCATGATATAACTGAAATACTGTTGAAAGTGGCATTAAATAAATTAACCCAAACCTTTACACTTATTACAGGTTTGAAGAATTATTCTCTTGATATGTATATCTTAGATTTCTTATTTACCTTCAAATGTTTTAACATAAAACTACGTATATCTTAGATTTCTTATTTAACTACAAATGTTTTAACATAAAACTATGTATATCTTAGATTTCTTATTTACCTACAAATGTTTTAACATAAAACTATGTATATCTTAGATTTCTTATTTACCTACAAATGTTTTAACATAAAACTATGTATATCTTAGATTTCTTATTTACCTGCAAATGTTTTAACATAAAACTATGTATATCTTAGATTTCTTATTTACCTACAAATGTTTTAACATAAAACTATGTATATCTTAGATTTCTTATTTACCTGCAAATGTTTTAACATAAAACTATGTATATCTTAGATTTCTTATTTATCTACAAATGTTTTAACATAAAACTATGTATATCTTAGATTTCTTATTTACCTACAAATGTTTTAACATAAAACTATGTATATCTTAGATTTCTTATTTACCTACAAATGTTTTAACATAAAACTATGTATATCTTAGATTTCTTATTTACCTACAAATGCTTTAACATAAAACTATGTATATCTTAGATTTCTTATTTACCTGCACCTGCAAATGTTTTAACATAAAATTATGTATATCTTAGATTTCTTATTTACCTACAAATGTTTTAATATAAACTTATGTATATCTTAGATTTCTTATTTACCTGCAAATGTTTTAACATAAAACTATGTATATCTTAGATTTCTTATTTACCTACAAATGTTTTAACATAAAACTATGTATATCTTAGATTTCTTATTTACCTACAAATGTTTTAACATAAAACTATGTACATCTTAGATTTCTTATTTACCTACAAATGTTTTAACATAAAACTATGTATATCTTAGATTTCTTATTTACCTACAAATGTTTTAAGATAAAACGATGTATATCTTAGATTTCTTATTTACCTACAAATGTTTTAAGATAAAACGATGTATATCTTAGATTTCTTATTTACCTACAAATGTTTTAACATAAAACTATGTATATCTTAGAGATTTATTATTTACCTACAAATGTTTTAACATAAAACTATGTATATCTTAGATTTCTTATTTACCTGCAAATGTTTTAACATAAAACTATGTATATCTTAGATTTCTTATTTACCTACAAATGTTTTAACATAAAACTATGTATATCTTAGATTTCTTATTTACCTACAAATGTTTTAACATAAAACTATGTATATCTTAGATTTCTTATTTACCTACAAATGTTTTAACATAAAACTATGTATATCTTAGATTTCTTATTTACCAACAAATGTTTTAACATAAAACTATGTACATCTTAGATTTCTTATTTACCTACAAATGTTTTAACATAAAACTATGTATATCTTAGATTTCTTATTTACCTACAAATGTTTTAACATAAAATTATGTATATCTTAGATTTCTTATTTACCTACAAATGTTTTAAGATAAAACGATGTATATCTTAGATTTCTTATTTACCTACAAATGTTTTAACATAAAACTATGTATATCTTAGATTTCTTATTTACCTACAAATGTTTTAACATAAAATTATGTATATCTTAGATTTCTTATTTACCTACAAATGTTTTAAGATAAAACGATGTATATCTTAGATTTCTTATTTACCTCCAAATGTTTTAACATAAAACTATGTCAGACCATATTTTTTTATGACCAACTGATGAACATTGATCAAAGTAATTTGCATTATAAACATACAATCAAATAAAGCACACACTATCTATATTTTAATTGAGGTGAACATAATAGATTAAAAGGTAATCCTGAACATTTAATAAATATATTTACCCACTACTCCATGAATATTGCACATTATCAGAAAAAGTGATATTTAAACTATCAAAAAAGTCAAAATCATATTTTCTCAGAATCCAGATGGTATTGTACTATGAGAGATAAAAACTTCACATTATATTTTTAAACAATTGTCGTAAGAGTCAGTAACCAACAGATTCAACTTTTCAAGCTAGTAGTCAGTAACGAGTATTCATTGACCCTGCTATTGTATTATCCATTGTATTGTGTTGTCATTAATTTTTGATAGTATGTGATATTTTTGAGTGGAAGCGAATCTGTGCAGGTTTTTTCTTTTATCTTTTGTTTATATCTGTATTGTTGATGGAGATTCAAATATCAAGAAGGGGGAGAATTGGATCCCATTAGGCAGTTTAACCTTGCCACATTTTTGTACCTGCCCCAATCCAGGACCTGGATTTTCAACTTCATTTTCCATGAGTTTTTTTTAAGTTCAATGATAAATTAATTCGGTTTGTTGATATTGGTGGAATTCTTCACAATTGTTAAACTTTCTTTTCTAATTGCATCAATAATATACCTCCAATCACTTCCCAGAGTTTAATCTTTCTGTCTGAGCCACCGGTGGCAAACATAGAACCAGATGGATTCCATTTGACAGCATTCACTTCTCCATCATGAGCTTCCTATGATAAATGATAATAAATGGTAAACATTTAGTGAGTTTATTCTATCTAATCTCATTTCTATACCTTTATATTAATAAAACAATGTTCAGTTCATCTTTACACCCATTTGTATTGAGTTACTTACCCATGGTCAGTGGTTCTCTCTTGGTACTCTGGCTTCTTCTACCACTAAAACAGGTCGCCATGATATAGCTGAAATATTGCTGAAAGTGGCATTAAACACTAAAAATCAAATCAAATCAACCCATTTGTATTGTAAGGAATTCACGTCGCATTTATGTTATTTGTATTTTTTCCCGTATATTTATGTCTAAAATGATTTCCATATCAGATGATGTTTATGTCATTTTACAGTGACAGACACCACTAGTAGAGTTCGAACTGCTTACCCTTCCAGAGCATCTGATTTCACCCCCTGTTTTAAGTGAGGTTCATGTTGCTGAATGTTTACCTTTCTGTTAAATCATTTGTGGATCAAATTATTTGTCTGTTTGTCCTTTTAAATTTTTCTTTTGGCCATTGTATTGTTTGTTCTTCTTTGATTTACTGCTTCTGATTACCCCTTTGGTATCTTTTGGCCATTGTATTGTCTGTTCTTCTTTGATTTACTGCTTCTGATTACCCCTTTGGTATCTTTTGGCCATTGTATTGTCTGTTCTTCTTTGATTTACTGCTTCTGATTACCCCTTTGGTATCTTTTGGCCATTGTATTGTGTGTTCTTCTTTGATTTACTGCTTCTGATTACACCTTTGGTATCTTTTGGCCATTGTATTGTGTGTTCTTCTTTGATTTACTGCTTCTGATTACCCCTTTGGTATCTTTTGGCCATTGTATTGTCTGTTCTCCTTTGATTTACGGCTTCTGATTATCACTTTGGTATCTTTTGGTTGTGTTGTCTGTTCTTCTTTGACTTACGGCTTCCGATTATCTCATTGGTATCTTTTGGCCATTGTGTTGTCTGTTCTTCTTTGATTTACCGCTTCTGATTACCCCTTTGGTATCTTTTGGCCATTGTATTGTTTGTTCTTCTTTGATTTACTGCTTCTGATTACACCTTTGGTATCTTTTGGCCATTGTATTGTTTGTTCTTCTTTGATTTACTGCTTCTGATTACCCCTTTGGTATCTTTTGGCCATTGTATTGTTTGTTCTTCTTTGATTTACTGCTTCTGATTACACCTTTGGTATCTTTTGGCCATTGTATTGTTTGTTCTTCTTTGATTTACTGCTTCTGATTACACCTTTGGTATCTTTTGGCCATTGTATTATTTGTTCTTCTTTGATTTACTGCTTCTGATTACACCTTTGGTATCTTTTGGCTATTGTATTGTTTGTTCTTCTTTGATTTACTGCTTCTGATTACCCCTTTGGTATCCTTTGGCCATTGTATTGTTTGTTCTTCTTTGATTTACTGCTTCTGATTACACCTTTGGTATCTTTTGGCCATTGTATTGTGTGTTCTTCTTTGATTTACCCCTTTGGTATCTTTTGGCCATTGTATTGTGTGTTCTTCTTTGATTTACTGCTTCTGATTACCCCTTTGGTATCTTTTGGCCATTGTATTGTTTGTTCTTCTTTGATTTACTGCTTCTGATTACACCTTTGGTATCTGTTGGCCATTGTATTATTTGTTCTTCTTTGATTTACTGCTTCTGATTACACCTTTGGTATCTTTTGGCCATTGTATTGTTTGTTCTTCTTTGATTTACTGCTTCTGATTACACCTTTGGTATCTTTTGGCCATTGTATTGTTTGTTCTTCTTTGATTTACTGCTTCTGATTACCCCTTTGGTATCTTTTGGCCATTGTATTGTGTGTTCTTCTTTGATTTACCCCTTTGGTATCTTTTGGCCATTGTATTGTGTGTTCTTCTTTGATTTACTGCTTCTGATTACCCCTTTGGTATCTTTTGGCCATTGTATTGTTTGTTCTTCTTTGATTTACTGCTTCTGATTACACCTTTGGTATCTTTTGGCCATTGTATTATTTGTTCTTCTTTGATTTACTGCTTCTGATTACACCTTTGGTATCTTTTGGCCATTGTATTATTTGTTCTTCTTTGATTTACTGCTTCTGATTACACCTTTGGTATCTTTTGGCCATTGTATTGTGTGTTCTTCTTTGATTTACCCCTTTGGTATCTTTTGGCCATTGTATTGTTTGTTCTTCTTTGATTTACTGCTTCTGATTACACCTTTGGTATCTTTTGGCCATTGTATTGTTTGTTCTTCTTTGATTTACTGCTTCTGATTACACCTTTGGTATCTTTTGGCCATTGTATTGTTTGTTCTTCTTTGATTTACTGCTTCTGATTACCCCTTTGGTATCTTTTGGCCATTGTATTGTTTGTTCTTCTTTGATTTACTGCTTCTGATTACACCTTTGGTATCTTTTGGCCATTGTATTGTTTGTTCTTCTTTGATTTACTGCTTCCGATTACCCCTTTGGTATCTTTTGGCCATTGTATTGTCTGTTCTTCTTTGATTTACTGCTTCCGATTACCCCTTTGGTATCTTTTGGCCATTGTATTGTCTGTTCTTCTTTGATTTACTGCTTCTGATTACCCCTTTGGTATCTTTTGGCCATTGTATTGTTTGTTCTTCTTTGATTTACTGCTTCTGATTACACCTTTGGTATCTTTTGGCCATTGTATTGTTTGTTCTTCTTTGATTTACTGCTTCTGATTACACCTTTGGTATCTTTTGGCCATTGTATTATTTGTTCTTCTTTGATTTACTGCTTCTGATTACACCTTTGGTATCTTTTGGCCATTGTATTGTTTGTTCTTCTTTGATTTACTGCTTCTGATTACACCTTTGGTATCTTCATACTTTCCTAATGATTCTTCAACTCTTTGTTTCAGCCATCTTTAATTTTTATAATATTATATCTTTGCATGCAGTTTAAGGAAAAATGATAATTAATAAGGACTTGTTTCTATTATATCCTGTCACCATACAAGATGTACCAGTACCAGCTGGAAGACTGAACAATTTCTTTGTTATTATGTTGAAAATTGTTACCTTCATCCATGAGAAAACTTTAAATATGCTTTATTATTTTATCGGTAATTGAGTAAGTGAGTGATTGATGTTTAATGTAAAGTGTGTCATTTTTAATCTTTATCAAGGTGACAAAAACAAACAAGAGGCTCCCAGGAGCCTGTAATCGCTCATCTGGATCAAAGCTGCTTTCAATAACAATGCAACTGCACTGTGGTGGCCATCTTGGTGGGAGAGCGTGACTGCCAGAAACAATTTTGGAAGAGGACCATCCAATGACTATTCCATCAAAGTTTGGTTCTAATTGAGCTACTGGTTCCAGACAAGATGGTTTTTATGTGAATTTCCCATAGGGTCCTATGTTAAACTAAGTACAGCTGTGCAGCCATCTTGGTCAGAGGGCGGGACCACCAGACACAATTTTGGAAGAGGACCATCCAATGACTATTTTATCAAAGTTTGGTTCCAATTGAGCAACTGGTTCCAGACAAGAAGATTTTTATGTGAATTTCCCATAGGGTCCTATGTTAAACTAAGTTCGGCTGTGGCGGCCATCTTGGTCGAAGGGCTGAGCCGCCGGACACATTTTTGGAAGAGAACCATCCAATGACTATTTCATCAAAATTTTGTTCTTATTGAGCAAATGGTTTCAGACAAGAAGATTTTTATGGGAATTTCCCATAGGGTCCTATGTTAAATTAAGTTCGGCTGTGGCGGCCATCTCGGTCGGAGGTCTGAAATGCCAGACATAATTTTGGAAGGGTACCATCCAAGGATCATTTCAGTAAAGTTTGGTTGAGATTGGCTCAGTAGTTTCAGAGGAGAAGATTTTTTAAAAATTTCATCCCCAATTTTTTCTATTTTTAGCTTGGTGGCCATCTTGGTTGTAAGTCGGGATCACCGGACACAATTTTGGAAGGGGACCATCCAAGGATCATTCCACAAAAGTTTGGTTGCAATTGGCTCAGTGGTTTCTGAGGAGAAGATTTTTATGTGAATTTCCCATAGGGTCCTATGTTAAGCTAAGTTCGGCTGTGGGGGGCCATCTTGGTCGAAGGGTAGAACCGCCGGACACATTTTTGGAAGAGAACCATCCAATGACTATTTTATCAAAATTTTGTTCTTATTGAGCAAATGGTTTCAGAAAAGAAGATTTTTATGGGAATTTCCCATAGGGTCCTATATTAAATTAAGTTGGGCTGTGGTGGCCATCTTGGTCAATGTTCTGAAATGCCAGACACAATTTTGGAATAGGACCACCCAAGAATCATTTCAGCAAAGTTTGGTTGAGATTGGCTCAGTAGTTGCAGAAGAGAAGATTTTTTTAAAATTTCATCCCCCCTTTTTTCTAATTTGCATAATCGGTCAAAATCGGCAAAAGTTCAAAGTTCATAAAAAATCTCATAATATGTTAAAAAGCTCATCATTATGCTTATACAGTTCAAATTTGGATACATTCTGGCTTAAAATAAAGCAGTTTTGGCCATTTGAAGAAATTTCTATTTTTAGTAACGGCAGCCATCTTGGATGGAGGGCATGGCTATCGGACATAATTTTGGAAGGGACCGACTCAGGGATCATCCCTGCCAAGTTTAGTTTAATTTGGTTGAGCGGTTTCAGAGGAGAAGATTTAAATGTGATCTTTTATCAAAATATGTCTAATTTGCATAATCTGTATAAATCGGCTGAAAGAAAAATTTCACACAAAAACCCCGAACTTATGTTAAACTACTCCTTGCCATGTAGCTGCAGTAAAAATTTGCGCTCATTTTGACTTATACTAAAGCAGCAATGGACAATTAAAATTTCATCCCCCCCTTTTTTCTATTTTTAGCTTGGTGGCCATCTTGGTTGAAAGTCAGGATCACCGGACACAATTTTGGAAGGGTGCCATCCAAGGACCATTCCACCAAAGTTTGGTTGCAATTGGCCCAGTGGTTTCTGATGAGAAGATTAAAATGTGAAATGTTGACGGACGGACGAAAAGTGATGGCAATAACTCACATGGCCTAAAGGTCAGGTAAGCTAAAAGGGCAATAACTCCAAAATGGGTAATCAGATTTACTTCAAATTTGCAGGGTATGTAGATCTTGACATGCTGAACATGTTTGCAGTTTCAACTTACCATCTGTCTCTTACTGTTTTTGAAATAAAGGACGAAAAGTATTAAAATTTTGAAAATTTGATGAAAAAAGGGAAATTACTTCAAAATCGGTGATGGGATTTACTTCAAAATTGCAGGGTGGGTAGATCTTGACATGCTGCACATTTTTGCAATTTAAACTTAACCTTTATCTCTTATAGTTTTTGAAATATAAGACGAAAAGTATTAAAATTTTACAAATTTGATGAAAAAAGGGCAATAACTCCAAGATGGGTCATCAGATTTACTTCAAAATTGCAGGGTAGGTAGATCTTGCTGTGCTGATCATTTTTACCCCATGTCAGATTTTTGATATTATTAACGGTTTTTGAGTTATTACCCAAAACCTGCAATTTTACCATATGTTCAATTTTTAGTAACAGTGGCCATGTTGGTTGGTGCACGGCATCACCGGACACAATTTTGAAACTAGACACCCTAGTGATGATTCTGACCAAGTTTGGTTTCCATTGGTTTAGTACTTTCAGAGGAGAAGATTTTTGAAAAAGTTTACGACGTACAACGTCGACGGACGCCAAGTGATGGCAATAGCTCACCTGTTCGGGTCAGGTGAGCTAAAAACAAAAAAAAACAAACAAACAGACATAAAGAGACGAAAATGGGTAGTTACATAAATTTTCATACAGCAATCTAGTTTTGTTCTGTTTTATTTTTGTGCTTAACGGCACATTCAACAATATTTTAGTTATATTGTGGTAGTCAGTTTTATTAGTGGAGGAAACCCGAGTACCCAGAGAAAACCATCGACCTGCTGCAAATCACTGACAAACTTTATCACATAATGTTGTATAAAGTACACCTCGCCATTAGCGGGATTCGAACTCACAACTTTGTGGTGATTGGTACTGATTGCACAGGTAGTGTAAATCCATCTACCATATGATCACGAAAAGAACAGTAAATAATCATCATAGTCACATAGGTAGAGTTCATTGTGAAATTGCTTTTTGGATATTTCCAAAAAAATTGTAGGTGTGAAAGTCTTTCAGGATATTTACGAAAGTTGGAAATCAAATATTTTTTAAAATCTTTTAATTAAATTCCTGATAATAAGCACACCTTTGGTATATGCACAAACATCCACTAAATTAAAATGCTTCCAGCTTGAAAGCTGTAAATTAATATAATGAGTTATTTTCTTCATGTAATGTTATGTATTAGAAAAACTATGTAAATTTATAAAGATTATTAATATGAAAGTCCCATCTCCTGGTTAGTGTAATTGTATTTTTTCCATACATGTACAAAACTTAATATGTTGTATATTATTATTTACTTCTCTGTAACTATATGTATTTGGTTTATGAGTTGCAACATTTGTGGTGGCATAAAAACCAGATTACTAAGTAGATTGATATCTTGCATACACTGACATATAAATACTTACAAATTTATGTTGTGCTTTATTGGGTAGTGAAACACTGAGACATAAAGGTATACCAGGTACAAATACACCAGCTTCACTGAAATTATACATATAGATGTCATACACCCAATCTGATTAAAATCACATCTCCAACCTGCTCCTGTCACTGACATGTTGTGTGAGATCTAAGGAAACCATATTACTGGTCAAATGCAGGTGACCATATGTTACTGTCCAATGAAAATGGTGATTAGGAGACTATGAAAGCATTATAATTTAAAATTAAATCTGATTGGTCGAAAAGGGCAATATCCAGTATTGATCATATCTTTAAACATTCAAGACATAGAATCACATGCATGTGTCCTGTAATGGGATTACTTCAGATCTCCGATGCCGTCGTGACATATCAGTAATGGGATTACTTCAGATCTCCGATGCCGTGACATATCAGTAATGGGATTACTTCAGATCTCCGATGCCGTGACATATCAGTAATGGGATTACTTCAGATCTCTGATGCCGTGACATATCAGTAATGGGATTACTTCAGATCTCTGATGCCGTGACATATCAGTAATGGGATTACTTCAGATCTCCGATGCCATGACATATCAGTAATGGGGAGCAAGTGAGAAATGTAATTTTAATCAAATTGATATATACCAGATATCAAAATCAATATTATTATAAAAAGAAATTTGCATACCTTTACACAGTCAACTGTTTTGAAATAAGTGAGTGATTGTTCTTTAACACCAACAGCTATATCATGACAAGAACATGCTACTTTTTGATTTTGGTTTGAAATAAAAGTGACCATCTATTCATTATAAATTAATGTTTAGTAAAGATTTTGAGAATTTCCGTCAAAGCAAACATGAGTTATTATAAAGACGTGTGAAATATAAATGTCTATCTTTTTATGAAAAAAGTCCCATAACTCTGCTTAGACAAAAGTGAAAATCTTCAAAATTAAAAGGTACAGAACTTTAATCAAGTCAGAGTCAATTAAGAGTTATTGTCTGACATGTAAACAGACGATGGTATGCCATAATATTTATAATTTGAATTCTAAATTATATTATCTGTCTAATTCCTATCTAGGGGCTGTCGTGGTTGTGATCGTATGGTAGTTGGATTAATGACTACCTATGCAATCAGTGCCTATCACCACTAACGTGAATTTGAATCCCGCTCATGATCTGATAAAGTGTTTGAATCCCACTTAGGTGAGGTGTACTCAATACAACATTATGTGATAAAGTTTGTCAGTGATTTGCGAAAGGTCGTGGTTTTCTCCGGGTACTCTTGGCTTTCTCCATCAATAAATCTGACTGCCAAGATATAACTGAAATATTGTTGAAAGTGGCATTAAACACCATTACCCTAACCCTAACCTTTATAATGACACAGATGACAAATGGATCCTTTACATTATATGCTGAGCTATACTGGTAACCTAAAAACTTACTTTTCTGGTCTAATCTTGACTGGTTCTCTAGCAGCCTCTGCTAGCTCCTGTTTTAGTTTGGCTTGTCTTTTTCTGTTAAACAAAAACAACAAATAACAAGATGAACTGTGAGATAATGCTCACTTATGATACCCCCGCTCTTCGGCAAACAGGAAGTAGGAATTTGATGGGTCCAAAAACGCTTCCCACAATATTGGGTACCTATATGAAGCTTGTGACCAAATATCAGATCTCTGCTATCAATAGTTGCTGAGAAAAATGTGACGAAAAATGTGCATATATGTTCAATGTGTATCAATACCAACTAAGTCGGCAAACAGGAAGTAGGAATCTGACGGGTCCAAAAATGCTTCCCACAAATGGCATACCTATATGAAGCTTGTGACCAAATATCAGATTCCTGTCATCAATAGTTGCTGAGAAAAATGTGACGAAAAATGAGCGTATATGTTCAATGTGTATAAAAATCAACAAAGTCGGCAAACAGGAATCTGATGGGTCCAAAAACGCTTCCCACGATATGAGGTACCTATATGAAGCTTGTAACCAAATATCAGATTTCTGCCATCAATAGTTGATGAGAAAAATGTGACGGAAAATGTGCTTATATGTTCAATGTGTATAAAAACCAACTAAGTCGGCAAACAGGAAGTAGGAATCTGACGGGTCCAAAAATGCTACCCACAATATGGTATACCTATATGACGCTTGTGACCAAATATCAGATTTCTGCCAACAACAGTTACTGAGAAAAGTGTGACGAAAAATATCTTGGACGGACGGAAGGACGGACAGAGGTAAAACAGTATACCCCCCTCCCCCTTCTGGGAGCGGGGGTATAATTACAGACTCAGAGCTCCAGATATTTTCAAGTCCAAAGGGTAATTACCCCCTACTTTTGAAAATGATGTGTATTTGCATATTTCCTTTGCACTGTTGTACTCTCTACTTCAGAAAAGATTGCTTACATGTACACTTTTAAAATTATATTTGACACAAGTGTTATTCAATAAACACAGGATGCAAGTAAAATGTATATCTCTGTTTAATTTGACACGATTGTGTCATGTTTATTAATAAAATGTTGTAAATATTTTGCTTTTTGCTCGTCGACTTAGGCAGTTTTCACAGCCGTGTTGATAATGTCATCAATGATTCCTTTAACTATACTGTCACTAGACACAGATGAAACTGTCAGGAACTTTTAAAAAAGTATATAATTTTCCGTAGCGCGCTTATTCATGTTCTTGCTCATTTTCAATGAACAACGTGTTCCCAAATTCACTTTCGCTTTAGTTCTTCACTAAACCGCATTTATTTGTAATATTGACAGCGATTGGATGATTTATCCTAAACATCCAATCAGATCTCTTTTGACATCGATGCTTAGAAAGGCAAACATTCGGTACCCCTCGGATGTATACACTTTCTCTTTCGAAAAGTATAAAGAGAAGTAATTACGGGGAATTTCTCAATGTCAAAAATGTATTGTTTATGTACACGATGTATTATCGTCAACAGCGTACAAGTACGCTCCGAATTTGGAAAGTTTGCTTACACAGCAATATGTATGCGTAAATGTACACTCTGATCTGATGATACATGCGTTTTTACTCGTTTTCATAGCGTAAAAAACGCAAATACACAGCTTATCTGGAGCTCTGAGACTTGAAGTATGTCAGGTTTGAACTCATCTTAGCTTCATTTACAAACAACTAGTAGAATTTCTCAGTTAGTTTGCTGTAATGTAAATTTTGTCAGAACACATCTAAAAATTAAATTTCAAATGTACAATTGCCATTTATAAGGGCAAGATAAAAACTGAAGAAAACATGGAAGGAAAGAAAACAAATTATTAATTGGTCTTAAGGCGGATTGAAAATCCGTTCAGTGAGAGAAGTTAACATCAAATTATCTCTATACAAGTATTTTGTACATAATCCTACCTAAGTTGATCATCGTTTTCAGTATTCAATTTGTCAGCATCTTTGGCTTTAACTTGCATCCATCTTGTAATTAAATCTGTATTTTCTTCTTGAATTTTTCTGTATCTATCTTCCATAGCAGAAAATGCTAATCCTAAAGCTTGATGTTCATCTTTTATCATCTGAAAAATGCATGAACTTCTTGGTATAAATGAAAAACAAGAACTATATAATGACAATATATTATCTAGTGGAAATGTGTATATACAGATAAATAGAAAATTAGATCGGATCAAGTATTTTTTTTAACCAGTACCAGTATTTCAATTCAACTCAATAAAACATTACAATCCTGTCTGAAAATATGCTGCAATGACCTATTTTTTATGGAAAAATTAAGTCACAACATGGTTTTAAACAGAAGTCACCAAATAAAAATTAAAATCACCTGAATAACGCCAATACATACAAATTAACTGAACAAGTGTCTGTTTTTCTTAACCATTC
This sequence comes from Bathymodiolus brooksi, assembly GCA_963680875.1. Taxonomy (NCBI): domain Eukaryota; kingdom Metazoa; phylum Mollusca; class Bivalvia; order Mytilida; family Modiolidae; genus Bathymodiolus; species Bathymodiolus brooksi. Next base: position 121,255,927 of record OY804576.1, on the reverse strand, counting down.
TAATCTTTTTCTCTTGACAAAGTCCTTACCTTTCTTTTTACTTCAAATCAAATGAAGATACACAAGCAGTGAAATACAGTATAGTACATTACTATTCAGGCATAAACATCAGACTTCAAATAATAAAAACCAGAGGCTCTCAAGAGCCTGCATCGTTCACCTGGTTATAAAAAGAACCAATTGGTCCTATGTAAAAACTATGTCCTGCAGTGGTAGTCATCTTGGAATTCCGATCAACATAAAAAACAAAAAGTTTGTAAAGGACCTTCCAATGATTGATGCACAGTTTAGGTTCAATCAATGCAATAGCTTCAGAGAAGAATATATTTCTGTATTTTCCCCATATGATCCTGTGTTAATACTATGACCTGTGGTGGCAGCCATCTTGGATTTCCGATTGGCATAAAAAACAGAAACTTTGTAGATGACCTTCCAATGATCATTCCTGGGCAGTTTGGTTTCAATTATCCAAGTGGTTTCAGAGAAGAAACGTTTTGAAACATTTTTCCCAAAGGGTCCAATGTTAAACTAAGTCCTGCCGTAGCCGCCATTTTGAATTTCATATCAGAACAAAAAACGTAAAGTTTGTAGAGGACCATCCAATGAACATTCATGTACAGTTTGGCTTTAATCATATTTGTAGTTTCTGAGAAGGCATCTGAACATTTTCCCATAGGGTCCAATGTTAATCTATGTCTTGCGGTGGTGGCCATCTTGCATTTCCGATCGGCGTAAAAAACACACACTTTGTAGAGGACCTTTCAATGATCATTCCTGGGCAGTTTGGTTTCAATTATCCAAGTGGTTTCAGAGAAGAAGTGTTTTGAAACATTTTCCCCATAGGGTCCAATGTTAAACTAAGTCCTGCCGTAGCCGCCATTTTGAATTTCATATCGGAACAAAAAACATAAAGTTTGTAGAGGACCATCCAATGAACATTCATGTACAGTTTGGCTTTAATCATATTTGTATTTTCTCAGAAGAAGGCATTTGAACATTTTCCCATAGGGTCCAATGTTAATCTATGTATTGTGGTGGTGGCCATCTTGGATTTCCGATCGACATATAAAACAGAAACTTTGTAGAGGACCTTCCAATTATCATTCCTGGGCAGTTTGGTTTCAATTGTCCAAGTGGTTTCAGAGAAGAAGCATTTTTAAACATTTTTCCCATAGGGTCCAATGTTAAACTAAGTCCTGCCGTAGCCGCCATTTTGAATTTCATATCGGAACAAAAAACCTTAAGATTGTAGAGGACCATCCAATGAACATTCATGTACAGTTTGGCTTTAATCATATTTGTAGTTTCTGAGAAGAAGGCATTTGAACATTTTCCCATAGGGTCCAATGTTAATCTATTTCCTGCGGTGGTGGCCATCTTGGATTTCCGATCGGCATAAAAAACAGAAACTTGGTAAAGGACATTCCAATGATCATTCATTTACAGTTTGGGTTCAGTCAGTTCATTAGTTTCAGAGAAGAAGATCTTTGAAATTTCAGCCAATCAGAGCATATTATTGGCCCTGGCAGCCATGTTGAATATCCGACTGGAACGAAAAACAGTAACTTTGTAGAGGCCCATCCAAGGAACATTCCTGCTAAGCTTGGTTCCAATTGGCCCAGTGGTTTCGGAGAAGAAGCTTGAAATGTGAAAAGTTTAGACGACGGACGCCAAGTGACGGCAATAGTTCACCTGGACCTACCTTTGGTCCAGGTGAACTAATAAAAACCAAAGAATTGTCTTAGATTTGAAAGGAATGAGTACAGTGGAACCTCTGAAAACCGACTACGTCCGGGGTCAAAGAAATCAGCCGGTTTTCAGAGGTACCGGTTTTAGGAGGTTCCGTAAATAGACGTTTCCGTTCCTCATACTGATACCGGAAGTATAAGATATTTATATCGTGAAGGTTAATTATGCTGTGATTATGCTACAGTTGACTCTCATTGTCTCGAACTCGGTTGACTCGAATTTCCGGTTGAGTCGAATTTTTATCGACGTCCCGAACTTCGTTGTGTATAAATATATATAATTTGACTCCTGTTGAGTCGAATTCGGATGAGTCGAAATTTCGGTTGTCTCGAATAAAAGTTTTGGTCGCGAGATGTAGAAAGCCATATTATTTACATACGTTAAGTCGAACTTACCTGTCAAAACATGTGTATTACCTTGGGATTAAAATCGGATCACAGGTGAAACATCCAGTCATTGACTTTGACATTTTTACCTCAGGCTATTTCACATGTTTATTTCACAATCTGTCAAATTAATTAGTGATAATATTTGAATTGGCTTGGTATTATGACACAGGTTAGATGTGTACAATCAAAAATTATCGATTCATAATTAGTGTGCTTGGGTCGGCATACATCAATGATTATGAAAAGTAAACAAAGGAAGCGTTTTATCTATTGAATTATTTGTCGGAAATTAATTTTGATTAAAGAAGAATAGTTTTCTTCTACAATTTATTGAATAATAAAAACACACAATTTATTGTAAATAAAGAGTATTGCACAAAGAAAAATACGTCATGATGGGTGAAGTTTAATGACAATGCAACAACTGAAAAATATAAACAAAACAGATAAACATTATTGACATACACACACAAAAAAAAGATATCTAGAAGCTATCGGTCGTTCCACAAGATTCAAAGAATTTAACAGAGAGAAAAAAACAGCAACAAAAACTTCGAATATGTTTAAAATCGTTCCAAGAATAGGGACATGCGATGCTGGTTTTAGCTCTTCAAAATTTCACTCGAGTTGTCTCCCTTTCGTCGTTAAACAAACTACACTTCCGGTATTTTCATAGCTCCTCTTGAGTCGAACTACGGTTGACTCGAATTTTTTCCATGGCCCCATCGAATTCGAGAGTCAACTGTATTTATATATGTTTCTTTACATTCTTTCAATGTATTATATTTGTGATTGTTTTTAAATGTGTTTTAAATAATAATAAATACTGTCATAACTTGTTATACAAATGTGTACATGTATTGAGTGTACAATCAACCACGAGATTTCAGGTCACTGACATTGAATTGGATATGTAGCCTTTTGCAGGATATTCTTCATGCTACACAAAAATCATAGGGCACGTTGTTCTAATAATGGAATAAAGTATAGTATTCAGCTAATGACATTGTTGACAGAAATGATCCCTGAAACAACAGGTGTGAAAATACGACTAAATACCAAACGACCTCATACCAAAAAAAAAAAAAACCAATAAACAGGACTAAAATTTAAAAAAAACAAATTTAACAAAGGCAATCATATTTATTAATGACAAATTCACCTATAAAGCATTAAAATGGTACAAACAACATGTTCGCAGTATTCATGATTGTCTAATTTTACAAGATTCACATTTAAAAAAAGTCTACAACGGATACCTGCTTCTTTTTCAAACACCTCTGAAGGATTGCAGTTTCACATTTCGAATTTAAATCTTGAGCAACATCAAGAAAGTTATCGTCTTTGACAATCGTGTATTTCTTTAAACGTTTACTGAATGCAAATATCTCATCTAATGTCAAATCAGGTTCAGTATCGGACTGCTCGTTGTCATTGATTTGGTCATCTTCGGAGTCACTTGTAGTTTCGGTCGGTGTTTCTGATAAATGTGATTCGATGAGATTCTTTTCCCATTCGTCGGTGTCATCTTCTATCGGAACGTGCTGATCAAATGCAACCAATGTCTCACGATCTACTTGTGCGATAGTGCTGATTTTAGCGAGTTGAATAAGCGGAATGTCGTCGTCTGCATCGTCGGCGGAATTAACTTCTGATGAAATGGGAAATCCGGACAACTTAAAACATCTTGATACTGTCTCTGTGTGTGTTTCTTTCCACGATTCCCTTATCCAATGCACAGCGTCTAACACATTTATTTCTTTGCAAAGTTCAGTTACAGAATCATCTTGTTCGATCTTGGCGACTAATCTTTCCATCATTCGCTTTCGGTAACAAGCTTTAAAAGCTTTGATAATGCCTTTTTTTTTTTTTTTTTAAGTGATATTTTTATTGAAATCTGTACATTTGTTAGTTGAATACATAAAGTACCGGTACCTTATCCCGGCCTCGTTAACATTAGTAAAGCACATAACATATAAAGATGTTAGTATTTGTTAGTAATTTACATACAGAATGGCATACTATTTCTATTAGAATAACATGACAGAAAATACCAAATAATGTGATTCCACATAAAGATGAGTTTTTCAATCATAATAAACCAAATTAACAAATATACAGATAATCAAAAAATAGGGTTTTAAGTAGCTATAGAAGTAAAAGAAAAAAATGGAAAAAGTTTAATTTATTGAGTTTTTTAAGGCATAAAAATAATTTTTAAAGAGAAAGAAAAAGTTTTTTAATTTGCTTTGATGAATAGGTAATTTTAGCATTCATAAAAACAAAAGGCTATTTCTTTTCTATCATGTTATATACAGAATGAATATTTGTATAAATCTTTATATCTAATTAAAACAGTAAAGTGAAAGCATTCCATATCTGGTTGAAAAAATCAATTTTTTTATTTTTAATAGCAATAGATTTCTCAATGTTATATAGTGACTGTATTTTCCTCTGCATTGTGACCAATGATAATTTTTTCTGAAAATATTTACAGTTAAAAATATACTGCTTTATTTGTAATAAAATGAGGTTGATAGCATCTCCTCGAGACGATTTTGAAGTATCACCAAAAAGAAAAAATTGCATAGTAAATGGAATACTAACACCATTTGACAATAACCAAGAATCAATTTCATCAATAAAAGCTTGTACAATCTCACAGTTCCAAAATAAATGTTCTATAGTTTCCTCATCTTCCTGACAAAAAGTACAAAAGGCATTGTCTTTTACTTTAATTTTATACAGCAATTTATTTGTTCCTAGGATACGTTGGTTAATTCTGTACTGTAACCATTGTAGTTTGGTATTTTGTGTGACTATAAAAGGTAGTTTGAATATTTCTCTCCATTTCGTTTCATCTAAACCTAAGGCTAAAATTTCCTCCCACTTTTTCTGACCATTTGACACTATGTTATTTCTTATTAGTAACAAATACATATCTTTAGTTCCCCTTTTACTCTTCAAAATGGTCTTAACAAACGAAGGAATAAATGGGGTAAGTAGCTTATAACTATTATACACATTTTGTTTTCCAGCATGTTTTACAGCTGAAATTATACTATTAAATTTCATAATATTTTTTGAAATGTTAAATTTTTCCTCTAATTGATCAATGGAGAGAAATTTTCCATCTTCTGACATAATATCATTAACAAAACAAATACCTTTTCTGAACCAGTCTTCATAGAATACTGGTTTGTTTTCTATTTTTATAGTTTTGTTCATCCACAGTGGAGAAGACAAAAAATATTCCCATGTAAAGTTTTCTTCTTTATCAATAAAGGTGTTCCAAGCATGGAACACATCTTTCCAAAATTTATTTTTTACAACATTTTCTTTTATGTAAGAAATATAACCATTACCAAAATTGAATAATTTTTCCTGATTTATTGTCGAAAATAAGATATTATCCCATTTACCTTCAGTTCGAAATAGCTTTCTTACCCAGGTTGTTTTTAGGGCTAAAATAAATAAATTTAGATTAATCATTTTTAATCCTCCTTCACAGAAGTCTTTTTGTAACAATTCCTTTTTAACTCTGTGCACAGGTGAACTCCATATAAAGGTAAAAATAAGCTCGTTCACCTTCTTTAAGATGTCTTGAGTAGGATTAGGCAATGTAATGATTAGGTGATTTAAGACAGGTAAAATCAGAGTTTTCACAACAGTAATCTTTCCAATGACAGTAAGATTCCTTTTTGACCATATCTTAATTAGTTTTTTTATTTGCAAAATTCTCTCATTATAATTAATATTTACAATTTTATCCAAATCAACATCAAAATTAATACCCAATAGCTTGAAGGATGTTTTACCCCAGGATAAGTTTCTGTGTTGACCTAAAGTGTCATTACTGTATTTTTTACTCCCAATCCATACTACTTGTGTCTTGGTAAAATTAATGTTTAGCCCAGAGAGTTTTGCATACCAATCTAATTCAAGTAAAGCTTCATTTAGAGACTTTTCACTGCCATCTAAAATTAATGATGTGTCATCTGCAAACTGTGATAACTTATGTTCAATCCTTGTCACATTTATACCACCAATATTTGTATTACCCCGTATCTTAATGGCTAAATTTCTGCACATAAAATAAAAAGATATGGCGATAACGGATCACCTTGTCTACAACCACGGCCTATTTGAAAAAATTCTGAAAGATTACCACCCTGAATGACTGCTGATGATATATTATTATAAAATACTTTAACCCAGTTTATAATAGATTCCCCAAAGTTGAAAAATTTTAATACAGATAAAAGAAAGTCCCAAGATATAGAATCAAATGCCTTTTCAAAGTCTATCAAAAGTAACAAACCAGGTATGTTGTTTTCTTCTGTAAATTGTAGCATATCATAGATTAATCTAATGTTATCTCCAATGTATCTTCCACTAATAAAACCTGTTTGATCTAAATCAATCAACTTTTCCAGAACTCTCTTCAATCTACTAGCAATAACACCAGAATAATGCCTTGGTCTAAAGGTTGCAAGTGCGACGTCGTATTTGCAGGCAAAAATTTCAAAATTACATTGTTCAATTTTAAATCTTTAGCATGCGAAGAGGCATTGTCTAAAAACATAAGAATATGGCGGTTTTGGCGTCTCATTTGTTTATCAACTTCACTAATCCAGTCGGAGAAAATTTTAGAATTCATCCAAGCTTTCTTATTGTGGCGCCACGTCACTGGTAGTTTATGAACTTTAATGTTTTTGAAACAACGAGGCTTTAAGGCTTTACCGATTACCAAAGGTTTCAATTTCTCACCAGTCGCACTACACACAAACATAACTGTTAAACGTTCTTTAGAGTTCTTAACACCTTTACAAGATGCACCTTTAGTGGAAAGTGTCTTGTCTGATAATGTACGATAATAAAGACCAGTTTCATCACAATTAAAAATGTTACAAGGTTCAAAATCTGAGCAAATTTCTGGAATACGACTACGGAAATCGTCAACAGTTTGTAAATCTACACCGGCACTTTCGCCACTAACGGCAAAAGCTTTAATCGCATGACAGGCTTTAAATTTTTCTAACCACCCATTTGAGGCGTTGAAATCGGCAATGTCTAACTGACTAGCGAATTCTAATGCTTTACTTTACAGAATAGGCCCTGAAAGTGGAATAGCCTTGTCGTGAGCTTGACGGAACCAGTCCCACATAAGATCATTTAGATTGTCATGCTTACTTTTATTTCCATATCTGAATTTCTGAACATTTTCATTGCTCTCAAAACCAGATTTAATTTTTCTTACTAAGAATAAGAATTTTTTATTGCCAATTAAGGACCCACAAGGGGCAAACAATTTAATACAATGATTGAAATGATTGGAGACATACATGTAAACACACACAAAAAACAGGAAAACATATTTATGTTCAGTGACTGCACGGCCAGATCAGAGCCTATCAAATACCACCATAAATCAATTCATATTTAATATAATATAACATGTATAATAACTATAATAATTCACCTAACCTAATGATATCTATAGGATCAATTGTGTCCTCGCAGCAAAAAACATTCCTCTATAAAACTACCTAATTTTTTCAAAACTTGTTCATGTTCATTAGTAAATAGCCAGACAAATTTTGATGATGTGTCCATGTATCTAAAATTTGGACATAAGTCAATAACTTTATCAAAAAATTTTACTCGAATATTTTCATATAAGGGACAGTCGACAACAAAATGTTTCTCATCTTCAATATCTCCCTCAGAACAATTTGTGCATTTTCTTTCTGATCTTATAATGTTCTTATATCTGCCAGTTTCAATATTTAATGGATGAGCACTGACTCTTATCTTACATATAGACTGTCGAATTTTAAAATTATTAATTTGTAAATATTTCTCTTTCCCAAAATGGGTCTTTACTCGACTAACAATAGAATGCTAGCGGTCAGTACAACATATTTGATCTTTTATATTTTTTGTTTTTATAAAACTGTTTTGAAGTATTAAAAATTTTAAGTATAAAAACATGCTTCAGATTAATTACACAGATGCAAAGATGCTGTCAAATAACTGTATTGTTTTTAATACATTGTAATCATGTTTACAACTCTTTAAATGTTTGATAATTAGTTGATTGACAAGTGTCACACCTTGGTAATTTCAATCAATACCGGTGGTAATCTTTTGATGTAAAACTGGATCGATCTATTCGGTGATTGACATCTAACATGGTTCACTGACTTACCTGTCAGCAAATTCGTCGTGTGGTTTTCAGAGGTGAATTTTACAAGAAAATATATTTTCTGGACCGGATAGTACCACCGATGTTCGGAATACAGAGATGCAGGTTTTTAGAGAAACATTTTACTTAAATATATAGGGGAATATTCCGGACCAAAACTAAATGTTCGGTTTTCAGAGAGGCCGGTTTTGGGGAGTTCCACTGTATTCATTTTTCAAATTAATGCATAGATCCCAAACAAAGCAAAATACATATAATATATATACCAAAATTTCAATCAAAAGAGTCTATCCAAGTAATCAAACTTTACACTGTAAATTAATATTTTTGATTGGTGTAAATTGTATTAGAATCGGAAATATTCTGTAAAGTTGTCTCCCTTTAAGGCATTAGGTAGGGAAGACAACAAAAAATTAATAAAGGAGATTACCACTATACTGGAATACAAACCTGATTTGTTTGTTCTAATTCCAAAATGGTCATTTCTAAATTTTTTATTTCACCTTTTAGAGCTAAAACTACTGCATCAGTGTCATGTAACCTGAAATTATGAAGAAAACAAAATTTAAAAAGCAAAATGTTAAATTACAAGTTGAATGTAAAATGCATCCATTTTTCTTCATAAGATTTGTCATTAATCACCCATCGACAAAAAGTATCTTGGTACATTAATTACTGGTGTTTGCTGTGTTTTTATTTTCGCTATTTTCGAGGTCAGTAAGAAATCGTGAAAAACAATATCTGTGAAAACTCTCCACAAATATGACCCTATTCGAGATTAGAAAACACACAAAAATACACCAAATGATTCATTATCAAGAGTTCAAGATTAAATTTAACCCCAGTCAAGTTATAAATGAAAAAAGTTTGGGTATTTATAGAAATTTGTACTATGAGCTAAGGCATCAATCTTGGATGAAGTATCAGTTTGTATCACAGTTTTGAAAGTAGACCTTGAAAGGACCATTCTTGTCCAGTATGGTTTAAATTAGTTACAGTGATTTCTGAGAGTTTTGTACTTGATTTATTTTCAAAGGTGAATAAGAGTGTAGTAAACTAATCAATAGAATCCTTCAAAAACAGACAAAAAAATACAGTCAAATATGCCTGTGCAGTCACCTCTATTAACCAGTCACCTGTATTAAAAGGTCACCCTTTTCTTGTCCTATCATATAAAATCTCATATGATAATTGAACCTCTTCTAAGAGGCTACCTGTCTTAAATGACCACTTTTTCTTTGTCTTTGAGACCTCTTAATACAGTTTTGACTGCAGTATTATTCCTCAATATTACATACTTTGAGTCCTTAAGCAGAATCTCTCTATCTTTTTCTTGTAAAAGTGAGTTGAGATCAATAATTTGTTGTGTATTCTGAAAAATAAATTTAGCCATTAATGAGAAAGTACCAGTACATTGTACAGTGAATATATAATCCAAACCCTTCTAATAAGGATAAGATACAAAAAACTTCTAACATAGCCAAGTGAAAAAATCTCTCTCCAAGGTCAGATAAATCTTTCCAGTCATGTTAATGTGTTTCTCATTTCAAATCTTAATGTGGAACAACAATACATGTATATATCAATGGGGGTGTCATGGTCGTGATCGCATAGTAGTTAGATTTGCAATCATCTAAGCAATCAATACTACCTATTACCATTAACATTGTGAGTTCGAATCCCGCTCAGGTGATAAAGTTTGTCAGTGACTTGCGGCAGATTGGTGGATTTCTCCGGGTACTAAGTTTTCCTCCACCAATAAAACTGACTGCCACGATTCGGATATAGTTGAAATATTGTTGAAAGTGGCATTAAAAACCATAGCAATAACCCAATCACTGTATATATTATATCAATTTATATTTCTCGTGTTTCCACATCCTTTTTTTTAATTTTTATTTTTGATCAGTTTTATTGGTGGAGAAAACTGCAGTATTCATATTAAAATTAACATAAAAATTTAAGAATAATTTCATGCAACTCATCTACGTGAGTCCTGGACTCGCCATTTGCACTTGGGACTTAACCTACAATGATCTCTGGTTTTGATGCAATTTGTTTGAATAAATAAATTCCATATCATAGTAAAAATAATCCTTTCTAAAACCATTTCTTTGGTATTATATTATTGTATACTGCAACTTATATTGTCAAGGAGACCACTAGAATTTGATCTTGTACTGATGTCTTGTATACATTTAAACATACCCCAATGCATGGAAAGCACAAAATAAAACACTTCTGTTAAAGAGGCATTAGCTACGATTTTGACCAAAAAAATTATGTTTTGGAAATTGGTAAATAGCTTTAAAATGATGAAATAAAGGTAAATATTTCACATTAAACAGCTTATTGTACCACTTTTCGCCTTTTGAGAACGAAAATTACCATCGATTTATTATTTCCTTGCAAGCAAATAATTTGACCTCGCTTTCTCCGTATGCAACTGACCTTACTAGTGACAGGTAAAAACAAATAATTTGTATTTTGTCGCTTATTAACTGCAAACTTGCATGGTTCTTTGTCCGTAAAAGTAGATTCACAGAAAATAAGAAATAAGTGCATTGTTGTACTGATTTAATGACGATTCGGCAAACCCCGTAAACAATGCAGATAATTAATAAGATGGCGTCCATTTCTTGATCGATCTCAAAACACGAGCAGTTGCACCTTTTCCCCCCGATGCGCGTACATTTCATAACATTTATAAGTTACAGAAACACGTTTTATTAAGGCATCAATCATATCTGATAGTTTCTATGGGTTACAAAAATTTACGATTTTGGCAGATAATGCCCCTTTAAACATAGATGTTTTAAAATGTTCAAGTACATGTACTTTCTGTCAATAAGGACTAGGTGTTGATATTTATTCTCCTTTAATTTAAAAAAAATATTTTTGCATCCCTGTGGTATTAATAAAACCTGAAAAGCCAGTATCACAATGTCAAAAAGTTCAAAACAACTGCCAAATTGTCTGAAATGAGCAGAAACAAATGTCATTCTAATCGTTTTCAATGGTGTCATCTGTAGTGTCAGCGCTTGTACTGTTACCATTTCTTTCTGTAGCTCTACATGAATCAGGTACCAGAAAAGTTTTATTAGGTCCATGACTAAATGACACTGACGTTTATTTGAACCCTTTATTTGTATTTGAAATCATACAATTGGAGGATAATTTGCTTTATCATGTTTATATCCTCTCCTTTTTTATGTAACTCTGTAGTTTCTTCATTTTATTATTTCTATTTTACCTCTCCCCTTTTTTTCTGTAACTGTAATTTCTTCATTTTATTTTTTTTTATTTTACCTCTCCCTTTTTTTTATGTAACTCTGTAAGTTCTTCTTGTAACTTGTATAGTTTTTGGACATCAACTGACTGACCTTTATCACCAAACCCTGGACTATTTCCACTGTAAAAAATGTATCATAATATACATGTACTTGTATACAAAATATAATATATGTATGCTGTATGTTTGTTATACAAACTCATTTTCGTTATTATGACATTGCTCCAGAGACATTTGTCCGATTAATTACAATATAAAATTTAATACTACATGTAACCAAATTAAACATCATTGTTACTTGATTGATTACTGAAATACACATCTATTATAATGACTAAGGGCTGTCGTGGTTCTGATCGTATGTTAGTTGGATTTACAAATACCTATGCAATCAGTGCCTATCACCACCAAAAATGTGAGTTCGAATCCCGATCATGGCAAGATGTACTTGATACAAAACAAAGTTGGTCATTTACTTGGTTAGGTCAGTGGTTTTCTACAGTTAAAAATGACCATCATAATATAACTGAAATATTTTTGAAAGTGGCATTAAACACCATATCCTTAATGCCTTATATGAATAGGATATTGTCCTTCGGAGGTTATTTATTTTGCTTAAGGATACATGCAATGTAACTATATATAGATTTAGTAAAAACGCTTTCCTGGTGAATCGTTACATATTTTGATTTAAATTGTTCTTCCCTATCCATTAATGACTTGTGAGTGAGTGATTGTTGCTTAGTGCCACATGAACAATTTTTCAGCTATACAGAGCTCCAGATAATTTTCAAGTCCAAAGGGTAATTACCCCCTACTTTTGAAAATGATGGGTATTTGCATATTTCCTTTGCACTGTTGTACTCTCTACTTCAGAAAAGATTGCTTACATGTACACTTTTAAAATTATGTTTGACACAAGTGTTATTCAATAAACGCAGGATGCAAGTGAAATGTATATCTCTGTTTAATTTAACACGATTGTGTCATGTTTATTAATAAAATGTTGTAAATATTTTGTTTTTTGCTCGTCGACTTCGACAGTTTTCACAGCCGTGTTGATAATGTCATCAATGATCCCTTTAGCTATACTGTCACTAGACACAGATGAAACAGTCAGGAACTTAAGTATAGAATTTTCTGTAGCGCTCTTGCACTTAGTAGCGTGCTTATTCATGTTATTGCTCATTTTCAACGAACAACGTGTTCCCAAATTTACTTTCGTTTTAGTTCTTACTTATTTATTTGTAATATTGACCGCGATTGGATGATTTATCATAAGCATCCAATCAGATCTCTTTTGACATCGATGCTTAGAAAGGCAAGCATTCGGTACCCCTCGGATGTATACGCTCTCTCCTTCGAAAAGTATAAAGGGAAGTAATTACGGGGAATTTCTCAAAGACAAAAATGTATTGTTATGTACACGACTGTACAAGTACGCTCCGAATTTGGAAAGTTTGCTTACACAGCAATATGTATGCGTAATGTGTACACTCTGATCTGATAATACATGCGTTTTAACTCGTTTTCATAGCGTAAAAAATGCAAATACGCAGCTTATCTGGAGCTCTGGATATATCATGGCAGAAACTAGTCACATTTGATGAAATGATGATGATGTCCGCTTTGTACTAGGCCAACACGCTTAGTTGGAATTTTATAGTGCTCACTAAAACAAGTCCATCGGAAGACATATCGCTTCACTCAGATGCATTATCCTGATATTCCGAGCCAACCCGGCTTTGAGTTTTCTCCTTAAGGCTGCATGCTTAGCGGAGAAGCAAACAAATACTAATTTTATAGTCTTAGGTTTGACCCAACTGAGGCTCAAACCCACAACCTACCGCACTCGAGGTAAACATCCTAACCATTACACCACCAAAGTGGCTAAAATGACTTATGAAGTAATTTATAGGGTACACTGATCTTTTTCAACTCTTACCCATGTTCTGCTTTGATCTGTAAGCTTAAATTTTCATCTTTTAGTTTCTCTACTTCTACTGTAAGCTGTACATTTTTAGACTTCAAATTTGAAGCAATATCAAAATATTTATTGTCTGAAAAAAAAAATCAAAAGGAAAGAATATTAGTTATTAAATATTAATCAAATACTGCAATAATTATGTGATCATTGCACGTGTAACAATAGAGCATATCTTAAGTAAACTAGAGCACTGAGCCTGTATCGCTCACCTGACAATAGAATGATACTGAAGCAAATTTCAAAGGGAGATAATGATTACCTTAAAAAAACAGCATCCATCTTGAATGGAGGGTGGGGCTGTCGGACACAATTTTGAAATGGACACACCCAGGGACCATCTATGCCAGAATTGAACACCTTACATAGATGCTTCCTTCCAAGTTTGGCTCCATTTGGCCAAGCTGTTTCAGAGGAGAAGATTTTTTTAAAATTAGCCAATCAGAAAAAAGAATTAATCTTGGTGGCCATGTTTGTTGGCCGAATGGAACCATAATGAAGAAGCTTTATAGAGGATCTTGCATAGATGCTTCCTGTCAAGTTTGGCTCCATTTTGCCAAGCAGTTTCAGAGGAGAAGATTTTTTTTAAACAGTAGCCAATCAGAAACAAGAATTGCCCTTGGTGGCCATATTTGTTGGTGGAATGGAACGAAATGGAGAAACTTTATAGAGGACCTTACATAGATGCTTACTACCAAGTTTGGTTCCATTTGGCCAAGTTGTTTCAGAGGAGTAGATTAAAATATGAAAAAGTTAACGGACGGACGACGGATGCCAAAAAAATGTGATGTCAATATTGGGATTTTATACTGGGACCTCTCGTAATATAAGCCAACACTCTGCCGACTGAGATCTCCACTAACATGTAGTAAGCAGACGGTGGTTTCTATAACTCATCTCAAATGTCATCATATATTGATTACTACTATTCAACCAGACCCTATTTCAAATTCTGATCATCTTCGGTTATTTATTGTAATATCTATTATCAATAACAAAGATTATACTTAGATATAACAAAGATATGTAATAAATTATTGAGTAAAATTGTTTGGAGTATTCTGCAGTATTTTGACAAATCGATTCTATATTTGAATCAGAAATGTATTCTGGAAGCAAACACATGATGCATTGTCTTTACTATGACGACATGTCTTTACTTTTGACTTTGTGGTAAAGATATCACATACATTTCAGCCAATCAAAAAACCCGTTAGAACTCAGTTTTCAAGTCTATGGCATTTGTGAAGGATGCAAAGGGGATTTCTTTCAAAAACAGACTTAAAGGGCATATAAATTGGCAAAAGGTAAGAAATTTTAACGTAATTTGAATGGATGAAAGTATTTAGCTAGTCAAAATGACTTGTTTACGCATGGGAAAATCTGTACACAGATGGGAAGTGGTAAACCCAGCAAATGTACTACTTCAGATTTTCATGCCGTTTTGTTTTGTTTTGGTTCGTGTATGATACCTCAGCAGTTCGGAGGCCTACACTAACAATTGGGGTCTCTTTGGAAAAGGAAATTTACTTGACTTTCGACTGGTGAAAACATTTTTTGAAAATATTAAGGCATTCCGAAGTTACGATCAATTTAACACGACGACTTAAAACCAGAGGCTCCCAGGAGCCTGTAATCGCTCACCTGGATCAAAGCTGCTTTCAATAACAATGCAACTGCACTGTGGCGGCCATCTTGGCGGGAGAGAGCAACTGCCGGACACCATTTTGGAAGAGGACCATCCAATGACTATTCCATCAAAGTTTGGTTTTAATTGAGCTACTGGTTCCAGACAAGATGGTTTTTATGTGAATTTCCCATAGGGTCCTATGTTAAACTAAGTACAGCTGTGCAGCCATCTTGGTCAGAGGGCGGGACCACCAGACACAAATTTGGTTCAGCGGTTTCAGAGGAGAAGATTTAAATGTGATCTTTTATCAAAATATGCCTAATTTGAATAATCGATATAAATCGGCTGAAAGAAAAATTTCAAAAAAAAACCCCGAACATATGCTAAACTACTCCTTGCCATGTATCTGCAGTTCAAATTTGAGCTCATTTTGACTTATACTAAAGCAGCAATGGACAATTGAAGAAATTTCTATTTTTAGTAACAGCAGCCATCTTGAATGGAGGGCGGGGCTGTCGGACACAATTTTGAAAGGGAGCCACCCAGGGACCATCCCTGCCAGGTTTGGTTTAATTTGGTTCAGCGGTTTCAGAGGAGAAGATTTAAATGCGATCTTTTATCAAATTATGCCTAATTTGCATAATCGGTATATATCGGCTGAAAGAAACCCGGAATATATGCTAAACTACTTCTTGCCATGTAGCTGCAGTTAAAATTTGAGCTCATTTTGACTTACACTAAAGCAGCAATGGACAATTAAAATTTCATCCCCACTTTTTCTATTTTTAGCTTGGCGGCCATCTTGGTTGGAAGTCGGGATCCCCGGACACAATTTCGGAAGGGGGCCATCCAAGAATCATTTCAGCAAAGTTTGGTTGAGATTGGCTCAGTAGTTTCAGAGGAGAAGATTTTTTTTAAATTTCATCCCCCCTTTTTTCTAATTTGCATAATCGGTCAAAATCGGCAAAAGTTCAAAGTTCATAAAAAATCCTGTAATACATGTTAAAAAGCTCATCATTATGCTTATACAGTTCAAATTTGGGCACATTTTGGCTTAAAATAGAGCAGTTTTGGCCGTTTGAAGAAATTTCTATTTTTAGTAACAGCGGCCATCTTGAATGGAGGGCGGGGCTGTCGGACACATTTTTGAAAGGGACCCACCCAGGGACCATCCCTGCCAGGTTTGGTTTAATTTGGTTCAGCGGTTTCAGAGGAGAAGATTTAAATGTGATCTTTTATCAAAATATGCCTAATTTGCATAATCGGTATATCTCGGCTGAAAGAAAAATTTCACAGAAAAACCCGGAATATAGGCTAAACTACTTCTTGCCATGTAGCTGCAGTTAAAATTTCAGCTCATTTTGACTTACACTAAAGCAGCAATGGACAATTAAAATTTCATCCCCCCTTTTTTCTATTTTTAGCTTGGCGGCCATCTTGGTTGGAAGTCGGGATCACCGGACACAATTTTGAAAGGGGGCCATTCCACCAAAGTTTGGTTGCAATTGGTCCAGTGGTTTCTGAGGAGAAGATTAAAATGTGAAATGTTGACGGACAGACGACAGACGACGGACGAAAAGTGATGACAATAGCTCACCTGGCCGAAAGGCCAGGTGAGCTAAAAATGGAAGCAAGTGAGTTCGCCCCCTTGTAGGATTATATAGTATTTATTTTTTCCGGACGTACCTACTGGTCGGGGAGTAGTTCTCGCCAACTGTCTCATTTAGCACGAGCGTTAGCGAATTTTCGTCTGATTTTTTCACCATCATTAAAGGACGCCGTAACAATCCTTCGTATTAATTTTTATAGAATTTCATTGTGAAATATCGTTAAAATCAGGTAAAAACCCTACTGCACCCCACATTCTGTCATAACATCAACAGGGGGTCACGTGTGTTGGTACTCTTAAAATAGAAAAACACATAGAATGATCACCGGAGAATCTAGTGACACCATAATTCCAATTTATCTCTACAAATCTTTAAGATCTTTCTAAAAAGTGACACACTTTGCCTTATTACTCATCCCTACAATCCGAAATACTCACAGTTGCAGAATAACAATAGATTCCATGTGAATGCAAATGGCCACCTGCGCATGCACTGTTTACGTCATCAATTACCTTGACTGCCAATTTATACATGGATCCTATCTTATCACATGTCATTGGGCATAAAACATGGACAAAATATTAAAATTAATTCTAGAAAAACTGGAATTATTACTTTTCATCAATAAAATGAAAATTATCAGGTAAACCACTGTTGAAAAGGATGTATTTTACGGAATGGGGGAGTGGCCTTGGGATGGCATGACAGCCTTTAAAACAGCGATGAATAATTATCAGAGTTTTCTACAAACTAACACAAAAACTGGTAAACTTTTTAAGAAAGGGTTTTAATTTTCTAAAATGTCGTTTTTCTTTCCTTTTGATGCTTTAGCTTCACAAAAAACAATATTTCTGAAAGTTGGCGAAAATTGCTTCTGTTGCGGCCATTCTCTGCTAAAAAACGCAACACCGTAATAATGGATCCCCGATCAGCAGCACTCTCCTTTATGAAAATTCATTTCGTAGGTAAATCATTATGGTTTATGCAAAATAATAATGGGGTGTCCGGTGAAACAAAGGTTTCTTGACTGCTTCTTAAAAATATTGGATAAAAAACGTAAAAAATGGCGAGAACTACACCCCAACCAGTACTCCAGTAGCCCCTGTGTAGATACCCTGCCCGTTACACAATTTAACATTTTAAGGGATTTCAACCATTTTTCTCGTATTTCAAATTTCTTAGGAAATGGTATGAAATTGATATCTTTGAATTTTCTGGAAGTCCTATGACAAATGATGCAAATATTTGGCATTTTTACTGCTCAGCTGATTTTGTTTACGTTTTCTGGTTCAATAAATTTGGCGTCGTAACGTCCTCGTAATTTTTTTACCCATAATGCAACGTCATTTCTGAATTGGTCCATTACAGAATACATGATACAGAATTGACACACTCACATGACTGTACCAAATTTTCAAATGGTTCCTTTTCTCTTTTGTTACGTAATTTTAATTGATGAATGATATTTTGCTTCCAGTCTAGGACAGAAGTCGACATGTTCAAGAACCCTGGCAGAAAAATTTCTCCGATTCTAAATCATGAGTTCTCTCCCTTGTATGCCACAAAGCTGTTTAATTTTAGTTTCGAAATATTTATTTAACATCAGTCTTTCAAATATTAAATATCAGATCAAAAGAAAACTATGTAAGAAATACTGAATAATCGAGCATAATTTATTTTAACAATATTTCTATATCTAATATTCGGCAGATATGAAATCTCTAGAGATATCACGAATGTGAAATTATGGTTCCGAGTAATATTTAGCAGACACTTCCTGGTTATTGTGAACAAGGAAATTAAATTTGTCGTTTTGGTAATTAATTAATGGTTTCTATTCTTGACTCACCTTCACACATAACATGTGTTCACTGTATATTTTGTTAGATATATTCCTCGTCTTCGATAGATTGTCATAAGCATTGAAAAGAAATTATATCTTTTTAAGTAACATGACATGATAGATTGATACTGATAGATTCAGAGACTCAAATGGAGACCTTTGGCAAACAGGAGAAAAGATGCAAGACTGATGATGATGTACAAAATTGATAGAGAGCTAGTATCCATCACAAAAGAAAACAGACTAATACCACCTTGTCGACGCTCTAGAAATACACACAACAGGGCATTTCAAATAGAATCCTGTCGTATTGACACCAGAAAGATGTCCTTTTCCCCAAGAACAGTGAGGGATTGGAATCTGCTGCCACCAGACATTGTGGAGCTGGACACACCTGAAGCCTTTAAGGCCAGGATTGTGTCCCTTTAGCCACCAGGCAGTCCCAACATGTATATACATTTGTAGTTTTAATTGTAAATAAGCCCCATTAAATCATTATCCCACACACTTGATTAGTTCAACCAAAATGTGCAGTCCAAAGTCATTGCATAATCATCAACATGATGAAGGAGGCAATTACAAGGCAGAAACAGAAACAAATGACAAAATGAAAGTGAACGTAAAAGAAAATTTTCTGAGCGCCTTGGATTCTTTGATCTTTGATTAAATTGACAATAACCAAGCAGCTATTCAGAGTACAGGGTCTTGTTAAGAATTATTTTCATCCATCGATTGACAACTCTAAAAAACATGTTTTATTAGAGTTGTCCCAGAGGCAACAGGTCAAAACGCCCCCACTTTTTTCCAAAATAAATCATTATAAAAAAAATATTTTTTTGTGATTCAAATGTTTATAAATGTCTTCCCACGATTCGTTTTTGTTCCAATATTTTGTTTTTGTTTTATTATATTTTTATTAATCTATTTATTAAAATTATAAATTTAACTAATGATACCTGGATACCTGGATCTGTGCGACTGTAAATTTAAGTCTGTAGACTTCTTTTGTCGCCTCACATTTATATTAATAAACAAGACTTATACTACATGTACCCTTGCGCAAATTAACTTTTGTAAACACAAAATCTTCCTTGTAAAGATGACGAGCTTAGTAAAATATGAATCAATGTCAAATAGAATGACAAATGTTCCTAGATACAGATATATATAAAACGTTATAAAATACTATTCAGAGCTCCAGATAAGCTGCGTATTTGCATTTTTTACGCTATGAAAACGAGTAAAACCGCATGTATTATCAAATCAGAGTACACATTATGCATACATATTGCTGTGTAAGCAAACTTTCCAAATTCGGAGTGTATTTGTACAGTCGTGTTCATAACAATAAATTTTTGTCTGAGAAATTCCCCGTAATTACTTCCCTTTATACTTTTCGAAGGAGAGAGCGTATACATCCAATGGGTACCGAAAGTTTGCCTTTCTAAGCATCGATGTGAAAAGAGATCTGATTGGATGTTTACGATAAATTATCCAATCACGGTCAATATTACAAATAAATGCGGTTTTACGTAATAAGTAAGAACTAAAACGAAAGTAATTTTGGGAACACGTCGTTTGTTGAAAATGAGCAAGAACATGAATAAGCGTGCTACTAAGCACAAGAGTGCTACGGAAAATTATATACTTAAGTTCCTGACAGTTTCATCTGTGTCTAGTGACAGTATAGTTAAAGGAATCATTGATGACATTGTCAACACGGCTGTGAAAACTGCCGAAATTGATGAGCAAAAAACAAAATATATACAACATTTTATTAATAAACATGACACAATCGTGTCAAATTAAACAGAGATATACATTTCACTTGCAACCTGCATTTATTGAATAACACTTGTGTCAAACATAATTTTAAAAGTGTACATGTAAGCAATCTTTTCTGAAGTAGAGAGTACAACAGTGCAAAGGAAATATGCAAATACCCATCATTTTCAAAAGTAGGGGGTAATTACCCTTTGGACTTAAAAATTATCTGGAGCTCTGCTATTTATAGACGGATATTCCATCGGTTGTCCACTAATACATATGTATAGATGACTGAATAACAATGTCAAGTTGGGACAAATTTCTTCTCATTCCAGTTTTCCTCATTCAATCTACTTTTGAATATATTTATAGAATTTGCAGTGACAGTGTCTTCAGACAAATTATTCCAATGATCAACGATTCGCATGGAGAAAGTATTCAAACGTTGAGTTGTGTTACATCTCTTTTTAACAAGTTTCAAATGATGCCCCCTAGTTTGGTTAGCTGATAGAGTAAACATATTTGCCACTTTATACATACCTGTTAACCTCTGGGAACTGCTAGGGGGGAGATCTCCCCCTTCCAACTCTTCTAAGGGGGAGATTTTGCGCGTTGCCTTTAAATGCACAAAATTGTACCTTGTAGTTGAATGATAATAAAGCAATGATGTAAAATGGTATATAACGACACATTCATTGATTTGTATACAAATTTATTGTTGACCCTTCTATTAATAGCTTGACAGTCTAGTTACATGAATTTATGTTACTCTGGTATGTCAGGGTTCACGAAATTGCATATGTGTTTGGTGGTTTTAGTGAAAAAATGTCAGTCTTCATTAATTTTCTGTTGCAAAATATCAATCTTGTGTCAGTCCTTAGCAAAATCTGCCCAAATTTTACTGGTCATGTCTGACAGGACTGACAAATTTCGTGAACTCTGGTATGTTAGAACAGCTTTCTTTGCTGCTCTCAGAAAACTGTCACCTGGATTGAATTCAAAGCCAGCTTTGTCTTGGTTTTGGTTTGCACATATTAAACAGCAAATAGTGTCATTGTTCAGATCTGACCTCTATAGCAGTTTGTATTTTTTTTAACATTGACAAAATTCTCTCTGGGTCAGCATTGCTGACAGGGATCACACAACAAGCTTTAGCCAATTTGGATAAAACTCTAAAGCTAAGTTTATCAGTAAATGGTTCCTTATGATCTGAAATGGTCTGAAACGGTGAAGGGCAAATTGTGTTCTGCTACAAAGTTGCTGAATAAAGTTTCAGCCCTGGTCATTTGGTCATCAACTGATTTTGTTGGCATAAACTGGTGCAATTGGGGGGTTTTGTTAGTAGCAGTGACTGCTTTCTTATGTAAACTGGTCTCTGGGTGTCTCTTAATATCATACAGTCCCCCTGAAGCAACACTGAAGTTAGAACTACACAGAGTGCAAAATGCCAGATCATTTCCGAACGAACTTGACTGTAACCAGTGGTGTGATTTTTTCCACTCGTCCTGGAATTTTTCTTTGATGTCGAAGAAGGAGTACTAGGTCCCGAATTCCATCTTCTCTTTGTTGATTGCGACATCGTTATAAAATGCCAGAAACAAATCTTATTTAAAGCTAAATCTGAATATACTCACCGAGAATGTACATTTCTAATTGGTGTTGTTATCCGTTCAATTACGTAAACAACAATCACTTTCGTATTCCTGAACGAAAAGTCTAGAGTAACTCGATAAAAATTGATACGAAACATCTCGACGATTGACGGAAATAGCTGATCGATTGTAAACAAATATGGCGACTGAAGAAAGTAAACAAATTTTTTGTTGGGGGGAGATCGTGCGGGAGAAAAAGGTGTCTGCGGACTGCCGGAAACCCAGTCCATGTGAGAGATAAGGCTCTTATGCGGGAGACTCCTGCGCAAAGGGGGTGGGTTACCAGGTATGCTTTATATCGTCAATGTCATGAAGAGCTTTATAAACTTGAATCATGTCATAGCGGTCATGTCTGTATTCCAGAGTAGGAAGGCCAAGTGTTTTCAGTCTATTTTCATAACTAAGATCTTTGACTATCGGTACCAGTTTAGTTGCACGACGTTGAATACTTTCGATTTTACATACATCTTTTTTAAAATAAGGTGACCAAACAGGTTTACAGTATTCAAGCAAAGGACGGACTATAGACTTATATAAAACTAAAAACATATCTTTATCCATGTGATCAAAAGATCTACGAATCATCGCTAGAATACGCTGAGCTTTATTAACAGTTACTGATATGTTTATCGAATTTTAAATTTGGCTCAAAAGTTACTCCCAAATCTTTCTCCTCTATAACTGGCGATACTTGAGCATAGTCATCCGAATGATCCAACATTGTATATCTAGAACGGTTGTTATTTGTACCAAAGTGCATCACTTTACATTTTGTGGCATTAAAAGAAAGCTTCCATTTCCTAGACCAGTCACATAGTCTATCTAAGTCATTTTGTAAAACCTGTTGTTGTTGCTCATTCTCAACTGAAGAGTCAATTTTAGAGTCATCAGCAAATATTTTCACTAAACCTGATACGGTATCGGCCAAGTCATTAATAAAAGTAATGAATAATACAGGGCCAAGGACGCTGCCTTGCGGCACTCCACTGATAATCTCTGCCAAAGACGAATAATTGTCATCAAGTCTTACCAGGGGCGGAACCAGGATTTCAAGTTAGGGGGGGGGCGTAGCTAAAAAAAATTGCGCCGAGCGGAGGGAGGCACGAACATTTTTGGGGTATTTCGTGTGAAAAATCACGATTTTACGCCAAAAAATCATATTTTTCCAATTATAGGGGGGGGCGCGAAATTTTTGGGGTATTTCGTGTGAAAAATCACGATTTTACGCCAAAAAATCATATTTTTCCAATTTTAGGGGGGGGGGGGGGGGGGGGCGTGCGAAATTTTTGGGGTATTTCATGTGAAAAAATCACGATTTTACGCCAAAAAAATCATATTTTTTCCAATTTTAGGGGGGGGGCGTGCGAAATTTTTGGGGTATTTCATGTGAAAAATCACGATTTTACGCCAAAAAAATCATATTTTTTCCAATTTTAGGGGGGGCGCGCACTGGGTGCGCCTCCCCCTGCTTACGCATTGAGATCTGCCTGTTAAGAAACAGTTTATCCAATCCAACAATTTCCCTTGAAAACCACGACTGTAAAGTTTTGTTATCAAACGCTCTCGTGGTACTGAATCAAAAGCATGACTAAAGTCTAAATATATATTGTCCAACAGGATTAAAAGAGTCAAGTAAAATGGACCATTCATCTAATATTTCAAGGGGTTGTATAGCACAAGATCTTCCCGGTCTGAAATCATATTGACTGTCAGATAATAAATTGTTAACTATTAAATGATTCATCATCTTGTCGCGTATCAAAGATTCACATATCTTACAGACAACTGATGTCAAACTAATAGGACGATAATTACAGGCATGTTTCTTATCTCCCTTGTTTTTATGATTGCATTTAATTAAATTTATATGTTTCATTAATTATAACAATAATTATATGCCTTTATCGGTGCCGATGGTCTTTGATGAGCTTAATTACCGGTAAGAAAGTAAAAACGCACACAAGCCAAGGTATTGTGAAAAACAAATGTACAAAGCCAACAAAAGAATTTTGAGAAGTTTAAGCTTTGATAACAATGGCTTGATGTGGCCGTATGGCTTAATATTTAGTGAATACTGTAAAAAAATTTATATTTTGTTACGTAAATTAGGTCCTGAAAATTAGATTTCTTATATTTTTGGTTAACTTTATAGGTGAATTTGAAGTTATTTAAATTTTACTAAATATTTATGGGTTGAAAAGTACACCTTTGGACCTCTTGTGTGTTATTTTGCATCCTATGTAACAATGCAATACTACTTTAGACTTTAATAAGCATGTAACTAAAAGTCCCGTTGATTATAAATGTATCGACATTTCGTACCCCCTTGACCTTGTACACAAACGTGTCTAATTTCTATTCACGTAGTCATTTCTGGTCTCTAGGAAGTTGTTATCTGTGAGAAAATTGTTATTTTGGGCTGGCTTCGGCTCCTCGAGTGTTTACAAAGCTACTACGACCCATTTTTGCCACTTTCAGACAAAATGGTATTCGATGTTGTTTTTACATTGATGATGAATCCACAGGCGCTCGTGGCACGGACAACCCCCCTTTTTCTAACTTTCTGTTTACAAATTTATTTTCAATAAAATTTCTTTATTTCTTTATTATTTCATCTCTTTTTCCTTAATTTAACTTGTTCGTGTCAATATTCATACAATCTTATGTTAACATCAAATTGCACGAGCGCCTGTGGATGAATCAAGATAAACTGAAATGCAAAAACGAAAGTTTGTTGATCACTCAAGAAATGGACAATCTTGGTTTTACCATGACTGAAACAAAATCTGTTTTGATTCCCACACAAAGGTTAGAATTTTTTTTGGGTAATAATAGATACTGTTTTGTTTAAAGTTTTTCTAACAGAAGCTAAGTTAATAAGATATGATTATAATCTAACGATTATGAAGTCTCCCAAACCGGCCACTGACACTATCTACCCACATATCAAATTTTGATGATGTCGGACAATGTTTTTTACCCCCCATTTTATGCCGTGTTTTGGCAGCCATTTTGAAAATGGCAGACATCTTGAAAATTTTGAAAACGCAGAATTGCTCCTCTAATGGTGACCTATCACTATGTCAAATGTTATGTCTCTATCATTATCCAGTTAGAAGTTATCAACATTAATGTACGAAATTTCAAGTTTCCCATAGGATTCTATAGTAACCCCCACCCCCTTTGAACCCCCAAAAATATGGCTTTGACCCCCTTTACCACAAATCTGAAAACTTTAAGATCAACTAGAAACATATATCTATAACTCCACCAAGTTTCATGAAATTCTGTCCTGTAGTTCCTGAGATCTGCCGTGGACAAGTTCATGCTTCGCGGAAAGAAAGAATAATAATAATAAAAATAATAATAAGAAACGGAGCAAAAACAATAAGTCCCCCAAACTTTGTTTGGGAGACTTAATAAGATATTGAGTCTATGTGCCCAGATTATAAGTTCAAAAATAATCACTACAAGGAAGTTATCTTCCTTTATTGGTCTTTGTGTTCATGCATTCAATGCAATAACTTTGGCCCCATTGCATTACAGATCTCTAGAGAGAGACAAAATCAAGAATTTAGCTGTCTATAATGTAGTCCGAGATTCCTCTGCCGTCTAACGGCTTTTATGGATTTTCTGTAGCCGTTGGACGTCAGAGCGCTATATATACGAAAAACAGCTGATTTGCCTCTCCAGCTCTGGGTCGGCACATTTCCACGTTTCGTGGCTATCGGATTTTATTTTCTATCAGAAACCCTTATATAAATCGCCTCACCAATCATTTTTCTATTCATTCATAACCATCTTACCCTCAGAAAGTGGTGTTACACTCCATTACAGCACGATTTTGCCTTAGATCCTATTATTCTGCCATTTGACTTCCATTTTCGAATCTACAAACCTTACCTTACCTTACCTCCGGATCTTCACCCCCTTTATAGGGGAACCATACAGGGTCCTCTGTATGTAGAACTAGTGCTCCAAAATTATGTACAGTGATGTATCCTCCACCAAACGCATATTTATGTGCACAGATTTAAAACGGATAAAAAAAGAGTTCGGGTAATGCCCTCACTATCTATTTACAGTCTATTCGTTAAAATCTAAAAAAAAAAACTCCTTCATCAGAGTGTTGACTTCTGAAACTGTATAAAATAGGTATCACAGTTCGTTAAAATAAAAGGATGGCTTGTTACATGTACAAGCTGGAATTTTCCGTGGTAGGTTAAGAAATAGAGATGTCCACTTTTGTCTACCCCTCAACTGTATAAAATATTGACTAGTGAGTATATCTTCTTTTTATATTTAAAAAAACAATCACAGTTAAATCTGGTTTGGTTGTATTTTAAAATGTAAAAGTATCTTTGGCTACACATGAACTGTAATAAAATATTAGCTCCTTGCTTAATAGTTTGTCTTCTCAATAAGTTTAAAATAACACTCAATATTAAAATCTGGTACGGCTGTGTTATGTTTAAAAGGTAAAAGTATCTATGGGCTATCCCTCAACTGTAATAGAATGTTGAGACTACGCCAACGAGTGTCTTTTCATTCAATTTTAAAAACCATTCACAATTAAAATCTGGTTCGGTTATGGTATGTTTAAAAGGTAAAAGTATCTTTGAACATTATGTGGTTATGTTTAAAATCTAAAAGTGTCCATAAACGGTCTGACCACTGTTTGGCTATATCTACATTAACCACAGGTTATATGATCCTAAAAGTTCTCAGGGTTTTATGCTGAAAAACTAGTCTAAATGATTACTTCTGATCCAAGATTGCTCTGTATCTTGTAATATGGAGTTGAAAAATCAGACGTCGAGTGAAGTTCTACCCGTTGTGCGCTGGCTGAGGTTATTTTCCTTGTTTTTCCAATAGTGCTATCTAGAATTAGCTGTATTTTCTTCGTTTCATTAAGCTGCCAAAAGTCAATATCACATTCTTTTAACTTAGTTACTAGTTCATGTAACACTGGATTTCGGACTGTTTCTAAGCAACGGCACCCCAACTGAATGATAACAGTAACGCATTGCATGATGGGAGCTACTTAATTCAGCGCACCAAATTATTTGAGCATTATTTGCATACGTAAACAACATTCAAATCACATGGAAGACTAGTCCGAGATTCCTCTGTCGTCCGACGGCATTACATCATTTTGCTAGAGCCGTGGGACGTCAGAGAGCTATACATACGGAAAACAGCTGATTTGCCTCTCCGACTCTTGGTCGGCACATTTCCACGTTTCGTGGCTATCGGATTTTATTTTCTATCAGAAACCCTGATATAAATCGCTTCACCAATCATTTTTCTATTCAACGGCTACAGAAAATCCATAAAAGCCGTTAGACGGCAGAGGAATCTCGGACTATCTATAATGGTGACTATGATTCACCGATAACATTGTCACAAGAATCAACTACAGAGGTCATTTGGTGATCTGAAAATGTAGTAAAATTGAATGGAAAATCTATTAGAAAGGGTCCTATTGATTTTTTCATAGAGACTGATGCATCAAAAATGGTTGGGGTGCGTATTTTAATGGTAAATTTGCAGGGGGAAGATAGAGATCTCTAGAATCCACTAATCATATAAATTTCTTAGAATTATTTGCTATTTTCCTAGCTTTTGAAGTCTTTTTTCTCATCAAATACAATGTACCATCACATTGGTATTAAATCTGACAATTCATCTGCAGTAGCCTACATAAACAATATTGGGGGTATGACTTCACAATCTATGGATCAACTGGCTATAGAGATTTGGAACTGGTGTACTGATCACCATTTGTTTATTTTTGCTCAAAATTTACCAGGTGTACTAAAAAGCAATGCTGGTTTTATGTCGAGAGTTTTCTCCGACAACTGTGAATGGGCTTTAACAAGAGACATTTTTATTAGCTCACCTGACCCAAAGGGTCAGGTGAGCTATTCCCATCACTTGGCGTCCGTCGTACGTCGTAAACTTTTTCAAAAATCGTCTCCTCTGAAAGTACTAGACCAATGGAAACCAAACTTGGTCTGAATCATCACTAGGGTGTCTAGTTTCAAAATTGTGTCCGGTGATGCCGTACACCAACCAACATGGCCACTGTTACTAAAAATAGAACATATGGTAAAATTGCAGGTTTTGGGTAATAACTCAAAAACCGTTAATAATATCAAAAATCTGACATGGGGTAAAAATGATAAACACATCAAGATCTACCTACCCTGCAATTTTGAAGTAAATCTAATTACCCATCTTGGAGTTATTGCCTTTTTTTCATCAAATTGTAAAATTTTAATACTTTTCGTCTTATATTTCAAAAACTATCAGAGATAAAGGTTAACTTTAAATTGCAAAAATGTGCGGCATGTCAAGATCTACCTACCCTGCAATTTTGAAGTAAATCCCATTACCCATTTTGGAGTTATTTCCCTTCTTTCATCAAATTTTCAAAATTTTAATACTTTTCGTCCTTTATTTCAAAAACTATAAGAGACAGATGGTAAGTTGAAACTGCAAACATGTTCAGCATGTCAAGATCTACCTACCCTGCAATTTTGAAGTAAATTTGATTACCCATCTTGGAGTTATTGCCCTTTTCTCATCAATTTTTTAGCTCACCTGACTTTTAGGCCATGTGAGCTATTGTCATCACTTTTCGTCCGTCGTCCGTCCGTCAACATTTCACATTTTAATCTTCTCAGAAACCACTGGACCAATTGCAACCAAACTTTGGTGGAATGGTCCTTGGATGGCCCCCTTTCAAAATTGTGTCCGGTGATCCCGACTTCCAACCAAGATGGCCGCCAAGCTAAAAATAGAAAAAAGGGGGGATGAAATTTTAATTGTCCATTGCTGCTTTAGTGTAAGTCAAAATGAGCTCAAATTTTAACTGCAGCTACACGGCAAGGAGTAGTTTAACATATATTCCAAGTTTTTCTGTGAAATTTTTCTTTTAGCCGATATATAGCGATTATGCAAATTAGACATATTTTGATAAAAGATCACATTTAAATCTTCTCCTCGGAAACCGCTGAACCAAATTAAACCAAACCTGGCAGGGATGGTCCCTGGGTGGGTCCCTTTCAAAATTGTGTCCGACAGCCCCGCCCTCCATTCAAGATGGCCGCTGTTACTAAAAATAGAAATTTCTTCAAATGGCCAAAACTGCTCTATTTTAAGCCAGAATGTGCCCAAATTTGAACTGTATAAGCATAATGATGAGCTTTTCAGCATGTATGACAGGATTTTTTATGAACTTTGAACTTTTGCCGATTTTGACCGATTATGCAAATTAGAAAAAAGGGGGGATGAAAATTAAAAAAAATCTCCTCCTCGGAAACTACTGAGCCAATATCAACCAAACTTTGCTGAAATGATTCTTGGATGGCCCCCTTCCAAAATTGTGTCCGTTGATCTCGACTTCCAACCAAGATGGCCGCCAAGCTAAAAATAGAAAAAAGGGGGGATGAAATTTTAATTGTCCATTGCTGCTTTAGTGTAAGTCAAAATGACCTCAAATTTTAACTGCAGCTACATGGCAAGGAATAGTTTAACATATATTCCGGGTTTTTCTGTGAAATTTTTCTTTCAGCCGATATATACCGATTATGCAAAATAGGCATATTTTGATAAAAGATCACATTTAAATCTTCTCCTCTGAAACCGCTGAACCAAATTAAACCAAACCTGGCAGGGATGGTCCCTGGGTGGGTCCCTTTCAAAATTGTGTCCGACAGCCCCGCCCTCCATTCAAGATGGCCGCTGTTACTAAAAATAGAAATTTCTTCAAATGGCCAAAACTGCTCTATTTTAAGCCAGAATGTGCCCAAATTTGAACTGTATAAGCATAATGATGAGCTTTTCAGCATGTATGACAGGATTTTTTATGAACTTTGAACTTTTGCCGATTTTGACCGATTATGCAAATTAGAAAAAAGGGGGGATGAAATTAAAAAAAAATCTCCTCCTCGGAAACTACTGAGCCAATATCAACCAAACTTTGCTGAAATGATTCTTGGATGGCCCCCTTCCAAAATTGTGTCCGTTGATCTCGACTTCCAACCAAGATGGCCGCCAAGCTAAAAATAGAAAAAAGGGGGGATGAAATTTTAATTGTCCATTGCTGCTTTAGTGCAAGTCAAAATGACCTCAAATTTTAACTGCAGCTATATGGCAAGGAATAGTTTAACATATATTCCGGGTTTTTCTGTGAAATTTTTCTTTCAGCCGATATATAGCGATTATGCAAATTAGACATATTTTGATAAAAGATCACATTTAAATCTTCTCCTCGGAAACCGCCGAACCAAATTAAACCAAACCTGGCAGGGATGGTCCCTGGGTGGGTCCCTTTCAAAATTGTGTCCGACAGCCCCGCCCTCCATTCAAGATGGCCGCTGTTACTAAAAATAGAAATTTCTTCAAATGGCCAAAACTGCTCTATTTTAAGCCAGAATGTGCCCAAATTTGAACTGTATAAGCATAATGATGAGCTTTTCAGCATGTATGACAGGATTTTTTATGAACTTTGAACTTTTGCCGATTTTGACCGATTATGCAAATAAGAAAAAAGGGGGGATGAAAATTAAAAAAAATCTCCTCCTCGGAAACTACTGAGCCAATATCAACCAAACTTTGCTGAAATGATTCTTGGATGGCCCCCTTCCAAAATTGTGTCCGTTGATCTCGACTTCCAACCAAGATGGCCGCCAAGCTAAAAATAGAAAAAAGGGGGGATGAAATTTTAATTGTCCATTGCTGCTTTAGTGTAAGTCAAAATGACCTCAAATTTTAACTGCAGCTACATGGCAAGGAATAGTTTAACATATATTCCGGGTTTTTCTGTGAAAATTTTCTTTCAGCCGATATATACCGATTATGCAAAATAGGCATATTTTGATAAAAGATCACATTTAAATCTTCTCCTCTGAAACCGCTGAACCAAATTAAACCAAACCTGGCAGGGATGGTCCCTGGGTGGGTCCCTTTCAAAATTGTGTCCGACAGCCCCGCCCTCCATTCAAGATGGCCGCTGTTACTAAAAATAGAAATTTCTTCAAATGGCCAAAACTGCTCTATTTTAAGCCAGAATGTGCCCAAATTTGAACTGTATAAGCATAATGATGAGCTTTTCAGCATGTATGACAGGATTTTTTATGAACTTTGAACTTTTGCCGATTTTGACCGATTATGCAAATTAGAAAAAAGGGGGGATGAAATTTAAAAAAAATCTCCTCCTCGGAAACTACTGAGCCAATATCAACCAAACTTTGCTGAAATGATTCTTGGATGGCCCCCTTCTAAAATTGTGTCCGTTGATCTCGACTTCCAACCAAGATGGCCGCCAAGCTAAAAATAGAAAAAAGGGGGGATGAAATTTTAATTGTCCATTGCTGCTTTAGTGCAAGTCAAAATGACCTCAAATTTTAACTGCAGCTACATGG
Source organism: Bathymodiolus brooksi (assembly GCA_963680875.1). Taxonomy (NCBI): domain Eukaryota; kingdom Metazoa; phylum Mollusca; class Bivalvia; order Mytilida; family Modiolidae; genus Bathymodiolus; species Bathymodiolus brooksi. The sequence continues at coordinate 121,224,372 of OY804576.1, read as the reverse complement.
CAAGGAGTAGTTTAACATATATTCCGGGTTTTTCTGTGAAATTTTTCTTTCAGCCGATATATACTGATTATGCAAATTAGGCATATTTTGATAAAAGATCACATTTAAATCTTCTCCTCTGAAACCGCTGAACCAAATTAAACCAAACCTAGCAGGGATGGTCCCTGGGTGGGTCCCTTTAAAAATTGTGTCCGACAGCCCCGCCCTCCATTCAAGATGGCCGCTGTTACTAAAAATAGAAATTTCTTCAAATGGCCAAAACTGCTCTATTTTAAGCCAGAATGTGCCCAAATTTGAACTGTATAAGCATAATGAGCTTTTCAGCATGTATGACAGGATTTGTTATGAACTTTGAACTTTTGCCGATTTTGACCGATTATGCAAATTAGAAAAAAGGGGGGATGAAATTTAAAAAAAATCTTCTCCTCTGAAACTACTGAGCCAATCACAACCAAACTTTGCTGAAATGATTCTTGGATGGCCCCCCTTCCAAAATTGTGTCCGGTGATCCCGACTTCCAACCAAGATGGCCGCCAAGCTAAAAATAGAAACCAGAGGCTCTCAAGAGCCTGTATCGTTCACCTGGTTATAAAAAAAACCAATTGGTCCTATGTAAAAACTATGTCCTGCAGTGGTAGTCATCTTGGAATTACGATCAACATAAAAAACACAAAGTTTGTAAAGGACCTTCCAATGATTGATGCATAGTTTAGGTTCAATCAGTGCAATAGCTTCAGAGAAGAAGATATTTCTGTATTTTCCCGATATGGTCCTGTGTTAATACTATGACCTGTGGTGGTCGCCATCTTGGATTTCCGATCGGCATAAAAAACAGAGGACCTTCCAATGATCATTCCTGGGCAGTTTGGTTTCAGAGAAGAAGCGTTTTGAAACATTTTTCCCATAGGGTCCAATGTTAAACAAGTCCTGCCGTAGCCGCCATTTTGAATTTCATATCAGAACAAAAAACGTAAAGTTTGTAGAGGACCATCCAATGAACATTCATGTACAGTTTGGCTTTAATCATATTTGTAGTTTCTGAGAAGAAGGCATTTGAACATTTTCCCATAGGGTCCAATGCTAATCTATGTCCTGCGGTGGTGGCCATCTTGGAGATCCGATCGGCATAAAAAACACACACCTTGTAGAGGACCTTCCAATGATCATTCCTGGGCAATTTGGTTTCAATTATCCAAGTGGTTTCAGAGAAGAAGCGTTTTGAAACATTTTTCCCTTAGGGTCCAATGTTAAACTAAGTCCTGCCGTAGCCGCCATTTTGAATTTCATATCGGAACAAAAAACATAAAGTTTGTAGAGGACCATCCAATGAACATTCATGTACAGTTTGGCTTTAATCATATTTGTATTTTCTCAGAAGAAGGCATTTGAACATTTTCCCATAGGGTCCAATGTTAATCTATGTATTGTGGTGGTGGCCATCTTGGATTTCCGATCGGCATAAAATTTGTAGAGAACCTACCAATTATCATTCCTGGGGAGTTTGGTTTCAACTGTCCTAGTGGTTTCAGAGAAGAAGCGTTTTGAAACATTTTCCCAATAGGGTCCAATGTTAAACTAAGTCCTGCCGTAGCCGCCATTTTGAATTTCATATCGGAACAAAAAACGTAAAGTTTGTAGAGGACCATCCAATGAACATTCATGTACAGTTTGGCTTTAATAATATTTGTAGTTTCTGAGAAGAAGGCATTTGAACATTTTCCCATAGGGTCCAATGTTAATTTATGTATTACGGTGGGCGGCCATCTTGGATTTCCAATCGGCATAAAAAACATAAAATTTGTAGAGAACCTACCAATTATCATTCCTGGGGAGTTTGGTTTCAACTGTCCTAGTGGTTTCAGAGAAGAAGCGTTTTGAAACATTTTCCCCATAGGGTCCAATGTTAAACTAAGTCCTGCCGTAGCCGCCATTTTGAATTTCATATCGGAACAAAAAACGTAAAGTTTGTAGAGGACCATCCAATGAACATTCATGTACAGTTTGGCTTTAATAATATTTGTAGTTTCTGAGAAGAAGGCATTTGAACATTTTCCCATAGGGTCCAATGTTAATCTATGTATTGCGGTGGCGGCCATCTTGGATTTCCGATCGACATAAAAAACATAAAATTTGTAGAGGACCTTCCAATGATCATTCCTGGGCAGTTTGGTTTCAATTGTCCAAGTGGTTTCAGAGAAGAAGCGTTTTGAAACATTTACCCCATAGGGTCCAATGTTAAACTAAGTCCTGCCGTAGCCGCCATTTTGAATTTCATACCGGAACAAAAAACGTAAAGTTTGTAGAGGACCATCTAATGAACATTCATGTACAGTTTGGCTTTAATCATATTTGTAGTTTCTGAGAAGAAGGCATTTGAATATTTTCCCATAGAGTCCAATGTTAATCTATGTCCTGCGGTGGTGGCCATCTTGAATTTTCGATCGGCATAAAAATAACATAAACTTTGTAGAGGACCTTCCAATGACTATTCCTGGGCAGTTTGGTTTCTATTGTCCAAGTGGTTTCAGAGAAGAAGCGTTTTGAAACATTTTTCCCATAGGGTCCAATGTTAAACTAAGTCCTGCCGTAGCCGCCATTTTGAATTTCATACCGGAACAAAAAACCTAAAGTTTGTAGAGGACCATCCAATGAACATTCATGTACAGTTTGGCTTTAATAATATTTGTAGTTTCTGAGAAGAAGGCATTTGAACATTTTCCCATAGGGTCCAATGTTAATCTATGTATTACGGTGGCGGCCATCTTGGATTTCCGATCGACATAAAAAACATAAAATATTTAGAGAACCTTCCAATGATCATTCCTGGGCAGTTTGGTTTCAACTGTCCTAGTGGTTTCAGAGAAGAAGCGTTTTGAAACATTTTCCCCATAGGGTCCAATGTTAAACTAAGTCCTGCCGTAGCCGCCATTTTGAATTTTATATCTGAATAAAAAACCTTGAGATTGTAGAAGACCGTCCAATGAACATTCATGTACAGTTTGGCTTTAATTATATTTGTAGTTTCTGAGAAGGCATTTGAACATTTTCCCATAGGGTCCAATGTTAATCTATGTCCTGCGATGGCGGCCATCTTGGATTTCCGATCGGCATAAAAAACAGAAACTTGGTAAAGGACATTCCAATGATCATCCATTTACAGTTTGGGTTCAGTCAGTTCATTAGTTTCAGAGAAGAAGATCTTTGAAATTTCAGCCAATCAGAGCATATTATTGGCCCTGGCAGCCATATTGAATATCCGACTGGAACGAAAAACAGTAACTTTGTAGAGGACCATCCAAGGAACATTCCTGCTAAGTTTGGTGTCAATTGGCCGAGTGGTTTCGGAGAAGAAGCTTGAAATGTGAAAAGTTTACGGACGACGGACGCCAAGTGATGGCAATAGTTCACATGGACCTTTGGTCCAGGTGAACTAAAAAGGGGGGATGAAATTTTAATTGTCCATTGCTGCTTTAGTGTAAGTCAAAATGAGCTGAAATTTTAACTGCAGCTACATGGCAAGAAGTAGTTTAGCATATATTCCGGGTTTTTCTGTTAAATTTTTTCTTTCAGCCGAGATATACCGATTATGCAAATTAGGCATATTTTTTACAAAAGATCACATTTAAATCTTCTCCTCTGAAACCGCTGAACCAAATTACACCAAACCTGGCAGGGTGTGTCCCTTTCAAATTTGTGTCCGACAGCCCCGCCCTCCATTCAAGATGGCCGCTGTTACTAAAAATAGAAATTTCTTGAAATGGTCAAAACTGCTCTATTTTAAGCCAGAATGTGCCCAAATTTGAACTGTATAAGCATAATGATGAGGTTTTTAGCATATATTACAGGATTTTTTATGAACTTTGAACTTTTGCCGATTTTGACCGATTATGCAAATTAGAAAAAAGGGGGGATGAAATTTAAAAAAAATCTTCTCCTCTGAAACTACTGAGCCAATCTCAACCAAACTTTGCTGAAATGATTCTTGGATGGCCCCTTCCAAAAGTGTGTCCGGTGATCCCGACTTCCAACCAAGATGGCCACCAAGCTCAAAATAGAAAAAAGGGGGGATGAAATTTTAATTGTCCATTGCTGCTTTAGTGTAAGTCAAAATGAGCTGAAATTTTAACTGCAGCTACATGACAAGAAGTAGTTTAGCATATATTCTGGGTTTTTCTGTGAAATTTTTCTTTCAGCCGATATATACCGATTATGCAAATTAGGCATATTTTGATAAAAGATCGCATTTAAATCTTCTCCTCTGAAACCGCTGAACCAAATTAAACCAAACCTGGCAGGGATGGTCCCTGGGTGGTTCCCTTTCAAAATTGTGTCCGACAGCCCCGCCCTCCATTCAAGATGGCTGCTGTTACTAAAAATAGAAATTTCTTCAATTGTCCATTGCTGCTTTAGTATAAGTCAAAATGAGCTCAAATTTGAACTGCAGCTACATGGCAAGGAGTAGTTTAGCATATGTTCGGGGTTTTTTTTTGAAATTTTTCTTTCAGCCGATTTATACCGATTATGCAAATTAGGCATATTTTGATAAAAGATCACATTTAAATCTTCTCCTCTTAAACCGCTGAACCAAATTAATGTCTGGTGGTCCCGCCCTCTGACCAAGATGGCTGCACAGCTGTACTTAGTTTAACATAGGACCCTATGGGAAATTCACATAAAAACCATCTTGTCTGGAACCAGTAGCTCAATTAAAACCAAACTTTGATGGAATAGTCATTGGATGGTCCTCTTCCAAAATGGTGTCCGGCAGTTGCGCTCTCCCGCCAAGATGGCCGCCACAGTGCAGTTGCGTTGCAGCTTTGATCCAGGTGAGCGATTACAGGCTCTTGGGAGCCTTTGGTTTTAAAATTTTAATACTTTTCGTCTTATATTTCAAAAACTATTTAGAGATAGATGTTAAGTTTAAATTGCAAAAATGTGCAGCATGTCAAGATCTACCTACCCTGCAATTTTGAAGTAAATCCCATTACCCATTTTGGCCGATTATGCAAATTAGAAAAAGGGGGATGCAATTTAAAAAAAATCTTCTCCTCTGAAACTACTGAGCCAATCTCAACCAAAGTTTGCTGAAATGATCCTTAGGTGTTCCCCTTTCAAAATTGAGTCCGTCAGCGCCGTCCTGTATCCAAGATGGCCGCCATTACTAAAAATAGAAATTTCTTCAAATGGCCAAAACTGCTCTATTTTAAGCCAGAAAGTGCCCAAATTTGAACTGTATAAGCATGATGAGCTTTTTAACATATATTACAGGATTTTTTATGAACTTTGAACGTTTGCCGATTTTGACCGATTATGCAAATTAGAAAAAAGGGGGGATGAAATTAAAAAAAAATCTTCTCCTCTGAAACTACTGAGCCAATCTCAACCAAACTTTGCTGAAATGATTCTTGGGTGGTCCTTTTCCAAAATTGTGTCCGGCATTTCAGAACACCGACCAAGATGGCCGCCACAGCCGAACTTAATTTAACATAAGACCCTATGGGAAATTCCCATAAAAATCTTCTTGTCTGAAACCATTTGCTCAATAAGAACAAAATTTTGATGAAATAGTCATTGGATGGTTCTCTTCCAAAAATGTGTCCGGCGGTTCGGTCCTTCGATCAAGATGGCCCCCACAGCCGAACTTAGCTTAACATAGGACACTATGGGAAATTCACATAAAAATCTTCTCCTCAGAAACCACTGAGCCAATTGCAATCAAACTTTTGTGGAATGATCCTTGGATGGCCCCCTTCCAAAATTGTGTCCGGTGATCCCGACTTCCAACCAAGATGGCCACCAAGCTAAAAATAGAAAAAAGTGGGGATGAAATTAAAAAAAAATCTTCTTTGAAACTACTGAGCCAATCTCAACCAAACTTTACTGAAATGATCCTTGGGTGGTCCCCTTCCAAAATTATGTCTGGCATTTCGGACCTCCGACCAAGATGGCCGCCACAGCCGAACTTAATTTAACATAGGACCCTATGGGAAATTCCCATAAAAATCTTCTTGTCTGGAACCAGTTGCTCAATTGGAACCAAACTTTGATAAGATAGTCATTGGATGGTCCTCTTCCAAAATTGTGTCTGGTGGTCCCGCCCTCTGACCAAGATGGCTGCACAACTGTACTTAGTTTAACATAGGACCCTATGGGAAATTCACATAAAAACCATCTTGTCTGGAACCAGTTGCTCAATTGGAACCAAACTTTGATAAGATAGTCATTGGATGGTCCTCTTCCAAAATTGTGTCTGGTGGTCACGCCCTCTGACCAAGATGGCTGCACAGCTGTACTTAGTTTAACATAGGACCCTATGGGAAATTCACATAAAAACCATCTTGTCTGGAACCAGTAGCTCAATTAGAACCAAACTTTGATGGAATAGTCATTGGATGGTCCTCTTCCAAAATTGTGTCCGGAAGTTGCACTCTCCCACCAAGATGGCCACCACAGTGCAGTTGTGTTGTTATTGAAAACAGCTTTGATCCAGGTGAGCGATTACAGGCTCCTGGGAGCCTCTTGTTAGAATATGTAACCATTTTCACACTCCATATCTAGATTTGTTTGCATCAAGGCTAAATAATAAGAAACAGTTTTTTGTCTCCTGGTCATTTGACCCAGAAGCTCAATTTACTGATGCTTTTTCTATATCTTGGGAAAACTTTGAACCTTACATTTTCCCTCCATTCTGTTTGATAGCTAAAGTTCTGAACAAAAACAAAGAAGATAATGTTAAAAAGGCTATATTAGTAGTTCCATTTTGGCCTACTGAAACATGGTTCTCAATATTAATTTCAGTGTTGATTTTTTCTCCCTGTTAGACTGCCTCGTCACAAAGATTTACTGACTGCCATCTACAGGAGAGATGCACCCACTCTATGTGCTTAATCGTGTGTGTTGTATCTGGAAATCACTCATTACAAAAGGAATTTCAAAATCAAATGTCTTCATCATTACCTCATCCTGGAGAAAATAAACTAATAAACAATATCAACTATGTTAGAGAAAATGGATTCTTTGGTGCAACCAATGGAAAGTTAATTCATTTAGACCATCTGAAGTAGATGTTTTATGTTTCTTATCTTCTCTTATGAGAAAATATTTATCATATTCTGTTGTGAATACCCATCAAGCTATGCTTTTTCAAACTTTACCATTTTTTGGAGTTCTTTGGATTAAAGAGTCAGTTTTAATTAGCAAATTATTAAAAGGATATTTTAATATTAAGCCTGTCAAACCAAGAATTATGACTACTTGGGATGTTTCAGTTGTATTAACATTTTTATTTACTTTATATCGATTATCAGAATTATCATTAAAACTGCTCACTTACAAATTAATTGCTCTCATTGCACTTACTACAGCTGCCAGAGCTCAAACTATTTCAGCTCTAGACATTAATTATATGTCAAAGTTTTTTGATAAATATGTTTTTCAAATACAGTAGCTTTTAAAAACTTCAAGACCTGGAGTGTCTTTACCTAAAGTTGTTTTATACAAATTTGATAAAAAAGAACTTTGTGTTTTTCATACTCTCAATGAGTATATTGATAGAACTCATAACTTAAGAAAGTCTAATAGATTGTTTGTTTCTTTCAAAAGTTTAAAGCAGTAACTACTTGTACTTTAGCTAGATGGCTAAAGCAAGTTTTGTTTTTGTCTGGAATAGATATTTCAAAATTTTCTGCACATTCATTTCGTGGTGCATCCACCTCAAAAGCATTAGGAGCAGGTGTATCACTAAAAGATATCCTTGAAACTGCTAATTGGGCTTCAGGAAAAACTTTTTACAAATTTTATTTTAAGGATGTTGTTCATGTAAAGAACAATTTTGCTGATAAGATTTTGAATTCTTTATAGTATATACAAGAAGATCTTTATCATGATGATGTTATTTGATCCAGCATCGGTGACTATTATGTGGACTTATATTATAATTATTGGACATTAATGTGAATTTGAATTTATAACTTTATGTCAAAGTGAACTTTGTGTGGCAAGTTTCTTGCATTTATTGTTGTATTATATAATTATAATGAAATTATTTCATTTGTGGGCTTATTAAAGAATATATTGGTTTATTTTTGCAAACAATATTGCCTTATATAGTTTGTCCCAACACTTTAAACATGCTATATAATACCCTCGTAGAGACGAGGGCGAATGTAAAAGAATGTTACCTTATCCAAGCATACCTGTCAGGATGTGAAGGATGAGGGTCATTCTTATAATGAGCCTGAGGCTCAAGAAGGGTATTATATACCCTCCCTTGGTCTCAGGTACCCATCCCTTCATGCTACGTTGGTACACACATACTTTTAATAATGGCCGGTTCTACGTGTTATCCAGGTACTTATACTACCGAGGTCATCGACATGGGGTCATGATTTGACCTCTTTGAATAGAGATTGTTATGCATATCTTGCTGGTCAGCACAAAATAATATGCTATACAATACCCTTCTTGAGCCTCAGGCTCATTTAGAATGACCCTCATCCTTCACATCCTTACAGGTATGCTTGGATGAGGTAACATGTCTGCATGTCTATATATATCGGACAAAAGAGTAGACTTTATCGACTCAATTGGAAATAACCACAATTATTATAGCAAACACGCAGCTATGAAAAAAAATCTGGCAGACTACACGAAAAATGTCACTTTAAAAATGTAAAGATGTATTGAGTGATTGAGCGAGTGAGTGGTTGTTATTTGACGCCAAGTGAACAATTTTTCAGCTATATCATGGCGAGAACTAATTATATTTCAATGAGATAATGATGTCCACTTTATTCTAGACCAACACTCTTCTCACTGTCCATGTTATCCTGGTTCCCAGCCAAACTTATGTCCTTACTCCTTAATGTTAGGTGTTTAGCGGAGAAGCAGTAAATACCAATGTTATAGTATTTGGTGATCCGACCGGGGTTCGAACACACGATTTACCTCTACAAACTATATGAGAACAATAGGATAACAGCATTGTTCAATTCCCTTATTCACAACATTCTCGTTATATATACACGAGTGGTCGGGGTGAAGTTGAAAACGTTTAAGAGATACCAGGTCTACCTTCTCCAATGTTTCATAAAATCGCTTGCTTCCTTCTCTTTCAGTATAATTAAAATAAAAATTGCTAACCAAATCTCCTAGAACTATGTACCATACAGACATACTTCGAGGATATAGGTCTATTCTAGTTGCCTCCTAAAGCGCTATGATATATAGCTGAAAAATTGCTCATTTGGCTTAAACAATAATCACGCGCTCACTTGAACCATTGATTTACATAATGTAGTTCTTTATTATTTGGATGTTGGTACTGACCTATAGACGGCGTGTTTCCACCAGAGGAATCAACGATTCAAAACAGCAGAACCATAGTAGATTTGTGATTTTATTTGGTTGAACCAGACAGTTCTGTCTCATTTTTTCAGTTTCTTCTGCTGTAACCTCCGACCTTTCAGTGAGTGAGTGATTGTTGTTTGATGCCAACTCAGCAAATTTTGTTTAGATATATCATGGCGAGAAGAAGTTAATTTTCAATGAAATGATGTTGAGCTCCGTTTTGTACTAGACCAATACGCTTAGTTGAATTTTTATAGTGCTAGCTCACTGAAACAACTGTCCGCGGATAGATATGTCGCCCCAATCGGACACATTATCCTGATTTCCAGCCAACCAGTCTTTGCTCTTTCTCTTTAATGCTGCGTGCTTCGCAGAGAAGCAATAAATACCAATTGTATAGTCTTTGGTTTGACCCGATCGGAGCTCGAACCCACGATCTACCACACCCGAGGCGAGCACGCTAACCATTACACCACCGATGCTGTTCCGACCTTTCAGATAGGATACAGACAAACATAAAGGTTGTATCAAGTACAGCTCACCCACATTTCATTAGTCACTGACAACATTTAAGTATAGGAGAATGTCCAAGTAACTCTCCATTCCTTAAAAATAATTAAGGAATGGAGAGATACGAGGACATTCTCCAACTTAAAATCCACCCATTGTACTTTATTAATTTGATTAATTATTAATCTTGTAACAAAAAAAAGTCTGTGTATAGTATCTAAAGTACAAAGTATTAAATTGTTTGCCCCTTGTGGGACCTTAAAAGTACAAAGAGAACAATAACTCTCCATTCCTTAAAAATAATGGAGAGTTTTGACAATAGATTTACATCAAAGGTGGATTTTAAAGTTGTATAAAGTACTCCTCACCTTAATTTCATACATCACTGACATTTACGGTTGTATCAAGTACGTCTCACCACGCGACTAAAATTATTTGTCACCGTTTGGCCTTTTGGACCTGTTCTCAATTATTATGAACGTTCTGGCTACTCAACCTTTTGGCACTAAAACTAGGAACAAGACACTAGAGTTAACTAAATGTGGTTTTACAGAGATTGTTTCGTCTGTACATTTATCAGACATATTTAAGTTTTCAGAATTTACATAATATATCAATATTCCTGGGACATAAAAAAACGCAACAACAACAATACAAAACAAATCAAAACAAAAATAAAAAAAAAACCAACAACAACAACAACAATAAAAAAAAACTCCAGCAAAAATATAATTTTCATTATCATATAATTAGTTCAATATGATACACGTATTGATTAAAAATCCAGTGACATTATTATTAATATTTATTGTATTATGTTAAATATCAGATCAGTTCACTTCACATCTCGAGTAACATTTGCTAGACTCCACAATCTCATGACATGCATGCATGATGTAAATAATTGTTTGCAGTTTGTTTTTGTCATGTCCATATCAGACCAAACTGTTTCGAGCAAACCCGTGATATTTGATAGAAAAATAGTCTTGGGGCAAAACACTATTCACAAGGACTGTATTTCGAACAATAAAGTACGTTTTAGTGCAGAATCAAAATACCCTTTGGCTTCGATTCTGTGTTGTCATGTTTGAGGTTTGACAGTGGTGTGATACATAGAGAATAATACATGGCAAAATCCGTATCATCCTGAGAAACCAATATCATCCAAAGGCGTAGCATCCATTGAGGCAACCGAGGCAATTGCCTCGGTAAAAAAAATAAAAAATAAAAATAATGGATAAACACAACACCTGAAGATATAACTATAAACTATAAGTTCTAAGTTAGCATCTGTTGTATCGTACTGTATGCAAACCGGACTTATTTTTGGGAGGTTCCAAAATAGTTCTACTATAGTTTTTCCCCGGGAAATGTCATTACAACGGTAAACAGTTACAAACAAAGATGTTGAAAAGATCAAAACAAGTCAAAATAACCTCGTTGCTTGGTCCTGGTCCAAGTAAAAGCCCCAAACATTCAGAAAATACAAGCACTGATATCATAGAATGTTGTTCTAAAGATAATTGTTCACTTTTAATTGTTTCATGATCATAATGATATCAAGTTCAAGATTAGTAGAAAAAATCCAGAATATTCTAGACGCACCCTTTTAGATTTTTTTTTTTGCACACAAACGTTGAAGTCTCTGTAAGAAATCCCTATTCATCATTTCTTATTTGAACCCTCATCATAGACTTTGTCACTTCGTACAAATTTTAGAAGAGTCTATGTTTGTCTCACTCTACATGTCTGTCCGTAAAATTCTTTGGTTCTACACGAGTCTTCATGACCCTAATGACCTCTTTAGCTCCATTGACAGCACTTTAGCCTTTTCGTTTGTCTATTTGACTGTCAGTAAACACCAGTATTTCCGGTAGACCGTTAAGAAGTAACCTTCCCGGATATATTACCAATGGTTCCTGTTTGTTCGTAAATTGTTTTGGAACAAAACCGGGTCATCATGCTGTAACATCATTCACGAAACCGGGTCCTGCCATTTTGACATGACCCATTTCTTTCGCCCCGTGCTTACTTATATCAATAATTAAAAGCATAAAGTGACGATTCTTGTCATCTTTATTCATCAATCGTTCCTTCAATACATTTCGTTCCATTCAATGTGAGAAATTCAAAGAGAAACTGAGCGAAATTCGGGGTTGGGGTCAAGCTGATCGTCATTTTGCGGCACATTATCGCTTATTACTCAATTAATATACGATGACATAGCCAAAATGTTTCATCTGACAGCAGGAAATGGTTAATAAAGCATTTATTTCCCCCAAGTTCATGCAAAAAACAAATAAATAAACAGAATTCTTACCTTCTTCTTGCCTTCTTCCAGTCCGGTTCCGTTCCGGAATTAGATATGCACGAGTCCAAACATTTTTTGCCGGGTCAGTTTGTACACAGTGGCTTTTTAACATCTGAATCTAGAAATGAATTGATACATTTAATTACTAGTTTGTCATTGACCGTCAAAAGAACTGTTGTCGGGCTATTGGCTTGCAGTGTAAAAATGTCTGGCTCTAAACCTAAGCTTAAAGTTAGAACTTTGGATGAAATGTGTTTAAAAAGATAAGCTCCACACATTAACAGATCAGACAACTAATTCTACCTTTGATTCTTTTCGTACGGATATTGGCGACAGACAAGCGTTTCTTGATGAAGTTGCTAGGTGGAAAACACGCTGGAATATGGTTGATGGGCAAAAACCACAAACATTACTGGAGACACTCAATGTCCCACTGAAACCAAGACTTGTACCCTAATATTTATGCAATTTTTACAGTATTGATAACAATGCCAGTGTCTTCGGCGTCTTGCGAGCGTTCATTCAGTGAAATGCGCCGCGAAAAAACTGCCTTTGAGCTACAATGGGTGATGAGAGATTATCAAATTTATCGTTGTTACACATCCACAGAACAAGAAATCTAAGCGTCGGAGATGTTGTCAACAAATTTGCAGTGAGAAAAAACAGACGTCTGGACTTTATCTAATTACCAGTCCGTTTTGTTGGACATGATGGCTGCATGTGCTTACATGAACTCTGAAACTTTATTCTTTGAATGTTTCCGGGAATGTTTCTTTCATACATTTTGCATTTATGATAATCTTCGCTATAGATTCAATGCTTTGTGATGCTGAATTTTTGTAGCTGTTAAAATTATTCTGAAAAGCGGTGTAGAAACATTCAGTCAAAAGTTCTCATATTCAGCAAAAATATATTAACAACTTCGATTTTTGTATTGTTTCCATGATAAAATAAGAATATATTTCATGTCTTTTATTGTTCAGATTTCAGAAAAACAGTAAAATAGAGCCTTGTGTAATAATTATTACATAAGGCTCTATTTTACTAGATTTCAGAAAAACAGTAAAATAGAGCTTTATGTAATAATTATTACATAAGGCTCTATTTTACTGTTTTTCTATTGGCCAGAAGCAATACACGTGACATTCCATTTTCTAACATATTGATTAGCAAAAAGCAATTTCTGTGCAATAAAAAATCATATTGCACTCTCGTGCAAAATCAATGAATGAAATTACGTGGCACGAGAGTGCAATGACGTCGCGCAAGGTGCTATGGTTCTATGCATATGTAGAACACATTGAAATTAAAACAAAAACAGTCAATATAATACATTTTCCTTACCTTGATCTATGTCAAAATCCGTGATGTACGTTATTCATTGAAGAGTCCAAGGAGTTCCGAATGCAAATTGGCACACATTTATGGTATGAATAAAGGAAAGGTTTTTATGTCAATTTTAACTGTTGTCATTAAATAATTTACACTAGAAAGGTTATTATGATGTCGTTCGAAATCGTGTCCGGATCTAGGTCACCGAGTGACTAGAACGGGGTCATTGAATAATATATGGGCTATGATTCAAAAGGAATATTGGTGTTTAATCTGAAATATGAGCATGCAATCAGCTTCATCAATTTGGTCAAATTTATTATCAACTGCCACGGTCAATATCATCGAAATTGTTCGTAATTGCGTCCGGTGAGGCTAACGTGTACGGATCATCGTATTATTGAAATTTTAGGACTTCGTCCTTCAAACAGGTTGCCTGTCCCATATTAAAGGACGAGGTCCTTCTAACGGTGAGCTCTCCGATTTTTCCTTCTATATTGATAGCCAAAAATCTGCTCACCGGAAGTTTAAAAAATAGATCAATTGATAATTTAGAAACGCAAAAGAAATCTATTTCAATGAAAAATTCCCAATTCTTTGATTATTTACTCTATGCAAAATCGAAATAAACTTTTATTAAAATTCTAATAAAAAAAATCTCTTTCTACGAAACTCCCGATGGAATAGACAGACTCAATCTGTCTCAATCTAGCCGAGATACGAGCCAGGGGACAGAACTCGTCAGTTTACCGATGGAAGAGCGGCGTAGGTAAAATGAACGCCATAACAAATCGGCTACACAATTCATTCAAAATAAAAGATAATATGAAACCGGCACGGCCTTAAATGCTCGCGCATCTGAAAATTATCTGGCAATTTCATCAAAAGTGTCGAGATTTTTTGGGCCGAGATATATTGGGGACGACTTTTTTTAGGGCCGAATCTAGTCTCATTCAATCGAGCTGTCGTTCCTTTATTCGAGTTATCGTTCCTTACGAGAGAGGGTACGAGACTTCAGGATCACCTTAGCGCTTTATGTTAAGAAGATCTCCATTAGTTGAGTGTGTTACCCGGAAACCGGTGTTTACAAAACGTAAGGAACGATAACTCGAATAACAAATACAAAACGTAGAATTTTTTTTTCTTCGACAATATGTTCAGCCATGTTTGTTAAAAAATCCTAAGTATACATTTTATACCATAAAGAGCTCGCCTAAGCTCGCATAATAGCCTCACCGGACGCAATTACGATCGAAATAAAAAGTATGTCTCCTAATTGTTCCTTCAAAACATGAATTAAAAAAATGCTTTTATAAATAGATACCCCGTTAAATTACTCGTGTTTTGGGAGAAAATTATTCATTATTCATGCGCAGTTGTTGAATGTTGCAGACGACGGGTTTTCATATTTGTAAACAGAAAACGATCGACAATTGCACTTGGAATCTATTGCTAAAATTCATTGAGGTTCGCATATTTTGTTATCTTATGCCTGTAATTGGAAAGAATATGATCTCCTGGTTCTATGCAAATGTAGAACACATTGAAATTAAAACAAAAACATTCAATATAATACATTTTCCTTACCTTGATCTATGTCAAAATCCGTGATGTACCTTATTCATTGAAGAGTCAAGGAATTCCGAATGCAAACTGGCACACATTTATGGTATGAATAAAGGAAAGGTTTTTATGTCATGTGTATTATATACAAATAGATATGTGAACGTAAATGAATGAATGCTCTTTCAATTTTAACAGTTGTCATTAAATAATTTACACTAGAAAGGTTATTAGAAAGGTCATACACGTATTTTAAGTGCCTGTCACGCGTGACGTTTTACAACCTTTACTCCTATATCTGTGTAACAAAAGTTTAGAACCCGTCGTCGGATTTTCGTGAAATTTTGTACAACACTTTCATATGACGGCATAATAGAAGGGTCGACGTCATTTTAGATTTGGACGCCAACTACGTCATGTCCGATAAAAAATCTACAATGTAAATTTCTGTCACGATTGATGTACTATGAGTGACAAAGTGGAAACAGATGACAAATAAGTGATCAAAAAGTTTTCAGTAAGTAACCAAAATATTATGTAATAATCCTTTTGTGATGACAAATTATTCAGCACAACTATTTGAAAAATGGTCAAGTATTTATTTTATTAGAGCATTTTAAAGACGTCAGTTAAAATTGTCCAATGCGTGAATTTAATCCGTCTTGACGTTAAGTATCGAAATTCACGCGTATGAAAAATACCGTATCTGATAATGAAAAAATAAATAAAATGACTGAAATACGTCTTTTTTGTCATATATCATAATATTTTACAATGACTTGATTTTCACAAGAAATAGGAAAACTGCATACAAAAATGTTCGTTATACAGAAATGTCCAATGTTACATTTTTCAACCAGAAACGTCATTCAATGTCTTCGCATGGTAGAATTAAATCCGACATGTTGAATTGTCCACGTACAAGCAAAAGAAAATCATTCTCAAAATACGTTTTTGATCTACATTGTATAGTTGAAATTTCTTTGGAATTGACTGTAAAAAGAAAAAAATTACAACAAAAAATGCTTGTCCCATACAAATGTCTAAACAATACGTTTATAACGTTCTTTTAACGTTACGCAACACCTTGCGCGACGTCAATATGATTTTTTTTATTATACAGCTATAATTTTAATCCAATCAAAAACACCCATTTAAGACATGTGACCGTACATTATTTTTCCCGTATTGTACAACCGGAAGCCGTATTTTTTCCGTATTGGACGTCCAAAAATTATTTTCAATAAAATTTCTTTATTATTCCATCCCATTTTCCTTAATTTAACTTGTGCATATCCATATTTATACAATCTTATGTTAACGGCAAGTTACGTGGTTTAAACATATTTTATTGTCCAAAGACATGACAATAGGATCAGATACAAGTTTTTCAACTTAGAACATCTTCTCCTTTATATAAACAATATACAAATACAGTTGAACATAAATACACAAAAGCTACAATCTTTCTTAATAATTAGAAAAAAAACAACAAAAAACAACAACATGAAATGTACGAGTGCAACACAATTTGATATTTGCCAAATGACAAATCGAACAGACCTTTACAATAATTGGACTAGTTTATAGAACACACCTAGAATGAAGAAAATCAATAATTGTTATACAATGTAGTGGGATTATTAATTCGGTAAAGGTAGGATCTTTTAAAATTTAGTTTCAAAATATATAACAATATCATTATTTTATTCAGTAAGAATTTTAACATAAAGTGCCCACACGTGTGTATTGCAACATTTACTAATTCACACCAGGTCAGCCACAAACCAATTGTCACCTGATTACATTCACGATAATCAGCGGAAAGAAAAGCGACATGTTTCCTTAATATATGTCTGTACAGTAATGAATACATGCCTATTTGTGTCAATATTATAAATTTGACTTCCAAACAGCAAGGTGTTTAAGTCAATGTGTACATTTGCAGCTAATAAAGAACGGTACAAAATATTTCTTTGTGCATCAAACCTCTTGCAGTACAATAAAAAATGTTCAGCATTCTCTGTGGAATATCCACAAGAACAAGATGGGCTATGAATCAAATTAGCATGAAATAGATCATTATTTAATGCACTACAATTATTCCTTATTCTAGTATGCAGTATATTTAAATATCTGTTTCCAATATTATAATAGGAGGGGGGTTTAGTATTTTTATAGTAGTGTTGTTTCAATTTGTATTTGAAGGATTCAAAAGTTGAAAGTTGACGCATTCTCAGGTCTAATAAATTCCATAACTTGGTCGTCGACGGAAAAAATGACTGTTGGGATATCGATAATCTGTTTGTAGTTTGACTAATATTATGACTATTTCGTAAATTATAGTTGTTAGTTTCTCCAAAACTGGGAGGAATCAAATCACATAAAAACTCAGGAGAATTACCAACATTTAATTTATAAAACATACATAATTTGTTAACCTCTCGCCTAGTGCTAAGTTTCTCCCAACCCGCCTCCCTGTATATTGAATCCAAATTTGTGTAGCATGTTAGCTCTGTAACAATACGAGCCGCTTCCAATTGTAGTTTTTCTAGTCTATCAGAATTGACTTGCCCGCTGTTATCCTATACCTCAGATGAATATTCCAAAATTGGTCTAATGAAAGTAAAATAAATATTTTCCAGATATTCCCTCTTTAATCTAAATTTAAGCTTCCTCAAGACATTAAGTTGCTTTGTTACGTGTGTCGACCTAACCCGAATAATCCAGTCGTTATATTAAAGGTCGAAGTCCTTCTAACGGTAAGCTGTCCGATTTTTCCTTCTATATTGACAGCCAAAAATCTGCTCACCGGAAGTTTAAAAAATAGATCAATTGATAATTTAGAAACGCAAAAGAAATCTATTTCAATGAAAAATTCCCAATTCTTTGATTATTTACACTATGCAAAATCGAAATAAACTTAATAAAATTCTAATAAAAAAAATCTCATTCTACGAAACTCCCGACAGGAAGAGCGGCATACAGTAAGTAGGTAAATGAGCCATAACAAATCGGCCACAAAATTCATTCAAAATAAAAGATAATAGCCTCACCGGACGCAATTACGAACGAAATAAAAAGTATGTCTCCTAATTGTTCCTTCAAAACATGAATTAAAAAAATGCTTTTATAAATAGATACCCCGCTAAATTACTCGTGTCTTGGGAGAAATTATTAATGC
This sequence comes from Bathymodiolus brooksi, assembly GCA_963680875.1. Lineage (NCBI taxonomy): Eukaryota > Metazoa > Mollusca > Bivalvia > Mytilida > Modiolidae > Bathymodiolus > Bathymodiolus brooksi. The sequence goes on along the minus strand of OY804576.1, from coordinate 121,206,124 downwards.
GCAGTTGTTGAATGTTGCAGACGACGGGTTTTCATATTTGTAAACAGAAAACGATCGACAATTACACTTGGAATCTATCGCTAAAATTCATTGAGGTACGCATATTTTGTTATATTATGCCTGTAATTGGAAATAATATGATCTCCTGGTTCTATGCATATGTAGAACACATTGAAATTAAAACAAAAACAGTCAATATAATACATTTTCCTTACCTTGATCTATCCCAAAATGTCAAAATTCGTGATGTACCTTATTCATTGAAGAGTCCAAGGAATTCCGAATGCAAACTGGCACACATTTATGGTATGAATAAAGGAAAGGTTTTTATTTCATGTGTATTATATATACAAATGGATATGTGAACGTAAATGAATGAATGCTCTTTCAATTTTAACAGTTGTCATTAAATAATTTACACTAGAAAGGTTATTATGATGTCGTTCGAAATTGTGTCCGGATCTAGGTCACAGAGTGACTAGAACGGGGTCATGCAAATCTGTTTAAAACCCGTAACAATGCATTGAATAATATATGGGCTATGATTCAAAAGGAATATTGGTGTTTAATCTGAAATATGAACATGCAATCAGCTTCATCAATTTGGTCAAATTTATTATCAAATGTCAATATCATCGAAATTGTTCGTAATTGCGTCCGGTGAGGCTAACGTGTACGGATCATCGTATTATTGAAATTTTAGGACTTCGTCCTTCAAACAGGTTGCCTGTCTCATATTGATACCCAAAAATCTGCTCACCGGAAGTTTAAAAAATAGATCAATTGATAATTTAGAAACGCAAAAGAAATCTATTTCAATGAAAAATTCCCAATTCTTTGATTATTTACTCTATGCAAAATCGAAATAAACTTGAAATAAAATTCTAATAAAAAAATCTCTTTCTACGAAACTCCCGATGGAAGAGCGGCGTAGGTAAAATGAACGCCATAACAAATCGGCTACACAATTCATTCAAAAAAAAGATAATAGCCTCACCGGACGCAATTACGAACGAAATAAAAAGTATGTCCCCTAATTGTTCTTTCAAAACATGAATTAAAAAAATGCTTTTATAAATAGATACCCCGTTAAATTACTCGTGTTTTGGGAGAAAATTATTCATGCGCAGTTGTTGAATGTTGCAGACGACGGGTTTTCATATTTGTAAACAGAAAACGATCGACAATTGCACTTGGAATCTATCGCTAAAATTCATCGAGGTACGCATATTTTGTTATCTTATGCCTGCCTGTAATTGGAAAGAGTACGATCTCCTGGTTTTATGCACATGTAGAACACATTGAAATTAAAACAAAAACAGTCAATATAATACATTTTCCTTACCTTGATCTATCCCAAAATGTCAAAATCCGTGATGTACCTTATTCATTGAAGAATCCAAGGAATTCCGAATGCAAACTGGCACACATTTATGGTATGAATAAAGGAAAGGTTTGTATGTCATGTGTATTATAAACAAATAGATATGTGAACGTAAATGAATGAATGCTCTTTCAATTTTAACAGTTGTCATTAAATAATTTACACTAGAAAGGTAATAATGATGTCGTTCGAAATTGTGTCCGGATCTAGGTCACAGAGTGACTAGAACGGGGTCATGAAAATCTGTTCTAAGTTAAAACCCGTAACAATGCATTGAATAATATATGGGCTATGATTCAAAAGGAATATTGGTGTTTAATCTGAAATATGAACATGTAATCAGCTTCATCAATTTGGTCAAATTTTATTAAATTATTATCAAATGCCACGGTCAATATCATCGAAATTGTTCGCAATAGCGTCCGGTGAGGCTAACGTGTACGGATCATCGTATTATTGAAATTTTAGGACTTCGTCCTTCAAACAGGTTGCCTGTCTCATATTAGAGCGATAGTGCCGATAGAGGGCGCAGTATTATTCGAGTTAGTGTCACTTTTATTGTCCCACATACACTACAAAAATACATGTTAGATGTGTATTGTAACATTTTAGCAAATTTAGATTAAAACATAAAAACTTCAAAAAATGATTACACAGTGTTTTATTTTTTAAAATCTTTAAAGATTTGTGAATCTATGGCAATTTAAATCATAATTATGAGAATAAAGGTGTATTTGTTTTTTAAATATGCAAAGGCACGTGCTCATTCTCCGTGTTTGTTTTGTCAATATTTACAAACGGAAGTAAAGGGAGTCACTAATATCTGATATTTGATTGGTCGGCTGAACCAGATTCGATGAAAGCTGATACGTGACCCCAAGAAAAAGGTCTGTTGTATTGTTGAGGTTCAGCAAAGGTAGGGGTTTTATACATCATTTTGTAGATAAATTATCGTAGTTTCAGATGATGTAGGCCATTCCTCCATGCTGGCGTCCGTCGAGTTGAAAAAACGCGAAAATCGCGATGACCTAGATTTTTTTTACAAATGAACGGTTACGTACCTTGTGGTATATATAATATCCTCGTCTGACAATAAGTCGGTCAGTCATTGGATAATGTTTTATTATTTTTTTCATGTTTGAAAAGTAAACATTTTTTTGTTTTTAATTATGTTCCTCATCTATTCTTGCTCACATCGGTAAAGTTCCATGGAAAAAAGATCGATAATAATTACATACTGACCCATATTTGTTTACACACCCTTTTTCCAAATGGCGTCGTATGACGTCACATAAAGTCAGTCAAAGTTCAATAAAGCACATGATTTTGTCATAGGCCAACCAAACTTAAAAAGTGAACCAGATTAAGAAAGTACAGTATTTTAACTTTTTCAGTGTAATTCAGTGATTTGTCTGAAAAATTTTAAAAGATGTTTTTTTTAAATAGTTTGAAATTGAAGTATTAAAAATTAATTATTTGATGCAAATATTAAACTTGCTTACCCACATAAAAAGTATTTAATCCAGTGAATTTGGTGTTTTTGCTTTTGTCAATACAATCTATTAGACCAACATATTTTGGTAAAACAATTAATGACTGATTTCAATTTATTTTAATCACATTTATTATCACAGAGTGGTAACAATACAGTTTTGTTGATGCTATTTGTAATAATGACAGGCTTTTTTTACCCAGACAATCTCATTTTTCTGTCTGGTTTAATTTAATTCTCTGTTCAATTTATGCTATAAATTTTGATTATTGCTGTTAAATTAATTCTTTTTCTATCTTCTCTGTGAATTTCATTTCATTACCCCAAGAAGTAAGGGGTATATTTGTTATTAAAGCAGCAGTGGAAATGCAAAATAATGTGCCATTTTGTGACTAATGGAGAGCACTTGCATGTATTTTCCCGGTAAAATCGGCCGTTTTCTAGAAAATGGTGGAATCTGAATGATCAATCATCATATTTTCAAAGTATTTTAAAATACAATTTGCTTGGTCTACATTCCAGAAACGGTCATGAACTGTGATGTTGATTATGTCAACAAACCGGAAAAATACAAATGTTTGGGGAATACCATCGATGGAAACATATTTAACAAGCATAATAATGATCAGGAAAAAAAGACATTAGTAAAAAGGATCTTTTTTACTTGCATGGAATTTATTCAATTCAAACTTCTCTGTTTTAATCTCATCTTGTAATTTTGACGTTGAAAAGTATTCCCTCAGTGTTTATGTACGCTATGAATATACAAAATGACGTCATTGGTCTCGTGCTGCGCGAGAATTGTAAATCGAAACAAATGACCGAGCAGATGTCACGGTAGGATATAGTATCTAGCAGGGGCGGATCAAGGGGGGCGGGCGCACCCGGCGCGCGCCCCCCTAAAATTGGAAAAAATATGATTTTTTGGCGTAAAATCGTGATTTCTCACACGAAATACCCCAAACATGTTCGCGCCTCCCTCCGTTCGGCGCAATTTTTTTAAGTGCGCCCCCCCCCCTAACTTGAAATCCTGGATCCGCCCCTGTCTAGGTATATTTTTTTTACCAGAAACAAGTGCCTGTGACCAAAACGACAAAAAATTTCTTGTTCACAATAAACAGGAAGTGTCTGCTAAATATTACCCGGAACCATAATTTCACATTCGTGATATCTCTAGAGATTTCATATCTGCCGAATTATGCTCGATTATTCAGTATTTCTTACATAGTTTTCTTTTGATCTGATATTTAATATTTGAAAGACTGATGTTAAATAAATATTTCGAAACTAAAATTAAACAGCTTTGTGGCATACAAGGGAGAGAACTCATGATTTAGAATCGGAGAAATTTTTCTGCCAGGGTTCTTGGACATGTCGACTTCTGTCCTAGACTGGAAGCAAAATATCATTCATCAATTAAAATTACGTAACAAAAGAGAAAAGGAACCATTTGAAAATTTGATACAGTCATGTGAGTGTGTCAATTCTGTATTCTGTATTCTGTAATTGCCGTTCTGCCAGTCAAGGTACACCTCCTGGTAACAGGAAGAATATAATCTTATGGACTTTTGTTTCTGTTTCTGCCATGTAATTGCTTCCTTCATCGTGTTGAAGATTATGCAATGACTTTGGACTGTGCATTTTAGTTGAACTAATCAAGTGCTATCCACCACCATGTAATAAATATATCGTTAATTGTCGTTCTGCCAGTCAAGGTACACCTCCTGGTAACAGGAAGAATATAATCTTATGGACTACCCACCACCACTTATTAATATGAAACAGTCACGGCCATGAATGCTCGCGAATCTGAAAATTATCTGGCAATTTCACGTTCATCCAGTGCATCAAAAAGCATACCTGTTAACCCTCCCCATTTGCGCGGGAGTCTCCCGCATGGACTGGGTCTCCTGCACGATCTCCCCCAACAAAAAATTTATCTCCCAATTTTGAGGGTCCCCTCCGTCAACTTTCAAAATCTTCCACCGTGAAAAAAATCAAGTACAATAAAATCTTGACCTACATTTTGCGATCAATATTTCTGGAAATTCCCCATTTGGAACTCCCGCGCTGACGAAAAACGCTGACAGATACGAATGGTAAAGGTGAATGTCATATTTTAATGATATCCGGTTATTGATCTGTTTGACACCTTTACAGGTAAATTGGGTCATGGTGATTAATTAAGGTGTTGATGATTATACAACAATTATCCACAGATTGACAGTTAATTGGGGATAAGGAAGTGGGTTTGTGGCACACGGCTAGATGATTAGAAGTGTGATAGCGTCAATTAAAAATAGTTATAGACCGTTGTGCAAACAGGAGTCGGACAACCTTTGATGCAGAGGAAAACTCCTTATTTCGATCAAACGTGCAATGAATTCATCTCGGATTGAGTTGTTATGGCTTGTTTGGGACCACAGCCGATCAAAGTATTATTTAAGGACTAAGTTCCAGGATGGAATTGATAAACCACAAAAATGCCAAAACATATGCTATCACCCAACGCACCAGCAGCAAAGTGACTTTTTGAATTTAGTGCTCTATGACCTTATTGTTCAGAACATTCTGTCTTCATTGTTATTGCTTTGTTATAACCTTATGATTATTTTTTTTTTTTTTTTTTTTTTTTTTTTTTCTCAACTGCAAAATACATCAATACAGAATAGAGTACAATAATATAATAACATATAAAACATCATACAATCTATATAGTAAAGTACAATTAAATCTTCTTACAATCTTTTCCAATATATAATCATATGTATATTGCAGTGGAGGTTGTTTTTTTTTTTTAGAATATAAAAGATGAGAAAAGAGGTATTTTGCAGAGTTTAAAATTGTTTACTATTGATATATGTGATAAAGATTTTTTTGTATAATTAGGAAAAAAAGTAGATAAGAATTTAATGTATTTTTAAAAAGAAGAAGAAAAAAAAAAGAAGACATTGAGAAGATGAGATTGTACTTTATATTGGCATTTATATATAAAACTTTTATGGTCTGGCCTGGTGCAAACAATCAATTGGACTATGCAAAAGTATTATTTGGATGGATCAAACATTTATATTGTTTTAATTATCCCGTAATGAGTATACTATAAAGTATACTATAGTATAGTAAATATAAACAAGAAAAGTATATTTAGATGGACTATATCAGTTAGTATTTAGTGGTGTCTCTATGGAAAGGGAATTTACATAAGAATAAAAACTATGTCAACAATACTCAAACAGTTTTTCAAAAGTACTCCAATGTAATTGAAATTCTGCAATTCTTTGATTTCGGACAGCAATCATTTTTTCAGTTTTATATAAATTTATCAAACAGGCTTTAAGCGAAAGAAAGGATAATTTTTTCTTCAGACATCTGTTTGTATATATATAGTATTTTATGTTTAGTAAAATGGCATTGTATACATCATCTTTATATACTTTATCAACATCCCCAAAAATTAGAGTCTTCTTAAAAAATGTTTGGTTTATGTCTTTGTCACCGAACCAAGAATTTACTTGCCCTAGCAGATTTTGTACATTTTCACAACCCCAAAAAATGTGTTCAATGGTTTCATTTTCCTTTTGGCAAAAATTACAATTTGCATCATCAATAATTTTAATTTTTTTCAGGAAATAATTAGTAGCCAGAATATTGTGGTTTATTCTAAATTAAAACCAATGTAATTTTGTACATGCTGTAGCTTTAAATGGGAGTATATAAATTTGTTTCCACTCATTTGAATTAATATCGAAAACTGTATTCCATTTTCTTTGAGCTGTAGGAACACTACTGTTTTTATTTAGAATTGTGTACATATCTTTTGAACCTTTAGAACTTCGAAAAATATGATTATGAATGATTATGAATAAATTATAAATACAGTTTTTATCCTTCATTCATCATATGAAACACTACTAATAAGACAGAAATGTAAACAATATATATTGAAATGGGATGCAGTTGGTTCAATACTGAAACAAACAAAAGGAAGACATCAATAAACAATAAAAACATGCATCAAATACGTCGATAAAAAATCTCCAGTTATGAGACCAAGTCACCAGCCAAAAATTTACAAATCTCCAGTTGTAGCATAGCAACTCTATCACATGTATGCAACTACAAGGTACAATTTTGTGCGTTTAAAGGCGACGCACAAAATCTCCCCCTTAGAAGAGTTGGTAGGGGGGAGATCTCCCCCTAGCAGTTCCCAGAGGTTAACAGGTATGCAAAAAGTGTGGAGATTTTTTGGCCGAGATATATCAGGAACAACTTTTTTCAGGGCCGAATCTAGTTTCATTCAATCGAGCTGTTCCTTACGAAATATCAAAAGTTAACTTCCACGTATAAACAAAAATTCTTGTCAGTTTGTCAGAAGAGATTTAATAAATTTGAAAATATCAATATAAGTAAAATAAGCTAACAAAATGACTTATTACACACAGGTTCCAGGTTTCAGTGGTATCGGACGTACGAGAGAGGGTACAAGACTTCAGGATTACCTTTGCGCTTTATGTTAAGAAGATCTTCATTAGTTGAGTGTGTTAGTGTGTTACACGGAACATGTTTACAAAGCGTCAAATTTTTGTTTATTCGTCAGTATGTCCAGCCATGTTTGTCAAAAAATCCTAAGTACACATTTTATACCATAAAGAGCTCGCATATTAGCTTATTATTTACACAATAGTGACTAGAGTTTATCACGACATAAAATATAATATAATAAAAACTAAAACACTAAAAATAATGTTTTATGTGAACCTTGTGTACCCCAAGACCAAGAATGGAAAGATTGACTGACATCTGCGTATGCTAATATGAAACGGGCACGGCCATGAATGCTCGCGAATCTGAAAATTATCTGACTATTTCACACTCATCCAGTGCATCAAAAAGTGTCGAGATTTTTTGGGCCAAGATATATCGGGGACGACTTTTTTTATAGGGCCGAATCTAGTCTCATTCAATCGAACTGTCGTTCCTTGCGAAATCTCAAGTTAACTTCCACGTAGAAACAAAAATTCTTGTCGGTATATCAGAAGAGATTTAATAAATTAAAAAATATCAATATAAGTAAAACAAGCTAACAAAATGACTTTTATTACACACGGGTTCCGGGTTTCAGTGGTATCGGACGTACGAGAGAGGGTACAAGACTTAAGATCACCTTTGCGCTTTATGTTAAGAAGATCTTCATCAGTTGAGTGTGTTAGTGTGTTACATGGAACACAGAATTTTTTTTTATGCATCAGTATATGCAGCCATGTTTGTAAAAAAATCCTAAGTACACATTTTATACCATAAAGAGCTCGCATATTACTGTCTATTAATTTCTTTCAATAAATCTATGTAGATTTTAGCAAAGCATAGCGTTTATTATGCAGGGCATACAAAAGTTGACGTATGTTAATATTGGCAAAATAAATGCTCTTATCATGGACATGGCGGTCTCTGGATCAAGGCCATCTTCTCCATGTAAACCGGTACCCATTAGACTATAAAGGGCCCTTCTGGCCTTTCTAATATTTTCTGTGACCGTTGTCATCGTCGAGCAATTTTCAGATTTTTGAATACCTATACGAGATGCCTGGGTGACTATTGGCATATTACAGTCATTTAATTTCCAAAAGCCCTCGTTAATTTCCATTGATTTACATTTACTTTTTACTTGTAAAACGACACTTTTTGTCGGCTGAAGAAGATATCCTTCTCTTTTGCTGAAGTCTACCACAATATCGATCATGGTCTGTAACTCAAGAGGATTGTTTGATATAAGTGCTACATTGTCAGCACAGGTTGGTGCACAGCAATTAATATTACCAATTTGTAGCCTAAGCCAGAGTATGTCTAATAATGGATTTATATATACTTTATACAAGTCAGCACTAAGTGCACCTCCTTGACGAACACCTTGCTCTATAATGAAAAATTCTTCAGATATTTGACTATTCCATTTAATTAATACATGATTTTGCATTTTGATATAAATTTTGCAATAATAAAATAGACTGCTTTGAAATTCCAATTTGAAATAATCTCCTGATAAGATTTGCATGGATTACCACATCAAAAGCGAATTTACCATCTAGCATTGCTATGTAAACTGGTAATTTTGAATCTTTGCTTTCTCTTTCAAATTCTTCAATGAAGAGTTCACATAGAAGAGGAGTTGAATTTTCTGTAAATCCTTTCTGCAGCGGATTTTGTGAGAGTAATATTTTTGAATTTTCTCTTTCTTTTATAATTTTCTCAATTATTTTCGAATATGTTGGCGTAATGGTAATACCTCTGTAATTTCTTGAGTTTTTGATGTCACCTTTTTTTTTAAATACAGGGAACAATGTTCCTATTTTTAGTAAATCTGGTATATGACAAAAGTGGAAACTGAGATTGATAAACTGTTTCAAATGTTCTATCAGGTGATTGCTTGCATGGATGAAATCTTCTGCAATTAATGCAAAATAGTCATGTGCTTTGTTAGTATTAAGTTGTTTAATAGCTGTATTGACTTCTTCAATGGTCACTTCTTTATATGTATAAAATTTCCTTCACATATTGGAATGATTATTTCATTCTTTTTCGATTAATTCTAGATATTTTTTGTCAAACTTTTCATAATCAGATTTTTGTGCTAGCTGGCCAAAATGTTTGTTCCATGACTTCCATCCACTCATGATGTTATCATGTGACTGAAAAAAATTTATCATCAACTTGTAATTCTTCTATGAAACGTGATAATTTTCCTCTTTATGTTTAATGAGTTTGAATTAGTGTAGAATCACCAGACCTGGCATTTATAATGTTCTGATGTTCTTGCATTCTCTTTTCTGCAATTTCGAGTCTACATTTTTTGCGCAGTTCAATAGTTGTTTTCTTCTTATTAATTGTATAGGTGTTGTCTGGGTTTTTAGGGCAGCCATTTGTTTTCCATAGATGGAAGGCTTCTTTTTTAGCTCACCTTGCCAAAGGCAATGTGAGCTTTTGCCATCACTTGGCGTCCGTCGTCTGTCGTCCGTTAACTTTTCACATTTTAATCTTCTCCTCGGAAACCCCTCAGCCAAATGAATTGAAACTTGGTAGGAAGCATATATGGAAGTTCCTCTATAATGATTGCTCATTTCGTCCCGATCCATTAACAAACATGGCCACCACAGGCAATTCATGTTTATGATTGTATGCTTTCTAAAAAAATCTATATTTCTGTGGAAAGAGAGATAACTCTAATTTAAATATTGACATTTACTTTAGTATGATGCAGTTAAAATGAATGTGTTTTTCTTTGGAAAGGGAGATAACTCTAATTTAAATATTGACATTTACTTTAGTATAATACAGTTAAAATGAATCTGTATAAACAAATGTGACTGAGATACCCACCCTAAACCATGTATATTTATGATCAGGGTGACTAGGCAACTTAAATGCATTATAGTTCAGGCCCCGGGCTCATATCCCACCCACTACCTGAACTGAACTTTTCAATGGTTGAGATCCCCTCCCCTAAACCATATATATTTATGATCAGGGTGACTAGGCAAATTAAATTCCTTATAGCTCAGGCCCCGGGGGTTATACTCCCACCCCCTACCTGAAGTGAACTTTTTAATGGTTGAGATCCCCGCCCCTAACCCATATATATTTATGATCAGGGTGACTAGGCAAATGAAATGCCTTATAGCTCATGCCCCAGGGGTCATACCCCACCCCCTACCTGAGGTGAACTTTTTAATGGTTGAGATCCCCACCCCTAAGCCATATAAATTTATGATCAGGGTGACTAGGTAAATTAAATGCCTTATAGCTCAGGCCCCGGGGGTCATACCCCACCCCCTACCTGAGGTGAACTTTTTGATGGTTGAGATCCCCACCCATAAACCATATATATTTATGATCAGGGTGACTAGGCAAATGAAATGCCTTATAGCTCAGGTCCCTGGGGTCATACCCCACCCCCTACCTGAGGTGAACTTTTTAATGGTTGAGATCCCCACCCCTAAACCATATATATTTATGATCAGGGTGACTAGGCAAATTAAATGCCTTATACCTCAGGCCCCGGGAAGTCATACCCAACCCCTACCTGAAGTGAACTTTTTAATGGTTGAGATCCCCAGCCCTAAGCCATATATATTTATGATCAGGGTGACTAGGCAAATCAAATGCCTTATAGCTCAGGCCCTGGGGGGTCATACCTCACCCCCTACCTGAAGTGAACTTTTTAATGGTTGAGATCCCCACCCCTAAGCCATATATATTTATGATCAGGGTGACTAGCCAAATTAAATACCTTATAGCTCAGGCCCCGGGGGTCATACCCCACCCCCTACCTGAGGTGAACTTTTTAATGGTTGAGATTCCCTCCACTAAGCCATATATATTTATGATCAGGGTGAATAGACAAATGAATTGCCACAAGAGTTAAGACCTGAGGTCATCCCCATCCCCTACCGGAAGTTTTTTTTATAGCCGAGTATAAAACAAGACCAAATGATTTTGACTTGCAACTCGTTTTAGTTAGGGATCGTCTCAAAATGTGACAGTTTTTTTCAAATGAAGTTAGTTTCATTTGGCTCAGACCACCCACCCACCCCCTCCAAATGAAAGTGTGAAAAACAGAATACCGATGTATTATAAACCAAACTCCACCTAACAATATAGGGTTTAGAACCATGTATTTTCCATATGCATGTCATGATAAAGGGTCTATCTATGAATCTTTATCCTTTCAAAATCACAGACACTTGATTTCATCTAAGTGTACATACATGTATAATTCAACAAACATGCTGTACCAATAAAATGATATTTATAGATTAATATGGACATCTCTGTAATGTGCATTCTTATAATAAATGCAAAGATCTGAACCACTTATTTATTATTTGTGGAGCAGTGCATGCATCTTGTATATCAAGAAATCCATTTAAAGCCCTTTCTATACATGTGAACCATAAAACGTTCGAAAAAAGAATCGAAAACATTATTTTTCTTAATTTGAAAAAGAAGACTGTTGCTTTTCGTTGCTTATTATATTTAGTTGTACCGCAAACAGGAAACCAGAGCTGTGTACATATACACCCAATCGGCAAATCTCGGGTGAGTCCGCTTCTCTCCCTCAATACCTCGGCTGTAATACGGTATTTGATATGCATCTACGCTTCACATTTCTTCGCCGGAAGACCGTATCACTTCAATCAAACATTGCGCACCGCGAATAAGTTCTAAAATGGTGACAATAGATGAATGTATAGAGTTTGCTTTGAAAAATATTGGTCTTTGATGAAGGTACGGAATCAGCCGACATTGCGACGAATGAAAATATATTATTATTGGACCAATATTCGAAAGTGAAATTATTTTAATACCTCCTTCATTGAAGATATCTGAAAGTAGTTCCAATGGGAGCTATCGTAATACGGACCAGGTATGGTGAAGGTACGGAATCAGCCGAAGTTGCGACGAGTGCATATACACCCATTATTCTCTATCCAGAGTTGTCGTTCCTGCTACGCTAGACTCTATCTCTGTCAACGCCCATTTTACAAGATTCTTGTAAAAGTTAGAAACAGTAAAAAAAAATGTACTTAAAATTGTTTTAATTATTGTAAATATCAATATTTAGATGAAAATAAATCACTCATTTCAAATCAATTCACTCTTAAAAATGATTTCCTCCCCCCCCCCCCCCCCCCCCCCCCCCCACTTCTTGGAGAACTATTTTGCGGAGGTAAAAATTGATTTGAAATGAGTGATTTATTTTCATCTTTATTGATATTTACAATAATTAAAACAATTTTAAGTACATTTTTTTACTGTTTCTAAATTTAACAAAAATCTTGTAAAATGAGCGTTGACAGAGATAGAATGGAGCGTAGCGGGAACAACAACTCTGGATAGAGAATGGATCGTAAACGTGTAGGTTGGGACTCCACTAATACCAAAATAGATCTGCTACCAGGTGGTGCTGCAATTGTGCACTCATGTGAAACGTAAATGCCGTGGTATCATAGAACCCTCGGCACAATAGGAAGGGAGTATACCAAAGAAACAGTACAATATACAGACTCGAAAAAATTAAAACGATGTTCTATTCAATTTTATGCCGTTTTTTAAGTGCATTTTTAAAGATTTATTGACAAATCTCAATGTGCGATTTTGTTTTTTTTCCAAACGTGACAGGTGAAAACCACCCACCTACCAAACGAAACTAACTTCGTTTGAAAAAAACTGTCACATTTTGCGACGATCCCTTAGTTGTCCAAAGGGACAAGTTAAGAAAAAATGTAGAGGCCTGTGGCAAGCACCTATAGGCTATGGAATGTTCTGTATTCAGTTTCTTCAGAGCAGAACGCAAGGTGAGCGACACAGGCTCAGCTCAGTGCTGAGCCTCTAGTTCCTATTAATAGGAGATAAGATTTTATCTGACATGATTTGTAATTTTGGTTTCTTTTTCTTCTTAGATTTCTTTGGAACAACCTCTTGCGTGGCTTTCAAGAACACCTGATTAAGAGCAGTGTACGCCTCTTCTAATTCGGATTTGTTTTCTGGTTACTTTCGATTTACAGGTAACATTTCGTCTATTATGGATTTATATTTTTCTTTATCAATTTTAGTCCAATTAATTTTATTGGAGTTTACTGCTGATGGTGTTTGTAAACATTTTGAAGTTTTCAGTTGTCTTAGCTTCAGTAGTACTGGCATATGGTCAGATACATTTGTTGTACTTTCTAACCTACTTATGTTCAGTATATTGTCTTTGTTGTTTTTGTCATATACATTTGTTGTAGTATATAATCTATTGCTGAGGAAGCATTACCACTGGGGTGTACATATATGTAGGTGGTTCCTATTTCTTTAGATAAGAGCTGATGATCATTCATGAAACTAGTGATATAATTCTTTCTATTTGAGTGTGTTGTACTTAATATGTTTTCATTGAAGTCCCCTCCAATAATAATATGATGGGTAGATTCATACATTTCTAGGATTTCATGTAGTTGGTCAATGCATTCACATAGCTCACTAAGGTGGTTATTTGAGCTTTTACATGGTAAGTAAAGAGACACGACAAGAGTATTTGGATTTCCTTCTGTTTCAACACACTGTATTCTTTCATTTCCAATTTTTAGAGGAGGTATTAAACTGTCTAGCTCTTTTCTCCATAATATTGCGACTCCTCCATAACCACGTGGCATTTGGATTGGTGGAATAGGGTCATTAGAGTCCACTGCTTTTCCAATACCAATATAATCATTATGGATTTCATTCAGTAAGTCGAGTTGGCAGTCAAATAGCCAGTGTTCTTGTATTAGATATAAATCAACCTTTTTTAGTTCACCTGGACCAAAGGTCCATGTGAACTATTGCCATCACTTGGCGTCCGTCGTCTGTAAACTTTTCACATTTCAAGCTTCCTCTCCGAAACCACAGGGCCAATTGGAACCAAACTTAGCAGGAATGTTCCTTGGATGGTCCTCTACAAAGTTTATATTTTTCGTTCCAGTCGGATATTCAACATGGCTGCCAGGGCCAATAATATGCTCTGATTGGCTGAAATTTCAAAGATCTTCTTCTCTGAAACTAATGAACTGACTGAACCCAAACTGTAAATGAATGATCATTGGAATGTCCTTTACCAAGTTTCTGTTTTTATGCCGATCGGAAATCCAAGATGGCCGCCATCGCAGGACATAGATTAACATTGGACCCTATGGGAAAATGTTCAAATGCCTTCTTCTCAGAAACTACAAAAATGATTAAAGCCAAACTGTACATGAATGTTCATTGGATGGTCCTCTACAAACTGTAGGTTTTTTGGTCCGATATGAAATTCAAAATGGCGGCTACGGCAGGACTTAGTTTAACATTGGACCCTATGGGATAAATGTTTCAAAACGCTTCTTCTCTGAAACCACTTGGACAATTGAAACCAAACTGCCCAGGAATGATCATTGGAAGGTCCTCTACAAAGTTTCTGTTTTTTATGTCAATCGGAAATCCAAGATGGCTGCCACCACAATACATAGATTAACATTGGACCCTATGGGAAAATATTTAAATGCCTTCTTCTGAGAAACTACAAATATGATTAAAGCCAAACTGTACATGAATGTGCATTGGATGGTCCTCTACAAACTTTAGGTTTTTTGTTCCGATATGAAATTCAAAATGGCGGCTACGGCAGAACTTAATTTAACATTGGACCCTATGGGAAAAATGTTTCAAAATGCTTCTTCTCTGAAACCACTTGGACAGTTGAAACCAAACTGCCCAGGAATGTTCATTGGAAGGTCCTCTACAAACGTTATGTTTTTTGTTCCGATATGAAATTCAAAATGGCGGCTACAGCAGGACTTAGTTTAACATTGGACCCTATGGGAAAAATGTTTCAAAACGCTTCTTCTCTTAAACCACTTGGACAATTGAAACCAAACTGCCCAGGAGTGATCATTGGAAGGTCCTCTACAAAGTTCTGTTTTTTATGCCAATCGGAAATCCAAGATGACCACCACCGCAGGACATAGATTAACATTGGACCCTATGGGAAAATGTTCAAATACCTTCTTCTGAGAAACTACAAATATGATTAAAGCCAAACTGTACATGAATGTTCATTGGATGGTCCTCTACAAACTTTAGATTTTTTGTTCTGATATGAAATTCAAAATGGTGTCTACGGCAGGACTTATTTTAACATTGGACCCTATGGGGAAAATGTTTCAAAACGCTTCTTTTCTGAAACCACTTGGACAATTGAAACCAAACTGACCAGGAATGATCATTGGAAGGTCCTCTACGAAGTTTCTGTTTTTTATGCCGATCGGAAATCCAAGATGGCCACCACTGCAGGACATAGATTAACATTTTACCCTATGGGAAAATGTTCAAATGTCTTCTTCTCAGAAACTACAAATATGATTAAAGCCAAACTGTACATGAATGTTCATTGGATGGTCCTCTACAAACTTTAGATTTTTTGTTTTGATATGAAATTCAAAATGACGTCTACGGCAGGACTTAGTTTAACATTGGACCCTATGGCGAAAATGTTTCAAAGTGCTTCTTCTCTGAAACCACTTGGACAGTTGAAACCAAACTGCCCAGGAATGATCATTGGAAGGTTCTCTACAAAGTTTCTGTTTTTTATGCCGATCGGAAATCAAAGATGGCTGCCACCACAGGTCATAGTATTAACACAGGACCATATGGGGAAAATACAGAAATATGTTTTTCTCTGAAGCTATTGCACTGATTGAACCTAAACTGTGCATCAATCATTGGAAGGTCCTTTACAAACTTTTTGTTTTTTATGTTGATCGGAATTCCAAGATGACTACCATTGCAGGACATAGTTTTTACATAGGACCAATTGGTTCTTTTTATAACCAGGTGAACGATACAGGCTCTTGAGAGCCTCTGGTTTCTAATTCTTTAAATAACAGGCCACAGGTCTTGATATTTTTACAGTTAAAAGTTAATATGTTTAAAACACAGCTTTTACTATCATAGAACTTTTCATCTTTCTTACTATTTACACTTAAAATATCTTGTGTTGTATTATTAAAATCTAAAATATGTTGTGTATCTACATTATAACTATTAACATCGTTGTTTCCTACTATATTGTTGGTTGTTACATCAGATATTTGTCCCTCTCCAGTTGGTTTCTGCCTTTCCATAAAAAATGCTGATTATAGTTTGAAGAATAATATATTGGTTGACCTAGTCTGGTGGAGTTAAGGAGTGACATTGTGTTCGCAGGGTTGGTCATACTAGGATTTCTGTATATTTCCGGATTTGACTGCAGTCTATTCCTTTTGACTCCATACGTTCACGTTTTGGGTTTTATGTCTTTCTCCGGATTGGTTGTAGGTGTTATCTCTATTAGGTTGGAAAAACATATATTGATATCTGACTGATATTGTTCATAATACAAATAGTAATCATCTGTAGAATTATAGAATTATATGTCGACGTTCTTTTATTTAATTGTCGTACTCTTTCCCTCCCCTGTCACAGCCACTGGTACTGGTGAAGGTTCCTACTCCTAGGTCTCAAACCCTCAGAGATGGGTCAGTGTGACCTTGAGTGACTGATAGGGGGACTTTCGATGGGAAGGTTGTCATGTTATACAACCGAAAGGTTGAATGTGGATCACATTCAGACATAGTTAATCTCGACTTCTGAAGAAATTTTCTGTTCTGTATTAATTACAGAGCAGAACATTTCTTCTTCCAAATACAAGACTAGACTCAAATGTTTGAGTGTGTAACGTCCCATTATACGGAAGTCTAATAGTAATATCAACAAGATTAATGAAAGATGGGTAACATTCCGTGCACGTTAAAGACCTTTACAAAAGACTAAATTTTTCGTCCCTACACAACTCTCCATACTTTTCGTTGGCAGTCAAAGGTAGTTGACCCGGTTTACCTATCACTTCCCTCATTTCTTTATAGTTTATATATATCAAGCAGGAGCGATAGATAGGCTAGTCGTAGTATCATACATGGAAGACTTTCATTCAAGCCAAAATACAATGTATGATAATGCTTTTCATAATGTTGTAAGACTTCCATTTTCATTTTTTGACAAAGCCTCAATAAAACGGAATCATAAAAAACTATATGTATTAAAAAAATTAATTGTTTCGATTGTGCTGATGAATTGATTGGTCTAGAACAAGCAAAAAATTATAATCCGCGAAATGTATGCGATATCTTTACAAATTACCACAACGTCAAAAGTAAAGACATGTCGTCATAGTAAAGACAATGCATCATGTGTTTGCTTCCGGAATACATTTCTGATTCAAATATAGAATCGATTTGTCAAAATACTGCAGAATACTCCAAACAATTTTACTCAATAATTTATTACATATAATTAAGTACAATCTTTGTTATTGATCATAGATATTACAATAAATAACCGACGATGGTCAGAATTTGAAATATGGTCTGGTTGAATATTTAAGTAATCAATGTATGATGACATTTGAGGTCAGTTATAGAAACCACCGTCCGTTTACTACATGTTAGTGGAGATCTCTTTGATCTCAGTCGGCAGAGTGTTGGCTTATATTACGAGAGGTCCCAGTATAAAATCCCAATATTAACATCACATTTTTTTACTTAAGATATGCTCTATTGTTACACATGCAATGATCACATAATTATTGCAGTATTTGATTAATATTTAATAACTGATATTCTTTCCCTTTGATTTTTTTTTCAGACAATAAATATTTTGATATTGCTTCAAATTTAAAGTCTAAAAATGTACAGCTAACAGTAGAAGTAGAGAAACTAAAAGATGAAAATTTAAGCTTACAGTTCAAAGCAGAACATGGGTAAGAGTTGAAAAAGATCAGTGTACCCTATGAATTACTTCATAAGTCATTTTAACCACTTTGGTGGTGTAATGGTTAGCATGTTTGCCTCGAGTGCGGTAGATTGTGGGTTTGAGCCTCGGTTGGGTCAAACCTAAGACTATAAGATTAGTATTTGCTTGCTTCTCCACTAAGCATGCAGCCTTTAGGAGAAAACTCAAAGCCGGGTTGGCTCGGAATATCAGGATAATGCATCCGAGTGAAGCGATATGTCTTCTGATGGACTTGTTTTAGTGAGCACTATAAAATTCCAACTAAGCGTGTTGGCCTAGTACAAAGCGGACATCATCATCATTTCATCAAATTTGACTAGTTTCTGCCATGATATAGCTGAAAAATTGTTCATGTGGCACTAAGCAACAATCACTCACTCACAAGTCATTAATGGATAGGGAAGAACAATTTAAATAAAAAATGTAACGATTCACCAGGAAAGCGTTTTTTCTAAATCTATATATAGTTACATTGCATGTATCCTTAAGCAAAAAAAATAACCTCTGAAGGACAATATCCTATTCATATAAGGCATTAAGGATATGGTGTTTAATGCCACTTTCAAAAATATTTCAGTTATATTATGATGGTCGGTTTTAACTGTAGAAAACCACTGACCTAACCAAGTAAATGACCAACTTTGTTTTGTATCAAGTACATCTTGCCTTGATCGGGATTCGAACTCACAACTTTGGTGTTGATAGGCACTGATTGCATAGGTATTTGTAAATCCAACTAATATACGATCAGAACCACGACAGCCCTTACTCAATCAAGTAACAATGATGTTTAATTTGGTTACATGTGGTATTAAATTTTATATTGTAAATAATCGGACAAATGTCTGGAGCAATGTCATAATAACGAAAATGAGTTTGTATAACAAACATACAGCATGCATATATTATATTTTGTATACAAGTATATTATGATACATTTTTTACAGTGGAAATAGTCCAGGGTTTGGTGATAAAGGTCAGTCAGTTGATGTCCAAAAACTATACAAGTTACAAGAAGAACTTACAGAGTTACATAAAAAAAAGGGAGAGGTAAAATAAAAAAAAATAAAATGAAGAAATTACAATTACATAAAAAAGGGGGAGAGGTAAAATAGAAATAATAAAACGAAGAAACTACAGAGTTACATAAAAAAGGAGAGGATATAAACATGATAAAGCAAATTATCCTCCAATTGTATGATTTCAAGTACAAATAAAGGGTTCAAATAAACGTCAGTGTCATTTAGTCATGGACCTAATAAACTTTTCTGGTACCTGATTCATGTAGAGCTACAGAAAGAAATGGTAACAGTACAAGCGCTGACACTACAGATGACACCATTGAAAACGATTAGAATGATATTTGTTTCTGCTCATTTCAGACAATTTGGCAGTTTTTTTGAACTTTTTGACATTGTGATACTGGCTTTTCAGGTTTTATTAATACCACAGGGATGCAAAAATATTTTTTTTAAATTAAAGGAGAATAAATATCAACACCTAGTCCTTATTGACAGGAAGTACATGTACTTGAACATTTTAAAACATCTATGTTTAAAGGGTCAAAATCGTAAATTTTTGTATCCCATAGAAACTATCAGATATGATTGATGCCTTAATAAAACGTGTTTCTGTAACTTATAAATGTTATGAAATGTACGCGCATCGGGGAGAAAAGGTGCAACTGCTCATGTTTTGAGATCGATCAAGAAATGGACGCCATCTTATTAATTATCTGCATTGTTTACGGGGTTTGCCGAATCGTCATTAAATCAGTACAACAATGCACTTATTTCTTATTTTCTGTGAATCTACTTTTACGGACAAAGAACCATGCAAGTTTGCAGTTAATAAGCGACAAAATAAAAATTATTTGTTTTTACCTGTCACTAGTAAGGTCAGTTGCATACGGAGAAAGCGAGGTCAAATTATTTGCTTGCAAGGAAATAATAAATCGATGGTAATTTTCGTTCTCAAAAGGCGAAAAGTGGTACAATAAGCTGTTTAATGTGAAATATTTACCTTTATTTCATCATTTTAAAGCTATTTACCAATTTCCAAAACATAATTTTTTTGGTCAAAATCGTAGCTAATGCCTCTTTAACAGAAGTGTTTTATTTTGTGCTTTCCATGCATTGGGGTATGTTTAAATGTATACAAGACATCAGTACAAGATCAAATTCTAGTGGTCTCCTTGACAATATAAGTTGCAGTATACAATAATATAATACCAAAGAAATGGTTTTAGAAAGGATTATTTTTACTATGATATGGAATTTATTTATTCAAACAAATTGCATCAAAACCAGAGATCATTGTAGGTTAAGTCCCAAGTGCAAATGGCGAGTCCAGGACTCACGTAGATGAGTTGCATGAAATTATTCTTAAATTTTTATGTTAATTTTAATATGAATACTGCAGTTTTCTCCACCAATAAAACTGATCAAAAATAAAAATTAAAAAAAAAGGATGTGGAAACACGAGAAATATAAATTGATATAATATATACAGTGATTGGGT
This sequence comes from Bathymodiolus brooksi, assembly GCA_963680875.1. NCBI lineage: Eukaryota > Metazoa > Mollusca > Bivalvia > Mytilida > Modiolidae > Bathymodiolus > Bathymodiolus brooksi. Next base: position 121,185,344 of record OY804576.1, on the reverse strand, counting down.
TATTGCTATGGTTTTTAATGCCACTTTCAACAATATTTCAACTATATCCGAATCGTGGCAGTCAGTTTTATTGGTGGAGGAAAACTTAGTACCCGGAGAAATCCACCAATCTGCCGCAAGTCACTGACAAACTTTATCACCTGAGCGGGATTCGAACTCACAATGTTAGTGGTAATAGGTAGTACTGATTGCTTAGATGATTGCAAATCTAACTACTATGCGATCACGACCATGACGCCCCCATTGATATATACATTTATTGTTGTTCCACATTAAGATTTGAAATGAGAAACACATTAACATGACTGGAAAGATTTATCTGACCTTGGAGAGAGATTTTTTCACTTGGCTATGTTAGAAGTTTTTTGTATCTCATCCTCATTAGAAGGGTTTGGATTATATATTCACTGTACAATGTACTGGTACTTTCTCATTAATGGCTAAATTTATTTTTCAGAATGCACAACAAATTATTGATCTCAACTCACTTTTACAAGAAAAAGATAGAGAGATTCTGCTTAAGGACTCAAAGTATGTAATATTGAGGAATAATACTGCAGTCAAAACTGTATTAAGAGGTCTCAAAGACAAAGAAAAAGTGGTCATTTAAGACAGGTAGCCTCTTAGAAGAGGTTCAATTATCATATGAGATTTTATATGATAGGACAAGAAAAGGGTGACCTTTTAATACAGGTGACTGGTTAATAGAGGTGGCTGCACAGGCATGTTTGACTGTATTTTTTTGTCTGTTTCTGAAGGATTCTATTGATTAGTTTACTACACTGTTATTCACCTTTGAAAATAAATCAAGTACAAAACTCTCAGAAATCACTGTAACTAATTTAAACCATACTGGACAAGAATGGTCCTTTCAAGGTCTACTTTCAAAACTGTGATACAAACTGATACTTCATCCAAGATTGATGCCTTAGCTCATAGTACAAATTTCTATAAATACCCAAACTTTTTTCATTTATAACTTGACTGGGGTTAAATTTAATCTTGAACTCATGATAATGAATCATTTGGTGTATTTTTTTGTGTTTTCTAATCTGGAATAGGTTCATATTTGTGGAGAGTTTTTCACAGATATTGTTTTTCACGATTTCTTACTGACCTCGAAAATAGCGAAAATAAAAACACAGCAAACACCAGTAATTAATGTACCAAGATACTGTCTGGACGATGGGTGATTAATGACAAATCTTATGAAGAAAAATGGATGCATTTTACATTCAACTTGTAATTTAACATTTTGCTTTTAAAATTTTTTTTTTTCTTCATAATTTCAGGTTACATGACTTTGATGCAGTAGTTTTAGCTCTAAAAGGTGAAATAAACAATTTAGAAATGACCATTTTGGAATTAGAACAAACAAACCAGGTTTGTATTCCAGTATAGTGGTAATCTCCTTTATTAATTTTTTGTTGTCTCCCCTACCTAATGCCTTAAAGGGAGACAACTTTACAGAATATTTCCAATTCTAATACAGTTTACACCAATCAAAAATATTAATTTACAGTGTAAAGTTTGATTACTTGGATAGACTCTTTTGATTGAAATTTTGGTATATATATTATTATACCCCCCGCAACGAAGTTGTAGGGAGGTATGCTGGTTTCACCATGTCCGTCCGTCTGTAGACAAATCCTATGTCGTACGATAACTTGAGTTGTGTTTCTTAGAATCTTTTAAAATTTTATCAGCTGTTTACTGGTGAAGAGAGGAGGATCCCTTTCTTTTTTGACGATTTTCACTTCTGCCGTTCCAGAGTTATTGGACTTGATATGACAGAAAATAGGATTTTCACCTTATGTCGTATGATAACTCGAGTAGTGTTTCTCAGAATGTTTTGAAATTTTATCAGCAGCTTACTAGTGAAGAGAGGAGGATCCCTTTCATTTTTGACAATTTTCACTTTTGCCGTTCCAGAGTTATTGGACTTGATATGACGGAAAATAGGATTTTTACCCTATGTCATATGATAACTTGGGTAGTGTTTCTCAGAATGTTTTGAAATTTTATCAGCAGCTTACCGGTGAAGAGAGGAGGGTCCCTTTCATTTTTGGTCGGAACAATCAGTAATGTTTTGGTTATGGAAATAGGTTGGACAGATGTGGGGAGCGGGGGGTATATCTTAGTGAGCTGTGCTCACAGTAATACTAGTATGTATTTTGCTTTGTTTGGGATCTATGCATTAATTTGAAAAATGAATACAGTGGAACTCCCCAAAACCTGCCTCTGAAAACCGAACATTTAGTTTTGGTCCGGAATATTCCCCTATATATTTAAGTAAAATGTGTCTCTAAAAACCTGCACCCCTGTATTCCGAACATCGGTTGTACTATCCGGTCCAGAAAATATATTTTCTTGTAAAATTCACCTCTGAAAACCACATGACAAATTTGCTGACAGGTAAGTCAGTGAACCATGTTAGATGTCAATCACCGAATAGATTGATCCAGTTTTACATCAAAAGACTGCCACCGGTATTGATTGAAATTACCAAGGTGTGACACTTGTCAATCAACTAATTATCAAACATTTAAAGAGTTGTAAACATGATTACAATGTATTAAAAACAATACAGTTATTTGACAGCGTCTTTACATCTGTGTAATTAATCTGAAGCATGTTTTTATACTTAAAATTTTTAATACTTCAAAAGAGTTTTATAAAAACAAAAAATATATGCATTCTATTGTTAGTCGAGTAAAAAAAATTAAATCTATGGTTTCAAGTAGATTTGTTATAAATTGTTGGTGTTGATATTTTGAATTCATTAATTTGAATCCGTTAAATTGATGCTAAAATGTCGATTTTGAGAACAATGTTCAGAAATTCAGATATGGAAATAAAAGTAAGCATGACAATCTAAATGATCTTATGTGGGACTGGTTCCATCAAGCTCAAGACAAGCCCATTCCACTTTCAGGGCCTATTCTGCAAAGTAAAGCATTAGAATTCGCTAGTCAGTTAGACATTGTCGATTTCAAAGCCTCAAATGGGTGGTTAGAAAAATTTAAAGCCTGTCATGCGATTAAAGCTTTTGCTGTTAGTGTGGCGAAAGTGCCGGTGTAGATTTACAAACTGTTGATGATTTCAGTAGTCGTATTCCAGAAATTTGCTCAGATTTTGAACCTTGTAGCATTTTTAATTGTGATGAAACTGGTCTTTATTATCGTACATTAGCAAACAAGACACTTTCCACTAAAGGTGTTAAGAACTCTAAAGAACGTTTAACAGTTATGTTTGTGTGTAGTGCGACTGGTGAGAAATTGAAACCTTTGGTAATCGGTAAAGCCTTAAAGCCTCGTTGTTTCAAAAACATTAAAGTTCATAAACTACCAGTGACGTGGCGCCACAATAAGAAAGCTTGGATGAATTCTAAAATTTTCTCCGACTGGATTAGTGAAGTTGATAAACAATTGAGACACCAAAACCACCATATTCTTATGTTTTTAGACAATGCCTCTTCGCATGCTAAAGATTTAAAATTGAACAATGTAATTTTGAAATGTTTGCCTGCAAATACGACGTCGCACTTGCAACCTTTAGACCAAGGCATTATCAAAGCTTTTAAAGCTTGTTGCCGAAAGCGAATGATGGAAAGATTAGTCGCCAAGATCGAACAAGATGATTCTGTAACTGAACTTTGCAAAGAAATAAATGTGTTAGACGCTGTACATTGGATAAGGGAATTGTGGAAAGAAACACGCATAGAGACAGTATCAAGATGTTTTAAGTTGTCCGGATTTCCCATTTAATCAGAAGTTAATTCCGCCGACAGTGATGCAGACGACGACATTCCGCTTATTCAACTCGCTGAAATCAACACTATCGCACAAGTAGATCGTGAGACATTGGTTGCATTTGATCAGCACGTTCCGATAGAAGATGACACCGACGAATGGGAAAAGAATCTCATCAAATCACATTTATCAGAAACACCGACCGAAACTACAAGTGACTCCGAAGCTGACCAAATCAATGACAACGAGCAGTCCGATACTGAACCTGATTTGACATTAGATGAGATATTTGCATTCAGTAAACGTTTAAAGAAATACGCGATTGTCAAAGACGATAACTTTCTTGGTGTTGCTCAAGATTTAAATTTGAAATGTGAAACTGCAATCCTTCAGAGGTGTTTGAAAAAGAAGCAGGTATCCGTTGTAGACTTTTTTTTAAATGTGAATCTTGTAAAATTAGACAATCGTGAATACGGCGAACATGTTGTTTGTACCATTTTAATGCTTTATAAGTGAATTTGTCATTAATAAATATGATTGCCTTTGTTAAATTTTTTTTTTTTTAATTTTAGTCCTGTTTATTGTTTTTTTTGGGGGTATGAGGTCGTTTGGTATTTAGTCGTATTTTCACACCTGTTGTTTCAGGGATCATTTCTGTCAACAATGTCATTAGCTGAATACTATACTTTATTCCACTATTAGAACAACGTGTCCTATGATTTTTGTATAGCATGAAAAATATCCTGCAAATCCAATTCAAGGTCAGTGACCTGAAATCTCATGGTTGATTGTACACTCAATACATGTACACATTTGATTTGAAGTAAAGAGAAAGGTAAGGACTTTGTCAAGAGAAAAAGATTAGAATGGTTAAGAAAAACAGACACTTGTTCAGTTAATTTGTATGTATTGGCATTATTCAGGTGATTTTAATTTTTATTTGGTGACTTCTGTTTAAAACCATGTTGTGACTTAATTTTTTCATAAAAAATAGGTCATTGCAGCATATTTTCAGACAGGACTGTAATGTTTTATTGAGTTGAATTGAAATACTGGTACTGGTTAAAAAAAATACTTGATCCGATCTAATTTTCTATTTATCTGTATATACACATTGCCACTAGATAATATATTGTCATTATATAGTTCTTGTTTTTCATTTATACCAAGAAGTTCATGCATTTTTCAGATGATAAAAGATGAACATCAAGCTTTAGGATTAGCATTTTCTGCTATGGAAGATAGATACAGAAAAATTCAAGAAGAAAATACAGATTTAATTACAAGATGGATGCAAGTTAAAGCCAAAGATGCTGACAAATTGAATGATCAAAACGATGATCAACTTAGGTAGGATTATGTACAAAATACTTGTATAGAGATAATTTGATGTTAACTTCTCTCACTGAACGGATTTTCAATCCGCCTTAAGACCAATTAATAATTTTGTTTTCTTTCCTTCCATGTTTTCTTCAGTTTTTATCTTGCCCTTATAAACGACAATTGTACATTATCAGTTTATTGTTTTTGTTGAAAATTATGTCACATAACTCCCTGGTTTTTGTTTTATGTGTATTTCCCCCCCCCCCTTTTTTTTTTAAGGGGGGTGGGGGGTGTTGGTTCTCTACTTTTTGAACAGAAAAGCTTGTCCCCTGAAATTTAATTTTTAGATGTGTTCTGACAAAATTTACATTACAGCAAACTAACTGAGAAATTCTACTAGTTGTTTGTAAATGAAGCTAAGATGAGTTCAAACCTGACATGCTTCAAGTCTGTAATTATTTGTTGTTTTTGTTTAACAGAAAAAAACAAGCCAAACTAAAACAGGAGCTAGAAGAGGCTGCTAGAGAACCAGTCAAGATTAGACCAGAAGAGTAAGTTTTTAGGTTACCAGTATGGCTCAGCAAATAATGTAAAGGATCCATTTGTCATCAGTGTCATTATGAAGATTAGGGTAATGGTGTTTAATGCCACTTTCAACAATATTTCAGTTATATCTTGGCAGTCAGATTTATTGATGGAGAAAGCCAAGAGTACCCGGAGAAAACCACGACCTTTCGCAAATCACTGACAAACTTTATCACATAATGTTGTATCGAGTACACCTCACCTAAGCGGGATTCAAACTCAACAAGAGTGGTGATAGGTACTGATTGCATAGGTAGTTGTAAATTCAACTACCATATGATCACGATCACGACCCCGACGGCCCTGCTCAGCAAATAATGTAAAGGATGATTTTGTGATATATATCATAATAAGAGTGTATTTGTTACACTTGTTAATGCAACTGTTATAGTTTATAAATTTGAATACCTTTTGACAGTTATTGAACACCATATTGATGTGTTTATATCCATTTTGTTTCTCTGAAACATCAGATAGGAGTTAGGGTTAAGATTATGGCGTGTAACGCCACTTTCAACAATATTTCAGTTATATCGTGGCAGTCAGATTTATTGGTCGACAATCCAGAGAAAACCACCTACCTGCCGCAAGTCACTGACAAACTTTATCAGATCATGAGCGGGATTCGAATTCACAACGTTAGTGGTGATAGGCACTGATTGCATAGGTAGTCATTAATCCAGCTACCATACGATCACAACCACGACAGCCCCTAGATAAGAATTAGACAGATAATATAATTTAGAATTCGATTTATAAATATTATGGCATACCATCGTCTGTTTACATGTCACAATAACTCTAATTGACTCTGACTTGATTAAAGTTCTGTACCTTTTAATTTTGAAGATTTTCACTTTTGTCTAAGCACAGTTATGGGACTTTTTTCAATAAAAGATAGACATTTATATTTCACACGTCTTAGTAATAACTCATGTTTGCTTAGACAGAAATTCTCAAAATCTTTACTAAACATTAATTTATAATGAATAGATGGTCACTTTTATTTCAAACCAAAATCAAAAAGTAGCATGTTCTTGTCATGATATAGCTGTTGGTGTTAAACAACAATCACTCACTTATTTCAAAACAATTGACTGTGTAAAGGTATGCAATTTTTTTTATAATAATATTGATTTTGATATCTGGTATATATCAATTTGATTAAAATTACATTTCTCACTTGCTCCCCATTACTGATATGTCACGGCATCGGAGATCTGAAGTAATCCCATTACTGATATGTCATGGCATCGGAGATCTGAAGTAATCCCATTACTGATATGTCATGGCATCAGAGATCTGAAGTAATCCCATTACTGATATGTCACGGCATCGTAGATCTGAAGTAATCCCATTACTGATATGTCACGGCATCGGACATCTGAAGTATTCCCATTACTGATATGTCACGGCATCGGACATCTGAAGTAATCCCATTACTGATATGTCACGGCATCGGAGATCTGAAGTAATCCCATTACTGATATGTCACGGCATCGTAGATCTGAATTAATCCCATTACTGATATGTCACAGCATCGGAAATCTGAAGTAATCCCATCACTGATATGTCACAGCATCGTAGATCTGAATTAATCCCATTACTGATATGTCATGGCATCGTAGATCTGAAGTAATCCCATTACTGATATGTCACGGCATCGGGGATCTGAAGTAATCCCATTACTGATGTGTCACGACATCGGAGATCTGAATTAATCCCATTACTGATATGTCACGGCATCAGAGATCTGAAGTAATCCCATTACTGATATGTCACAGCATCGGACATCTGAAGTAATCCCATTACTGATATGTCACGGCATCGTAGATCTGAAGTAATCCCATTACTGATATGTCCCGGCATCAGAGATCTGAAGTAATCCCATTACTGATATGTCATGGCATCGGAGATCTGAAGTAATCCCATTACTGATATGTCACGGCATCGGACATCTGAAGTAATCCCATTACTGATATGTCATGGCATCAGAGATCTGAAGTAATCCCATTACTGATATGTCACGGCATCGGAGATCTGAAGTAATCCCATTACTGATATGTCACGGCATCATAGATCTGAATTAATCCCATTACTGATATGTCACAGCATCGGAAATCTGAAGTAATCCCATTACTGATATGTCACGGCTTCGTAGATCTGAATTAATCCCATTACTTATATGTCATGGCATTGGAGATCTGAAGTAATCCCATTACTGATATGTCACGACATCGGGGATCTGAAGTAATCCCATTACTGATGTGTCACGGCATCGGAGATCTGAATTAATCCCATTACTGATATGTCACGGCATCAGAGATCTGAAGTAATTCCATTACTGATATGTCACGGCATCGGACATCTGAAGTAATCCCATTACTGATATGTCACGGCATCGGAGATCTGAAGTAATCCCATTACTGATATGTCACGGCATCGGAGATCTGAATTAATCCCATTACTGATATGTCACAGCATCGGAGATCTGAAGTAATCCCATTACTGATATGTCATGGCATCGGAGATCTGAAGTAATCCCATTACTGATATGTCACGGCAATGGAGATCTGAAGTAATCCCATTACTGATATGTCACGGCATCAGACATCTAAAGTAATCCCATTACTGATATGTCACAGCATCGGAGATCTGAAGTAATCCCATTACTGATATGTCACGGCATCGTAGATCTGAAGTAATCCCATTACTGATATGTCACAGCATCGGAGATCTGAAGTAATCCCATTACTGATATGTCACGGCATCGGAGATCTGAAGTAATCCCATTACTGATATGTCACGGCATCGGAGATCTGAAGTAATCCCATTACAGGACACATGCATGTGATTCTATGTCATGAATGTTTAAAGATATGATCAATACAGGATATTGCCTTTTTCGACCAATCAGATTTAATTTTAAATTATAATGCTTTCATAGTCTCCTAATCACCATTTTCATTGGACAGTAACATACGGTCACATGCATTTGACCAGTAATATGGTTTCCTTAGATCTCACACAACATGTCAGTGACAGGAGCAGGTTGGAGATGTGATTTTAATCAGATTGGGTGTATGACATCTATATGTATAATTTCAGTGAAGCTGGTGTATTTGTACCTGGTATACCTTTATGTCTCAGTGTTTCACTACCCAATAAAGCACAACATAAATTTGTAAGTATTTATATGTCAGTGTATGCAAGATATCAATCTACTTAGTAATCTGGTTTTTATGCCACCACAATTGTTGCAACTCATAAACCAAATATATATAGTTACAGAGAAGTAAATAATAATATACAACATATTAAGTTTTGTACACATATGGAAAAATTACAATTACACTAACCAGGAGGTGGGACTTTCATATTAATAATCTTTATAGATTTACATAGTTTTTCTAATACATAACATTACATGAAGAAAACAACTCATTATATTAATTTACAGCTTTCAAGCTGGAAGCATTTTAATTTAGTGGATGTTTGTGCATATACAATTCAATTCTTTATTAAAGATAACTAACACTAGGAAATAGAAAATGCAAATATGCTCGGTAAAATGCAAATAATTAAAGATTACCAGTTATATTAGCGTTTACCAGTTAAATTAGCGAATTGTCTTGTTATATTTGCGTTTTACCTTTTAAATTTGCATTGTTGTGGCATTTTAGCGTTTTTCCTTTTAAATTTGCATTGTCATGGCATTTTAGCGTTTTTCCTTTTAAATTTGCATTGTCGTGGCATTTTAGCGTTTTTCCTTTTATATTTGCGTTTTTCCTTTTAAATTAGCATTGTCGTGGGATTTTAGCGTTTTTCCTTTTAAATTTGCATTGTCGTGGCATTTTAGCGTTTTTCCTTTTAAATTTGCATTGTCGTGGCATTTTAGCGTTTTTCCTTTTAAATTTGCATTGTCGTGGGATTTTAGCGTTTTTCCTTTTATATTTGCGTTTTTCCTTTTAAATTTGCATTGTCGTGGGATTTTAGCGTTTTTCCTTTTATATTTGCGTTTTTCCTTTTAAATTTGCATTGTCGTGGGATTTTAGCGTTTTTCCTTTTAAATTTGCATTTTACCAGTTAAATCGCACGGTCATCTAATTCACCCGCTGAGTAGAGAGATTACGTAATACTGTAGTCGTCACTAGCTCATTGAATATGACGATCTATAGTATTATATTATCGTGTATCTATACGTATTTATTTATTTATTTATTATTATTATTTATGTCATACTAGTCTGGCCCTTAATAAATTTAGTGTATTCAATACACAATAATCCATCAATTGTTGCGTATTTGATTTTCATGTCGTATTTTAACTTAATGCGATGTTTATTAAGAAATGTGACTTTAAATGTATTAAAATATTAGCAAAGTGTGATACACGTACAGAATACGTATACTGTTGTCACTTCACTATTACTTGTTTATCATGCGAGAAATACATTAACCTTGTAATACCTATGCTGAGACCATTTACTAAAAAATGAATTAAGTATATATTAAACTATCGGTCTCTATTAAGCTATTTATGTCTTGTTTTATAGCACAGGATTGTGTATGTACAGCGTCAAAGTTATTGTGCTTTAAAAGCTCTGATTATTGTAATGAGGCACCTTAATGAACAATAAATATTTGTGTTTATGATATAAAACAAATAATCATAACCCTATGTAAACGCTGTAGCGTACGCGACCTTTTCCGATCCAACAGAAATATGCAATTTACATGTAAACGCTATTTTGTCAGTTAATTAGATTGATCAATAAATACAGGATTTTTTTTTTCTTCAAATGTTTATATAATTCCCTGATAAATATAAGAACAATCTATAATAGTATTATATTATTGTTTATTTATTTGTACCATTCTGGATGATAATAACTTTAGCTCTTCAATACACAATAATCCATCAATCGTTGTGTATTTTACAGTAGTTATGTATATTTTATTTTTTGATTTTGTTTTTCAGGATCTAGAACTATGCACTCATATTTATTTCAATTTGATGTTGATTTAAATGTAAACGTTTAATATTTTCACGGAGATTCAACATTATAATTTATGTTTATTTATTTTACAGGCGATTGATGCATTTTAGTGGCCTTACCGTTCATCATTACGAACATATTGTTATATGGTAAATTACTTCAAGCCTTACAAATCGGGTAGCCTATTGTGCGACATTATATCCAACTTAATCATGATTCGCTTCGATAACTCTGTAATTTATTACGGGCTTGTTTTCGATAAAAATTTTTTTTTTTAAATAATCGCTAATACAGTGTTAAACATAGATTTGTATGCATCTGAAAGCAAAGCTCGGAGCTAAGAAATTATTCATATGAATATTTTACGTTAAGCTAAACGTTTAAAAAAATGAAATTCACTTCTGTAAACATCTGTTTTATAGGCCTTGTATTAAAATATGTGTTGAAATAGTGTAAAACAATTGAATTTTCTATAATTCAGAGAGAGAACACATTTGTTGTCCCCACAAGAGTTACATGCCTAGAGGCCTTTTCCTCAGGTGTACCACCTGTTGTGTTTACTGCTAAAGTGTATATTGTATTGGAGTGAGCTGTAAGTAATGAATTTATACCAAAGTAATAAAATTTTATGATTTCGTGTATCCCTCAAGGCCAAGTTATAGTTAGAGTATATTAAGTGAAATTTTAATGGTTAAGAAGGGGCGGAGGAGCGAAGCAATGCGACCCCCTTCTTAACCAATAAAATTTCACTTAATAACTCTAACTGACTTAGAATGTAACCTACTTTTTCATTGGTTCAATGTTCCAGACATTTCATATGTCACACCCTAGACATTTGCTGGAAAGTGCGCGGCACGGATTTTACCACGGCATGATGGAGGACGTGTTGAATGACGAAAGTGAAAATATATCTTTGTCTCAACTACTTGACATCCCCACACAACAGCTGCATTAAAAATGAAACGCGTGTGCGCGAAGCCCAAGAATTTTTTTTAATTGAAGTGCCTGACAACGTAAGGAAAATTGTGATCGTAAAAGCACAGGTACATGGGGTCATGACCTACATTACCCCCCCCCCCCCCCCCTTTTTTTTTCTTTTTTTTTTCCATACACTTCTCAACATAATTTTGGTATCAAATAATCATAAATCTACTATTTCTTTCTCTCTATATTGATTTATAGAGATTTACGATTATTTGATACCAAAATTACATTGTCGGGCACTTCAATTTTAAAAATTCCTTTGGCTTCGCGCACATGCGTTTTAATGCAGCTGGGCCAGTATTCATAAAGCCACTTAAGTTAAGATTTTCCTAAGGAAACACTTAAGTTAAGGAAACTCCGCCCATTTTACTTGAGTGGTATTCATAAAACTTCTTATTTTAAGTATTTCCTAAGAATAACCTTAAGTTAAGGAAACTCCGCCCATCATACTTAAGTGGTATTCATAAACGTCCTTAAACTAAGAAAACACTTAAGATTTCCCTTAACTTTAAGGTAGATGGGTATGTTCCTTAAGTTTTCTTGAATTGCTATTTTATATTGATTGTGAGTTATGAAAGTGATATTGTATGAATAAAAAGATAACAACAAACCATATTAGCAATATTTCATAGGCATTCGAGTTTATCATCAAATCCATATCATATCTTACATGTACATAAAATTCACCATCAAGGTCATTTTCCGGATGAGTAAATATTTTTACAACCGTACCATTTGATGGCACGTGCTTTGCGGGTATATGAAATAGGTATAATTAAAGCATATTAGTATTGCATTATTACCAATACAAACATGTTCCATGTCGGACGTTTTCGGTTGTTTCATGCTGGGAGAAGAGCTTTACGTAGAGAGCGAGTTTTCAGAGATCGTACAAAACCTCTTGATATCTACGATGACTTCGAGTTAATAGACAAATACAGATTTGACCGACAGTCTATTATGATGATATGTGATATGTTACAGGATGACTTAGAAAGCAGTACATTTAGGAATCGAGCCTATTTTTTTTTATGTTTTATTTACATGATATTTCCATACAGTCATTAAAATTAGTTTCGTATATAACTGTTGAACGTAAAATCCTCCAAATAGGTGAGGGAGGTGCATCCAAGCTCAAAAGTGGGAAGTTGAGGAACATTATGATTGTGTCCCTGTTAAACATACATGTACCTAAATTTTAAAGAAATATAATTGTTGACGAAAATTTTGCTCTTAAAACGTCCTTTCTTTTCTCGTATTCCTCCATTAGTATCATCTTCTCTCAATCGGTCCAGTTTGGCTTTCTCTTGGACATGTTTAATAGTTAAAGATTTTGATACGACTTCAGTTTTATTTATATATGTATGTATGTATTGAATTGGTCAAGCAATGCACGTGAAAGTTAGAGTATATTAAGTGAAATTTTATTGGTTAAGAAGGCGGTCGCATCGCTTCGCTCGCTCGCCCCTTCTTAACCATTAAAATTTCACTTAATATACTCTAACTATAACATAATATCAAAGAATGGTGTCCTTCCTAATTAAGAGGAATTAAGGGGTCCCATTAAGGGTGAATTATCAGGGTAATCACATGTTAATAAAGGTAAATTTGATTCTCTTTTTTGCTTTTTCTACATAAATGGAATTACATAAAATACGAAAACAAATTAATGAATATGTATTATTAAACTCTAAAACTATAAAATTGCAACCGCCATTTTTTACTACAGCCACGTGCGCATGCTCGTGTTTGATAGAAAAGCTATAGCTATATTTAGATATTTTGTGATAATAATTTTATATTGTAAATCGATCCACCCTGTGATTTTTTTCAACAAGATACATTTTTTATAGTATATATTTTATTATTAAATACAATATTGAACTGATTTTCGCTAACACTTCAATCATTGAATATTGATTTTTTTCGGATGTTGAATATGTTTTCCCCAGAATTGCACCCCCTGTTAGTATGCATAAATTTTATTGCTTTATTTAAAAAAAAATAACACCAAGAACATCGATGATACGAGTGTTCTTATTCAGAAATAAACCTACAGCAAAATAAAGGTATACTGTAAACAAAATTTATTGTCCGAAAAATACGGTACTCCTCTACTATACTAATTTGGATTAGGTGATGGGAATTAGGTGTCATCATCAAAATAAAGTATTTTATGATAATGATGGCTGATTAAAATTGTTTGTCCTGCATTGGCTGTCAGTTGTAATATACAGGATGTAACCAATATACAGGAAGAGCTCCTACTGTGAAGCCATCTATTTTGAGATGTCATTCAATGAAAATAACAACCTGATCATATTGTTACATAATAAGAATAAGAATTAGATAAGAAATTAAAATTTATAGAAGGCAAGGATTTATATAATTAACACATTAAGTCACATTTCATTTATTTAGCTTGGGTCAGTTATAAATTTATTTTTTAAGTACAAATAAATTGGAAGACGGCTTGAAAATTGAACACGCAAAATAGTTATCTATGTTTATAAGTCTTAGTAAAAGGAGTCTTGAGCAACGTTTTTTTTTCACACCTGTGATAGGTGTATTTGTATATCATGAATGCACGATGCGACGATATGCTGAGATGGGTGATGTTTTGACAGGTAAACTGTAAAAAAAAACGTAGAATACACCAATAAAATATTATTTCACCTATATCAGGACTCCGCAGACTGCCAATTTTCAAGAAAGAAAAAAACGGGATTTACGGATTTATGACCCATTCGCCATAAACAAAATAAAACTTAAATTTTACTAATTAATTTTAATCCAAATTTGCCTTTAAAGAAATAAATGTATAAATTATAATTATTTACCCGGGTACGTTCGCCCTACATTTGGCGAACACGTAAAAGAGCAAACGTACGCACCCGATATCGTAAACCGGCAACTGTCTGCAGCAAGTGAAAGGGACTTCTTGGCATCGATTGTCGCGAGTACATAGGGACATATTAATATTCACTTCTAGTTCACTTAAAACATGGGTACTGCATGTTAATACATTTTATTCATGGATATTATTTTATATATCGCCCGTGACAGCCGTTAACATATCTATACTTTCCGTACTGTATATCACTCATTTACTTCAGCTTTACTAAGATACGCATGTTTCTTTATGCACGAATTTATTGGTTAGCAGAATTTGGGGACGTTTCCTGTTTACAGTTTACTGACTATCTGAGAGTGGAGACTCTCTCTCTCACTCCGACCTGGGAGGATTTTGTCGGACATTTTTAAGAGTGACACTCTCTTTAAGTCCGACGAAACTCTGTGTCCGACCTGAGAGTATGATCGTTGATACACTTGGAGGGATCTGTATGTTTTGTTTTTGTTTTTGTTTTTTTTAAATCTGTTCCAATAAGTATTTACCTAAATAACGATATTGTGTTTGATATAACTTAATAAATTGTATTAAAAATCATTTTAATTTATTAATTAATAAACTTTCTGGATACAAATTTATTTTCAATAAAATTTCTTATTATTTCATCTCAATGTGTTGTCTCCTCTCTAAATACCATAGCGATGTTATTTTCGGTCTTTGATCTATGGATATTGATTGACAGGTTCCATCTTTGTGTACCGACAGTTCATTGCAAAGGCATCAGCAGGTACAAAATCATTCAAATACCAGAAGTTCCTGTGCCATCACTTTAAAAATAAAACCCACTACTATGTCATGAAGCAGATGCTGCTTTAAAAAAAATCACGTAAGTTATGTATTACAAATAAATACAAATATAAAATTCACAATAAAATATACCCCATTCAGCACTCGGCACGTTCTGGAAAGAGATGCATTGAGGTAACAAACCGAGACGAATATAAGAATATAACTACACGTAATGTTGTTTTTTTTTCGCTGTCCATCATGGACATCGCGGCTTATACGATGACACTACAAACCAACTGCTGCGATCAGACTTTTGTGTCCAGCGTGACTTTCCGCGAATTACAATCGGTGTCCATGATGGACGCGCGGATATGGCGTAATCCATCCTAGCTGTAGTGTAATTAATATTTATATTAAACATTAATACCATAGAGTTCGCGAAATTGCATATGGGTTTGGTGGTCCTAGCGAAAAAAATGTCAGTCCTCATTAATTTTCTATTGCAAAATACCAATCTTGTGTCAGTCCTTAGCAAAATCTGCCCAAATTTTGCTGGTCATGTCTGACAGGACTGACACATTTCACGAACTCTGATACTATATAAGCAAACCTGAAATATGCTCTCCAAGCTTGATTTTTCACTTTTTTTTATAATTAAAAGTCAAGTTATGAAAGAAATAATTTTCTTATAAAAATTAACTTGAAAATGAAACTTTATTTCCATTGTAAGAATATATATATATGATCTATTTTCTTTCCTTAATGTATACATATTTTACTGTTTTAAGGTGTATTATTTCTGTTAAAATTTTAATTAGTGGTTTATTTTCCTATTGGATTCTTTTAACAAACAAAAAAATGACCATACTTTACTCTTAAATAAAATATATTATTTCATTTCTCATTAATTTTATAACTTTTCTTTATTTCAATTTTTCTTCTTAAATCAATATAAATTTACTAGATTTGAATCAATATTTTTATTGAACTACTTGATGATGTAAATACCACATGTTCAATCTTTAAAAAAAAAAAATTCCACATATACTTGTTTTATTCTTGTAATTCAACATTTCATTGACAAAAATTAACTTTTCAAAAGAAAATATTATTATTTTTTTTATTCAAATTGCATATTACACCCATATGGGTCAAGCAATTACAATACAAAAGCATGCAAACATATAAAAGAAAAACAACACAAACATAATAAATATGTAAATGTAGGAGAAATATTTGACCAGCGTGAACCCTATCATCTCAAGTCTAGTGATTGTTTTATGAAGGTGCAAACAACCGATAAAAGATCTGAAGTTGGATTGAGTACATGTATGTAATCAAGTCTATTCATGGGTGACATATTAGTAAAAGAAGGACATTTATTTTCAATAGTATTTATTAGTAAATTTCTAGGTTGCTGGTTTAAATGACAATTTAAAAAAAGTGATATTCATCTTCTAAGATATTACAAGTAGTGCAAAGTCTTTGTTGATGGGGTATATTAATATATCGACCAGTTTCAATTTGCAAACAATGGTCACTTGTCCGAAATTTAGCTATGAGTTGTCTATTTTTAAAGTTTTTTTCCTTTATCAAATACTCTTCCAAAACAATATCATGTTTTATTTTATTATACAAATAAAGTTTTGAATTATCTGTTAATTTTGAAAGTTTGTCTTTAGTTTTCTGAATGTAATTATTATGGACAACCTTTTTAAATTCTTTTTTAAATGGAACTTTTATCTTATGGAAACACTTATCCATACTAGAAAAATCTTCAGCATCCAAATCAAATTCTTGAAAGACATTTAATGCCAAAGTATACCATGTGTAGAAGCCTTCATCATGTAAAGATTTATTAACATTAAGGGATTCTTTAATTAATGGGTTTATATTATTAGTATTTATTCTTACAAAATACATCATAACTTGAGTTTTAATAAAGGAAGCAATAGGGAGTCGCCCCAACTCTGATAATGTCGAAATGTTACATGCAGTTTTTTTAAGGCCTAAAACTGTTTTACAATATTTTGTATGTATTTTTTCATATGATGATTTTTCCTGTAGGGCTAAAGTATCACAAAAAGTATTATTTCTGGTTGCTCGAAGCATGGCTCTATATAAGGAGGGGTATTCGTCCATATACCATATTTCACAATTATAACTTAAAATGGGACGGATCAGCGTGTCAAAGAGTTTACACGAGAGGTTGACAAGTAGTTGTTCAAAATTTGAGAAAAGTTTTCGCATTTATAACCACGAGACTACATGACCCCTCGATGACCCGAATGCTATTCTCTTATCCAAACATATCCGGGTATTTAATAATAACACTTTTTTTTAGCAATCAATTTTAATCGTTTCATTTATATAAATCGTTATTCAATAATTCGTCTATTTTATTAACAAAATTAAACTATTGTAAAGAAAATATTACTTATTAACAAAGTGTATGAATGGATCAGAGACTATATTATGTAACCTTGTACATGTCAATAAAAAAAATGTCGGATGTAAAAATACGGATGAAAACACATAAATTGACGCTACATTGTAGGAATAATGACATTCTTTTCTTAAGAAAGGATATAAATACAGCAAGCAAGCTTGTTATACATTTAAATTTCACCCCGAGATCAAAATATTACTAAAACTAGGATGTCAACAAACAACATGCATAACCAACAAAACATGTGACGCTATAAAAAAAAAATATCGTTAACTAATGAAATAGAAAATTGAAGTACAACTTTTTAAAATATTTTATTGAATAAAAATACAATAATGAATGGAGTATGTGATCTGAGCTCTTCCTGTCCAAAAATATGTAGAAGAATATTCGATTATTAGCATCGTGTTATCGGTTTTCGTGCTATTATCGATTTTCAGATATAGCGATTAACAGTGTTAACCCTTCATTCATATGACGATTAAATTTTCAAAGAATGCCTAGTTAAATATTTCTTTGTACATAAGATTGTTTTTAAAGCCATTCTTGTATTTTAATATACTCTCGATTATCTGGCAACTTTTGCTGTCAGTAAAATGGCGTCATCTGTGTTAGTATGAAGTAAAAACAGGGCCGATATACGGGATGGAAACGAATATAAAATCCGGAAATGGCTGGTTTTAAAATTTCATGGTTCTGGCCATCTACCAAATCATATTACATCTAAATAAAATAACAGAATGTTTGAAAATGACCACTTTCAAAATTATGTTCACTTTTGATGTTTTTCTTAGTGCTGAAACCACAATGCACTGCAAAGTGACATGTATTTTATATAAGAAACAGGCACATTTCAGTCAGCTCTTTTGTTTACAAGTACGATCAGTGACCCCATGACAGTTACATGACAGGAAGAGCCGGTGCCTGAGAGGCAGACGACATAGTTCAATTTTATATAGCCCTTCTGGATTTTTTTCCAGCTACTTTATAAATGAAGTAAATTTTTAGCATTGCAAAAAGTACGGTTCAGTAGGTAGGTTCACTGTTTTTGGTACTTGCGTCTTTAAAAGCAAACTTTAACATCTTTTATGAATTTATTACACAATCACTTTTTGCAGATTTACGTTTTGTTTCTATATACTTATGGCAAAACAAACGAATCGGAGAAAACGATCCGTCTTTAATGAGACACATTTACAAAAGATTTTTTTCGAAAATTGAAGAACTACGAAATTATGTGAAAAAAAAGAACAGACATCGGAACAATGCCATGAATTCGTAAAAAAATAAAAATAGGCCTATGCTACGGAGCAAAATTGTTTTAATGCTATTATTTATAAGATCGCACTTTGTAATCGATCGTTCATGCACTACAATAAAGCTACACATAAGCTCTGCTTCTTAGCTAAAAGCACAGAAAGTTACAGGGTAGGAAGCCATAAAATTGAGAGGATTATGTAAACATATAATTTGTAATAGTTTTCATTTGACAATTACAGACGATGCGTATTATAAATACTTTTAAAGTATATTATACAAAACTTCAGGGTACATCTCTTACGTAATATAATAATTTGTTTATGGAAATACAATATTCTTACTTGCCAACAGTAAAAAGATTAATCTGTTTTCATAACGGTTATTTCTGATTTGAACAAAGCGTAACATATAATATGTCTGCGTAAAGAAAACATTTTTTGTTTATTTTAATAACGTCTTTCGAACTGGCGGACCCTTCTGATTAATCTCAGAATAGTCATAAAAAATATGATTGTTGTTTTTATAAGGAAAAATTGCATATGAATGTTTTTTGTCTATTTTGCTTTTTGGGGTTTGCAAGAAGAATGTTCTACCCTGCTCTGTTCACCCTGCTTTACTTCATAATTTTGGTTGTTGCTATATCATTCTGATGATGCCCAAAAAAAATCAAGATAAAAATGAACAATCCAATATAACTTACGATCAATGTTAATCTTAAGATTTTTTTGTGAAAATAGCCCCAGAATCATTGCTGCATCAGTTGCGGATCCAGCAGTTTTGAAAACGGGGACCCAGGCTCTTGTTTGCCAATTTTTACCCAATTTATACACGAATTTTACTAAATTGTCGAACACCCCCTTGCTCCGCCAGTGTGCTTTAATATGCACCCATTCCCAATGTATACTTGATCACCTATTAGAACCTTTAAAATGTGTATTGCATCTCCTATTCTAGTCACGGGTACCGTTAAATGGTCACAAAATGTGTATTGCGTTTCTGATTATTGCCAAAGATTGTGACACATGTATTCATGTATTCGGTCAGAGTCCTGTCGACCGGATGTAAGATGACACTTGTATATTCTGCCTGGCAATATTAGGTACCCTGCTGAGTGAACCGGTGTGAATGTACCTGTCGTTTTCAGAATGAAAATAAAAATAAGTAAACCCGCCTTTCACTTCTTATTTCAGGAATTATTTGCCTTAATTTATTGAAGAATAAAATATTTCAAATTAAAATATGGTCTCTCGCTTTCTGGCGTTTACATAGGGTTATGATTATATGTTTTATATCATAAACAAAAATATTTATTGTTCATTAAGGTGCCTCATTACAATAATCAGAACTTTTAAAGCACAATAACTTTGACGCTGTACATACACAATCCTGTGCTATAAAACAAGACATAAATAGCTTAATAGAGACCGATAGTTTAATATATACTTAATTCATTTTTTAGTAAATAGTCTCAGCATAGGTATTACAAGGTTAATGTATTTCTCGCATGATAAACAAGTAATAGTGAAGTGACAACAGTATACGTAATCTGTACGTGTATCACACTTTGCTAATATTTTAATACATTTAAAGTCACATTTCTTAATAAACATCGCATTAAGTTAAAATACGACATGAAAATCAAATACGCAACAATTGATGGATTATTGTGTATTGAATACACTAAATTTATTAAGGGCCAGACTAGTATGACATAAATAATAATAATAAATAAATAAATAAATACGTATAGATACACGATAATATAATACTATAGATCGTCATATTCAATGAGCTAGTGACGACTACAGTATTACGTAATCTCTCTACTCAGCGGGTGATTTAGATGACCGTGCGATTTAACTGGTAAAATGCAAATTTAAAAAGAAAAACGCTAAAATCCCACGACAATGCAAATTTAAAAGGAAAAATGCAAATATAAAAGGAAAAACGCTAAAATGCCACGACAATGCAAATTTAAAAGGAAAAACGCAAATATAAAAGGAAAAACGCTAAAATCCCACGACAATGCAAATTTAAAAGGAAAAACGCAAATATAAAAGGAAAAACGCTAAAATCCCACGACAATGCAAATTTAAAAGGAAAAACGCTAAAATGCCACGACAATGCAAATTTAAAAGGAAAAACGCTAAAATCCCATGACAATGCAAATTAAAAGGAAAAACGCAAATATAAAAGGAAAAAACGCTAAAATGCCACGACAATGCAAATTTAAAAGGAAAAACGCTAAAATGCCATGACAATGCAAATTTAAAAGGAAAAACACTAAAATGCCACGACAATGCAAATTTAAAAGGTAAAACGCAAATATAACAAGACAATTCGCTAATTTAACTGGTAAACGCTAATATAACTGGTAATCTTTAATTATTTGCATTTTACCGGGCATATTTGCATTTTCTATTTCCTAGTGTAATAATACATTAGTGTTCTCCATTACAAATCACATGATAATATACAAAACAACATTTAAAAGTTACATGCAGTATATAATAATACAGTTGTACACATATTTTAAGAAGTGTTTCTTATTTCTAATGTGTCCCTAATGAATTTATATAAATAATATTTTTTGGATTTAAAAGTTTAGACAGTAAAAAATAAGTATTATGTGAATCTTTTAGATCTAAACCATAAGACTGGAAAAAGTTTTCCTTATATCTTTATATTTATGGCATGATATCAAAAAATGTTCTTCTGTCTCTACTTCAGTACAGAATTTGCAGAATCGTTCTTCTCTTGGAATTTTAGGTTTATTATATCTACCCCGCTCTATATTTAAACAATGAGCACTGATACGTAGTTGTGTAATTTTACTTTTTATACTTTTGCTTAGATTGGTTTCAAGATAGAAGGGAAAAAAATTTGGAATAAAAATATTGCTAAAAAGTATCAATTTACTGTCTACAGCCCCAGATTTAATTTTTTGTAGTTGTGAGTCAGATTGCTGATGATAATACTCTATCAAATTATTTCTAAAAGCGCTATTATCTGCCAAAGGTGTGCTTATTATCAGGAATTTAATTAAAAGATTTAAAAAATATTTGATTTCCAACTTTCGTAAATATCCTGAAAGACTTTCACACCTACAATTTTTTTGGAAATATCCAAAAAGCAATTTCACAATGAACTCGACCTATGTGACTATGATGATTATTTACTGTTCTTTTCGATGAGTAATTTTTCTTTGTCTTATTACATTATTTAAAGGGAAACTTCGCAAAAAAAATTTTTTTTATATGTTTTTCCTGATGTATAAATATGGATGTTTATATGTATATTAGCGTTTTATTATGTTGGATAAGGGAATGAATTCGATTTTAAAATTCTGTCAACGATACATGGAAGTCGCCATTTTGATAGCATCTCAATACCAAGTATCACGTGACGTCTAAATACCACCATGCCCCAAAACAAGCGTGACAAACCAAGGTCCTCATTCAGTGTCGATATGGTAATTCTTTTTATTTTTCTTATTATTCTAAGTCTATGAATTTATTACACAATCACTTTTTGCAGATTTACGTTTTCCTTCTATAGATTATGGCAAAACAAATGAATCGGGGGGAAAGGTTCGTCTTTAATGAGACACATTTACAAAAGATTTTTTTCCAAAATTGAAGAACTACGAAATTAAGTTAAAAAAAGAACGGACATCGGAACAATGCCCTGAATTCGTTAAAAAAAATTCCAAAAAGGCCTATACTACGGGGCAAAATTGTTTTAATGACATTATTCAGTAAGATCGCACTTTGTAATCGATCGTGCATGCACTACAATAAAGATGCACATAAGCTAAAAACACAGAAAGTTACAGGGTAGGAAGCCATACAATTGAGAGGATTATGTAAACATATAATTTGTAATAGATTTCATTTGACAATTACAGACGATGAGTATTATAAATACTTTTAAAGTTTATTATACAAAAACAAAGCGTAACATATTTTGTTTATTTTAATCACGTCTTTCGAACTGGCGGACCCTTCTGATTAATCTCAGAATAGTCATAAAAAATTTGTTCATCACAATTATTGATATTTCACCGCGAATATTTAGTTTGATGTATTGTTGTTGTGTATCAATCATAATTGTTATTTGTATATGCCCTCCTGGGGCCCTGATTTGGTTAATAAACTTATTTTAATTTCTATTTCTATAAGGAAAAATTGCATACGAATGGTTTTTTGTCTATTTTGCAAGAAGAATTTCTACCCTG
The DNA here is from genome assembly GCA_963680875.1 of Bathymodiolus brooksi. Classification (NCBI taxonomy): domain Eukaryota; kingdom Metazoa; phylum Mollusca; class Bivalvia; order Mytilida; family Modiolidae; genus Bathymodiolus; species Bathymodiolus brooksi. Next base: position 121,162,115 of record OY804576.1, on the reverse strand, counting down.
CCCTGTTCACCCTGCTTTATTTCATAATTTTGGTTGTTGCTACATCATTCTGATGGGGCACAAACAAATCAAGATAAAAATGAACAATTCAATATAGCTTACGATCAATGGTAATCTTAAGATTTTTTTGTGAAAAAAGCCCATGAATCATTGCTGCATTAGGTGCGGATCCAGCAGTTTTGAAAACGGGCTGCCAGGCTCTTGTTTGCCAATTTTTACCCAATTTATACACAAATTTTACTAAATTGTCGAACACCCCCTTGATCCGGCAGTGTGCATTAATATGCATCCATTCCTAATGTATACTTCAACGTGATCAGGGTCGTGTATTTTGATCACCTATTAGAACCTTTAAAATGTGTATTGCATCTGCAATTCTAGTCATGGGTAGCGTAATTTGTTTTCAATTTATTTTCTGTTCTTATTATGTTTTTGTCTATTTGACTTGTGTACGTTGTTTGTATATATTCCTTGTACATGCCTTCAACCCTTAGGGGTAAAATTTTAGTTAGTTAGCGGGTCACAAAATGTGCATTGCGTTTCTGATTATTGCCAAATATTGTGACACATGTATTCAGGTATTCGGTCAGAGGCCCGTCGACCGGATGTAAAATGACACTTGTATATTCTGCCTGGCGATTTCCTGTGTGGACCTAAACTCATTACGCAATATTAGGTACCCTGCTGAGTGAACCGGTGTGAATGTACCTGTCGTTTTCAGAATGATGATAAAAATAAGTAAATCGCGCATTTCACTTCTAACTTCAGGAATTATTTGCCTTAATTTATTGAAGAATAAAATATTTAAAATTAAAATATGGTCTCTTGCTTCTGAAAATACATGAAAAATATAAGAAATATATTTTTCGCATAATATTTTACGTTTCGCTCATCAAAAATGACAAGCAAAAAAAAAGGAAAAGAAATTAACATTTTTAAATCACTTGCTCGCTCTGGACAACGTTTTTTGCACAAAATCCGAAGAACAAGAAGTAAATCTGGTGTGGCCTAATCTCTTTAATTTTGGACTGCCCTTCATCTGTTTATACCGCTCATGATCATGATCTCTTCTGAACTTTGTCTAAATGAATATCAGTGGATATCAAATTTGTGTCGTTCTGACGTGGGTTGTTCTCGATTTCCCGACGTTGGGCACTTGCTGCCTCTTCCATTTGTCTGAGTTCTTCTTCCGTATATTCTGGTTCAAGTTGGTAACCAAACACCCCATAGTCGTTGAAATCTACATCACTTGAGGCACTAGTCACTTTCCGTACCTGAGCTCGACATATTTAAGCTATAACTAAAACGTTAATTTTGGGGCTTTATATAGAAGTGTTCCCAAACAAACAACACGCGTTGAACAAAAGAAAAGTAAAGAAATATTGATTGAGTAAAATCATAATTATTTAATTAAATTTAATTAATTAAAACATCTTTTATGAACACCGACTGTTAAAATAATGATTGAGTAAAATCATAATCCTTTGATTAAAATTAAATTAATTAAAACATCTTTTATGAACACCGACTGTTAAAATAATGATTGAGTAAAATCATAATCATTTTTTTTTATTGTTAAAAAGAAAAATTCATTTCTAAACGTTTAGGCCTAAATCATTTTATTTAATATTAAAATTAAAACATCTTTTATGAACATCGATCGTTAAATTATTATGATGAGACAGCTATATATAGTTAGGCCAATTTGGCGCCTCTCATAATGAAGACTTATAATTTCAAGGATGGTGTATACTTTTGTATCATCTAAAACATAAATTGTTCCTGTTATTTCAACATTATATTTATTCTAATGTTTTAAGAATATTTTATCTTTAATAGATAATAAACGATCTACCAACTCGTCTTGGAAAGCAAATAGTGTGTATTCAAATTCCCATTTTATTAATCCGGTCACCTTGAATTTTACACCTGTATAATTTTACCCTCCGGCTAGAAAACACACAAGCGGACATCTACATGCGGAGATCAAAATAACAGTAAACAGCATGCCGAATAATGATTATAGAAAAGGGATTAAAACAGAATCTAGAAATCAATACACAAGTTATGCGTTGTCAAAATTATCCATTATATTTTTCAGCACATTAGCAGTAAAACAAAATGAACATAATTGTAAAAGGGATCCGATATATAGCGAATATAGGTGACTGTTATAAAACACTCTTTCCGTTGTAAATATAAAGGAAATGAAACATTTTGTTCATTTAAAATAGTTGTTTGTCAAAAAGGTACGTAGCTGTTCACTTCAGTATTTAATTTTCCAATGGTTATTAGATTTAAATTACAGTCCTCTGAGCACTTTAAATGAAGCGAATTTAACATCAGCGACCCAGACTTTAAATTTCAATCCCACAATGCATTTTTAGTTTAAAACGTCACAAACTAGTTGAAAAATTAGAAATTAAAATTACAAATTTGCGATTTGCTTCATTATTTGTGGAAATATGTCGATAAAATTTTGTGAATATGTATTTTATATCACCAGGAACATATTTAGCTAACATGTAAAAAATCGCGAAGTTTCCTTTTAATGGATTACAATAATTTTCTAGCTATTTCCACAAATATATTAATCAAATTTCTACATTATAAAAAATAAAAAATAAGGGGTCCGTCGTGATCGTATGGTAGATGGATTTACACTACCTGTGCAATCAGTACCAATCACCACAAAGTTGTGAGTTTGATTCCCGCTAATGGCGAGGTGTACTTTATACAACATTATGTGATAAAGTTTGTCAGTGACTTGCGACAGGTCGGTGGTTTTCTCTGGGGACTCTGGTTACCTCCACTAATAAAACTGACTGCCACAATATAACTAAAATATTGTTGAAAGTGCCGTTAAGCACAAAAATAAAACAGAACAAAACTAGATTGCTGTATGAAAATTTATGTAACTACCCATTTTCGTCTCTTTATGTCTGTTTGGTTTTTTTTTGGTTTTTTTGTCACCATGATAAAGATTAAAAATGACTCACTTTACATTAAACAACAATCACTCACTCACTCAATTACCGATAAAATAATAAAGCATATAAAAATTAAAGATGGCTGAAACAAAGATTTGAAGAATCATTAGGAAAGTATGAAGATACCAAAGGTGTAATCAGAAGCAGTAAACCAAAGAAGAACAAACAATACAATGGCCAAAAAATACCAAAGGTGTAATCAGAAGCAGTAAATCAAAGAAGAACAAACAATACAATGGCCAAAAGATACCAAAGGTGTAATCAGAAGCAGTAAATCAAAGAAGAACAAACAATACAATGGCCAAAAGATACCAAAGGGGTAATCAGAAGCAGTAAATCAAAGAAGAACAAACAATACAATGGCCAAAAGATACCAAAGGGGTAATCAGAAGCAGTAAATCAAAGAAGAACAAACAATACAATGGCCAAAAGATACCAAAGGTGTAATCAGAAGCAGTAAATCAAAGAAGAACAAACAATACAATGGCCAAAAGATACCAAAGGTGTAATCAGAAGCAGTAAATCAAAGAAGAACAAACAATACAATGGCCAAAAGATACCAAAGGTGTAATCAGAAGCAGTAAATCAAAGAAGAACAAACAATACAATGGCCAAAAGATACCAAAGGGGTAATCAGAAGCAGTAAATCAAAGAAGAACAAACAATACAATGGCCAAAAGATACCAAAGGGGTAATCAGAAGCAGTAAATCAAAGAAGAACAAACAATACAATGGCCAAAAGATACCAAAGGTGTAATCAGAAGCAGTAAATCAAAGAAGAACAAATAATACAATGGCCAAAAGATACCAAAGGGGTAATCAGAAGCAGTAAATCAAAGAAGAACACACAATACAATGGCCAAAAGATACCAAAGGTGTAATCAGAAGCAGTAAATCAAAGAAGAACAAACAATACAAAGGCCAAAAGATACCAAAGGGGTAATCAGAAGCAGTAAATCAAAGAAGAACACACAATACAATGGCCAAAAGATACCAAAGGTGTAATCAGAAGCAGTAAATCAAAGAAGAACAAACAATACAATGGCCAAAAGATACCAAAGGTGTAATCAGAAGCAGTAAATCAAAGAAGAACAAATAATACAATGGCCAAAAGATACCAAAGGGGTAATCAGAAGCAGTAAATCAAAGAAGAACACACAATACAATGGCCAAAAGATACCAAAGGTGTAATCAGAAGCAGTAAATCAAAGAAGAACAAACAATACAATGGCCAAAAGATACCAAAGGGGTAATCAGAAGCAGTAAATCAAAGAAGAACACACAATACAATGGCCAAAAGATATCAAAGGTGTAATCAGAAGCAGTAAATCAAAGAAGAACAAACAATACAATGGCCAAAAGATACCAAAGGGGTAATCAGAAGCCGTAAATCAAAGAAGAACAGACAATACAATGGCCAAAAGATACCAAAGGGGTAATCAGAAGCAGTAAATCAAAGAAGAACACACAATACAATGGCCAAAAGATACCAAAGGGGTAATCAGAAGCAGTAAATCAAAGAAGAACACACAATACAATGGCCAAAAGATACCAAAGGTACAATACAATGGCCAAAAGATACCAAAGGTGTAATCAGAAGCAGTAAATCAAAGAAGAACAAACAATACAATGGCCAAAAGATACCAAAGGGGTAATCAGAAGCAGTAAATCAAAGAAGAACAAACAATACAATGGCCAAAAGATACCAAGGGGTAATCAGAAGCAGTAAATCAAAGAAGAACAAACAATACAATGGCCAAAAGATACCAAGGGGTAATCAGAAGCAGTAAATCAAAGAAGAACAAACAATACAATGGCCAAAAGATACCAAAGGGGTAATCAGAAGCAGTAAATCAAAGAAGAACAAACAATACAATGGCCAAAAGATACCAAAGGTGTAATCAGAAGCAGTAAATCAAAGAAGAACAAACAATACAATGGCCAAAAGATACCAAAGGTGTAATCAGAAGCAGTAAATCAAAGAAGAACATACAATACAATGGCCAAAAGAAAAATTTAAAAGAACAAACAGACAAATAATTTGATCCACAAATGATTTAACAGAAAGGTAAACATTCAGCAACATGAACCTCACTAAAAACAGGGGGTGAAATCAGATGCTCTGGAAGGGTAAGCAGTTCGAACTCTACTAGTGGTGTCTGTTACAGTAAAATGACATAAACATCATCTGATATGGAAATCATTTTAGACATAAATATACGGAAAAAAATACAAATAATATAAATGCGACGTGAATTCCTTCCAATACAAATGGGTTGATTTGATTTGATTTTTGGTGTTTAACCCCACTTTCAGCAATATTTCAGCTATATCATGGCGACCTGTTTTAGTGGTAGAAGAAGCCAGAGTACCCAGAGAGAACCACCGACCATGGGCAAGTAACTCAATACAAATGGGTGTAAAGATGAACTGAACATTGTTTTATTAATATAAAGGTATAGAAATGAGATTAGATAGAATAAACTCACTAAATGTTTACCATTTATTATCATTTATCATAGGAAGCTCATGATGGAGAAGTGAATGCTGTCAAATGGAATCCATCTGGTTCTATGTTTGCCACCGGTGGCTCAGACAGAAAGATTAAACTCTGGGAAGTGATTGGAGGTATATTATTGATGCAATTAGAAAAGAAAGTTTAACAATTGTGAAGAATTCCACCAATATCAACAAAGCGAATTAATTTATCATTGAACATAAAAAAAACTCATGGAAAATGAAGTTGGAAATCCAGGTCCTGGATTGGGGCAGGTACAAAAATGTGGCAAGGTTAAACTGCCTAATGGGATCCAATTCTCCCCTTCTTGATATTTGAATCTCCATCAACAAAAGGTAAAAAAAAAAACCTGCACAGATTCGCTTCCACTCAAAATAATCACATACTATCAAAAATTAATGACAACACAATACAATGGATAATACAATAGCAGGGTCAATGAATACTCGTTACTGACTACTAGCTTGAAAAGTTGAATCTGTTGGTTACTGACTCTTACGGCAATTGTTTAAAAATATAATGTGAAGTTTTTATCTCTCATAGTACAATACCATCTGGATTCTGAGAAAAGATGATTTTGACTTTTTTTATGTTTAAATATCACTTTTTCTGATAATGTGCAATATTCATGGAGTAGTAGGTAAATATATTTATTAAATGTTCAGGATTACCTTTTAATCTATTATGTTCACCTCAATTAAAATATAGATAGTGTGTGCTTTATTTGATCGTATGTTTATAATGCAAATTACTTTGATCAATGTTCATCAGTTGATCATAAAAAAATATGGTCTGACATAGTTTTATGTTAAAACATTTGCAGGTAAATAAGAAATCTAAGATATACATTGTTTTATGTTAAAACATTTGCAGGTAAATAAGAAATCTAAGATATACATAGTTTTATGTTAAAGCGTTTGTAGGTAAATAAGAAATCTAAGATATACATAGTTTTATGTTAAAACATTTGTAGGTAAATAAGAAATCTAAGATATACATAGTTTTATGTTAAAACATTTGTAGGTAAATAAGAAATCTAAGATATACATAGTTTTATGTTAAAACATTTGTAGGTAAATAAGAAATCTAAGATATACATAGTTTTATGTTAAAACATTTGTAGGTAAATAAGAAATCTAAGATATACATAGTTTTATGTTAAAACATTTGTAGGTAAATAAGAAATCTAAGATATACATAGTTTTATGTTAAAACATTTGCAGGTAAATAAGAAATCTAAGATATACATAGTTTTATGTTAAAACATTTGTAGGTAAATAAGAAATCTAAGATATACATATCCAGAGAATAGTTCTTCAAACCTGTAATAAGTGTAAAGGTTTGGGTTAATGTGTTTAATGCCACTTTAAACAGTATTTTAGTTATATCATGGTGGTCAGTTTTATTGGTGGAGGAAACAGGAGTACCCTAAGAAAACCACCGACCTGTCGCAAGTCACTGACAAACTTTATCACATGATATTATATCGAGTAGACCTCGCCTGATCAGGATTCTAACTCTTAACATTAGTGGTGATAGGCACTGCCACTGATTGCATAGGTAGTTATAAATTCAGCAACCATAAGATCACGACCACGACGGCTCCTGTAATAAGTGTAAGGAGTACAGTAGGTAAAATCCAGGTTTCCAAACTGGATTGGTCAACAAATCTCTTATTACTGAAATTGACCGATCAGGACATCTCAAAGATTTTTCAATTATGAACAAAGTATTTGTTTTGGTTGATTACTTATTTTATCAAAATTTCACCAATGACATGAAAGGTTGAAATTTTAATCTTTTAATCTACTTTATAAGTTCAGTTTTTACATAACATGTTTGATGAATTAATATCATACAAAAAGATTATTTCTTCTGTAGGTAAATGTGAATGTAGAGGAATATTAACAGGAAGCAATCAGGGTATAACGGCTATTGATTTTGGACTTGAAGTAAGTTTTAGAAGTTAGATTATATTATTAAAAATTATGGTCATACAGATAATTTTAATTGTTTGTCTGTTAACACTAGGTTTCGGGGCTCTGATTTATGTTTCCAATGTCCTGTTTTCATAATTATTTGACACAGTGACACTTGTATTCAAATACAAATCTCAATGTTACCAAGACCGTAATTTGAGAATTTGGATCAGGTGGTACCCATAGATGCCAGCCATTACTTATTCTTTTGAATTGATTTGGATTTAGCTCATAAATAACGTAGTGTGACCATTAATCCCAAGATGGCATGCACTATTTGTTATGGTATGCGAACATGTTAGGAATAGGTAGATAAATACTTTTATGACTTTTTTCTTCAAATTTTTATCTATGTTTTACAACTAGATGTGTTAGATTCAACAGTATCATTCAGATCGGCTTGGAAAAACGGAAATAAAATGTTACACTGTTGATATATTTATTTTATTAATACAAATATACAACAAAAACGTTCATACATAGATATAACAATGAAATTGTTCCAAAATCAGTGCAACAGATTGGATATGTACTCGAACCTCTGCATCAATATCTTTTTAAATATCTGTCCCATCACATCCGACATCTTGAGGAAAAGTTTCTCAGAAGCTATCGTAGTATATAATTCGCACCCACATACCCGTAAATCCATTTAAGGTAATTCAAGGCTGTGTACGGTAACTTGCTTATGTTTAGATCAAAGATTATATATTCAAGTTTGATTTGAACAAGATTGAGTTTTACAACACATTCAACTGTAATGCTAATTTTTCGGCCAATAAAGTCCCATACATGCTCTATAGGGTTCATGTCTGGCGACATCGCAGGCCATGGAATTGTCTGAACAGCCTCTTGCTGTAAAAAATGTTGTACAATTTGGGCTCTATGTGGCCTAGCATTGTCGTCCATGAACATTGGCCTGTCAGCCAATGCATGATTGTCGAAATGGGGGACTACGCGTGGAGCGAGCACATTGTCACGGTATTTTTGGCCTGTCAGATTACCATCAAGAACGTACAAGTCCAACTTACAGTCAAAGGAAAAACAACCCCAGACAGTTACACCCCCACCCCCAAAAGCAGTTGTGCCCAAAATGTGGTTGTCCTGAATTGAAGTGTTTCGTTGGCGCCAAACCCTTGCATGACCGTCGGTAGGGCGTAACAAAAAACGACTTTCATCAGACCAGTGGAGCCGTCTCCATGTGCGAATAGTCCACCCCAAATGATCATGTGACCAGTCAAATCGAGCATGGTGATGATGTAATGTCAACTGTGAACGTTTTATGGGTCGTCGAACTCGCATTCCCTGATGGTGGAGGCGTCTGATTACAGTGCGTGTGCTAATGTGGCCTCCAAACGCTAAATTACCACAAAGTGCACCAGCTGTACTGAACGGCTGGTGCCACGCCCGTCTGGATATGAGCCAGTCCTCTCTCGGCGTCGTTTTGCGAGGTCTACCTGCCAGTGGACGGTCAGTAACATTCCCTGTTTGACGAAAACGCTGCATCAGTCGTACAATGATGGAATGGTTAACCCTGAAGTGGTCTGCCTCCCTTCTATGGCTAATACCACCGTTATGCATGCCAACAGCTTGCCACCTTTCTGGTATGGCTAATTTTCACCGCACCATACCAAACCAATAGAAAATGAAACTTAAAATTCTACACAAAAAAAATCAGCTTTCGTTCGCAAACACAAATGTTGAAAAGTACACGTGGCACTTTACACACCCTGTCATATACACATAAATAAAAATCAATCAATAACCTGTTTCACAGGTAAGTAAGTATGTGTGTACAGGTAGTGCAGATAAAACAATTATAATTTTTCAGGAGAACTTTATTCTTGGAGCCTCCAATGATTTTGCGAGTCGTGTTTGGTCAATAACAGACATGAGATTACGAGTGAGTACTATACTATTAACAAAGTTTGACATACCTACTATGGGTTTATTGATAATAAAGCTTCCAAATGTACAGCGAATCCTGTCAAACTGAAATTTAAATAAAGTCCTAATGTAAGAAATCTTTGTTAATTTAACCTGTATAAACCAAATAAGTGCAAGTGAAAAGATCTAATTTTAACTGCTTTGGTGTGAAATGAAAATATTATACTGCACTAGCATTTGATTTATATTTTGTTGCAAGCTCTTTTTTTAAAGATGTCAAAGAAAAATTAACATACTTACTAATTGATATTCCATGTTTTTTAAAGAGTACTTTAACTGGACATAGCGGTAAAGTTTTAACAGCCAAATTCTTAGGAGATTGTAGTAAAATAGTATCTGGTAGTCATGATAGAACGCTGAAAATCTGGGATCTCAACAGAATAGCATGTAAGTGTGATACAGATTTAGTAAAACACAATAATGTTGTTTAGAAATGTCTTCTGCATTTGTTAAGAATATTCATGCAAGTAAAATGGTGATATCCAATTCTTTTAAGATGTAACATATAAACATGTATATTTTAAGCGAGCTCTTGAAAACTGTCGCAACGTCAGACATGACCGACAGAATCTGCGAAGGGTCTGACTTTTCAATGTGTTAATTCAGTCTTGATGTCTGATAAAAGGTTCAGTACTGTATATCGTTGTTTTTTATCTTTCCGGTATGTAGATCAATCTTTGTTGACTGGTTTCTGTGGTAAAAGTACTCTCACTGTTGTGGAACATGTCAACAAAACAACATGGCCAATACCTGGCAGATTGGCTTCTTGGCTGGGGCGAAACCAGGAGTAAAAAAAAAAAAGGACTCAAATACATCCAATAATGTTTATAACTTTCTGGTTTGCTGGTTCCTGGCTTGAAAGTATTCCTTCAGAAAATTGCAAGGGTCTGACAAGGTAAAAAAGAGCTCTGTTTTAATATATTATTTAACCTGCTTAAAGAAAAAATATCGATTGATAGTGTGCAGCATAATTTATGTTCATTATGAAAAGAAAGTTCAAGCAGGACGGTTAACAATTTCACCAATATCAACAAAACAAACAACCAGCTCTCACTTCAAATCATTGAACACAAAAAATCCAGCTCATGACTTGAACATACACAAAAAATGTGTCTGTGTTATACTGGTTAATGGGTTGCTAGCCCTTCCCTGTGGCTGTGTTATACTGGTTAATGGGTTGCTAGCCCTTCCCTGTGTCTGTGTTATACTGGTTAATGGGTTGCTAGCCCTTCCCTCTCTTGGTAATTGGGTCTCATGGGTTGCTAGCCCTTCACTCTCTTGGTAATTGGGTCTCATGGGTTGCTAGCCCTTCCCTCTCTTGGTAATTGGGTCTCATAGGTTGCTAGCCCTTCCCTCTCTTGGTAATTGGGTCTCATGGGTTGCTAGCCCTTCCCTCTCTTGGTAATTGGGTCTCATGGGTTGCTAGCCCTTCACTCTCTTGGTAATTGGGTCTCATGGGTTACTAGCCCTTCCCTCTCTTGGTAATTGGGTCTCATGGGTTGCTAGCCCTTCCCCTCTCTTGGTAATTGGGTCTCATGGGTTGCTAACCCTTCCCTCTCTTGGTAATTGGGTCTCATGGGTTGCTAGCCCTTCACTCTCTTGGTAATTGGGTCTCATGGGTCACTATCCCTTCCCTCTCTTGGTAATTGGGTCTCATGGGTTGCTAGCCCTTCCCTCTTTTGGTAATTGGGTCTCATGGGTTGCTAGCCCTTCCCTCTCTTGGTAATTGGGTCTCATGGGTTGCTAGCCCTTCCCTCTCTTGGTAATTGGGTCTCATGGATTGCTAGCCCTTCACTCTCTTGGTAATTGGGTCTCATGGGTTACTAGCCCTTCCCTCTCTTGGTACTTGGGTCTCATGGGTTGCTAGCCCTTCCCTCTCTTGGTAATTGGGTCTCATGGGTTGCTAGTCTTTCCCTCTCTTGGTAATTGGGTCTCATGGGTTGCTAGCCCTTCCCTCTCTTGGTAATTGGGTCTCATGGGTTGCTAGCCCTTCCCTCTCTTGGTAATTGGGTCTCATGGGTTGCTAGCCCTTCCCTCTCTTGGTAATTGGGTCTCATGGGTTACTAGCCCTTCCCTCTCTTGGTAATTGGGTCTCATGGGTTGCTAACCCTTCCCTCTCTTGGTAATTGGGTCTCATGGGTTACTAGCCCTTCCCTCTCTTGGTAATTGGGTCTCATGGGTTGCTAACCCTTCCCTCTCTTGGTAATTGGGTCTGATGGGTTGCTAGCCCTTCCCTCTCTTGGTAATTGAGTCTCAAATGGCAATATAGATATAAAGAAACAATTAAATGAATTTGAAATTGTTTTGGCAGTATAGTACATGTTTATTCGTTTTTAAATTTATTTTCTCTTATTTTAACCTTTTTATATTTCAGGCATCAGAACAATATTTGCAGCATCTAGCTGCCATGATTTGGTAACATTACAAGGAACAACTTTTGTCAGTGGCCATTTTGATAAGACAGTTAGATTCTGGGACAGCAGACAAGATTCCAGTTCTACAGAAATCCAACTTCAGGGAAGGTTAACCTCACTGGATTTAACTCAGGGTATGATATTAGAACGTCAAAAACAAATAAGTAGAGTAAGATTTTGATTGGTTTATGGTGTTTAATGCCACTTTCAACAATATTTCAGTTATAACGTTGTGATCAGTTTTATAGGTGGAGGAAACCGGAGTACCCGGGGAAAAACACTGACCTGTCGCAAGTCACTTACAAACTTTACCAGATAATGTTGTATCGAGTACACCTTGACATGAATGGGCTTCAAACTCACAACCTTAGTGGTGATAGGCACTGATTGCACAGGTAGTTGTAAATTCAACTACCATATGACCACGACAACCCATTATTTTAATTGGAGAGCTCTCTGTTTCAAGATACAGTCCCTGCAAATTTTGATAGCTTTGGGATATTGTCAGAATTAGAAAAGTAAGATTTTGTGACAGTCATAATTATTATAGAAACAAGATTATGTGTCGTGCATAGTGATTTGCCCAAAAATTGGCACGTTTTTTACTTGTTGTGAAAAAATATTTATAATCGTCTGTATTTATTTATCACAAGGTAAATGGTATGATTGTTCGAGGGATTATCCATCCTATTTTGTGCTGGGATAGCAGCCTGTGTCTGTTGCTAATTACAGTGAATCCTTTGTTCGATCACAGGCACTAGACGTTTTGTCAATATGAATATAACATAATCAGTGGGCAGAAAATAGTGTCCAATATATTTAATAATAACAAGGCTTCCAATGCCAAAATCGGTCAAAATGTAAACAAAGCGGGAGGTTTTTTTGCACGTTTTTTTCGTGTAAATCTCGTGGTATGCTTCGATTCCATACTACCTAAATATACTTCCGCCTTACTTTTTTCGGGAATTAATCCATCATCAGAGCGTCACAGAGAAATTTTTGTTTGATGCTGAAGCTTAGCAACTTCCATGGGAGGAAGGAGCCATGGCCACTGTCCCGGGCTGAATAATTCAAATACGAAAATCAAATAAAATACTGATAAAAATATTATTAATGGTAAGTTGTGTTGTTGTTGTTTTCCTCAATGCAAAGATATATGTGTTTGTTTTGTACAAAATGGCATTCCATTTTTTAATATTTAATTTGGAACGTCATCAAAGGGAATTATTCAGCCCGGGACAGTTGCAATGGCTCCTTCCTACCACAACATTTACACGAAAAAGCGTGCAAAAAAAAACAACCCGCTTTGTTTATATTTTGACCGATTTTGGCATTGGAAGCCTTGTTATTATTATATATATTGGACACTATTTTCTGCCCATTGATTATGTTACATTCATATTGACACAACGTCTAGTGACTGTGGTTCGAGGGATTATCCATTCTATTTTGTGCTGGGATATCAGTCTGTGTCTGTTGCTAGTTACAGTGATTCCTGTCTAAACCGAATCGAGAATAAAATGGCATCCTGTATAAACTGATCTTTAAATAGTGTCCCAATATAGGAAATCCATTTTAATTTCACCTGTATAAACCTAACACCTGTCTATTCTAAACACAAAACCTGGTCCAAGGAGGTTTGGTTTAGACAGGTTTCACTGTATTACTTCAAATTCATTTTTATTCATTAGATTATAATTTTCGTAGTTTTTGTTGGTTCACTGCACATCGAAAGGCTTGAGAAGTCTTTTGCAAGTATCAAAACAAGGAATCCAAATGTCAATGAACAGCTAAGTTTCTGTGAATCCACGAAAATAGATACCGAGGGAAAAAATTGAAATCACAGTAGCTATTTTAAAGGTTTTATTATTTTTTCAGACAAATGTCAGTTATTATGTTGTACTAGAGATGATACTCTAAAAGTTATAGATTTAAGAATGAACCAAGTCTCATCAACACTATAGTAAGTAGACATACAGGGGCTCAAACAATTTTCAGCTAAGCAGACAGCATTAAGGAGTAAGAACAAAGACTGGTTGGCTTGGAATCAGGATAATGTTTCCGAGGGGAGCAACATGTCTATCCGCAGACAGTTGTTTAAGTGAACTAGTACTATTAAATTTCAACTAAGTGTTGGTCTAGTACAAAGCGGACACCATCGTCATCTCATCGAATGTAACTTTTTCTCGCCATGATATGGCTGAAAAATTGCTCATTTGGTGTTAAACAACAATCACTGATTTGTTGACAACATTACAAACAGATGCAACACCAATGTTCCTTAACCTTAATAGGTCAAGCTAAAGTATGTACTCTTGGTAGATAATAAAACATGTTTAAATTGATCTGATTATGAAGAAATACTTATGAAAATATCAGGAAAAATATCCAGTTGTCCATAGTTCTTGTGATCCCTTTAATGTAAAATATCTAAACTTAAACTCGGTGCTAACATTTATGTACTGAATTTCACTTGAATGTCAACCAAAAAATATTCTATTTTCATACAAAACAAGACAAATGGATAAGACACAAGTTGTAAACTTATGAAGTCTTCTCCAGTATAGAAACATCAGCAATGACAAGATATTACAAATACAGATAATATAAACAAATAATATTGCATAAATTGAAGATAACATAACATGACAAAAACGGTTCTATTGGCTAGAATATAAAAATCAGTGTTATATATACTTCTTTAAACACAAATACAGGAAGATATTTTTAGAAGGCCATAGTTGTCTGATGTATGATGTATATTCAATATATAAATTTACTAGAAAGTCTTTTAGAGTTAAGAATGTATTTTTGGATGAGCAAGAACAGTTTAGAGTTTATAAGTATAGAGTAATATCTTATTCTACATGTTTTATTTTGTTTGTTTTTTTTGTTTTGCAGTGCTGATCATTTTAATGTTAGTAGTGATTGGTCAAGAGCAGTATTCAGGTATACACATACTTTATTTAAAGTTGTTGGTAACTTTGATTTGTATAATGTTCCTATTGTTATAAATATATCTTACTGTCTTCTCTTTCCACCTGTTTGTAAACTTTCAAAGAAAAGAGGAATATCAGACTGGAAAATTGTTGTTTAAATGGTCTGCTGTTCACTTTCCTATCATGCAGAACTCAGACCTGTTTACTACTACGTTTTCGCCATATTTACTACGCTTTTTTACAGTAAATTACGCCCTACGTTTGAACCTGACTATTCTACGCTTGAACAAACATCGTTTTTTTCAAAATTCGTTTGTACAGAAAGGGACATACCGTGATTGATCACTCCGAGAGACATAATTTTTAATCTTTTGACATATCATCACGGACATAAACCCACTGTGATAGACCTAAAAAGGTCCATAAAACAAGGTGGTGGGGATTAAATTTTATGGCTCTCGGTCACCTGTGCGCCGATTGATATTTTACTGCCAATTAAGAGATTAGCGTTACCTGTCCTACCTGTTGACTTTTAATAATCGTAAGCCGTAATTATTGCTACTGAAGGATGTATTTTTGACAATTAATTTTGTATCCTCTTGCTGTTAATATTTGACTGTTTGTTGCTTTTCATTGCCAAAGAATGTGTGTCTTGTTATCGTTTTCGTTTGTTTTAGAAAGTTCTACTTTATGACCTCGAGTTCTATATCAAGAATTTTGTTGAAACCGCAACTGAACTTTATCTTGTTTAATTTTAATTTCTCATTTTTTTTCTTCTGTTGGGTTAAATTCAGTATGTATTGAATTATTCGTAAATACGGGCTACTTCATAAATGTATTTTTTGTTTATAAGTTAAACCGCAGGCGCAGGTTATTGAAGCACGGACTTTGCAAGTGCGGGTTTTGTAGTGTTTAATAGTTGGTAAAGAGCAGACTTAAAATTGATTATTGGTTTATTTTGTGTTTTGGACTTTTACCTCTCGTATTGAAAAAAATTAACAATTCAAGTAAACTGTTTTACACACTTGGCTTGTTACGTAATTCCGCTATAGATGAAAATAATTTTCTTTAAAATTGCAAACAAAAACCTATAACAATCCAAATTTACATAGGTTAATGGCTACAAAATGAACAAAAAGTGGAAAACGAAGAGCATGCTTTTAATTTGTTCCATAAACTTTTTTTTTGCTGTATTTTGTCACAAATCTATTGGGTTGAAAGCCAATTAAGATTTGAATTTGAATAAATAAATAAACTGGTGACATTTGATTTTGGTCAGATACTGTGTAATGTCAAACATTTGTAGGGGTAAAATCATGATAAAGGTTAATTCCTTATTTCCTTTCACGTTTCTAAACTTTCTGCAGATTAGCCGCTAATTTCCAAAATATATCCGTAAATTTAGTGACTTTTGGACATGTAGTACTTCTTTGAACGATCTGTTTATAAATATTTGTTTCGTTAATTTTTAATCAAATTCTTCAATGACCGTATACAAATTATTTAGTACGTATTTCTACAACGAAAATGGTTTTTAACTGGGTTTTCTATGAAGATTAAAATAAAAAAAAATACTGAACGTATAAAAAATATTATTGAACTAACATGTAACATTGAACTGGAAATACGCTTTAAAACGTAACAAATCACGCATATCGCGCATGTGTTTATGAAACTTCATTTGTGCACAAGCCAGGTCACGTGTACGCGTGTCAATAAAATACTAGGTGTAGATATGCAATACACAGCCAAGGTTAAAAATCTTTGAAACAAATTGCACAACCCATGATTTCACTGAATTGAAGTTGAATAATCATTTATTATTTACATTTTATTCATCAATTCAAATGAACTCTCCGTTCTCGTGCTATTTTCTCGATCTCGGGATTTCATTCCCGGGATTACGTTCAAGGATGTTTTACGTTTTGAGGAAAGAAATAAAAATGTTTTTTTTTTAATTCTGAAGGGAATCGGAGACAGTACCTGAAAAAAAAAAAAATAGGCGATATAAAAGCGTAATTTCACCTATACATCTTATCCGACTAGTTTACCTGTAAAACGACACACTTGATTACAAGATTAACACCAGGTGTTTTATTGCCCCCTGATCACCGACATGAATTTAAAATTTTAATCCCCATCACTCTCCTAGACATGACCACTATCACAGTGATTGATCACGGTATGTCCCTTTCTGTACTGTATGACCTAACTCATTGAGCCACCCTTGGCCCCCATCTTCGGTAGATACATGTAACTAAGGTAGATATTTGGTATGTATATACTGTGTATATATGCCATTATGGCACCAGCTCATGAATCGGAAACCATTGTTTTCAATTTCCGAAAACTACTCTCAACATTGCCAAACTACGCTGAGCTGGAGCAAATACTACTCTTTAGTGTCAATTGGGGTAAACAGGTCTGAGAACTGTGTCAGTGGTGTAATGGTTAGAGTGCTCACTTCGAGTGTTGTAGACCGTGGGTTCGATCCCTGATCGGGTCGAACCAAAGACTATAAATTGGTATTGCTGCTTCTCTGCTAAGCACACAGCTTTAAGGAGTAAGATCAAAGATTGATTGGCTTACAATTAGGATAATGTGTACGAGTGGAGCAACATGTCTACAGATGGACTGTTGATCTGTTGAGCTAGCACTATAAAAATCCAAATAAGCATCTAGTACAACATGAACTTCATCATCATATCATTGAAATATAACTTATTCTCAATATAATATAGCTGAAAAGTTACTCATTTGGTGTTAAACAACAATCACTCAATCATGCATCAAAATAGCAAATATAGACTACATGTAAATCAGTAGGTACAGAATATGAAACACAAACATGCCAGTAGACCAGCATGTAGGGGTCTAATGAACATTTGTAATTGATTTCCGCTGACCGGCCAATCACCCATTAAACCAACTGAAGAAAATTAATTTGATGATCATAATACAATGAATTACATGCAGAGTTGCTTTTGTCCTGCCATTGTTTTGTGTATGTTGTTTTGACATCAGCAGCAGCAGTATACAAGATTTATTGCTTCTGCAAGAAAGAAGGGACTCAAAATACCAATAAATAACACTCTGACATTCTATCAGATTTATAAACGGTGGTTAGGAATCCTTACAAAATAGGTCTGTAGTGATGACTGTATCTCATACCTGTGTATGAGACAGCCAGGTCTGTAGTGATGACTGTATCTCATACCTGTGTATGAGACAGCCAGGTCTGTAGTGATGACTGTATCTCATACCTGTGTATGAGACGGCCAGGTCTGTAGTGATGACTATCTCATACCTGTGTATGAGACGGCCAGGTCTGTAGTGATGACTGTATCTCATACCTGTGTATGAGACGGCCAAGTCTGTAGTGATGACTGTATCTCATACCTGTGTATGAGATGGCCAGGTCTGTAGTGATGACTGTATCTCATACCTGTGTATGAGACGGCCAGGTCTGTAGTGATGACTGTATCTCATACCTGTGTATGAGACGGCCAGGTCTGTAGTGATGACTGTATCTCATACCTGTGTATGAGACGGCCAGGTCTGTAGTGATGACTGTATCTCATACCTGTGTATGAGACAGCCAGGTCTGTAGTGATGACTGTATCTCATACCTGTGTATACGACAGCCAGGTCTGTAGTGATGACTATCTCATACCTGTGTATAAGACAGCCAGGTCTGTAGTGATGACTGTATCTCATACCTGTGTATGAGACATGACTGTATCTCATACCTGTGTATGAGACAGCCAGGTCTGTAGTGACGACTGTATCTTATACCTGTGTATAAGACAGCCAGGTCTGTAGTGATGACTGTATCTCATACCTGTGTATGAGACAGCCAGGTCTGTAGTGATGACTGTATCTCATACCTTTGAATAAGACAGCCATATACTGAGAATCAGCAGTAATCTTAAATTTGAATCCACATAAAATAATGAAGGTCAATACATTTCAAATTCAATACAAGATCAAAATGAAAGAGCCCGGGTGGCTCAGTGAGCTAGGTAATTGGATTACCTAGCAACTCGTACAAGCCTATCACCAACTCGGTGTGGGTTAGTGCCCGGCTTTGTAAATTATTAAAAAGGGTGCACTCAACTCACAGCCGCAAGTGATAAAGTTTACCAGTTGCTTGCCCATGGTCGGTGGTTCTCTCCGGGTACTCTGGCTTCTTCCACCACTAAAACTGGTCGCCATGATATAGCTGAAATATTGCTGAAAGTTGCATTAAGACACAAAAAATCAATCGATCAATCAATCAAAATTTGATGAAATGTTTTTGTATTACTATCCTTCATCTGACCTGCAGATGAGGATTACCAGGGGAGGGTGATAATCATAGCTTCTTATTGAACAATGGTACATTTTGTGTAATACACATACTGTGGTATTGTCATAATGAACAACAATAATATAACTGTCCCTTTACTTTATTGATGAACTTGTTCTCGTCATGAATATGGCTGAAATACTGCTCGCTGGAGTTTAAGCAATAATCAGTTAATCAATCAATCAAACCTATTTCACTCGTGTTGTGCTATGCGTTGTTTGGGGAATTATGACTCGTGTCTTTGACAAAAAAAACATACATTTCTTAAGTTTTATGTCATGTACAATATTGATGCCAAAATAAATTAAAGTTTTGAGGCGATGTCAGTATATCTATAATTAAATATCTAATTTTAGCCCTGATGGAACCTATGCTATAGCTGGTGCTAACAATGGTAATGTTTTCATCTGGAACATCGTTAAAGAAAAAGTAGAAAGAATACTCAAAGAACACAAGTAAGTATATTTTTTGTTCTGGATGGACATAATATTACATCTTCTAACCTTCTCCCTGGCGCTACTGTACTGGTGGTGTAATGGCTAGCATGCTCATTTCTATCAAGTAATTAATTTAGTATGGTGAAATGATGGTTGCTAAGGACATTTTGAATTTTGGTGTTTAATGCCACTTTCAGCAATATTTCAGCTATATCATGGCAACCAGTTTTAGTGGTGGAGGAAGCCAGAGTACCCAGAGAAAACCACCGACTTTGGGCAAGCAACTGGTAAACTATCACTTGCGGCTGCCAGTCGAGTGCACCCTTTTTTGTAATTAACAAAGCTGGGCGCGAACCCACACCGTATTGGTGATAGGCTTGTATGAGCTGTTAGATCCAACGACCTAACCCATTTCGCCACCCGGGTCCCGATTTGGATGTGACTTTTAATATAGATATGTAGATTTTTTGTAGAAATTATGGCGATTTGATTTCAGCCATTTTTCAAAAACATTTTAAGTAGACAGTATCTATTATAGGTAATAATATTTTTCGAAAATTTTCAATGCAGAATGTTTCAATAAATAATTTAGGGAAAAATGCACCTTTTTTTCACCAGGGGCCACTGGGCTACAGATTTGAATTTTTAGAGGCCCAGTGTTTTTCATTTGATGTGAAAACAAAAAAATGCAAAACCTTTTTATACTCATCATTGTCGACGAGAGTTCGTTAAATTTTATTCCAGAATAAAGATTACCTGACATTTTAAATGTGTATTTTTTTTCTGTTTTTTTTTCAGCAATGCTGTGGTAGCCTGTTCCTGGTCTCCTTCAAGTCAATATGTAATTAGTGTAGATAGACAGAAGACGGGTGTATTATGGTCAGATATATAGATATGGTGAAATTCTGGTCTTAGAAAATAAAATGTGATGAAGGAGCTCAAGAAACTGTATAATTTAAGATTATAAGTACCATCTTGGAAAATGAAATGGTCCTGGTTGATAAAAAATATACCAGTATTGTCAGTGTACTTACTTATTTAAATCCATTTTTAGCTCACCTTGCCAAAGGCAATGTGAGCTTTTGCCATCACTTGGCATACGTCGTCTGTCGTCCATTAACTTTTCACATTTTAATCTTCTCCTCTGAAACCGCTCAGCCAAATGAAGTGAATCTTTGTAGAAAGCATCTATGGAAGGTCCTCTCTAAATATTGCTCATTTTGTCCCTATCCATCAAAAAACATGGCTGCCATAGGCAATTCTTGTTTCTGATTGGCCGATTTTTAAAAATCTTCTCCTCTGAAACCGCTTGGCCAAATGAATCGAAACTGGGTAGGGAGCATCTATGGCAGGTCATCTATAAAGATTGCTCATTTCGACCCGATCCGTTAACAAACATGGACGCCACAGGCCATTCTTGTTTCTGATTGGTTGATTTCTAAAAAATCTTCTCCTCTGAAACCACTTGGCCAAATGAATCGAAACTTGGTAGGGAGCATCGTTGGAAGGTCCTCTATAAAGATTGCTCATTTCGTCCCAATTCATTAACAAACATGGCTGCCACAGGCAATTTTTGTTTCTGAGTGGTCGATTTCTAAAAATCTTCTCCTCTAAAAACCGCTTGGCCAAATGAATGGAAACTTGGTAGGAAGCATCTATGGAAGATCCTTTATAAAGATTGTTCATTTTGTCCCGATCAGTTAACAAACATGGCCGCCACAGGCAATTCTTGTTTCTGATTGGTTGATTTCTAAAAAAAAATCTGTTAAAAGAAAGATAACTCTTGTTTGAATATAGATATCTGTATTCAAAATGCAGTTATCTCTATACAGATATTGCTGATTTTTAAAAATCTTCTCCTCTGAAACTGCTTTGCGAAATGAACCGAAACTTGGTAGGAAGCATCTATGGAAGATCCTCTATAAAGATTGCTCATTTTGTCCCGATCGGTTAACAAACATGGCCGTCACAGGCAATACTTGTTTCTGATTGGATGATTTCTAAAAAAAATCTCAGTTAAAAGAAAGATAACTCTTGTTTAAATATAGATATCTGTATTCAAAATGCAGTTATCTCTATACAGATATTGCTGATTTTTAAAAATCTTCTCCTCTGAAACTGCTTGGCGAAATGAACCGAAACTTGGTAGGAAGCATCTAGGGAAGGTCCTCTGTAAAGATTGCTCATTTCGTCCCGATCCATTTACAAACATGGCCACCACAGGCGACTCTTGTTTCTGAATCGCTGATTTTAGAAATTCTTCTCCTCTGAAACCGCTTGGCCAAATGAACCGAAACTGGGTAGGAAGCATCTATGGGCGGTCGTCTATAAAGAGTGCTCATTTCGACCCGATCCATTGACAAACATGGATGCCCCAGGCCATTCTTGTTTCTGATTGGTTGATTTCTAAAAAATCTTCTCCTCTGAAACAGCTTGGCCAAATGGACCGAAGCGTGGTAGGAAGCATCTATGGAAGGTTCTCTATGGGAATTGTTCATTCCGTTTTTATCCGTTGACAAATATGGCCGTCATAGGCAATTCTTGTTTCTTATTGGTCGATTTCTAAAACAGCATTTCCTCTGAAACCGCTTGGTCAAATGATATGAAACTTGGTAAGAAGCATTTATGGAGGGTCCTCTATAGAGATAGCTCATTTCGTTTTGATCCATTAACAAACATGGCTGCCACAGGCAATTCTTCTTTTAGATTGGTCGATTTCTAAAAATCTTCTTCTCTGAAACTGCTTTGCCAAAATGAACCGATATTTGGTGGGAAGCACCTATGGAAGGCTCTGTATTAAGTTTCCTCAAAGCAGAATGAAAGGTGAGCAACACAGGTTCAGCTCAGTGCTGAGCCTCTAGTTATTTTTCTGTGAAATTTTTCTTTCAGCCGATATATACCGATTATGCAAATTAGGCATATTTTGATAAAAAATCACATTTAAATCTTCTCCACTGAAACCGCTGAACCAAATTAAACCAAACCTGGCAGGGATGGGCCCTGGGTGGGTCACTTTCAAAATTGTGTCCGACAGTCCCGCCCTCTATTCAAGATGGCCACTGTTACTAAAAATATAAATTTCTTCAAATGGCCAAAACTGCTCTATTTTAAGCCAGAATGTGCCCAAATTTGAACTGTGTAAGCATAATGATGAGCTTTTTAGCATATATTACAGGATTTTTTATGAACTGTGAACTTTTGCCGATTTTGACCGATTATGCAAATTAGAAAAAAGGGGGGATGAAATTTAAAAAAAATCTTCTCCTCGAAAACTACTGAGCCAATATCAACCAAACTTTGTTGAAATGATTCTTGGATGGCCCCCTTCCAAAAGTGTTTCCGGTGATCCCGACTTCCAACCAAGATGGCCGCCAAGCTAAAAATAGAAAAAAGGGGGGATGAAATTTTAATTGTCCATTGCTGCTTTAGTGTAAGTGAAAATGAGCTCAAATTTTAACTGCAGTTACATGGCAAGGAGTAGTTTAACATATATTCTGGGTTTTTCTGTGAAATTTTTCTTTCAGCCGATATATACCGATTATGCAAATTAGGCATATTTTGATAAAAGATCACATTTAAATCTTCTTCTCTGAAACCGCTGAACCAAATTAAACCAAATCTGGCAGGGATGGTCCCTGGGTGGGTCCCTTTCAAAATTGTGTCCGACAGCCCCGCCCTCCATTCAAGATGGCCACTGTTACTAAAAATAGAAATTTCTTCAAATGGCCAAAACTGCTCTATTTTAAGCCAGAATGTGCCCAAATTTGAACTGTATAAGCATAATGATGAGCTTTTAAGCATGTATGACAGGATTTTTTATGAACTTTGAACTTTTGTCGATTTTGACCGATTATGCAAATTAAAAAAAAGGGGGGATGAAATTTAAAAAAAATCTTCTCCTCTGAAACTACTGAGCCAATCTCAACCAAACTTTGCTGAAATGATTCTTGGATGGCCCCCTTCCAAAAGTGTTTCCGGTGATCCCGACTTCCAACCAAGATGGCCGCCAAGGTCAAAATAGAAAAAAGGGGGGATGAAATTTTAATTGTCCATTGCTGCTTTAGTGTAAGTCAAAATGAGCTCAAATTTTAACTGCAGCTACATGGCAAGGAGTAGTTTAATATATATTCCAGGTTTTTCTGTGAAATTTTTCTTTCAGCCGATATATACCGATTATGCAAATTAGGCATATTTTGATAAAAGATCACATTTAAATCTTCTTCTCTGAAACCGCTGAACCAAATTAAACCAAATCTGGCAGGGATGGTCCCTGGGTGGGTCCCTTTCAAAATTGTGTCCGACAGCCCCGCCCTCCATTCAAGATGGCCACTGTTACTAAAAATAGAAATTTCTTCAAATGGCCAAAACTGCTCTATTTTAAGCCAGAATGTGCCCAAATTTGAACTGTGTAAGCATAATGATGAGCTTTTTAGCATGTATGACAGGAATTTTTATGAACTTTGAACTTTTGCCGATTATGCAAATTAGAAAAAAGGGGGGATGAAATTTTAAAAAAATCTTCTCCTCGGAAACTACTTAGCCAATATCAACCAAACTTTGTTGAAATGATTCTTGGATGGCCCCCTTCAAAAATTGTGTCCGTTGATCCCGTCTTCCAACCAAGATGGCCACCAAGCTCAAAATAGAAAAAAGGGGGGATGAAATTTTAATTGTCCATTGCTGCTTTAGTGTATGTTAAAATGAGCTCAAATTTTAACTGCAGCTACATGGCAAGGAGTAGTTTAACATATATTCCGGGTTTTTCTGTGAAATTTTTCTTTCAGCCGATATATACCGATTATGCAAATTAGGCATATTTTGATAAAAGATCACATTTAAATCTTCTCCTCTGAAACCGCTGAACCAAATTAAACCAAACCTGGCAGGGATGGTCCCTGGGTGGGTCCCTTTCAAAATTGTGTCCGACAGCCCCGCCCTCCATTCAAGATGGCCGCTGTTACTAAAAATAGAAATTTCTTCAAATGGCCAAAACTGCTCTATTTTAAGCCAGAATGTGCCCAAATTTGAACTGTGTAAGCATAATGATGAGCTTTTTAGCATATATTACAGGATTTTTTAAGAACTGTGAACTTTTGCCGATTTTGACCGATTATGCAAATTAGAAAAAAGGGGGGATGAAATTTAAAAAAAATCTTCTCCTCGGAAACTACTGAGCCAATATCAACCAAACTTTGTTGAAATGATTCTTGGATGGCCCCCTTCCAAAATTGTGTCCGTTGATCCCGTCTTCCAACCAAGATGGCCACCAAGCTAAAAATAGAAAATGGGGGGATGAAATTTTAATTGTCCATTGCTGCTTTAGTGTATGTCAAAATGAGCTCAAATTTTAACTGCAGTTACATGGCAAGGAGTAGTTTAACACATATTCCGGGTTTTTCTGTGAAATTTTTCTTTCAGCCGATATATACCGATTATGCAAATTAGGCATATTTTGATAAAAAATCACATTTAAATCTTCTCCACTGAAACCGCTGAACCAAATTAAACCAAACCTGGCAGGGATGGGCCCTGGGTGGGTCACTTTCAAAATTGTGTCCGACAGTCCCGCCCTCCATTCAAGATGGCCACTGTTACTAAAAATATAAATTTCTTCAAATGGCCAAAACTGCTCTATTTTAAGCCAGAATGTGCCCAAATTTGAACTGTGTAAGCATAATGATGAGCTTTTTAGCATATATTACAGGATTTTTTATGAACTGTGAACTTTTGCCGATTTTGACCGATTATGCAAATTAGAAAAAAGGGGGGATGAAATTTAAAAAAAATCTTCTCCTCGAAAACTACTGAGCCAATATCAACCAAACTTTGTTGAAATGATTCTTGGATGGCCCCCTTCCAAAATTGTGTCCGTTGATCCCGTCTTCCAACCAAGATGGCCGCCAAGCTAAAAATAGAAAAAGGGGGATGAAATTTTAATTGTCCATTGCTGCTTTAGTGTAAGTGAAAATGAGCTCAAATTTTAACTGCAGTTACATGGCAAGGAGTAGTTTAACATATATTCTGGGTTTTTCTGTGAAATTTTTCTTTCAGCCGATATATACCGATTATGCAAATTAGGCATATTTTGATAAAAGATCACATTTAAATCTTCTTCTCTGAAACCGCTGAACCAAATTAAACCAAATCTGACAGGGATGGTCCCTGGGTGGGTCCCTTTCAAAATTGTGTCCGACAGCCCCGCCCTCCATTCAACATGGCCACTGTTACTAAAAATAGAAATTTCTTCAAATGGCCAAAACTGCTCTATTTTAAGCCAGAATGTGCCCAAATTTGAACTGTATAAGCATAATGATGAGCTTTTAAGCATGTATGACAGGATTTTTTATGAACTTTGAACTTTTGCCGATTTTGACCGATTATGCAAATTAAAAAAAAGGGGGGATGAAATTTAAAAAAAATCTTCTCCTCTGAAACTACTGAGCCAATCTCAACCAAACTTTGCTGAAATGATTCTTGGATGGCCCCCTTCCAAAAGTGTTTCCGGTGATCCCGACTTCCAACCAAGATGGCCACCAAGATCAAAATAGAAAAAAGGGGGGATGAAATTTTAATTGTCCATTGCTGCTTTAGTGTAAGTCAAAATGAGCTCAAATTTTAACTGCAGCTACATGGCAAGGAGTAGTTTAATATATATTCCAGGTTTTTCTGTGAAATTTTTCTTTCAGCCGATATATACCGATTATGCAAATTAGGCATATTTTGATAAAAGATCACATTTAAATCTTCTTCTCTGAAACCGCTGAACCAAATTAAACCAAATCTGGCAGGGATGGTCCCTGGGTGGGTCCCTTTCAAAATTGTGTCCGACAGCCCCGCCCTCCATTCAAGATGGCCACTGTTACTAAAAATAGAAATTTCTTCAAATGGCCAAAACTGCTCTATTTTAAGCCAGAATGTGCCCAATTTGAACTGTATAAGCATAATGATGAGCTTTTAAGCATGTATGACAGGAATTTTTATGAACTTTGAACTTTTGCCGATTTTGACCGATTATGCAAATTAAAAAAAAGGGGGGATGAAATTTAAAAAAAATCTTCTCCTCGGAAACTACTGAGCCAATCTCAACCAAACTTTGCTGAAATGATTCTTGGATGGCCCCCTTCCAAAATTGTGTCCGGTGATCCCGACTTCCAACCAAGATGGCCGCCAAGGTCAAAATAGAAAAAAGGGGGGATGAAATTTTAATTGTCCATTGCTGCTTTAGTGTATGTCAAAATGAGCTCAAATTTTAACTGCAGCTACATGGCAAGGAGTAGTTTAATATATATTCCGGGTTTTTCTGTGAAATTTTTCTTTCAGCCGATATATACCGATTATGCAAATTAGGCATATTTTGATAAAAGATCACATTTAAATCTTCTTCTCTGAAACCGCTGAACCAAATTAAACCAAATCTGGCAGGGATGGTCCCTGGGTGGGTCCCTTTCAAAATTGTGTCCGACAGCCCCGCCCTCCATTCAAGATGGCTGCTGTTACTAAAAATAGAAATTTCTTCAATTGTCCATTGCTGCTTTAGTATAAGTCAAAACGAGCTCAAAGTTGAATTGCAGCTACATGGCAAGGAGTAGTTTAGCATATGTTCGGGGGTTTTTTTTTGAAATATTTCTTTCAGCCGATTTATACCGATTATGCAAATTAGGCATATTTTGATAAAAGATCACATTTAAATCTTCTCCTCCGAAACCGCTGAACCAAATTTGTGTCTGGTGGTCCCGCCCTCTGACCAAGATGGCTGCATAGCTGTACTTAGTTTAACATAGGACCCTATGGGAAATTCACATAAAAACCATCTTGTCTGGAACCAGTGGCTCAATTAAAACCAAACTTAGATGGAATAGTCATTGGATGGTCCTCTTCCAAAATGGTGTCCGGCAGTTGCGCTCTCCCGCCAAGATGGCCACCACAGTGCAGTTGCGTTGTTATTGAAAGCAGCTTTGATCCAGGTGAGCGATTACAGGCTCCTGGGAGCCTCTGGTTTAATCAGATGGACAATGTAGCTGTTAAATGATATGCTACTAATTTGATCATTTATCACACATACAAACCTGTCTAAACTGAACCTTGAATAAACCAGAATCTTGTATAAACCAAGCTTTAAATCAAGTCCAAATGTAGGAAATCTTTGTTAATTTTACCTGTATAAATGAACACCTGTCTATTCTAAGCATAACAGTTGGTCCCAAGGAGATTCGGTTTAGACAGGTTTTCATTGTAACTGATAGATTCCTAAAAGATTCCATTTTCAACATTCAACTTTGGACTGTTGGCTTCTGATTTCAAAATTTTCATTTCTTAATAATTTTATATCTCCAAAATAAACCTAAATTTTAAATGTATAGAAGCATCTTTCAATGTTTTTAACAGATGTGAGGGGCCATCATGGTCGTGATTGTATGGTAGTTGGATTTACAACTACATGTGCAATCAGCACCTATCATCACTAAAGCTGTGAGTTCGAATCCTGCTCATTGCGAGGTATACTTGATTAAATTTTATGTGATAAAGTTTGTCAGTGACTTGTGGCAGGTTGTTGTTTTTCTCCAGGTTCTCCGGTTTCCTTCACCAATAAAACTGACTGCTAGGAAATAACTGAAATATTGTTGAAAGTGGTATTAAACACCATAATCCTAACCCCCTTTAATGTGGCTTTAAAGAACAAATTCTGAATCCTCAGGATGTGTTGCTATTTAGTAGTTAGTGTAGAACTTTATACACAAAACTATTTCATGCAGTTCAACTTTGACCTCCAGGAAGAGTGCACTGATAAATTAAAATTTGTGTATCTATTTATATTAATTTAAAAAGAAAAACCTTTAAAGCATAAGAATTAACCAAGTGTCAGAGTTGTCCAGTAAAACGACTTGTTTGAAATATTGTTGAAAGTGGTGTTAAACACCATAAACAAACAAACTATATGTATATATATATAAACTATATATAATATGATATATATTAAGAGTATCAATCCAAGAAATCCAGGATTTTAACAGTTCTGCACTAAGACTACCCCTTTAATTTACACAAAGATGATCTGTATATTGATCAAGTAAATTGTTAATCCTATATACATCATCTATATCAAAATTACATTTTTGTATTTTCTACTTGTGATATTGATTGTATTGTATGATCATAATAATCATCTTTGATGTAATATCAATGTCAGGTTTAACGAATATCAAAAATATATGATTTAAGGATATATTTTTTTCTCATTAGTGCTTTAATACCATAATATGGTGTTGATTTCATCTGTTTTGTTTATGATTGTGATGTTTTTTATTATGTGCTTTATTTATTCAAAAGAGTACAAATGTCAGCAAACAGTATTTTGTATTTATTTATCAAATGTATGTATGTTTGTATGTATGATGCCATAACCTTTATATTACAGTTTTGCTTCGTCAGAAAAGTCTTTGTTACGATATTTACATTAAATGTACGATTTCAGTCTCTCATTTCATGTTTTGTTCATTTTTATATTTGTAGTTGAATATTAATCTGTGTAGGCCTTGTATTTTGCATAATATGATGAAAGAAAAAAGGCTTGTTATTACATAATATAATATAGATCATGTTCTCTTTAGAAATATTTCTAAGCATTAAGAACAACTTGTGTGAGTGGATAATGGTCAAATAAGAAGCATTGAGGCAATCCCCTCTCATCCCCTTGATCTATTTCAGCCAACATCGACTAGTATTCACCAATTGTTAGAATAGCATTCTTATTAGTGCTAAATGTACAGAAATCCTCTTATAAGGTCATCTGCTCTGCAATGAAAAATTTCCTTATAAGAGGGTAGCTCTCTTTTGAGGAATATCTAGTAGTATTTTACTCGCTTGGTGCATTTTAATCAGAATTGATAAGAGAACTAAAGTGGCCTTTGGTGGGAGGGGCCTTATAAGAAGGAGACTTCTGTAGTCAGAACTAGCTTAGCTGAAATACAACTATAAATCTTTCTCCAGTATTGTGCTGAATGCATATTTTCATATTAATCCAATCGTTATATGTTATATTAAATAAGAACATGTACATTATACAATTATCCCTTTGATATTTTTGTCAACAGGAAGTGAACTGATTTACAGCTAGTTTACCAAAGCTCAATAGGTAAAACATGTGAAAGGGGTACCAGAAAAAGGTTTAGTAGGTCAATGACTGAAATAACACTGCTTCAGTGAGGGATTGTGTTAAAGAATATTGTGTACCGTAATCGTAATTTTACACTTCAAAAGTCAACAGTATTTTATCTAGACTGAAATCTGTTGTTCTGTATGTAGTAGGAAAGTTACCGAAACAGAATATATTTTCCTAAGGTACTTAGAACAGACAAGTGTTTTAATATCCGAGGTCGACGGCCAATGGCAATATAATTCTTTGTTGTAGTAACCATGAACACCATTTTGATCCATGATACATTCATATGGTGACTTGACATTATGTCGATAATGTTTACTGTACCGCTTGATTAATATCGCCTGATCACTTGTGCTAGTCTGTGGACCCGTAACTGACAATGAACAACAATCCATGTATACATCAAATAGACAGCTATACTGCCTCATTTTGATTGGTCTCATTAGCATGGTCATACTAAAAAGCGACCAGGACACTTGTTGCTGTAGATACAGATTTCATTTATATTCATTTATCTTGTTTAAGAATGAATGAATGCTCTTTTATCTCAGAAAAAGAATCTATTAATAGAATGACCCATCAATATTAGGCATATCCCATACAAGACTTTATAATATATTAATTTAACAACTATAAATGATAACACATCTTAATATTATTACGTTTACACTGAATTATGTAATAAATTTTGAATTTCAAAATAGTTTCAGTTGCTTGGCATTGAAGATATACATTTTCTTAATTCAATTTGTCTAAATTATTCTCAGCTTGTATATTGTGCTCTGTGCAAAACAGTTTGGATCAGATCTGCATATTTCTTCTGTGTCAAACTTGCATAGTAATTAGTCTGTCGGTCTGTTTTTTTAGCAGATTTCATTTGAGAAGTTTTTTTGTCTTTTTATGGGTGTTCCTTTTGTCGAAAATGATTTTCTTTTTGGGGGATGAAGCCAGAGGGTACTTTTACGATGTGTCATGATTTCTAAAACAATAAATATTAAGAGAATACATGTTAGCTACTAAACTGTGATGCTGTATGCTGTAAACCAAAATCAGTCCTGTT
Organism: Bathymodiolus brooksi; assembly: GCA_963680875.1. Taxonomy (NCBI): domain Eukaryota; kingdom Metazoa; phylum Mollusca; class Bivalvia; order Mytilida; family Modiolidae; genus Bathymodiolus; species Bathymodiolus brooksi. The sequence continues at coordinate 121,131,324 of OY804576.1, read as the reverse complement.
TTTTGCCTCAATGTCTACCCTAAATGTTATGCTAATCATAACCTATTTTTATGTTTTAATTGGTTAAGCACTGTTTATCATCTTGATCATTCCAGATAATTTCCCTACATTTGGTCTATGTAAATTATTTTCCTGAAATGAAAATTGTTCATGCCTATCTGCATAATCTTTAATATTTTTTTCTACCAGTTTTCAATTTTCAGTAACGGTGGTGGCCATATGTTTGATGGTGGTTGATGTGATCAACCATAATTCTTAAAGGGGATCATTAATTTATCATTTTCCCAAAAGTGTGGCAGCTATAAAACCTTTACAAGGTTTTTTATTGATTTTACTATATGTTCTATTTTTAGTAACGGTGGATATGTTAGTTGGTCTGCCAGGTCATCAGAGTAAACTCCCTAAGGATGATTCAGGCCAACGTTGGTTCAAATTGGCCAAGTTGTTTCAGAGGAGAAAACATTTTTATAAAGGATAGCGATTTTCACGTGACGATTTTTGGTCAAATTTTCAATTTTTGGTAACGTTGGCAGCCATGTTTGACAGCGGTTGGGTTGATCAACCATAATTCATAAAGGTGATCATTAATGTATAATTTTTCCAAAGTTTGGCAGTTATTTAACCTTTAACAGCGGCCATGTTGGTTGGTTGGCATGGTCATCGGACACAACTGTTAAAGCAGACCCCCCTAAAGATGATTCAGGCCAACGTTGGTTTAAATTGGCCCAGTATTTTCAGAGAAGAAGATCTTTTTATAAAAGTTTAAGGACGACAGACGGACGACGTACTCCAAGTGAAGGCAAAAGCTTACCTGACTCTTTGGTCAGGTGAGCTAAAAATGTACATTCTTCTACACATCCATATGATAAATAAGGTCAAATAAGATTTGATATAATTGTCACGTGCCTTCGTGCCCTGAATTGTGGTTTTTATTGCACGAGGGCTGCTTTACCTTTCATGAAAAAGGGTAATATACATAATTATCCTTGCTTTTAAAATGTGAGCCCTATTCCCTGGCGTCGCAAATCTTTTACCCTCATACGCCACAATTTAACGCGAGCGACAATTCGATATAAGAATAATATATTGTATGGTATGTTGTTGTTTTTATATCTGTTACTATATATGTCAGGATCATAGGAGTGAGTGATTGTTGTTTAACACCAACTCGGCAATTTCTCAGCTATATCATCACGAGAACAAGTTTATTTTCAATCAGATGATGATGAGATCTGCTTTGTACTAGACCAACACGCTTTGTTGGATTTTTATAGTGCTAGCTCACTGAAACAAGTCTGTGGATAGACATGTTGCCCCACTCATTATCCTGATTCCATGCAAACCAGTCTTTGGCTCTTTCTCCTTAATGCTGCATGCGTATATATAGTCAGGGCCCGGGTGGCTCAATGAGTTAGGTAGTTGGATTACCTAACAACTCGTATAAGCCTATCACCAATACGGCGTGGGTTCGCACCCGGCTTTGTAAATTGCAAAAAAGGTGTACTTGACTCGCAGCCGCAAGTGATCAAGTTTACCAGTTGCTTGCCCATGGTCGGTGGTTCTCTCCGGGTACTCTGCCTTCTTCCACCACTAAAACTGGTTGTCATGATATAGCTGAAATATTGCTGAAAGTGGCATTAAACACCAAAAATAAAAAAATAAAATCCTATATATAGTCGTGTCTAACATGGGGGTATAAATCAAAGGCAATGAGGGCATGTTTTTGTCAGCACATGTACATAGAGACAAATTCTTTTTTTAAATGTAAAATATGTATAGTGGATAAGACCAAATATCCAATAAAATTGGAGATTTATTATCATGTACATGTATTTATTTGAAATCAGAATATTTGTTAATTATTGTTAGTTTACCAGTAGTCATGGAAATGTTGATCATCACTTTCTTTTCATAATTGTTAATTATTGTTGTCTTATTAAATATTGTTTATCAGATGAACTGTTATTGATAATAAAATTATAGAATGCATTGAAACGAAATATTGTTTTATTTTGAAGTATAAGCACATTATAGCTTCAAGTTTAAAGTGAATCTAAATTAGTTTTATTAGCTGTCCGTCGTCCGTCCGTAAACATTTCAATCTTCTTCTAGAGAACCACTGAAGCAAATGGGACCAAACGTGGCAGGAATGTTCATTTGCATGGTCTAACCAATTGTTGTTACTTTCGTTACGATCGGTTATCCAACATGGCTGCCAGGGGCCATAAAAGCCTCTGATTGGCTGAATGTTTAATGATCTTCTTCTCCGATACTACATGGAGGATGGAATTGAAAATTGTCACGAATGATCATTACAAGCGGCTAACCAAGTGTTGTTACTTTTTGGACCGATTTAAAATCAAGATGGCCGCCAGCGGGGGACATAATTTAACATAGCGACCCTATGGGAAATATGTAAAGCAAACTTCTTCTCAAGAACCACTGGATGGATTGGAACCATTCTTGGCAGAAAAGTTCCTGACAAAGTTCTGATCAATTGTTGTTACTTTTTGTTCCGATCGGTTATCCAATATGGCTGCCAGGGGCCATAATAGCCTCTGATTGGCTGAAATTTCAAAGATCTTCTTCGATACTACATGGGGGATAGAATTGAAAATTGTCATGAATGATCATTGCAAGCTGCTAACCAAGAGTTGTTACTTTTTGGACCGATTGAAAATCCAAGATGGCCACCAGTGGGGGACATACGTTAACATAGCGACCCAATGGGAAATATGTAAAACAAACTTCTTCTCAAGAACCACTGGATGGATTGGAACCATACTTGGCAGAAATGTTCCTTGCAAGGTCCTTATCAAGTGTTGTTACTTTTTGTTCCGACCGTCCTCCGTTCAAGATAGCTGCTGTTACTAAAAATAGAAATTTCTTCAATTGTCCATTGCTGCTTTAGTATAAGTCAAAATGAGCTCAAATTTTAACTGCAGCTACATGGCAAGGAGTAGTTTAACATATATTCTGGGTTTTTCTGTGAAATTTTTCTTTCAGCTAATTTATACCGATTATGCAAATTAGGCATATTTTGATAAAAGATCACATTTAAATCTTATCCTCAGAAACCGCAGAACCAATTTAAACCAAATCTGGCAGGGATGGTCCCTGGGTGGGTCCCTTTCAATATTGTGTCTGACAGCCCCGCCCTCCATTCAAGATGGCTGCTGTTACTAAAAATAGAAATTTCTTCAATTGTCCATTGCTGCTGTAGTATAAGTCAAAATGAGCTCAAATTTTAACTGCAGCTACATGGCAAGGAGTAGTTTAGCATATATTCCAGGTTTTTCTGTGAAATGTTTCTTTCAGCCGATTTATACCGATTATGCAAATTAGGCATATTTTGATAAAAGATCACATTTAAATCTTCTCCTCTGAAACTGCTGAACCAAATGAAAGCAAATTTGGCTGGGATGGTCCTTGGGTGGTCCCTTTTCAATATTGTGTCCGACAGTGCCGCCCTCCATTCAAAATGGCTGCTGTTACCAAAAATAGACATTTCTTTAGTTGTCAATTTCTGCTTTATTGCAAATCAAAATGAACTCAAATTTGAACTGCAGCTACATGGCAATGAGTAGTTTAACATATATTATGGGTTTTTCTGTGAGACTTTTTCAGCCAGTTTATTCCGTTTGGAAATATTATGAGATAAAAATCACATCAAAATCTTTTGCTCAGAAATTTCAGTTAAAATGATCTTTGGGTGGCCCACTTTCAAAATTATGTGTAACACCCCCATTTTCTATCAACTTTCGATGTCAAATTGAAAAGCAGGTGAGCGATTACAGGCTCCTGTGAGCCTCTAGTTTGGGCTATTTATTTATTTTCACCGATATCTATTTCTTCTGCTATCAAATACTGACCACCATGAACAAGTTCAAGATGGTACCAGATGTTGTTCTACTTCTGTCAAATACTGACCATCATGAACAACTTCAAGATGGTACCAGAGGTTGTTCTACTTTTGCCAAATATAGACCACCATTAACAAGTTCAAGATGGTACCAGAGGTTGTTCTACTTCTGTCAAATACTGACCCCCCATGAACAAGTTCAAGATGGTACCAGAGGTTGTTCTACTTCTGCCAAATACTGGCCACCATGAACAAGTTCAAGATGGTACCAGAGGTTGTTCTACTTCTGTCAAATACTGACTACCATGAACAAGTTCAAGATTATCCCAGTGGTTGTTCTACTTCTGTCAAATACTGACCACCATGAACAAGTTCAGTATTATTCCAGAGATTGTTTTACTGCTACTAACCCCAAGACTACCAAATATGTTCAAGGTTATGTACGTTACTAATTACCAGCCACCATGAACAAGTTCAAGATTATACCAGAGATTATTTTACTGCTACCAAATTCGGACTGCCATGAACAAGATCGAGAATATGGCAAAGGTTGCTCTACTTTTACCAAACACTGACCACCATGAACAAGTTCAAGATTACTTCAAATGTTGTATTACTTCAGTTTCCTATGCACTGATCAGGTTGGTGATGGTCCTTATGACATATATACCATGGCTTTAGAGAATTTTAAATTCACTGTTTGATGACTCAGATACCCTCACTTATTATGTGGCATATGAATACAGCGAACTAACATACAAATTGGTTCTAGTTGAATCAGTGTAGTGGTTAGCTGCTGCCCTCGGATGATATCGAGTCCCATGTGGAAAATTCAAACCAAAGACTATAGAATGGTTATATTTGCTTCTCCACTATACATGCATCATTTAGGAGTAAGTGTAAATTTAGACGGGTTTGCTCGGAATTGGGATAATGTGTTTGAGTGGAGCTACATGTCTACCCACGAACTGTTATATCTGTGAGCTACATGTACCGCTATAAAGATCCAATTAGGGAACGACCATTTAACTTGAAGGGGGGGTGGGGGGGTTATGGTTTTTTCTAAAAAAAATATTCTGATTCCCAATGTTGCTGAAAAAAATATTCTGATTATGGTGGAGGAAAAAAAAATGGTATGATTCAGAGTTTTTGTCATATAACCTAATGTTAAATTCTGGAAAAAAAATTCGCGCGACAAAAAAAATAAATATTCTAACTCTTGTGTTGTCCGAAAAAAAAATTCTGAACGAAACAAAAAACCATAACCCCCCCCCCCCCCCCCCCCCCTTCAAGTTAAATGGTCGGTCCCTTATGTGTGTTAGTCTAGTAGTAGTATTAAGCGGACATCATTATCATCTCATCGAATGTAACTTGTTCTCTTCATGATATAGCTGGACATAATGTTCAATTGGCGTTAAACAACAAACAATCACTCAATCTCTAATTGAATCAAAACGGTTAAGCTTAGCCAATGTCAAATCTTATTAGACTTGCCCCTGGAGTAACATAACAAGAATGTGTGGAGTGTTGTAAGAAATAATCCTTAAATTGTGAGATCAGTCGACTGAACAATTGAAAAATGAATTTATTCAACAATTACAGAATCTTGGTGATAGTGTATTACTCCCAGAAAGTTAATTTTGAAGTGAAAATTGAGCTTCATTTACAGCATCAAAATGTTGCAAGAAATGGCGGACTTTACAACCACGATCTTTAGATTGGCGGAACAATCGGTTCAAATCTAGATCTTCATTGTTCCGTTTCTTATTATAATTACATCACCTCGACTGTTGTCGTGTGATGTATTGCTATTCTACGTTTCTTTTTCACTATTATTATTATTATTATGGCTCCCAAACGAAGTTTGTGAGACATATTGTTTTTGCTCTGTTTCTTTTTATTATTATTATTATTCTTATTTTTATTATGGCTCCCAAACGAAGTTTGTGAGACATATTGTTTTTGCTCATGTTCTTATTATTATTAATATGAGACAGGCAACCTGTTTGAAGGACGTCGACGAAGTCCTAAAATTTCAATAATACGATGATCCGTACACGTTAGCCTCACCGGACGCAATTACGAACAATTTCGATGATATTAACATTTGATAATAAATTTGACAAAATTGATGAAGTTGATTGCATGTTCATATTTCATAATAACCTTTCTAGTGTAAATTATTTAATGACAACTGTTAAAATTGAAAGAGCATTCATTCATTTACGTTCACATATCCATTTCTATATAATACACATGAAATAAAAACCTTTCCTTTATTCATACCATAAATGTGTGCCAGTGTGCATTCGGAATTCCTTGGACTCTTCATTGAATAAGGTACATCACGGATTTTGACATTTTGGGATAGATCAAGGTAAGGAAAATGTATTATATTGACTGTTTTTGTTTTAATTTCAATGTGTTCTACATATGCATAGAACCAGGAGATCGTATTCTTTCCAATTACAGGCATAAGATAACAAAATATGCGTACCTCAATGCATTTTAGCGATAGATTCCAAGTGCAATTGTCGATCGTTTTCTGTTTACAAATATGAAAACCCGTCGTCTGCAACATTCAACAACTGCGCATGAATAATTTTCTCCCAAAACACGAGTAATTTATCGGGGTATCTATTTATAAAAGCATTTTTTTAATTCATGTTTTGAAGGAACAATTAGGAGACATACTTTTTATTTCGTTCGTAATTGCGTCCGGTGAGGCTATTATCTTTTATTTTGAATGAATTTTGTAGCCGATTTGCTATGGCTCAATTTACCTAATGTACGCCGCTCTTCCGTCGGGAGTTTCGTAGAAAGAGATTTTTTAATTAAAATTTTATTTCAATTTTATTTCGATTTTGCATAGAGTAAATAATTAAAGAATTGGGAATTTTTCATTGAAATATATTTCTTTTGCGTTTCTAAATTATCAATTGATCTATTTTTTAAACTTCCGGTGAACAGATATTTGGCTATCAATATAGAAGGAAAAATCGGACAGCTTACCGTTATAAGGACTTCGTCCTTTATTAATATGAGACAGGCAACCTGTTTGAAGGAAGAAGTCCTAAAATTTCAATAATACGATGATGTGTATGCTACACGTTAGCCTCACCGGACGCAATTACGAACAATTTCGATGATATTGACCGTGGCATTTGATAATAATTTAATAAATTTGACCAAATTGATGAAGCTGATTGCATGTTCATATTTCAGATTAAACACCAATATTCCTTTTGAATCATAGCCCATATATTATTCAATGCATTGTTACGGGTTTTAACTTGGAACAGATTTTCATGACCCCGTTCTAGTCATTCTGTGACCTAGATCCGGACACAATTTCGAACGACATCATAATAACCTTTCTAGTGTAAATTATTTAATGACAACTGTTAAAATTGAAAGAGCATTCATTCATTTACGTTCACATATCCATTTCTATATAATACACATGAAATAAAAACCTTTCCTTTATTCATACCATAAATGTGTGCCAGTTTGCATTCGGAATTCTAAGTTGGACTCTTCAATGAATAAGGTACATCACGGATTTTGACATTTTGGGATAGATCAAGGTAAGGAAAATGTATTATATTGACTGTTTTTGTTTTAATTTCAATGTGTTCTACATATGCATAGAACCAGGAGATCGTATTCTTTCCAATTACAGGCATAAGATAACAAAATATGCGTACCTCAATGAAGTTTTGCGATAGATTCCAAGTGCAATTGTCGATCGTTTTCTGTTTACAAATATGAAAACCCGTCGTCTGCAACATTCAACAACTGCGCATGAATAATTTTCTCCCAAGACACGAGTAATTTAGCGGGGTATCTATTTATAAAAACATTTTTTTAATTCATGTTTTGAAAGAACAATTAGGGGACATACTTTTTATTTCGTTCATAATTGCGTCCGGTGAGGCTATTATCTTTTATTTTGAATGAATTGTGTAGCCGATTTGCTATGGCGTTCATTTTACCTACGCCGCTCTTCCATCGGGAGTTTCGTAGAAAGAGATTTTTTTATTAGGTTTTTATTTCAAGTTTATTTCGATTTTGCATAGAGTAAATAATCAAAGAATTGGGAATTTTTCATTGAAATAGATTTCTTTTGCGTTTCTAAATTATCAATTGATCTATTTTTTAAACTTCCGGTGAACAGATTTTTGACTATCGATATAGAACGAAAAATCGGACAGCTTACCGTTAGAAGGACTTCGTCCTTTATTATTCAAAATTGATGAAACCTTGTAGGAATATCATATGCCATGTGAAGTTGTGTCTTTAAGGGTTGATTTTTTTCAAAATGGCTGCCGTTGCTAAGGAAACGGCCAAAATGCTAAAAAATTGAAAAAAACACAAAAATGATCACAGCAGGTTACTCGCCGAACAGAAATTGATGAAACTTGATAGGAACAGCATCCACATCTAGTGAAACGAGATAAGCCAAAAAAATCGGAATCGGTTGGACAAGCTTTGCCGCAGTTGCCATGGAAACAAAAAAGGGACGATTTAAAAAAAGAATTGGATTCCTTTCATCAAACTTCATGAAACTTTGTAGGAATATCCACTGTAGTGTGTTGCAGCTTTTGGGGATTGAATAAATTCAAAATGTTGGCCGTTGTCATGGTAACCAAGGTGCAAAAAATGTTAAATTCACTCCAAACTTCACAAAGTTTTGCAGTAATGTTTCCTTTCACATCTACATCTAGTGGAACGAGATAAGCCAAAAAAATCGGAATCAGTAGGACAAACTTTGCCGCAGTTACCATGGAATAAAAAAAGGTGGGATTTTTAAAATTTTTTGGTTTCTTTCATCAAACTTCATGAAACATCGTAGGAATATTCACCGTAGTGTGTGGAAGCTTTTGGCATGTTGATAAAATTCAAAATGGCGTTACCATGGAAACCGAGGTACCAAAATAATGGGGTCGGGTGATGTCCGCTATTGCTTTGCAATGGCAATTCTAGTTCTTATTATTATTCTTCTTCCTCTTTCTTTCTTCCGCCAAAAGTTTGTCTGACACATTTCTAGGCAACTACTGAACGGAAATCAATGAAACTTCACAGGAATGTTAAGCACTATGAGTAGATGTGCAGACTACTTTTGGAATTTCCAAAATGGCCGCCGTTGCCATGGAAACGGCCAAAATACTAAAAAACTGAAAAACACAAAAATGATCATAGCTGAACAGAAAATGATGAAACTTGTTAGGAACAACATCCACATCTAGTGGCACGAGATAAGCCAAGAAAGTCGGAATCGGTTGGACACACTTTTCCGCAGTTGCCATAGAAACAAAAAAAGGGGGGATTAAAAAAATTTGGATTCCTTTCATCAAACTTCATGAAACTTTGTAGGAATATCCACCGTAGTGTGTGGCAGCTTTTGGGGGTTGAAAAAATTCAAAATGCAGCCGTTGCCATGGTAACAAAGGTGCAAAAAATGTTAAATTCAAACCGTACAGCGGATCCCTTTGAAACTTGACACAAAAATAGATCATCACCCAAAGTTGTGCTCTTTTTAAAATTTTCAAAATGGCCGCCAATATAAAAATTTAAAAAACCGTTAAAAATTCAAAAATGAACAGACTTCAATGGAAATGGATATTTACAGGGAGTAAGACATGCTGCACCATATGGCGACCATTTTGGTTTGCTATGGTGGCCATTTTGAACCAAAATTGGCCACCAAAATACAAAAATCCTCCGATTTGGGCGAAATTTGGTTTCCAACATGAGAGTCAAAAACTGGGCTCTAATTATTTCTTGCTATGTTCTCACACTATTCTTCATTCATACCACTAGTACTTGTATTGTTCGTTTGGGGGACATTTGTAACGCTCTGCGTTACAGTAACCAATATTTTACAACGTAATTGTATGCCTTTATTTTGAAGCTCTTTGAAGTATCTTCGGATTGACCGAGTATATTTTGGATGACAAACCAGTCGTGTTGTGTCGTTACATTACTTTTAAACTTGACGGAACCGTCCGTCTTTGACTGTTAGGCTAAGATTCCTGGAGAATAACTGAACTGTAAGATATCACGAAACTGTAATAACGATGATATCAAACCAACTAGATAGCTCAGTTTATTGAAAATAAGTTTAATAATAATGGTTGACAATACATACTGAATATTACATGTCAAATTCTGTATCACATGCCGTATCAACCAGAGAAACCTATATCACCCCAAGGGCCACCGGCCCAAGGGGTGATATAGGTCGAAGGTTGATACGGCATGTGCTACAGATTTTGACATGTAATGTTCATTATTAATTAACTTTGATTTATTAACCTTTATATGATCAAATCTGTCAATATAATATAAAAACTTTCATTGGGCCAATACGGCAAAAACCAGTCAAAATATTTTCCGTATTGGCCCAATGCCAGTCAGTCCAATAACAACTAGATCAGAATCCGCTAGACATTTCGACAATTGCAAGGAAAAATCCCGAGAGATATTGGACTGGTTAATTAATAAAGGTATCATTACATGATGTTTTTCATATTGGCCTAGTTATAGGTCCGAGGTCTGCTGTAATGGCGTTCGGCTGTGCCAATACAGCAGGCCTCGGACCTATAACTAGGCCAATATGAAAAACATCACGTAATAATACTATATTATATCATATATTTCATCCATGCCTTCGATAATACATGTATTTTATGAAAATTTTGAAATTTTATGAAAATTTAGAATTTTTTTGAGATTTTGAAATTTTGAAATTTTGAAAGTTTGAAAATTTTGAAAAAAAAATTGAAATTTTATGAAATTTTGGAAAATTTTGAAATAGGGTATGCGATATTAAGTATATTAACGATGTTTTTTTTAAAACGAGAGGACTTTTCTCAGTCATCTCTCATCGAAGGGCGAGGAGAGATGACTGAGAAACGTCCTCGAGTTTTAAAAAAACATCTTTAATTATTTAATCGCTATTTTGTATTCATAATTAAAATGTCAGATAATCATCAAGAATTTGGTAATGTGATGTCATTGTAACGTCATTAGAAAACAGGATAATACTATGTGCGTCCTTGACAACGCTTAACAATTAGGGATAATTGGAATCATCTCATGCGCTTACGTGATATGAAATATATCGGTTTTAAACATCAAAGGGAAAATAAACAAAATAGCGATAAAGGGTATAAACGATATAGGCTTGGGACAATCATTTATAATGCATATACAAAACACCTGTATTTTAATCTAAATATATGATATAATATAGTATTATTAAGTGAGGTTTTTCATATTGGCCTAGTTATAGGTCCGAGGCCTGCTGTATTGGCGTTCGGCTGTGCCAATACAGCAGACCTCGGACCTATAACTAGGCCAATATGAAAAACATCACGTAATGATACCTTTATTAATTAACCAGTCCAATATCTCTCGGGATTTTTCCTTGCAATTGTCGAAATGTCTAGCGGATTCTGATCTAGTTGTTACTGGACTGACTGGCATTGGGCCAATACGGAAAATATATTGACTGGTTTTTGCCGTATTGGCCCAATGAAAGTTTTTATATTATATTGACAGATTTGATCATATAAAGGTTAATAAATCAAAGTTAATTGATAATGAACATTACATGTCAAAATCTGTAGCACATGCCGTATCAACCTTCGACCTATATCACCCCTTGGGCCGGTGGCCCTTGGGGTGATATAGGTTTCTCTGGTTGATACGGCATGTGATACAGAATTTGACATGTAATATTCAGTATGTATTGTCAACCATTATTATTAAACTTATTTTCAATAAACTGAGCTATCTAGTTGGTTTGATATCATCGTTATTGACAGTTTCGTGATATCTTACAGTTCAGTTATTCTCCAGGAATCGTAGCCTAACAGTCAAAGACGGACGGTTCCGTCAAGTTTAAAAGTAATGTAACGACACAACACGACTGGTTTGTCATCCAAAATATACTCGGTCAATCCGAAGATATTTCAAAGAGCTTCAAAATAAAGGCATACAATTACGTTGTAAAATATTGGTTACTGTAACACAGAGCGTTACAAATGTCTCCCAAACGAACAATACAAGTACTAGTGGTATGAATGAAGAATAGTGTGAGAACATAGCAAGAAATAATTAGAGCCCAGTTGTTGACTCTCATGTTGGAAACCAAATTTCGCCCAAATCGGAGGATTTTTGTATTTTGGTGGCCATTTTTGGTTCAAAATGGCCACCATAGCAAACCAAAATGGATATTCCTACAAAGTTTCATGAAGTTTGATGAAAGGAATCCAAAAATTGTTTTAATCATCCCTTTTTTGTTTCTATGGCAACTGCGGAAAAGTGTGTCCAACCGATTCCGATTTTTTTGGCTTATCTCGTGCCACTAGATGTGGATGTTGTTCCTAACAAGTTTCATCATTTTCTGTTCAGCTATGATCATTTTTGTGTTTTTCAGTTTTTTAGTATTTTGGCCGTTTCCATGGCAACGGCGGCCATTTTGAAAATTCCGAAAGTAGTCTGCACATCTACTCATAGTGCTTAACATTCCTGTGAAGTTTCATTGATTTCCGTTCAGTAGTTGCCTAGAAATGTGTCAGACAAACTTTTGGCGGAAGAAAGAAAGAGGAAGAAGAATAATAAGAACTAGAATTGCCATTGCAAAGCAATAGTGGACATCACCCCACCCCATTATTTTGGTACCTCGGTTTCCATGGTAACGCCATTTTGAACTTTATCAACATGCCAAAAGCTTCCACACACTACGGTGAATATTCCTACGATGTTTCATGAAGATTGATGAAAGAAACCAAAAAAATTAAAAAATCCCACTTTTTTTTATTTCCATGGTAACTGCGGCAAAGTTTGTCCTATCGATTCCGATTTTTTTGGCTTATGACAGGAATGTGATGTGGATGTGGATGTGACAGGAAATATTACTGCAAAACTTTGTGAAGTTTGGAGTGAATTTAACATTTTTTGCACCTTGGTTACCATGACAACGGCCACCATTTTGAATTTTTTCAACCCCCAAAAGCTGCAACACACTACAGTGGATATTCCTACAAAGTTTCATGACGTTTGATGAAAGGAATCCAAATTTTTTTTAAATCCTCCCTTTTTTGTTTCCATGGCAACTGCGGCAATGCTTGTCCAACCGATTCCGATTTTTTTTAGCTTATCACGTTCCACTAGATGTGGATGTTGTTTCTGTTCGGCGAGTAACCTGCTGTGATCATTTTTGTGTTTTTTCAATTTTCTAGCATTTTGGCCCTTTCCATGGCAACGGCAGCCATTTTGAAAAAAATCAACCCTTAAAGATACAACTTCACATGGCATATGATATTCCTACAAGGTTTCATAAAGTTTGATCAAGGCATCTCCGAGAAACGCGGCGGACAAAATTGATGCGGAAGAAGGAAGAATAATAATAATAAAGGACGAAGTCCTTCTAACGGTAAGCTGTCCGATTTCCCTTTCTATATTGATAGCCAAAAATCTGCTCACCGGAAGTTTAAAAAATAGATCAATTGATAATTTAGAAACGCAAAAGAAATCTATTTCAATGAAAAATTCCCAAGTCTTTGATTATTTACTCTATGCAAAATCGAAATAAACTTGAAATAAAATCCTAATAAAAAAATCTCTTTCTACGAAACTCCCGATGGAAGAGCGGCGTAGCCATAACAAATCGGCTACACAATTCATTCAAAATAAAAGATAATAGCCTCACCGGACGCAATTACGAACGGACACAATTACGAACGAAATAAAAAGTATGTCCCCTAATTGTTCCTTCAAAACATGAATTAAAAAAATGCTTTTATAAATAGATACCCCGCTAAATTACACGTGCTTTGGGAGAAAATTATTCATGCGCAGTTGTTGAATGTTGCAGACGACGGGTTTTCATATTTGTAAACAGAAAACGATCGACAATTACACTTGGAATCTATCGCTAAAATTCATTGAGGTACGCATATTTTGTTATCTTATGCCTGTAATTGGAAAGAATATGATCTCCTGGTTCTATGCATATGTAGAACACATTGAAATTAAAACAAAAACAGTCAATATAATACATTTTCCTTACCTTGATCTATCCCAAAATGTCAAAATCCGTGATGTACCTTATTCATTGAAGAGTCCAACTTAGAATTCCGAATGCAAACTGGCACACATTTATGGTATGAATAAAGGAAAGGTTTGTATGTCATGTGTATTATATACAAATGGATATGTGAACGTAAATGAATGAATGCTCTTTCAATTTTAACAGTTGTCATTAAATAATTTACACTAGAAAGGTTATTATGATGTCTTTCGAAATTGTGTCCGGATCTAGGTCACAAAGTGACTAGAACGGGGTCATGAAAATCTGTTTAAAACCCGTAACAATGCATTGAATAATATATGGGCTATGATTCAAAAGGAATATTGGTGTTTAATCTGAAATATGAACATGCAATCAGCTTCATCAATTTGGTCAAATTTATTATCAAATGTCAATATCATCGAAATTGTTCGTAATTGCGTCCGGTGAGGCTAACGTGTACGGATCATCGTATTATTGAAATTTGAGGATTTCGTCCTTCAAACAGGTTGCCTTCTTATATTAATAAAGGACGAAGTCCTTATAACGGTAAGCTGTCCGATTTTTCCTTCTATATTGATAGCCAAATATCTGTTCACCGGAAGTTTAAAAAATAGATCAATTGATAATTTAGAAACGCAAAAGAAATATATTTGAATGAAACATTCCCAATTCTTTAATTATTTACTCTATGCAAAATCGAAATAAGCTTGAAATAAAATTCTAATTAAAAAATCTCTTTCTACGAAACTCCCGACGGAAGAGCGGCGTACAGTAGGTAAAATGAGCCATAACAAATCGGCTACAAAATTCATTCAAAATAAAAGATAATAGCCTCACCGGACGCAATTACGAACAAAATAAAAAGTATGTCTCCTAATTGTTCCTTCAAAACATGAATTAAAAAAATGCTTTTATAAATAGATACCCCGCTAAATTACTCGTGTCTTGGGAGAAAATTATTAATGCGCAGTTGTTGAATGTTGCAGACGACGGGTTTTCATATTTGTAAACAGAAAACGATCGACAATTACACTTGGAATCTATCGCTAAAATTCATTGAGGTACGCATATTTTGTTATATTATGCCTGTAATTGGAAATAATATGATCTCCTGGTTCTATGCATATGTAGAACACATTGAAATTAAAACAAAAACAGTCAATATAATACATTTTCCTTACCTTGATCTATCCCAAAATGTCAAAATCCGTGATGTACCTTATTCAATGAAGAGTCCAAGGAATTCCGAATGCAAACCCTGGCACACATTTATGGTATGAATAAAGGAAAGGTTTTTATTTCATGTGTATTATATAGAAATGGATATGTGAACGTAAATGAGTGAATGCTCTTTCAATTTTAACAGTTGTCATTAAATAATTTACACTAGAAAGGTTATTATGATGTCGTTCGAAATTGTGTCCGGATCTAGGTCACAGAGTGACTAGAACGGGGTCATGAAAATCTGTTTAAAACCCGTAACAGTGCATTGAATAATATATGGGCTACGATTCAAAAGGAATATTGGTGTTTAATCTGAAATATGAACATGCAATCAGCTTCATCAATTTGGTCAAATTTATTATCAAATGTCAATATCATCGAAATTGTTCGTAATTGCGTCCGGTGAGGCTAACGTGTACGGATAATCGTATTATTGAAATATTAGGACTTCGCGTCCTTCAAACAGGTTGCCTGTCTCATATTAATAATAATAACATGAGCAAAAACAATATGTCTCACAAACTTCGTTTGGGAGCCATAATAATAATAATAATAATAAAAATAATAATAATAAAAAGAAACAGAGCAAACACAATATGTCTCACAAACTTCGTTTGGGAGCCATATAAATAATAATAATAATAGTGAAAAAGAAACGTAGAATAGCAATACATCACACGACAACAGTCGAGGTGATGTAATTATAATAAGAAACGGAACAATGAAGATCTAGATTTGAACCGATTGTCCCGCCAATCTAAAGATTGTGGTTGTAAAGTCCGCCATTTCTTGCAACATTTTGATGCTGTAAATGAAGCTCAATTTTCACTTCAAAGTTAACTTTCTGGGAGTAATACACTATCACCAAGATTCTGTAATTGTTGAATGAATTCATTTTTCAATTGTTCAGTCGACTGATCTCACAATTTAAGGATTATTTCTTACAACACTCCACACATTCTTGTTATGTTACTCCAGGGACAATTCTAATAAGATTTGACATTGGTTAAGCTTAACCGTTTTGATTCAATTAGAGATTGAGTGATTGTTTGTTGTTTAACGCCAATTGAACATTATGTCCAGCTATATCATGAAGAGAACAAGTTACATTCGATGAGATGATAATGATGTCCGCTTAGTACTACTACTAAACTAACACACATAATTGGATCTTTATAGTAGCTCACAGATATAACAGTTCGTGGGTAGATATGTAGCTCCACTCAGACACATTATCCCAATTCCGAGCAAACCCGTCTAAATTTACACTTACTCCTAAATGATGCATGTATAGTGAGAAGCAAAAATAACCATTCTATAGTCTTTGGTTTGAATTTTCCACATGGGACTCGATATCATCCGAGGGCAGCAGCTAACCACTACACTGATTCAACTAGAACCAATTTGTATGTTAGTTCGCTGTATTCATATGCCACATAATATGTGAGGGTATCTGAGTCAACAAACAAGTCATGATATCAGTGAATCTAAAAATCTCTAAAGCCATGGTATATATGTCATAAGGACCATCACCAACCTATTGAAGGTGATCAGTGAATAGGAAACTGAAGTAATACAACATTTGAAGTAATCTTGAACTTGTTCATGGTGGTCAATGTTTGGTAAAAGTAGAGCAACCTTTGCCATATTCTCGATCTTGTTCATGGCAGTCCGAATTTGGTAGCAGTAAAATAATCTCTGGTATAATCTTGAACTTGTTCATGGTGGCTGGTAATTAGTAACGTACATAACCTTGAACATATTTGGTAGTCTTGGGGTTAGTAGCAGTAAAACAATCTCTGGAATAATATTGAACTTGTTCATGGTGGTCAGTATTTGACAGAAGTAGAACAACCTCTGGGATAATCTTGAACTTGTTCATGGTAGTCAGTATTTGACAGAAGTAGAACAACCTCTGGTACCATCTTGAACTTGTTCATGGTGGCCAGTATTTGGCAGAAGTAGAACAACCTCTGGTACCATCTTGAATTTGTTCATGGGGGGTCAGTATTTGACAGAAGTAGAACAACCTCTGGTACCATCTTGAACTTGTTAATGGTGGTCTATATTTGGCAAAAGTAGAACAACCTCTGGTACCATCTTGAACTTGTTCATGGGGGTCCGTATTTGGCAGAAGTAGAACAACCTCTGTTACCATCTTGAAGTTGTTCATGATGGTCAGTATTTGACAGAAGTAGAACAACCTCTGGTACCATCTTGAAGTTGTTCATGATGGTCAGTATTTGACAGAAGTAGAACAACCTCTGGTACCATCTTGAACTTGTTAATGGTGGTCTATATTTGGCAAAAGTAGAACAACCTCTGGTACCATCTTGAACTTGTTCATGGGGGTCCGTATTTGGCAGAAGTAGAACAACCTCTGGTACCATCTTGAAGTTGTTCATGATGGTCAGTATTTGACAGAAGTAGAACAACCTCTGGTACCAGCTTGAAGTTGTTCATGATGGTGAGTATTTGACAGAAGTAGAACAACCTCTGGTACCATCTTGAACTTGTTCATGGTGGTCAGTATTTGATAGCAGAAGAAATAGATATCGGTGAAAATAAATAAATAGCCCAAACTAGTCTCACAGGAGCCTGTAATCGCTCACCTGGTTTTCAATTTGACATCGAAAGTTGATAGAAAATGGGGGTGTTACACATAATTTTGAAAGTGGGCCACCCAAAGATCATTTTAACTGAAATTTCTGAGCAAAAGATTTTGATGTGATTTTTATCTCATAATATTCCTAAACGGAATAAACTGGCTGAAAAAGTCTCACAGAAAAACCCATAATATATGTTAAACTACTCATTGCCATGTAGCTGCAGTTAAAATTTGAGTTCATTTTAATTTGTAATGAAGCAGAAATTGACAACTAAAGAAATGTCTATTTTTGGTAACAGCAGCCATTTTGAATGGAGGGCAGCACTGTCGGACACAATATTGAAAAGGGACCACCCAAGGACCATCCCAGCCAAATTTGCTTTCATTTGGTTTGGCAGTTTCAGAGGAGAAGATTTAAATGTGATCTTTTATCAAAATATGCCTAATTTGCATAATCGGTATAAATCGGCTGAAAGAAAAATTTCACAGAAAAACCTGGAATATATGCTAAACTACTCCTTGCCATGTAGCTGCAGTTAAAATTTGAGCTCATTTTGACTTATACTAAAGCAACAATGGACAATTGAAGAAATTTCTATTTTTAGTAACAGCAGCCATCTTGAATGGAGGACGGTTGGAACAAAAAGTAACAACACTTGATAAGGACCTTGCAAGGAACATTTCTGCCAAGTATGGTTCCAATCCATCCAGTGGTTCTTGAGAAGAAGTTTGTTTTACATATTTCCCATTGGGTCGCTCTGTTAACTTATGTCCCCTGCTGGTGGCCATCTTGGATTTTCAATCGGTCCAAAAAGTAACAACTCTTGGTTAGCAGCTTGCAATGATCATTCGTGACAATTTTCAATTCTATCCCCAATGTAGTATCGGAGAAGAAGAGCTTTGAAATTTCAGCCAATCAGAGGCTATTATGGCCCCTGGCAGCCATATTGGATAACCGATCGAAACAAAAAGTAACAACAATTGATCAGAACCTTGTCAGGAACATTTCTGCCAAGAATGGTTCCAATCCATCCAGTGGTTCTTGAGAAGTTTGTTTTACATATTTCCCATAGGGTCGCTATGTTAAATTATGTCCCCCGCTGGCGGCCATCTTGATTTTCAATCGGTCCAAAAAGTAACAACACTTGGTTAGCAGCTTGCAATGATCATTCATGACAATTTTCAATTCCATCCTCCATGTAGTATCGGAGAAGAAGATCATTAAACATTCAGCTAATCAGAGGCTTTATGGCCCCTGGCAGCCATGTTGGATAACCGATCGTAACGAAAGTAACAACACTTGGTTAGGCCATGCAAATGAACATTCCTGCCACGTTTGGTCCCATTTGCTTCAGTGGTTCTCTAGAAGAAGATTGAAATGTTTACGGACAGATGACGGACAGCTAATAAAACTAATTTAGATTCACTTTAAACTTGAAGCTATAATGTGCTTATACTTCAAAATAAAACAATATTTCGTTTCAATGCATTCTATAATTTTATTATCAATAACAGTTCATCTGATAAACAATATTTAATAAGACAACAATAATTAACAATTATGAAAAGAAAGTGATGATCAACATTTCCATGACTACTGGTAAACTAACAATATTTAACAAATATTCTGATTTCAAATAAATACATGTACATGATAATAAATCTCCAATTTTATTGGATATTTGGTCTTATCCACTATACATATTTTACATTTAAAAAAAGAATTTGTCTCTATGTACATGTGCTGACAAAAACATGCTCTCATTGCCTTTGATTTATACCCCCATGTTAGACACGATTATATATAGGATTTTATTTTTTTATTTTTGGTGTTTAATGCCACTTTCAGCAATATTTCAGCTATATCATGACAACCAGTTTTAGTGGTGGAAGAAGGCAGAGTACCCGGAGAGAACCACCGACCATGGGCAAGCAACTGGTAAACTTGATCACTTGCGGCCGCGGGTCAAGTACACCTTTTTTGCAATTTACAAAGCCGGGTGCGAACCCACGCCGTATTGGTGATAGGCTTATACGAGTTGTTAGGTAATCCAACTACCTAACTCATTGAGCCACCCGGGCCCTGACTATATATACGCATGCAGTATTAAGGAGAAAGAGCCAAAGACTGGTTTGCTTGGAATCAGGATAATGAGTGGGGCAACATGTCTATCCACAGACTTGTTTCAGTGAGCTAGCACTATAAAAATCCAACAAAGCGTGTTGGTCTAGTACAAAGCAGATCTCATCATCATCTGATTGAAAATAAACTTGTTCTCGTGATGATATAGCTGAGAAATTGCCGAGTTGGTGTTAAACAACAATCACTCACTCCTATGATCCTGACATATATAGTAACAGATATAAAAACAACATACCATACAATATATTATTCTTATATGTAATTACACATTATAAATTGAGATTTTTTTTGCATACCGGTATTCATACACCTATGTTCACCTATTTTCAGTACTTATCTTACAGCTGTGTTACTTGTGCAGTCAAAATGTACCTACTGTATAATTTTTTATATTCATACAATCACTTACAGTATATCACTTTTTCTATGGTTTCACAATAAATCACTGTGTCCCCTGTCACATTTGGGGACATGGCTTTGTGAAGGTGGGAGACACGGATTTGAAGCGGAGGTTTCAGGTAAGCTGGTGTGAAATCATAAATTATAGCATTATTACAATTATTTAAAATATATGATTTATTTAGCGGAACACCAGGTTCATTTCGGGAGATGTTGATCCCATTTTACCCACGTTATTCGTCCGGTATATAGGTGAACAGTTCTGCAATGTATGACGAGAGTGGTCAAAATTGAAAATTATCGCAAGACTAATCACATACTTTCAATGACATGTTATCTGAAAAGTTGTCTGCGTTGAATGCAATCATTATTTCAAACCATCAACGCAATATAAGAAGCATACGATTGAATTGTCGCTCGCGTTAAATTGTGGCGTATGAGGGTAAAATATTTGTGACGCCAGGGGATAGGGCTCACATTTTAAAAGCAAGGATAATTATGTATATTACCCTTTTTCATGAAAGGTAAAGCAGCCTCGTGTAATAAAAACCACAATTCAGGGCACGAAGGCACGTGACAATTATATCTAATCTTATTTTGACCTTATTTATCATATGGATGTGTAGAAGAATGTACGTTTTTAGCTCACCCGACCCAAAGGGTCGGGTGAGCTTTTGCCTTCACTTGGAGTACGTCATCCGTCTGTCATCCTGGGCCAATTTAAACCAACGTTGGCCTGAATCATCTTTAGGGGGTCTGCTTTAACAGTTGTGTCCGATGACCACGCCAACCAACCAACATGGCCACTGTTAAAGGTTAAATAGCTGCCAAACTTTGGAAAAATTATACATCAATGATCACCTTTATGAATTATGGTTGTTCAACCCAACCGCTGTCAAACATGGCTGCCAACATTACTAAAAATTGAAAATTTGACCAAAAATCGTCACCTGAAAATCGTTAATCTTTATAAAAATGTCTTCTCCTCTGAAACAACTTGGCCAATTTTAACCAACGTTGGCCTGAATCATCCTTAGGGAGTCTACTCTGATGACCTGGCAGACCAACTAACATATCCACCGTTACTAAAAATAGAACATATAGTAAAATCAATAAAAAACCTTGTAAAGGTTTTATAGCTGCCACACTTTTGGGAAAATGATAAATTAATGATCCCCTTTAAGAATTATGGTTGATCACATCAACCACCATCAAACATATGGCCACCACCGTTACTGAAAATTGAAAACTGGTAGAAAAAAAATATTAAAGATCATGCAGATAGGCATGAACAATTTTCATTTCAGTAAAATAATTTACATAGACCAAATGTAGGGAAATTATCTGGAATGATCAAGATGATAAACAGTGCTTAACCAATTAAAACATAAAAATAGGTTATGATTAGCATAACATTTAGGGTAGACATTGAGGCAAAAAACAGGACTGATTTTGGTTTACAGCATACAGCATCACAGTTTAGTAGCTAACATGTATTCTCTTAATATTTATTGTTTTAGAAATCATGACACATCGTAAAAGTACCCTCTGGCTTCATCCCCCAAAAAGAAAATCATTTTCGACAAAAGGAACACCCATAAAAAGACAAAAAAACTTCTCAAATGAAATCTGCTAAAAAAACAGACCGACAGACTAATTACTATGCAAGTTTGACACAGAAGAAATATGCAGATCTGATCCAAACTGTTTTGCACAGAGCACAATATACAAGCTGAGAATAATTTAGACAAATTGAATTAAGAAAATGTATATCTTCAATGCCAAGCAACTGAAACTATTTTGAAATTCAAAATTTATTACATAATTCAGTGTAAACGTAATAATATTAAGATGTGTTATCATTTATAGTTGTTAAATTAATATATTATAAAGTCTTGTATGGGATATGCCTAATATTGATGGGTCATTCTATTAATAGATTCTTTTTCTGAGATAAAAGAGCATTCATTCATTCTTAAACAAGATAAATGAATATAAATGAAATCTGTATCTACAGCAACAAGTGTCCTGGTCGCTTTTTAGTATGACCATGCTAATGAGACCAATCAAAATGAGGCAGTATAGCTGTCTATTTGATGTATACATGGATTGTTGTTCATTGTCAGTTACGGGTCCACAGACTAGCACAAGTGATCAGGCGATATTAATCAAGCGGTACAGTAAACATTATCGACATAATGTCAAGTCACCATATGAATGTATCATGGATCAAAATGGTGTTCATGGTTACTACAACAAAGAATTATATTGCCATTGGCCGTCGACCTCGGATATTAAAACACTTGTCTGTTCTAAGTACCTTAGGAAAATATATTCTGTTTCGGTAACTTTCCTACTACATACAGAACAACAGATTTCAGTCTAGATAAAATACTGTTGACTTTTGAAGTGTAAAATTACGATTACGGTACACAATATTCTTTAACACAATCCCTCACTGAAGCAGTGTTATTTCAGTCATTGACCTACTAAACCTTTTTCTGGTACCCCTTTCACATGTTTTACCTATTGAGCTTTGGTAAACTAGCTGTAAATCAGTTCACTTCCTGTTGACAAAAATATCAAAGGGATAATTGTATAATGTACATGTTCTTATTTAATATAACATATAACGATTGGATTAATATGAAAATATGCATTCAGCACAATACTGGAGAAAGATTTATAGTTGTATTTCAGCTAAGCTAGTTCTGACTACAGAAGTCTCCTTCTTATAAGGCCCCTCCCACCAAAGGCCACTTTAGTTCTCTTATCAATTCTGATTAAAATGCACCAAGCGAGTAAAATACTACTAGATATTCCTCAAAAGAGAGCTACCCTCTTATAAGGAAATTTTTCATTGCAGAGCAGATGACCTTATAAGAGGATTTCTGTACATTTAGCACTAATAAGAATGCTATTCTAACAATTGGTGAATACTAGTCGATGTTGGCTGAAATAGATCAAGGGGATGAGAGGGGATTGCCTCAATGCTTCTTATTTGACCATTATCCACTCACACAAGTTGTTCTTAATGCTTAGAAATATTTCTAAAGAGAACATGATCTATATTATATTATGTAATAACAAGCCTTTTTTCTTTCATCATATTATGCAAAATACAAGGCCTACACAGATTAATATTCAACTACAAATATAAAAATGAACAAAACATGAAATGAGAGACTGAAATCGTACATTTAATGTAAATATCGTAACAAAGACTTTTCTGACGAAGCAAAACTGTAATATAAAGGTTATGGCATCATACATACAAACATACATACATTTGATAAATAAATACAAAATACTGTTTGCTGACATTTGTACTCTTTTGAATAAATAAAGCACATAATAAAAAACATCACAATCATAAACAAAACAGATGAAATCAACACCATATTATGGTATTAAAGCACTAATGAGAAAAAAATATATCCTTAAATCATATATTTTTGATATTCGTTAAACCTGACATTGATATTACATCAAAGATGATTATTATGATCATACAATACAATCAATATCACAAGTAGAAAATACAAAAATGTAATTTTGATATAGATGATGTATATAGGATTAACAATTTACTTGATCAATATACAGATCATCTTTGTGTAAATTAAAGGGGGAGTCGAGTCTTAGTGCAGAACTGTTAAAATCCTGGATTTCTTGGTTTGATACTCTTAATATATATTATATCATATATAGTTTATATATATACATATAGTTTGTTTGTTTATGGTGTTTAACACCACTTTCAACAATATTTCAATTATCGTGGCGGTGAGTTTTATTGGTGGAGGAAACCGGAGTACCCGGAGAAAACTACCAACCTGCTGCAAGTCACTGACAAACTTCATCACATAATATTATATCGAGTAAACCTTGCCTAAGTGGGATTTGAACTCACAATCTTAGTAGAGATAGGCACTGATTGCATATGTAGTTATAAATCCAACTACCATACGATCATGACCATAAAGGTCCCTATAAATATATAAAGTTGAATATTACATAAATATTTCATAAATTGGTTATGGAATGTTTAGCTAACTTTTTTTTGTTGACAAATTTTATAGAAAAATTAAATTGACTTTGAAGATTAAAATCCCACGATCTACAACAGTGTATGTGATTACACTAACCATTACACCACCGAAATGGTTCTATATTTCATTGTAAGATTTATAATAGAAGTTAATTACAAGACAAAAATTACAGCCAATCCTTGTCTCAAACAAGTTGTTTTACTGGATAACTCTGACACTTGGTTAATTCTTATGCTTTAAAGGTTTTTCTTTTTAAATTATCAGTGCACTCTTCCTGGAGGTCAAAGTTGAACTGCATGAAATAGTTTTGTGCATAAAGTTCTACACTAAATACTAAATAGCAACACATCCTGAGGATTCAGAATTTGTTCTTTAAAGCCACATTAAAGGGGGTTAGGATTATGGTGTTTAATACCACTTTCAACAATATTTCAGTTATTTCCTAGCAGTCAGTTTTATTGGTGAAGGAAACCGGAGAACCTGGAGAAAAACAACAACCTGCCACAAGTCACTGACAAACTTTATCACATAAAATTTAATCAAGTATACCTCGCAATGAGCAGGATTCGAACTCACAACTTTAGTGATGATAGGTGCTGATTGCACATGTAGTTGTAAATCCAACTACCATACAATCACGACCATGATGGCCCCTCACATCTGTTAAAAACATTGAAAGATGCTTCTATACATTTAAAATTTAGGTTTATTTTGGAGATATAAAATTATTAAGAAATGTAAATTTTGAAATCAGAAGCCAACAGTCCAAAGTTGAATGTTGAAAATGGAATCTTTTAGGAATCTATCAGTTACAATGAAAACCTGTCTAAACCGAATCTCCTTGGGACCAACTGTTATGTTCAGAATAGACAGGTGTTCAGTTTATACAGGTAAAATTGACAAAGATTTCCTACATTTGGACTTGATTTAAAGCTTGGTTTATACAAGATTCTGGTTTATTCAAGGTTCAGTTTAGACAGGTTTGTATGTGTGATAAATGCTCAAATTAGTAGCATATCATTTAACAGCTGCATTGTCCATCTGATTAAAAAATGGAAGAATATGTGCATAGGACACAAATACCCCCGCTTGCAGCTAAAGTAATCGGGAGCATAACACAAGAACGGAAAAAGTGGTACAGTCTGAAATTTGAACTTCACCTTCCTTTTATGGTTTCTGATCTTGTGTATAAATTTCAAATGATTTGCTTTAGGGAAAATTAAGTTGTTGAGGGATACCAAGTGTGGAACGTATGGACTGATGTACAGATATAGGTAAAACCGAACCATAACAGGTGTGCCGGTAACTTAATTTATGTCAGGCATAATTATGCATTAAATACACTAGGCTCTACTAACATATATCACAACTTGATCTAAACTCTCTTCCAGGGGAACTTTGTTCAATTTCAAGTGGATATCTTTACTGCCTGTAGCCGAAACTGTTAGATAGATTTTGCAAGAGGAATTTTCATTGGCTAACCTAAATTTCATTAATGGTTAACATACCATATTGAAAATATGATTTTCATTAGATTGTAGGACTAGATTCTAAAACTGTGATATTTCTTTTTAATCACATTAAACATTATTAAGTATTTTATGCACATTTTCATCCTGCTCTTGGCTATTTATTGTATTATAAAAATAATAACTAGAGGCTCAGCACTGAGCTGAGCCTGTGTTGCTCACCTTTCATTCTGCTTTGAGGAAACTTAATACAGAGCCTTCCATAGGTGCTTCCCACCAAATATCGGTTCATTTTGGCAAAGCAGTTTCAGAGAAGAAGATTTTTAGAAATCGACCAATCTAAAAGAAGAATTGCCTGTGGCAGCCATGTTTGTTAATGGATCAAAACGAAATGAGCAATTCCCATAGAGAACCTTCCATAGATGTTTCCTACCACGTTTCGGTCCATTTGGCCAAGCTGTTTCAGAGTAGAAGATTTTTAGAAATCGACCAATCAGAAACAAGAATTGCCTGTGGTGGCCATGTTTGTTAATGGATCGGGACAAAATGAGCAATCTTTATAGAGAACCTTCCATAGATGCTTCCTACCAAGTTTCGGTTCATTTGGCAAAGCGGTTTCAGAGGACAAGATTTTTTAGAAATCGACCAATTAGAAACAAGAATTGCCTATGGCAGCCATATTTGTTAATAGATCGGGACGAAATGAGCACTCTTTATAGAGGACCTCCCATATATGCATCCTACCAAGTTTTGGTTAATTTGGCAAAGTGGTTTCAGAGGAGAAGATTTTTTTTAGAAATCAACCAATCAGAAACAAGAATTGTCTGTGGTGGCCATGTTTGTTAACGGATCGGGACGAAATGAGCAATCATAAACAGAGGACTTTCCATAGATGCTTCCTACCAAGTTTCGGTTCATTTGGCCAAACGGTTTCAAAGGAGAAGAATCTAAAAAATCAGCCAATCAGAAACAAGAATTGCCTGTGACGGCAATGTTTGTAGACGGATCGGGACGGAATGAGTAATCTTTATAGAGGACCTTCCATAGATGCTTCCTACCAGGTTTCGGATCATTTGGACAAATGGTTTCAGAGGAGAAGTTTTTAGAAATCGACTAATCAGAAACAAGAATTGCTTGTGGCGGCCATGTTTGTCAATGGATCGGGACGAAATTAGCACTCTTTATAGAGGACCGCCCATAGATGCTTCCTACCCAGTTTCTGTTCATTTGGCCAAGCGGTTTCAGAGGAGAAGAATTTCTAAAATCAGCGATTCAGAAACAAGTCGCCTGTGGTGGCCATGTTTGTTAATGGATCGGGACGAAATGAGCAATCTTTACAGAGGACCTTCCATAGATGCTTCCTACCAAGTTTCGGTTCATTTCGCCAAGCAGTTTCAGAGGAGAAGATTTTTAAAAATCAGCAATATCTGTATAGAGATAACTGCATTTTGAATACAGATATCTATATTCAAACAAGAGTTATCTTTCTTTTAACAGAGATTTTTTAGAAATCAACCAATCAGAAACAAGAATTGCCTGTGGCGGCCATGTTTGTTAACCGATCGGGACAAAATGAGCAATCTTTATAGAGGATCTTCCATAGATGCTTCCTACCAAGTTTCGATTCATTTGGCCAAGTGGTTTCAGAGCAGAAGATTTTTAGAAATCGACCAATCAGAAACAAAAATGGCCTGTGGCAACCATGTTTGTTAATGAATCGGGACGAAATGAGCAATCTTTATAGAGGACCTTCCAAGGATGCTCCCTACCAATTTTCGATTCATTTGGCCAAGCGGTTTCAGAGGAGAAGGCGTCCATGTTTGTTAACGGATCGGGTCGAAATGAGCAATCTATATAGATGACCTGCCATAGATGCTCCCTACCAAGTTTCGATTCATTTGGCCAAGCGGTTTCAGAGGAGAAGATTTTTAAAAAATCGGCCAATCAGAAACAAGAATTGCCTATGGCAGCCATGTTTTTTGATGGATCGGGACAAAATGAGCAATATTTAGAGAGGACCTTCCATAGATGCTTTCTACAAAGTTTCACTTCATTTGGCTTAGCGGTTTCAGAGGAGAAGATTAAAATTTGAAAAGTTAATGGACGACAGACGCCAAGTGATGGCAAAAGCTCACTTTGCCTTTGGCAAGGTGAGCTAAAAATGGATTTAAATAAGTAAGTACACTGACAATACTGGTATATTTTTTATCAACCAGGACCATTTCATTTTCCAAGATCGTACTTATAATCTTAAACTATACAGTTTCTTGAGCTCCTTCATCACATTTTATTTTCTAAGACCAGAATTTCACCATATCTATATATCTGACCATAATACACCCTTCTTCTGTCTATCTACACTAATTACATATTGACTTGAAGGAGACCAGGAACAGGCTACCACAGCATTGCTGAAAAAAAATAAATAAAAAAAATACACATTTAAAATGTCAGGTAATCTTTATTCTGGAATAAAATTTAACCATCCCTCGTCGACAATGATGAGTATAAAAAGGTTTTGCATTTTTTTGTTTTCACATCAAATGAAAAACACTGGGCCTCTAAAAATTCAAATCTGTAGCCCAGTGGTCCCTGGTGAAAACCAGAGGCTCCTAGGAGCCTGTAATCGCTCACCTGGATCAAAGCTGCTTTCAATAACAACGCAACTGCACTGTGGCAGCCATCTTGGTGGGAAAGCGCGACTGCCGGACACAATTTTGGAAGAGGACCATCCAATGACTATTTCATCAACATTTAGTTCTTATTGAGCAAATGGTTTCAAACAAGAAGATTTTTATGGGAATTTCCCATAGGGTCCTATGTTAAATTAAGTTCGGCTGTGGCAGCCATCTTGGTCGGAGGTCTGAAATGCCAGACATAATTTTGGAAGGGGACCACCCAAGGATCATTTCAGCAAAGTTTGGTTGAGATTGGTTCAGTAGTTACAGAGGAGAAGATTCTTTTAAAATTTCATCCCCCCTTTTTTCTTTTTTAGCTTGGTGGCCATCTTTGTTGGAAGTCGGGATCACAAGACACATTTTTGGAAGAGAACCATCCAATGACTATTTCATCAAAATGTTGTTCTTATTGAGCAAATGGTTTCAGACAAGAAGATTTTTATGGGAATTTCCCATAGGGTCCTATGTTAAATTAAGTTCGGCTGTGGTGGCCATCTTGGTCGAAGTTCTGAAATGCCGGACACAATTTTGGAAGAGGACCACCCAAGAATCATTTCAGTTTGGTTGAGATTGGCTCAGTAGTTTCAGAGGAGAAGATTTTTTTAAAATTTCATCCCCCCTTTTTTCAATTTGCATAATCGGTCAAAATCGGCAAAAGTTCAAAGTTCATAAAAAATCCTGTAATATATGTTAAAAAGCTCATCATTATGCTTATACAGTTCAAATTTGGTCACATTTTGGCTTAAAATAGAGCAGTTTTGGCCATTTGAAGAAATTTCTATTTTTAGTAACAGCAGCCATCTTGAATGGAGGGCGGGGCTGTCGGACACAATTTTGAAAGGGACCCACCCAGGGACCATCCCTGCCAGGTTTGGTTTAATTTAGTTGAGAGGTTTCAGAGGAGAAGATTTAAATGTGATCTTTTATCAAAATATGCCTAATTTGCATAATCGGTATATATCGGCTGAAAGAAAAATTTCACAGAAAAACCCGGAATATATGTTAAATTACTTCTTGCCATGTAGCTGCAGTTAAAATTTGAGCTCATTTTCACTTACACTAAAGCAGCAATGGACAATTAAAATTTCATCCCCCTTTTTTTCTATTTTTAGCTTGGCGGCCATCTTGGTTGGAAGTCGGGATCACCGGACACAATTTTGGAAGGGGGCCATCCAAGGACGTTTCCACCAAAGTTTGGTTGCAATTGGCCCAGTGGTTTCTGAGGAGAAAATTAAAATGTGAAATGTTGACGGACAGACGACGGACGAAAAGTGATGACAATAGCTCACATGGCCTAAAGGACAGGTGAGCTGAAAAGGTGCATTTTTCCCTAAATTATTTATTGAAACATTCTGCATTGAAAATTTTCGAAAGAGATTATTACCTATAATAGATACTGTTTACAAAAAATCTACATATCTATATTTAAAAGTAACATCCAAATCGGGACCCGGGTGGCGAAATGAGTTAGGTCGTTGGATCTAACAGCTCATACAAGCCTATCACCAATACGGCGTGGGTTCGTGCCCAGCTTTGTTAATTACAAAAAAGGGTGCACTCGACTTGCAGCCACAAGTGATAGTTTACCAGTTGCTTGCCCAAAGTCGGTGGTTTTCTCTGTGTACTCTGGCTTCCTCCACCACTAAAACTGGTCGCCATGATATAGCTGAAATATTGCTGAAAGTGGCATTAAATACCAAAAATGTCCTTAGCAACCATCATTTCACCATACTAAATTAACAAGATATGATTATAATCTAACGATTATGAAGTCTCCCAAACCGGCCACTGACAACCGGTTTAAAAAATAAATTAAAAGCTACCTTTGAAATTGAACAATGTTGAATTTTTGCGGTATTGTGTCGGCCATTTTGAAAATAGAGACAGGTAGAAATTTTTCAATGTCGGGAATCAATTCAGGACGTTGAAATTGAACAATGTTGAATTTGTGTGCGGTATTGTGGTGGCCATTTTGAAAATGGCGACCGGTGGAAATTTTTCGATATCAGGTATCATTTCGGGACATCATAATCTACCCACATATGAAATGTCGTTGAAATCAGACAATGTTGAATTTGTGCGGTATTGTGGTGGCCATTTTGAAAATGGCGACCGGTGGAAATTTTTCGACGTCAGGTATCATTTCGGGACATCATAATCTACCCACATATGAAATGTCGTTGAAATCGGACAATGTTGAATTTGTGCGGTATTGTGGCAGCCATTTTGAAAATGGTGACCAGTAGAAATGTTTCGATGTCAGGAATCAATTCGGGACATCATTATCTACGCACATATCAAATTTTGATGATATTGGACAATGTTGAATTTTTGCGGTATTGTGGCGGCCATTTTGAAAATGGTGACCGGTAGAAATTTTTCAATGTCGGGAATCAATTTGGGACGTCATTATCTACCCACATATACAATTTTGATGATATTGGACAATGTTGAATTTTTACCGCCCATTTTTTATACTGTATTTTGGCAGCCATTTTGAAAATGGCAGACATCTCGAAAATTTTGAAAATGCAGAATTGCTCCTCTAATGGTGACCTATCACTATGTAAAATTTTATGTTTCTATCATTATACATTTAGAAGTTATCAACATTAATGTACGAAATTTCAACTTTCCAATAGGATTCTATAGTAACCCCCACCCCCTTTGAACCCCTCAAAATATGACTTTGACCCCCTTTACCAGAAAGCTGACTAGAAACATATATCTATAACTCCACCATGTTTCATGAAATTCTGTCCAGTAGTTCCTGAGATCTGCCGTGGACAAGTTCATGGTCCGCGGAAAGAAAGGAGAAGAAAGAGAATAATAATAATAATAAGAAACGGAGCAAAAACAATAAGTATCCCAAACTTTGTTTGGGAGACTTAATTAGTTGATAGAAATGAGCATGCTAACCATTAGACCACCAGTATGGTAGTGCCAGGGAGAAGGTTAGAAGATGTAATATTATGTCCATCCAGAACAAAATACCAGTTGCTTGCCCAAAGTCGGTGGTTCTCTCTGGGTACTCTGGCTTCCTCCACCACTAAAACTGGTCGCCATGATACAGCTGAAATATTGCTGAAAGTAGCATTAAACACCAAAATTCAAAATGTCCTTAGCAACCATCATTTCACCATACTAAATTAATTACTTGATAGAAATGAGCATGCTAACCATTACACCACCAGTACAGTAGCACCAGGGAGAAGGTTAGAAGATGTAATATTATGTCCATCCAGAACAAAAAATATACTTACTTGTGTTCTTTGAGTATTCTTTCTACTTTTTCTTTAGCGATGTTCCAGATGAAAACATTACCATTGTTAGCACCAGCTATAGCATAGGTTCCATCAGGGCTACAATTAGATATTTAATTATAGATATACTGACATCGCCTCAAAACTTTAATTTATTTTGGCATCAATATTGTACATGACATAAAACTTAAGAAATGTATGGTTTTTTTTGTCAAAGACACGAGTCATAATTCCCCAAACAACGCATAGCACAACACGAGTGAAATAGGTTTGATTGATTGATTAACTGATTATTGCTTAAACTCCAGCGAGCAGTATTTCAGCCATATTCATGACGAGAACAAGTTCATCAATAAAGTAAAGGGACAGTTATATTATTGTTGTTCATTATGACAATACCACAGTATGTGTATTACACAAAATGTACCATTGTTCAATAAGAAGCTACGATTATCACCCTCCCCTGGTAATCCTCATCTGCAGGTCAGATGAAGGATAGTAATACAAAAACTTTTCATCAAATTTTGATTGATTGATCGATTGATTTTTTGTGTCTTAATGCAACTTTCAGCAATATTTCAGCTATATCATGGCGACCAGTTTTAGTGGTGGAAGAAGCCAGAGTACCCGGAGAGAACCATCGACCATGGGCAAGCAACTGGTAAACTTTATCACTTGCGGCTGTGAGTTGAGTGCACCCTTTTTAATAATTTACAAAGCCGGGCACTAACCCACACCGAGTTGGTGATAGGCTTGTACGAGTTGATAGGTAATCCAATTACCTAGTTCACTGAGCCACCCAGGCTCTTTCATTTTGATCTTGTATTGAATTTGAAATGTATTGACCTTCATTAATTTATGTGAATTCAGAAACCCCCACCATTTGGTGTAAAAACATAGGAAACAAACATGCAGCATTTATTGATTCAAATTTAAGATTACTGCTGATTCTCAGTATATGGCTGTCTTATACACAGGTATGAGATACAGTCATCACTACAGACCTGGCTGTCTCATACACGGGTATGAGATACAGTCATCACTACAGACCTGGCTGTCTCATACACAGGTATGAGATACAGTCATCACTACAGACCTATTTTGTAAGGATTCCTAACCACCGTTTATAAATCTGATAGAATGTCAGAGTGTTATTTATTGGTATTTTGAGTCCCTTCTTTCTTGCAGAAGCAATAAATCTTGTATACTGCTGCTGCTGATGTCAAAACAACATACACAAAACAATGGCAGGACAAAAGCAACTCTGCATGTAATTCATTGTATTATGATCATCAAATTAATTTTCTTCAGTTGGTTTAATGGGTGATTGGCCGGTCAGCGGAAATCAATTACAAATGTTCATTAGACCCCTACATGCTGGTCTACTGGCATGTTTGTGTTTCATATTCTGTACCTACTGATTTACATGTAGTCTATATTTGCTATTTTGATGCATGATTGAGTGATTGTTGTTTAACACCAAATGAGTAACTTTTCAGCTATATTATATTGAGAATAAGTTATATTTCAATGATATGATGATGAAGTTCATGTTGTACTAGATGCTTATTTGGATTTTTATAGTGCTAGCTCAACAGATCAACAGTCCATCTGTAGACATGTTGCTCACTCGGACACATTATCCTAATTGTAAGCCAATCAATCTTTGATCTTACTCCTTAAAGCTGCATGCTTAGCAGAGAAGCAGCAATACCAATTAATAGTCTTTGGTTCGACCCGATCAGGGATCGAACCCACGGTCTACAACACTCGAAGTGAGCACTCTAACCATTACACCACTGACACAGTTCTGCATGATAGGAAAGTGAACAGCAGACCATTTAAACAACAATTTTCCAGTCTGATATTCCTCTTTTCTTTGAAAGTTTACAAACAGGTGGAAAGAGAAGACAGTAAGATATATTTATAACAATAGGAACATTATACAAATCAAAGTTACCAACAACTTTAAATAAAGTATGTGTATACCTGAATACTGCTCTTGACCAATCACTACTAACATTAAAATGATCAGCACTGCAAAACAAAAAAAACAAACAAAATAAAACATGTAGAATAAGATATTACTCTATACTTATAAACTCTAAACTGTTCTTGCTCATCCAAAAATACATTCTTAACTCTAAAAGACTTTCTAGTAAATTTATATATTGAATATACATCATACATCAGACAACTATGACCTTCTATAAATATCTTCCTGTATTTGTGTTTAAAGAAGTATATATAACACTGATCTTTATATTCTAGCCAATAGAACCGTTTTTGTCATGTTATGTTATCTTCAATTTATGCAATATTATTTGTTTATATTATCTGTATTTGTAATATCTTGTCATTGCTGATGTTTCTATACTGGAGAAGACTTCATAAGTTTACAACTTGTGTCTTATCCATTTGTCTTGTTTTGTATGAAAATAGAATATTTTTTGGTTGACATTCAAGTGAAATTCAGTACATAAATGTTAGCACCGAGTTTAAGTTTAGATATTTTACATTAAAGGGATCACAAGAACTATGGACAACTGGATATTTTTCCTGATATTTTCATAAGTATTTCTTCATAATCAGATCAATTTAAACATGTTTTATTATCTACCAAGAGTACCTACTTTAGCTTGACCTATTAAGGTTATAGAACATTGGTGTTGCATCTGTTTGTAATGTTGTCAACAAATCAGTGATTGTTGTTTAACACCAAATGAGCAATTTTTCAGCCATATCATGGCGAGAAAAAGTTACATTCGATGAGATGACGATGGTGTCCGCTTTGTACTAGACCAACACTTAGTTGAAATTTAATAGTACTAGTTCACTTAAACAACTGTCTGCGGATAGACATGTTGCTCCCCTCGGAAACATTATCCTGATTCCAAGCCAACCAGTCTTTGTTCTTACTCCTTAATGCTGTCTGCTTAGCTGAAAATTGTTTGAGCCCCTGTATGTCTACTTACTATAGTGTTGATGAGACTTGGTTCATTCTTAAATCTATAACTTTTAGAGTATCATCTCTAGTACAACATAATAACTGACATTTGTCTGAAAAAATAATAAAACCTTTAAAATAGCTACTGTGGTTTCAATTTTTTCCCTCGGTATCTATTTTCGTGGATTCACAGAAACTTAGCTGTTCATTGACATTTGGATTCCTTGTTTTGATACTTGCGAAAGACTTCTCATGCCTTTCGATGTGCAGTGAACCAACAAAAACTACGAAAATTATAATCTAACGAATAAAAATGAATTTGAAGTAATACAGTGAAACCTGTCTAAACCAAACCTCCTTGGACCAGGTTTTGTGTTCAGAATAGACAGGTGTTAGGTTTATACAGGTGAAATTAAAATGGATTTCCTATATTGGGACACTATTTAAAGATCAGTTTATACAGGATGCCATTTTATTCTCGATTCGGTTTAGACAGGATTCACTGTAACTAGCAACAGACACAGACTGATATCCCAGCACAAAATAGAATGGATAATCCCTCGAACCACAGTCACTAGACGTTGTGTCAATATGAATATAACATAATCAATGGGCAGAAAATAGTGTCCAATATATATAATAATAACTAGGCTTCCAATGCCAAAATCGGTCAAAATGTAAACAAAGCGGGGTGTTTTTTTGGCACGCTTTTTTCGTGTAAATCTCGTGGTAGGAAGGAGCCATTGCAACTGTCCCAGGCTGAATAATTCCCTTTGATGATGTTCCAAATTAAATATTAAAAAATGGAATGCCATTTTGTACAAAACAAACACATATATTTTTGCATTGAGGAAAACAACAACAACACAACTTACCATTAATAATATTTTTATCAGTATTTTATTTGATTTTCGTATTTGAATTATTCATCCCGGAACAGTTGCCATGGCTCCTTCCTCCCATGGAAGTTGCTAAGCTTCAGCATCCAACAAAAATTTCTCTGTGACGCTCTGATGATGGATTAATTCCCGAAAAAAGTAAGGCAGAAGTATATTTAGGTAGTATGGAATCGTAGCATACCACGAGATTTACACGAAAAAAGCGTGCAAAAAAACCCCCTGCTTTGTTTACATTTTGACCGATTTTGGCATTGGAAGCCTCGTTATTATTATATATATTGGACACTATTTTCTGCCCATTGATTATGTTATATTCATATTGACACAACGTCTAGTGCCTGTGATCGAACAAAGGATTCACTGTAATTAGCAACAGACACAGGCTGCTATCCCAGCACAAAATAGGATGGATAATCCCTCGAACAATCATACCATTTACCTTGTGATAAATAAATACAGACGATTATAATTATTTTTTCACAACAAGTAAAAAACGTGCCAATTTTTGGGCAAATCACTATGCACGACACATAATCTTGTTTCTATAATAATTATGACTCACAAAATCTTATTTTTCTAATTCTGACAATATCCCAAAGCTATCAAAATTTGCAGGGACTGTATCTTGAAACAGAGAGCTCTCCAATAAAAATAAGGGGTTGTCGTGGTCATATGGTAGTTGGATTTACAACTACCTGTGCAATCAGTGCCTATCACAACTAAGGTTGTGAGTTTGAAGCCCATTCATGGCAAGGTGTATTCGATACAACATTATCTGGTAAAGTTTGTAAGTGACTTGTGACAGGTCAGTGTTTTTTTCCGGGTACTCCGGTTTCCTCCACCTATAAAACTGATCACAACGTTATAACTGAAATATTGTTGAAAGTGGCATTAAACACCATAAACCAATCAAAATCTTACTCTACTTATTTGTTTTTGACTTTCTAATATCATACCCTGAGTTAAATCCAGTGAGGTTAACCTTCCCTGAAGTTGGATTTCTGTAGAACTGGAATCTTGTCTGTAGTCCCAGAATCTAACTTTCTTATCAAAATGGCCACTGACAAAATTTGTTCCTTGTAATGTTACCAAATCATGGCAGCTAGATGCTGTAAATATTG
Organism: Bathymodiolus brooksi; assembly: GCA_963680875.1. Classification (NCBI taxonomy): domain Eukaryota; kingdom Metazoa; phylum Mollusca; class Bivalvia; order Mytilida; family Modiolidae; genus Bathymodiolus; species Bathymodiolus brooksi. The sequence goes on along the minus strand of OY804576.1, from coordinate 121,094,575 downwards.
TTCTGACGCCTGCAATATAAAAAGGTTAAAATAAGAGAAAATAAATTTAAAAACGAATATACATGTACTACACTGACAAAACAATTTCAAATTCATTTAATTGTTTCTTTATATCTATATTGCCATTTGAGACCCAATTACCAAGAGAGGGAAGGGCTAGCAACCCATGAGACCCAATTACCAAGAGAGGGAAGGGCTAGCAACCCATGACACCCAATTACCAAGAGAGGGAAGGGCTAGCAACTTATGAGACCCAATTACCAAGAGATGGAAGGGCTAGGAACCCATGAGACCCAATTACCAAGAGAGGGAAGGGCTAGCAACCCATGACACCCAATTACCAAGAGAGGGAAGGGCTAGCAACCCATGAGACCCAATTACCAAGAGATGGAAGGGCTAGGAACCCATGAGACCCAATTACCAAGAGAGGGAAGGGCTAGCAACCCAAGAGACCCAATTACCAAGAGAGGGAAGGGCTAGCAACCCATGACACCCAATTACCAAGAGAGGGAAGGGCTAGCAACCTATGAGACCCAATTACCAAGAGATGGAAGGGCTAGGAACCCATGAGACCCAATTACCAAGAGAGGGAAGGGCTAGCAACCCATGAGACCCAAATACCAAGAGGGGGAAGGGCTAGTAACCTATGAGACCCAATTACCAAGAGAGGGAAGGGCTAGCAACCCATGAGACCCAATTACCAAGAGAGGGAAGGGCTAGCAACCCATGAGACCCAATTACCAAGAGAGGGAAGGGCTAGAAACCAATGAGACCCAATTACCAAAAGAGGGAAGGGCTAGCAACCCATGAAACCCAAATACCAAGAGAGGGAAGGGCTAGCAACCCATGAAACCCAAATACCAAGAGAGGGAAGGGCTAGCAACCCATGAGACCCAAATACCAAGAGAGGGAAGGGCTAGCAACCCATGAGACCCAATTACCAAGAGAGGGAAGGGCTAGCAACCCATGAGACCCAATTACCAAGAGAGGGAAGGGCTAGCAACCCATGAGACCCAAATACCAAGAGAGGGAAGGGCTAGCAACCCATGATACCCAATTACCATGAGAGGGAAGGGCTAGCAACCCATGAGACCCAAATACCAAGAGAGGGAAGGGCTAGCAACCCATGAGACCCAAATACCAAGAGAGTGAAGGGCTAGCAACCCATGAGACCCAATTACCAAGAGAGGGAAGGGTTAGCAACCCATGAGACCCAATTACCAAGAGAGGGAAGGGCTAGCAACCTATGAGACCCAATTACCAAGAGATGGAAGGGCTAGGAACCCATGAGACCCAATTACCAAGAGAGGGAAGGGCTAGCAACCCATGAGACCCAAATACCAAGAGAGGGAAGGGCTAGTAACCTATGAGACCCAATTACCAAGAGAGGGAAGGGCTAGCAACCCATGAGACCCAATTACCAAGAGAGGGAAGGGCTAGCAACCCATGAGACCCAATTACCAAGAGAGGGAAGGGCTAGAAACCAATGAGACCCAATTACCAAAAGAAGGAAGGGCTAGCAACCCATGAAACCCAAATACCAAGAGAGGGAAGGGCTAGCAACCCATGAGACCCAATTACCAAAAGAGGGAAGGGCTAGCAACCCATGAGACCCAATTACCAAGAGAGGGAAGGGCTAGCAACCCATGAGACCCAAATACCAAGAGAGGGAAGGGCTAGCAACCCATGAGACCCAATTACCAAGAGAGGGAAGGGCTAGCAACCCATGAGACCCAATTACCAAGAGAGGGAAGGGCTAGCAACCTATGAGACCCAATTACCAAGAGATGGAAGGGCTAGGAACCCATGAGACCCAATTACCAAGAGAGGGAAGGGCTAGCAACCCATGAGACCCAAATACCAAGAGAGGGAAGGGCTAGTAACCTATGAGACCCAATTACCAAGAGAGGGAAGGGCTAGCAACCCATGAGACCCAATTACCAAAAGAGGGAAGGGCTAGCAACCCATGAAACCCAAATACCAAGAGAGGGAAGGGCTAGCAACCCATGAAACCCAAATACCAAGAGAGGGAAGGGCTAGCAACCCATGAGACCCAAATACCAAGAGAGGGAAGGGCTAGCAACCCATGAGACCCAAATACCAAGAGAGGGAAGGGCTAGCAACCCATGATACCCAATTACCATGAGAGGGAAGGGCTAGCAACCCATGAGACTCAAATACCAAGAGAGGGAAGGGCTAGCAACCCATGAGACCCAAATACCAAGAGAGGGAAGGGCTAGCAACCCATGAGACCCAATTACCAAAAGAGGGAAGGGCTAGCAACCCATGAAACCCAAATACCAAGAGAGGGAAGGGCTAGCAACCCATGAAACCCAAATACCAAGAGAGGGAAGGGCTAGCAACCCATGAGACCCAAATACCAAGAGAGGGAAGGGCTAGCAACCCATGAGACCCAAATACCAAGAGAGGGAAGGGCTAGCAACCCATGATACCCAATTACCATGAGAGGGAAGGGCTAGCAACCCATGAGACTCAAATACCAAGAGAGGGAAGGGCTAGCAACCCATGAGACCCAAATACCAAGAGAGGGAAGGGCTAGCAACCCATGAGACCCAATTACCAAGAGAGGGAAGGGCTAGCAACCCATGAGACCCAATTACCAAGAGAGGGAAGGGCTAGCAACCCATGAGACCCAATTACCAAGAGAGGGAAGGGTTAGCAACCCATGAGACCAAAATACCAAGAGAGGGAAGGGCTAGCAACCCATTAACCAATATAACACAGCCACAGGGAAGGGCTAGCATCCCATGAGACCCAAATACCAAGAGAGGGAAGGGCTAGCAACCCATTAACAGTATAACACAGCCACAGGGAAGGGCTATAGCTAGCAACCCATTACCCAGTATAACACAGCCACAGGGAAGGGCTAGCAACCCATTAACCAGTATAACACAGCCACAGGGAAGGGCTAGCAACCCATTAGTGAGTATAACACAGCCACAGGGAAGTGCTAGCAACCCATTAACCAGTATAACAAATCCACAGGGAAGGGCTAGCAACCCATTAACCAGTATAACACAGCCACAGGGAAGGGTTAGCAACCCATTAACCAGTATAACACAGCCACAGGGAAGGGCTATCAACCCATTAACCAGTATAACACAGCCACAGGGAAAGGCTAGCAACCCATTAATGAGTATAACACAGCCACAGGGAAGTGCTAGCAACCCATTAACCAGTATAACACAGCCACAGGGAAGGGCTAGCTACCCATTAACCAGTATAACACAGCCACAGGGAAGGGCTAGCAACTCATTAACCAGTATAACACAGCCACAGGGAAGGGCTAGCAACCCATTAACCAGTATAACACAGCCACGGGGAAGGGCTAGCAACCCATTAATGAGTATAACACAGCCACAGGGAAGTGCTAGCAACCCATTAACCAGTATAACACAGCCACAGGGAAGGGCTAGCAACCCATTAACCAGTATAACACAGCCACAGGGAAGGGCTAGCAACCCATTAACCAGTATAACACAGCCACAGGGAAGGGCTAGCAACCCATTAACCAGTATAACAGCCATAGGGAAGGGCTAGCAACCCATTAATCAGTATAACACAGCCACAGGGAAGGGCTAGCAACCCATTAACCAGTATAACACAGCCACAGGGAAGGGCTAGCAACCCATTAACCAGTATAACACAGCCACAGGAAAGGGCTAGCAACCTATTAATGAGTATAACACAGTCACAGGGAAGGGCTAGCAACCCATTAACCAGTATAACACAGCCACAGGGAAGGGCTAGCAACCCATTAACCAGTATAACACAGCCACAGGGAAGGGCTAGCAACCCATTAACCAGTATAACACAGCCACAGGGAAGGGCTAGCAACCCATTAACCAGTATAACACAGCCACAGGGAAGGGCTAGCAACCCATTAACCAGTATAACACAACCACAGGGAAGGGCTAGCAACCCATTAACCAGTATAACACAGCCACAGGGAAGGGTTAGCAACCCATTAACCAGTATAACACAGCCACAGGGAAGTGCTAGCAACCCATTAACCAGTATAACATAGCCACAGGGAAGGGATAGCAACCCATTAACCAGTATAACACAGCCATAGGGAAGGGCTAGCAACCCATTAACCAGTATAACACAGCCATAGGGAAGGGCTAGCAACCCATTAACCAGTATAACACAGCCACAGGGAAGTGCTAGCAACCCATTAACCAGTATAACACAGCCACAGGGAAGGGCTAGCAACTCATTAACCAGTATAACACAGCCATAGGGAAGGGCTAGCAACCCATTAACCAGTATAACATAGCCACAGGGAAGGGTTAGCAACCCATTAACCAGTATAACACAGCCATAGGGAAGGGCTAGCAACCCATTAACCAGTATAACATAGCCACAGGGAAGGGCTATCAACCCATTAACCAGTATAACACAGCCACAGGGAAGGGCTAGCAACCCATTAACCAGTATAACACAGCCACAGGGAAGGGCTAGCAACCCATTAACCAGCATAACACAGCCACAGGGAAGGGCTAGCAACCCATTAACCAGTATAGCACAGCCACAGGGAAGGGCTAGCAACCCATTAACCAGTATAACACAGCCACAGGGAAGGGTTAGCAACCCATTAACCAGTATAACACAGCCACAGGGAAGGGCTAGCAACCCATTAACCAGTATAACACAGCCACAGGGAAGGGCTAGCAACCCATTAACCAGTATAACACAGCCACAGGGAAGGGCTAGCAACCCATTAACCAGTATAACACAGCCACAGGGAAGTGCTAGCAACCCATTAACCAGTATAACACAGCCACAGGGAAGGGCTAGCAACCCATTAACCAGTATAACACAGCCACAGGGAAGGGCTAGCAACCCATTAACCAGTATAACACAGCCACAGGGAAGGGCTAGCAACCCATTAACCAGTATAACACAGCCACAGGGAAGGGCTGGCAACCCATTAACCAGTATAACACAGCCACAGGGAAGGGCTATCAACCCATTAACCAGTATAACACAGCCATAGGAAAGGGCTAGCAACCCATTAACCAGTTTAACACAGCAACAGGGAAGGGTTAGCAACCCATTAACCAGTATAACACAGCCACAGGGAAGGACTAGCAACCCATTAACCAGTATAACACAGCCACAGGGAAGGGCTAGCAACCCATTAACCAGTATAACACAGCCATAGGGAAGGGCTAGCAACCCATTAACCAGTATAACACAGCCACAGGGAAGGGCTAGCAACCCATTAACCAGTATAACACAGCCACAGGGAAGGGCTAGCAACCCATTAACCAGTATAACACAGCCACAGGGAAGGGCTAGCAACCCATTAATGAGTATAACACAGCCACAAGGAAGGGTTAGCAACCCATTAACCAGTATAACATAGCCACAGGGAAGGGCTAGCAACCCATTAACCAGTATAACACAGACACATTTTTGTGTATGTTCCAAGTCATGAGCTGGATTTCCAATGTCACATGTTGTGGTCATTTATTGTGTTCAATGATTTGAAGTGAGAGCTGGTTGTTTGTTTTGTTGATATTGGTGAAATTGTTAACCGTCCTGCTTGAACTTTCTTTTCATAATGAACATAAATTATGCTGCACACTATTAATCAGTATTTTTTCTTTAAGCGGGTTAAATAATCTATTAAAACAGAGCTCTTTTTTACCTTGTCAGACCCTTGCAATTTTCTGAAGGAATACTTTCAAGCCAGGAACCAGCAAACCAGAAAGTTATAAACATTATTGGTTGTATTTGAGTCATTTTTTTTTTTTTACTCCTGGTTTCGCCCCAGCCAAGAAGCCAATCTGCCAGGTATTGGCCATGTTGTTTTGTTGACATGTTCCACAACAGTGAGAGTACTTTTACCACAGAAACCAGTCAACAAAGATTTGATCTACATACCGGAAAGATAAAAAACAACGATATACAGTACTGAACCTTTTATCAGACATCGATACTGAATTAACACATTGAAGTCAGACCCTTCGCAGATTCTGTCGGTCATGTCTGACGTTGCGACAGTTTTCAAGAGCTCGCTTAAAATATACATGTTTATATGTTACATCTTAAAAGAATTGGATATCACCATTTTACTTGCATGAATATTCTTAACAAATGCAGAAGACATTTCTAAACAACATTATTGTGTTTTACTAAATCTGTATCACACTTACATGCTATTCTGTTGAGATCCCAGATTTTCAGCGTTCTATCATGACTACCAGTAACTATTTTACTACAATCTCCAAAGAATTTGGCTGTTAAAACTTTACCGCTATGTCCAGTTAAAGTACTCTTTAAAAAACATGGAATATCAATTAGTAATTATATTAATTTTTCTTTGACATCTTTAAAAAAAGAGCTTGCAACAAAATATAAACCAAATGCTAGTGCAGTATAATATTTTCATTTCACACCAAAGCAGTTAAAATTAGATCTTTTCACTTGCACTTATTTGGTTTATACAGGTTAAATTAACAAAGATTTCTTACATTAGGACTTTATTTAAATTTCAGTTTGACAGGATTCGCTGTACATTTGGAAGCTTCATTATCAATAAACGAATAGTAGGTATGTCAAACTTTGTTAATAGTATAGTACTCACTCGTAATCTCATGTCTGTTATTGACCAAACACGACTCGCACAATCATTGGAGGCTCCAAGAATAAAGTTCTCCTGAAAAATTATAATTCTGTTTTATCTGCAACACTATTACAATACTGAAATATATACAGTCCGACAAAAGTTAAGCACCACCTGACTTGTTTCAATAATAACTTTTCTAATAATGAACTTATTTCAAATCAGTTTGCTGTTTTCGCTACCTGTACACACATACTTACTTACCTGTGAAACAGGTTATTGATCGATTTTTATTTATGTGTATATGACAGGGTGTGTAAAGTGCCACATGTACTTTTCAACATTTGTGTTTGCGAACGAAAGCTGATTTTTTTGTGTAGAGTTTTAAGTTTCATTTTCTATTGGTTTGGTTTGGTGCGGCGAAAATTAGCCATACCAGAAAGGTGGCAAGCTGTTGGCATGCATAATGGTGGTTTTAGCCATAGAAGGGAGGCAGACCACTTCAGGGTTAACCATTCCATCATTGTAAGATTGATGCAACGTTTTCGTCAAACGGGGAATGTTACTGACCGTCCACGTGCAGGTAGACCTCGCAAAACGACGCAGAGAGAGGACTGGTTCATATCCAGACGGACGCGGCAACAGCCGTTCAGTACAGCTGGTGCACTTTGTGGTAATTTAGCGTTTGGAGGCCACATTAGCACACACACTGTAATCAAAAGCCTCCACCATCAGGGAATGCGAGTGCGACGACCCATAAAACATTCACAGTTGACATTACATCATCAGCATGTTCGATTTGACTGGTCACATGATCATTTAGGGTGGACTATTCGCACATGGAGACGGCTCCACTGGTCTGATGAAAGTAGTTTTTTGCTACACCCTACTGACGGTCGTGCAAGGGTTTGGCGCCAACGAAACACTTCATTTTAGGACTACCACATTTTGGGCACAACTGCTTTTGGGTGTGGGGGTGTAACTGTCTGGGGTTGTTTTTCCTTTGACTGTAAGTTGGACTTGTACGTTCTTGATGGTAATCTGACAGGCCAAAAATACGGTGACAATGTGCTCGCTCCACGCGTAGTCCCCCATTTCGACAATCATGCGTTGGCTGACAGTCCAATGTTCATGAACGACAACGCTAGGCCACATAGAGACAGAATTGTACAACATTTTTTACAGCAAGAGGCTGTTCAGACAATTCCATGGCCTGCGATGTCGCCAAACATGAACCCTATAGAGCATGTATGGGACTTTATTGGCCGAAAAATTTACCAACGCAATCCAAAATGTCAAAATATGGACGAATTAAGAACTGCTATCTTACAGGAGTGGCAACAGTTCCCCCAAGAACGGCTTAGGGACGGGGCGTGTTACAGAACTTCACAATAAATGCGGTGGATATACTCGTTATTGATTTTTATGCCTTACACATACGCACAATAGATGCATTTAAAAGTTCTTAAAATCTGAAGACTGCATTTTAATGCAATGTTAAAAACTTCCATCAAAGACAAACTGGTTTTACGTTTTTCCAGCGCCTGTTTTGAACCCATTTTTGCCACGTCATAGTCACGTGTTTCAGGATGATAAAAACTTCGTAGATGGGTAATTTTAGAGCCCTTGGTGTAGTCTTTTAAGAAGTGTAAGAAAAATGGTGATATCTATTTTATTGTTATAACAGTATTGATTTAAAAAAATACATCGATAAAAATGTAGGGTGGTGCTTAACTTTTGTCGGAGTGGATTATAAGTTCGAAGCTCGAGCCCCATATGGAATTTACTGACCCTGTATATATCGTATTAGGTCACTAGCACACTGTGTAACGAATATATCTTACTGATTACCTTTGAGTCAGGGATTTAAATGTAACTGCATCAAAACTAATAAATATGTAATATTTGTGTTGTGTGTAAGTTATTTATATGTGTCGCTATAACAATATTTGGTGAGTTGTGGAATGTTACATTGGTCAAGTCATTGAACCAACATTTAGGGACAAACTTACTCGGGTCAATTAATTTTTTATTGTAATATTTTAAAAAATTAATACGTTTGTTTATATTTTCAACGTCTGTTGTCAGGGTGAAACGCGCTGGTGTCTCGTTGTTCAACGTCATCTTTGTTTTGAAAGAAAAAGGGGAGATAACTCTACTACTAACCGTGTATTAAAAATATACTGACCGTGTATTGAATATACACGGTTTCCACGTGATCACTTTAAACCAATGATATCCTAGAAGTTTGTAAGAAGTAAGATATATATGTAGACTACAGGTGTAACAGACTTATTCTATTTAGCTTTTTAACAGGGAAACTGTTACATGTATTTAAAATTATAACCAGAGGCTCTCAAGAGCCTGTATCGTTCACCTGGTAATAAAAAGAACCAATTGGTCCTATGTAAAAACTATGTTCTGCAGTGGTAGTCATCTTGGAATTCCGATCAACATAAAAAACATGAAGTTTGTAAAAGACCTTCCAATGATCGATGCACAGTTTAGGTTCAATCAGTGCAATAGCTTCAAAGAAGAAAATATTTCTGTATTTTCCCATATGGTCCTGTGTTAATACTATGACCTGTGGTGGCAGCCATCTTGGATTTCCGATCGGCATAAAAACCCAAACTTTTTAGAGGACCTTCAAATGATTATTCATGGGAAGTTTGGTTTCAAAAGTGGTTTCAGAGAAGAAGCGTTTTGAAACATTTTTCCCATAGGGTCCAATGTTAAACTAAGTCCTGCCGTAGCCGCCATTTTGAATTTCATATCGGAACAAAAAACGTAAAGTTTGTAGAGGACCATCCAATGAACATTCATGTACAGTTTGGCTTTAATCATATTTGTAGTTTCTGAGAAGAAGGCATTTGAACATTTTCCCATAGGGTCCAATGTTAATCTATGTCTTGCAGTGGTGGCCATCTTGGATTTCCATTCGACAAAAAAACCTGAATTTTGTAGAGGACCTTCTAATGATCATCCCTGGGCAGTTTGGTTAAACTGTCCAAGTGGTTTTAGAGAGGAAGTGTTTTGAGACACTTTTCCCATAGGGTCCAATGTTAAACTAAGTCATGCCGTAGCCGCCATTGAATTTCATATCGGAACAAAAAACGTAAAGTTTGTAGAGGACCATCCAATGAACATTCATGTACAGTTTGGCTTTAATCATATTTGTAGTTTCTGAGAAGATGGCATTTGAACATTTTCCCATTGGGTCCAATGTTAATCTATTTCCTGCAGTGGCAGCCATCTTGGATTTCCGATTGGCATAAAAAACAAAATTTTGTAGAGGTCCTTCCAATGATCATTCCTGGGCAGTTTGGTTTCAATTGTCCAAGTGGTTTCAGAGAGGAAGTGTTTTGAGACACTTTTCCTATAGGGTCCAATGTTAAACTAAGTCCTGCTGTAGCCGCCATCTTCCATTTTATATCGGAACAAAAAACCTTAACTTTGTAGAGGACCATCCAATGAACATTCCATTCTAGTTTGGATTCAGTCTGATTTGTAGTTTCTGAGAAGAAGGGATTTGAACATTTTCCCATAGGGTCCAATGTTAATCTATTTCCTGCGGTGGTGGCCATCTTGGATTTCCGATCGGCATAAAAAACAGAAAATTGTGTAGAGGACCTTCAAATGATCATTCATGGGCAGTTTGGTTTCAATTTTTCAAGTGGTTTCAGAGAAGAAGCGTTTTGAAACATTTTTCCCATAGGGTCCAATGTTAAACTAAGTCCTGCCGTAGCCGCCATTTTGAATTTCATATTGGAACAAAAAACCTAGTTTGTAGAGGACCATTCAATGAATATTCATGTACAATTTGGCTTTAATCATATTTGTAGTTTCTGAGAAGAAGGCATTTGAACATTTTCACATAGGGTCCAATGTTAATCTATTTCCTGCAGTGGTGGCCATCTTGGATTTCCGATCGACATAAAAAACCCAAACTTTGTAGCGGACCTTCCAATGATCATTCCTGGGCAGTTTGGTTAAACAGTCCAAGTGGTTTCAGAGAGGAAGTGTTTTGAGACACTTTTCCCATAGGGTCCAATGTTAAACTAAGTCCTGCCGTAGCCGCCATTTTGAATTTCATATAGGAACAAAAAACCTAAAGTTTGTAGAGAACCGTCCAATGAACATTCATGTACAGTTTGGTTTTAATCATATTTGTAGTTTCTGAAAAGAAGGCATTTGAACATTTTCCCATAGGGTCCATTGTTAATCTATGTCCTGCGGTGGTGGCCATCTTGGATTTCCGATCGGCATAAAAAACGGACAGTTTGTAGAGGACCTTCCAATGATCAATCCTGGGCAGTTTGGTTTCAGAGAAGAAGCGCTTTGAAACATTTTTCCCATAGGGTCCAATGTTAAACTAAGTCCTGCCGTAGCCGCCATTTTGAATTTCATATCAGACCAAAAAACGTAAAGTTTGTAGAGGACCATCCAATGAACATTCATGTACAGTTTGGCTTTAATCATATTTGTAGTTTCTGAAAAGAAGGCATTTGAACATTTTCCCATAGGGTCCAATGTTAATCTATTTCCTGCGGTGGCGGCCATCTTGGAATTCCGATCGGTATAAAAAACAGAAAATTGGTAAAGGACATTCCAATGATCATTCCTGGGCAGTTTGGTTTCAATTGTCCTAGTGGTTTCAGAGAAAAAGCGTTTTGAAACATTTTCCCCATAGGGTCCAATGTTAAACCAAGTCCTGCCGTAGCTGCCATTTTGAATTTCATATCGGAACAAAAAACCTAAAGTTTGTAGAGGATCATCCAATGAACATTCATGTACAGTTTGGCTTTAATCATATTTGTAGTTTCTGAAAAGAAGGCATTTGAACATTTTCCCATAGGGTCCAATGTTAATCTATGTCCTGTGGTGGTGGACATCTTGGATTTCCGATCGGCATAAAAAACAGATTGTTTGTAGAGGACCTTCCAATGATCATTCTTGGGCAGTTTGGTTTCAATTGTCCAAGTGGTTTCAGAGAAGAAGCGTTTTGAAACATTTTCCCCATAGGGTCCAATGTTAAACTAAGTCCTGTCGTAGCCGCCATTTTGAATTTCATATCGGAACAAAAAACCTAAAGTTTGCAGAGGATCATCCAATGAACACTCATGTACAGTTTGGCTTTAATCATATTTGTAGTTTCTGAGAAGAAGGCATTTGAACATTTTCCCATAGGGTCCAATGTTAATCTATTTCCTGCGGTGGCAGCCATCTTGGATTTCGGATCGGCATAAAAAACAGACGGTTTAGTCAGTTCATCAGTTTCAGAGAAGAAGATCTTTGAAATTTCAGCCAATCAGAGCATATTATTGGCCCTGGCAGCCATGTTGAATATCCGACTGGAACGAAAAACAGAAACTTTGTAGATGACCATCCAAGGAACATTCCTGGTAAGTTTGGTTCCAATTGGCCCAGTGGTTTTGGAGAAGAAGCTTGGAATGTGAAAAGTTTACAGACGACAGACGCCAAGTGATGGCAATACTAAAAAAAGCCATGAGCAAATACAGTATCTAATAAACAAAGAAAATAGCAGACCTAAGGAATTTACATGTATGACTAATTGCTCTTATATTGTTCCATAATGTCATTCAAGTTTGACCTCCTTTCGATGTTCACTGTAACTTTAACAGTTGTATATTGCAAACACATATAAAAATTGACAGATCTAGCATTACAGTTGAATGTGTTGTAAAACTCAATCTTGTTCAAATCAAACTTGAATATATAATCTTTGATCTAAACATAAGCAAGTTACCGTACACAGCCTTGAATTACCTTAATTTTTACCGTAAATGGATTTCCGGGTATGTGGGTGCGAATTATATACTACAATAGCTTCTGAGAAACTTTTCCTCAAGATGGGACAGATATTTAAAAAGATATTGACGCAGAGGTTCGAGTGCATATCCAATCTGTTGCACTAATTTTGGAACAATTTCATTGTTATATCTTTGTATGAACGTTTTTGTTGTATATTTGTATTAATAAAATAAATATATCAACAGTGTAACATTTTATTTCCATTTTTCCCAGCCGATCTGAATGATACTGTTGAATCTAACACATCTAGTTGTAAAACATAGATAAAAATTTGAAGAAAAAAGTCATAAAAGTATTTATCTATCTATTCCTAACATGTTCGCATACCATAACAAATAGTGCATGCCATCTTGGGATTAATCGCCACACTACGTTATTTATGAGCTAAATCCAAATCAATTCAAAAGAATAAGTAATGGCTGGCATCTATGTGTACCACCTGATCCAAATTCTCAAATTACGGTCTTGGTAACATTGAGATTTGTATTTGAATACAAGTGTCACTGTGTCAAATAATTACCAAAACAGGACATTGCAAACATAAATCAGAGCCCCGAAACCTAGTGTTAACAGACAAACAATTAAAATTATCTGTATGACCATAATTTTTAATAATATAATCTAACTTCTAAAACTTACTTCAAGTCCAAAATCAATAGCCGTTATACCCTGATTGCTTCCTGTTAATATTCCTCTACATTCACATTTACCTACAAAAGAAATAATCTTTTTGTATGATATTAATTCATCAAACATGTTATGTAAAAACTGAACTTATCAAGTAGATTAAAAGATTAAAATTTCAACCTTTCATGTCATTGGTGAAATTTTGATAAAATAAGTAATCAACCAAAACAAATACTTTGTTCATAATTGAAAAATCTTTGAGATGTCCTGATCGGTCAATTTCAGTAATAAGAGATTTGTTGACCAATCCAGTTTGGAAACCTGGATTTTACCTACTGTACTCCTTACACTTATTACAAGGAGCCGTCGTGGTCGTGATCTTATGGTTGCTGAATTTATAACTACCTATGCAATCAGTGGCAGTGCCTATCACCACTAATGTTAAGAGTTAGAATCCTGATCAGGCGAGGTCTACTCGATATAATATCATGTGATAAAGTTTGTCAGTGACTTGCAACAGGTCGGTGGTTTTCTTAGGGTACTCCTGTTTCCTCCACCAATAAAACTGACCACCATGATATAACTGAAATACTGTTAAAAGTGGCATTAAACACATTAACCCAAACCTTTACACTTATTACAGGTTTGAAGAACTATTCTCTGGATATGTATATCTTAGATTTCTTATTTACCTACAAATGTTTTAACATAAAACTATGTATATCTTAGATTTCTTATTTACCTACAAATGTTTTAACATAAAATTATGTATATCTTAAGATTTCTTATTTACCTGCAAATCTTTTAACATAAAACTATGTATATCTTAGATTTCTTATTTACCTACAAATGTTTTAACATAAAACTATGTATATCTTAGATTTCTTATTTACCTGCAAATGTTTTAACATAAAACTATGTATATCTTAGATTTCTTATTTACCTCCAAATGTTTTAACATAAAACTATGTATATCTTAGATTTCTTATTTACCAGCAAATGTTTTAACATAAAACTACGTATATCTTAGATTTCTTATTTACCTCCAAATGTTTTAACATAAAACTATGTATATCTTAGATTTCTTATTTACCTCCAAATGTTTTAACATAAAACTACGTATATCTTAGATTTCTTATTTACCAACAAATGTTTTAACATAAAACTATGTATATCTTAGATTTCTTATTTACCTGCAAATGCTTTAACATAAAACTACGTATATCTTAGATTTCTTATTTACCTACAAATGTTTTAACATAAAACTATGTATATCTTAGATTTCTTATTTACCTGCAAATGTTTTAACATAAAACTATGTATATCTTAGATTTCTTATTTACCTGCAAATGTTTTAACATAAAACTACGTATATCTTAGATTTCTTATTTACCTGCAAATGTTTTAACATAAAACTATGTATATCTTAGATTTCTTATTTACCTGCAAATGTTTTAACATAAAACTATGTATATCTTAGTTTTCTTATTTACCTGCAAATGTTTTAACATAAAACTACGTATATCTTAGATTTCTTATTTACCTGCAAATGTTTTAACATAAAACTATGTATATCTTAGATTTCTTATTTACCTGCAAATGTTTTAACATAAAACTATGTATATCTTAGATTTCTTATTTACCTACAAATGTTTTAACATAAAACTACATATATCTTAGATTTCTTATTTACCTGCAAATGTTTTAACACAAAACTATGTATATCTTAGATTTCTTATTTACCTACAAATGTTTTAACATAAAACTATGTATATGTTAGATTTCTTATTTACCTGCAAATGTTTTAACATAAAACTATGTATATCTTAGATTTCTTATTTACCTGCAAATGTTTTAACATAAAACTACGTATATCTTAGATTTCTTATTTACCTGCAAATGTTTTAACATAAAACTATGTATATCTTAGATTTCTTATTTACCAGCAAATGTTTTAACATAAAACTATGTATATCTTAGATTTCTTATTTACCTGCAAATGTTTGAACATAAAACTACGTATATCTTAGATTTCTTATTTACCTGCAAATGTTTTAACATAAAACTATGTATATCTTTGATTTCTTATTTACCTGCAAATGTTTGAACATAAAACTACGTATATCTTAGATTTCTTATTTACCTGCAAATGTTTTAACATAAAACTATGTATATCTTAGATTTCTTATTTACCTGCAAATGTTTTAACATAAAACTACGTATATCTTAGATTTCTTATTTATCTGCAAATGTTTTAACATAAAACTATGTATATCTTAGATTTCTTATTTACCTGCAAATGTTTTAACATAAAACTATGTATATCTTAGATTTCTTATTTACCTACAAATGCTTTAACATAAAACTATGTATATCTTAGATTTCTTATTTACCTGCAAATGTTTTAACATAAAACTATGTATATCTTAGATTTCTTATTTACCTGCAAATGTTTTAACATAAAACTATGTATATCTTAGATTTCTTATTTACCTACAAATGTTTTAACATAAAACTATGTATATCTTAGATTTCTTATTTACCTGCAAATGTTTTAACATAAAACTATGTATATCTTAGATTTCTTATTTACCTGCAAATGTTTTAACATAAAACTATGTATATCTTAGATTTCTTATTTACCTGCAAATGTTTTAACATAAAACTATGTATATCTTAGATTTCTTATTTACCTGCAAATGTTTTAACATAAAACTATGTATATCTTAGATTTCTTATTTACCTGCAAATGTTTTAACATAAAACTATGTATATCTTAGATTTCTTATTTACCTGCAAATGTTTTAACATAAAACTATGTATATCTTAGATTTCTTATTTACCTGCAAATGTTTTAACATAAAACTATGTATATCTTAGATTTCTTATTTACCTGCAAATGTTTTAACATAAAACTATGTATATCTTAGATTTCTTATTTACCTGCAAATGTTTTAACATAAAACTATGTATATCTTAGATTTCTTATTTACCTGCAAATGTTTTAACATAAAACTATGTATATCTTAGATTTCTTATTTACCTGCAAATGTTTTAACATAAAACTATGTATATCTTAGATTTCTTATTTACCTGCAAATGTTTTAACATAAAATATGTATATCTTAGATTTCTTATTTACCTGCAAATGTTTTAACATAAAACTATGTATATCTTAAGATTTCTTATTTACCTACAAATGTTTTAACATAAAACTATGTATATCTTAGATTTCTTATTTACCTGCAAATGTTTTAACATAAAACTATGTATATCTTAGATTTCTTATTTACCTGCAAATGTTTTAACATAAAACTATGTATATCTTAGATTTCTTATTTACCTGCAAATGTTTTAACATAAAACTATGTATATCTTAGATTTCTTATTTACCTGCAAATGTTTTAACATAAAACTATGTATATCTTAGATTTCTTATTTACCTGCAAATGTTTTAACATAAAACTATGTATATCTTAGATTTCTTATTTACCTGCAAATGTTTTAACATAAAACTATGTATATCTTAGATTTCTTATTTACCTGCAAATGTTTTAACATAAAACTATGTATATCTTAGATTTCTTATTTACCTGCAAATGTTTTAACATAAAACTATGTATATCTTAGATTTCTTATTTACCTGCAAATGTTTTAACATAAAACTACGTATATCTTAGATTTCTTCTTTACCTGCAAATGTTTTAACATAAAACTATGTCAGATCATATTTTTTTATGATCAACTGATGAACATCAAAGTAATTTGCATTATAAACATACAATCAAATAAAGCACACACTATCTATATTTTAATTGAGGTGAACATAATAGATTAAAAGGTAATCCTGAACATTTAATAAATACATTTACCTACTACTCCATGAATATTGCACATTATCAGAAAAAGTGATATTTAAACTATCAAAAAAGTCAAAATCATATTTTCTCAGAATCCAGATGGTATTGTATTATGAGAGATAAAAACTTCACATTATATTTTTAAACAATTGTCGTAAGAGTCAGTAACCAACAGATTCAACTTTCCAAGCTAGTAGTCAGTAACGAGTATTCATTGACCCTGCTATTGTATTATCCATTGTATTGTGTTGTCATTAATTTTTGATAGTATGTGATTTTTTTGAGTGGAAGCGAATCTGTGCAGGTTTTTTTTTTAACCTTTTGTTTATATCTGTATTGTTGATGGAGATTCAAATATCAAGAAGGGGGAGAATTGGATCCCATTAGGTAGTTTAACCTTGCCACATTTTTGTACCTGCCCCAATCAAGGACCTGGATTTCCAACTTCATTTTCCATGAGTTTTTTTTATGTTCAATGATAAATTAATTCGTTTTGTTGATATTGGTGGAATTCTTCACAATTGTTAAACTTTCTTTTCTAATTGCATCAATAATATACCTCCAATCACTTCCCAGAGTTTAATCTTTCTGTCTGAGCCACCGGTGGCAAACATAGAACCAGATGGATTCCATTTGACAGCATTCACTTCTCCATCATGAGCTTCCTATGATAAATGATAATAAATGGTAAACATTTAGTCAGTTTATTCTATTTAATCTCATTTCTATACCTTTATATTAATAAAACAATGTTCAGTTCATCTTTACACCCATTTGTATTGAGTTGCTCATGGTCAGTGGTTCTCTCTGGCTTCTTCTACCACTAAAACAGGTCGCCATGATATAGCTGAAATATTGCTGAAAGTGGCATTAAACACCAAAAATCAAATCAAATTAACCCATTTGTATTGTAAGGAATTCACGTCGCATTTATGTTATTTGTATTTTTTTCCGTATATTTATGTCTAAAATGATTTCCATATCAGATGATGTTTATGTCATTTTACAGTAACAGACACCACTAGTAGAGTTCGAACTGCTTACCCTTCCAGAGCATCTGATTTCACCCCCTGTTTTTAGTGAGGTTCATGTTGCTGAATGTTTATCTTTCTGTTAAATCATTTGTGGATCAAATTATTTGTCTGTTTGTCCTTTTAAATTTTTCTTTTGGCCATTGTATTGTTTGTTCTTCTTTGATTTACTGCTTCTGATTACACCTTTGGTATCTTTTGGCCATTGTATTGTTTGTTCTTCTTTGATTTACTGCTTCTGATTACACCTTTGGTATCTTTTGGCCATTGTATTGTTTGTTCTTCTTTGATTTACTGCTTCTGATTACCCCTTTGGTATCTTTTGGCCATTGTATTGTTTGTTCTTCTTTGATTTACTGCTTCTGATTACACCTTTGGTATCTTTTGGCCATTGTATTGTTTGTTCTTCTTTGATTTACTGCTTCTGATTACCCCTTTGGTATCTTTTGGCCATTGTATTGTTTGTTCTTCTTTGATTTACGGCTTCTGATTATCACTTTGGTATCTTTTGGCCATTGTATTGTTTGTTCTTCTTTGATTTACTGCTTCTGATTACACCTTTGGTATCTTTTGGCCATTGTATTGTTTGTTCTTCTTTGATTTACTGCTTCTGATTACCCCTTTGGTATCTTTTGGCCATTGTATTGTTTGTTCTTCTTTGATTTACTGCTTCTGATTACCCCTTTGGTATCTTTTGGCCATTGTATTGTCTGTTCTTCTTTGATTTACGGCTTCTGATTATCACTTTGGTATCTTTTGGCCATTGTATTGTTTGTTCTTCTTTGATTTACTGCTTCTGATTACACCTTTGGTATCTTTTGGCCATTGTATTGTTTGTTCTTCTTTGATTTACTGCTTCTGATTACCCCTTTGGTATCTTTTGGCCATTGTATTGTCTGTTCTTCTTTGATTTACTGCTTCTGATTACACCTTTGGTATCTTTTGGCCATTGTATTGTTTGTTCTTCTTTGATTTACTGCTTCTGATTACACCGTTGGTATCTTTTGGCCATTGTATTGTTTGTTCTTCTTTGATTTACTGCTTCTGATTACCCCTTTGGTATCTTTTGGCCATTGTATTATTTGTTCTTCTTTGATTTACTGCTTCTGATTACACCTTTGGTATCTTTTGGCCATTGTATTGTTTGTTCTTTTTTGATTTACTGCTTCTGATTACACCTTTGGTATCTTTATACTTTCCTAATGATTCTTCAACTCTTTGTTTCAGCCATCTTTAATTTTTATAATATTATATCTTTGCATGCAGTTTAAGGAAAAATGATAATTAATAAGGACTTGTTTCTATTATATCCTGTCACCATACAATATGTACCAGTACCAGCTGGAAGACTGAACAATTTCTTTGTTATTATGTTGAAAATATTGTTACCTTCATCCATGAGAAAATTTTAAATATGCTTTATTATTTTATTGGTAATTGAGTGAGTGAGTGATTGTTGTTTAATGTAAAGTGAGTCATTTTTAATCTTTATCATGGTGACAAAAACAAACCAGAGGCTCTCAAGAGCCTGTATCGTTCACCTGGTTATAAAAAGAACCAATTGGTCCTATGTAAAAACTATGTCCTGCAGTGGTAGTCATCTTGGAATTCTGATCAACATAAAAAACTCAAAGTTTGTAAAGGACCTTCCAATGATTGATGCAGAGTTTAGGTTCAATCAGTGCAATAGCTTCAGATAGGAACATATTTCTGTATTTTCCTCATATGGTCCTGTGCTAATACTATGAGTGCAGCCATCTTGGATTTCCGATCGGCATAAAAAACAGAAACTTTGTAGAGGACCTTCCAATGATCACTCCTCGGCAGTTTGGTTTCAATTGTCCAAGGGGTTTCAGAGAAGAAGCGTTTTGAAACATTTTTCCTATAGGGTCCAATGTTAAACTAAGTCCAGCCGTAGCCACCATTTTGAATTTCATATCGGAACAAAAAGCCTAAAGTTTGTAGAGGACCATCCAATGAACATTCATGTACAGTTTTGGCTTTAATCATATTTGTAGTTTTTGAGAAGAAGGCATTGGAACATTTTCCCATAGGGTCCAATGTTAATCTATGTCCCAGTGCCTGAAATGGACGGTCGTGCAGTCGCCAAATGCGACTAATATCTTATTCGGGCGACCAAAAGCTGCTCCAAATTAGGTAGTCACTGGCCCAACAAAAAACGTTTGGGGCGATTGCCTAAAAGACCATTAAAAATTGTTGTTTTACTGAAACCGGACATAAACTAACTTCAACGGTAGATAATTCTTCTGTTCTAGTCGAAAACTGTTTGTTACGAGCACAGCGATTGGTCCAAATACATTTTTGTAGCCAATGAAGACACAGCTAATGTAATTTACTGTTCTCCCCAATTATGTATTTTTATCGAGCCAATCAATACACGTTTCCTATACGTTTTCATGTAATACACAAGTATTCACTAAATATTAGAAACGAAACGTGTTTTTTTGTTTCTTTATGATTTAATTATTAAAATTGTTAAAAATCACGGACGAAGTGGAAAGTTGTGAACAATAAAGAAAATTCTGTCAACTTCTAATGTTTGCCATCTGGTATCTTCCACAGTTCAGAAATTTATTCATTCAATCTGCTGCAAAATGTACATGTACGAATTTCATTTTACAGAAATCGGAAACCTTTTTGTGTCAATCCTTAGGTAATCATTGAAAAACTTTTCCCCAACAACGGAGAGAAAATCGTTGACAGTAATGTCAAACTACGGAAACAATCTGGCCTGTCACTTCTTTTAAACTTTTCATAGTTCATGTACACGGCTACATTTTGACAATTGGGAGTGGTTTCCTTTTTTGGAACCAGAACTTTTGTTTACAAATTAGAAAATAACAGGAAAAGTCAACAGTTGTTTATATAACAGAAAATGACAGCACCGTTTGCTATTTCAACAAAGTGAGATACTTGTTTGGAATGAATAACCAACTGACATTACCCCGAACTGAGAAGTTATTTTACTTTAAAATCACTTCTTCATAGTGGATTGAAACAAGTGATGTCACTCTTCACTCTGGGGAGTGCAAGAGCGGTCCTTGTAGTGGCATTAGTCTACTCTTTTTTCCCGGATGTCTTTAAAGTGATCATGGCATTGATCTCCCCTTACACAAACCAGCCTTTTATTGTCCCCATCCGATGAACTAGCATGGTTTCTTAAGACCACCCTAGCCAATGGCGTCAAGGTTGTCAAAAAGGTTATAACAAGTAAATTCAGGTTTCATTTGATAGCAATATATGCATTGGGGTGTTTTCGCAATTTCAGCTGCACACCCGCTGTACCTACCAAAATTACCTTGAAGAGCCCCCCTCAAGAGACTAGTGAAAGAATGAATTTTAATGTTATTGATCTAAAACAATTAATCTGAAAACTGTTTATATATTGATATATGATGTCTTTTTTTCATAAAAAAAATGTCACAAAATGTTTGGGCCACCATTATGCCATTTGGACCAGTGACTCTAATTTTTTACTGACCCAAAATATTTTTTTCAAGCACTCAGACCTTCCAATGATCATTCCTGGGCAGTTTGGTTTCAATTGTCCAAGTGGTTTCAGAGAGGAAGCGTTTTGAAACATTTTTCCCATAGGGTCCAATGTTAAACTAAGTCCTGCCGTAGCCGCCATTTTGAATTTCATATCGGAACAAAAAACCTTAAGATTGTAGAGGACCATCCAATGAACATTCATGTACAGTTTTGGCTTTAATCATATTTGTAGTTTTTGAGAAGAAGGCATTTGAACATTTTCCCATAGGGTTCAATGTTAATCTATGTCCTGCGGTGGCGACCATCTTGGATTTCCGATCGGCAAAAAAAACAGAAAGTTTGTAGAGGACCTTCCAATGATCATTCCTGGGCAGTTTGGTTTCAATTGTCCAAGTGGTTTCAGAGAAGAAGCATTTTGAAACATTTTTCCCATAGGGTCCAATGTTAAACTAAGTCCTGCCGTAGCCGCCATTTTGAATTTCATATCGGAACAAAAAAGCTTAAGATTGTAGAGGACCATCCAATGAACATTCATGTACAGTTTGGCTTTAATCATATTTGTAGTTTCTGAGAAGAAGGCATTTGAACATTTTCCCATAGGGTTCAATGTAAATCTATGTCCTGCGATGGCGGCCATCTTGGATTTCCGATCGGCATAAAAAACATAAACTTGGTAAAGGACATTCCAATGATCATTCCTTTACAGTTTGGTTTCAATCAGTTCATTATTTTCAGAGAAGAAGATCTTTGAAATTTCAGCCAATCAGAGCATATTATTGGCCCTGGCAGCCATGATGAATATCCAACTGGAACAAAAAACAGTAACTTTGTAGAGGACCATCCAAGGAACATTCCTGCTAAATTTGGTTCCAATTGTCCCAGTGGTTTCGGAGAAGAAGCTTGAAATGTGAAAAGTATACAGACGACGGACGCCAAGTGATGGCAATAGTTCACCTGGACCAAAGGTCCAGGTGAACTAAAAAACAAAAAAAACAGACATAAAGAGAAGAAAATGGGTAGTTACATAAATTTTCATACAGCAATCTAGTTTTGTTCTGTTTTATTTTTGTGCTTAACGGCATATTCAACAATATTTTAGTTATATTGTGGTGGTCAGTTTTATTAGTGTAGGAAACCTGAGTACCCAGAGAAAACCACCGACCTGTCGCAAGTCACTGACAAACTTTATCACATAATGTTGTATAAAGTACACCTCGCCATTAGCGGGAATCGAACTCACAACTTTGTGGTGATTGGTACTGATTGCACAGGTAGTGTAAATCCATCTACCATATGATCACGACGGATCCCTTATTTTTTTTTTATAATGTAGAAATTTGATTAATAATAATATATTTGTGGAAATAACTAGAAAATTATTGTAATCCATTAAATAATGTAATAATGTAATAAGACAAAGACAAATTACTCATCGAAAAGAACAGTAAATAATCATCATAGTCACATAGGTCGAGTGCATTGTGAAATTGTTTTTTGGATATTTCCAAAAAAATTGTAGGTGTGAAAGTCTTTCAGGATATTTACGAAAGTTGGAAATCAAATATTTTTTAAATCTTTTAATTAAATTCCTGATAATAAGCATACCTTTGGTATATGCACAAACATCCACTAAATTATACACTCTGACAAAAGTTTAGCACCACCCTATATTTTTATTGATATATTTTTTTACATCAATACTGTTAAAACAATAAAATAGATATCACCATTTTTCTTACACTTCTTAAAAGACTACACCAATCTACGAAGTATTTATCATCCTGTAAGACGTGACAAAAATGGGGTTCAAAACAGGTGCTGGAAAAACGTAAAACCAATTTGTCTTTGATGGAAGTTTTTAACATTGCATTAAAATGCAGTCTTCAGATTTTAAGAACTTTTAAATGCATCTATTGTGCGTATGTGTAAGGAATAAAAATCAATAACAAGCATATCCACCGCGTTTATTGTGAAGTTCTGTAACACGCCTGGTCATGCTTCGCACAAGATGCCTAAGCCGTTCTTGTGGGAAGCTGTTGCCACTCCTGTAAGATAGCAGTTCTTAAAACGTCAATATTTTGACATTTTGGATTGCATTGGTAAATTTTTCGGCCAATAAAGTCCCATACATGCTCTATAGGGTTCATGTCTGGCGACATCGCAGACCATGGAATTGTCTGAACAGCCTCTTGCTGTAAAAAATGTTGTACAATTCGGGTTCTATGTGGCCTAGCGTTGTCGTCCATGAACATTGGCCTGTCAGCCAACGCATGATTGTCGAAATGGGGGACTACGCATGGAGCGAGCACATTGTCACGGTATTTTTGGCCTGTCAGATTACCATCAAGAAAGTACAAGTCCAACTTAACAGTCAAAGGAAAAACAACCCCAGACAGTTACACCCCACCCCCAAAAGCAGTTGTGCCCAAAATGTGGTTGTCCTGAAATGAAGTGTTTCATTGGCGCCAAACCCTTGCACGACCGTCGGTAGGTCGTATCAAAAAACGACTTTCATCAGACCAGTGGACCCGTCTCCATGTGCGAATAGTCCACCCCAAATGATCATGTGACCAGTCAAATCGAGCATGACGATGACGTAATGTCAACTGTGGTCGTTTTATGGGTCGTTGCGCTCGCATTCCATGATGGTGGAGGCGTCTAATTACAGTGCGTGTGCTGATGCGGCCTCCAAACGCTAAATTACCACGAAGTGTACCAGTTGTACTGAAACTGAAACTTAAAACTCTACACAAACAAAATCAGCTTTCGTTCGCAAACACAATTGTTGAAAAGTACATGTGGCACTTTACACACCCTGTCATATACACATATATACAAATCAATCAATAACCTGTTTCACAGGTAAGTAAGTATGTGTGTACAGGTGACGAAAACAGCAAACCGATTTGAAATAAGTTCATTATTACAAAAGATATTATTGAAACAAGTCAGGTGGTGCTTAACTTTTGTTGGACTGTATAAAATGCTTCCAGCTTGAAAGCTGTAAATTAATATAATGAGTTATTTTCTTCATGTAATGTTATGTATTAGAAAAACTATGTAAATTTATAAAGATTATTAATATGAAAGTCCCACCTCCTGGTTACTGTAATTGTAATTTTTCCATACGTGTACAAAACTTAATATGTTGTATATTATTATTTACTTCTCTGTAACTATATGTATTTGGTTTATGAGTTGCAACAATTGTGGTGGCATAAAAACCAGATTACTAAGTAGATTGATATCTTGCATACACTGACATATAAATACTTACAAATTTATGTTGTGCTTTATTGGGTAGTGAAACACTGAGACATAAAGGTATACCAGGTACAAATACACCAGCTTTACTGAAATTATACATATAAATGTCATACACCCAATCTGATTAAAATCACATCTCCAACCTGCTCCTGTCACTGACATGTTGTGCGAGATGTAAGGAAACCATATTACTGGTCAAATGCAGGTGACCGTATCTTACTGTCCAATGAAAATGGTGATTAGGAGACTATGAAAGCATTATAATTTAAAATTAAATCTGATTGGTCGAAAAAGGCAATATCCTGTATTGATCATATCTTTAAACATTCATGACATAGAATCACATGCATGTGTCCTGTAATGGGATTACTTCAGATCTCCGATGCCGTGACATATCAGTAATAGGATTACTTCAGATCTCCGATGCCGTGACATATCAGTAATGGGATTACTTCAGATCTCCGATGCCGTGACATATCAGTAATGGGGAGCAAGTGAGAGATCTGATTTTAATCAAATTGATAGATACCAGATATCAAAATCAACATTATTATAAAAAAAAATTGCATACCTTTACACAACAGTCAACTGTTTTGAAATAAGTGAGTGATTGTTGTTTAACACCAACAGCTATATCATGACAAGAACATGCTACTTTTTAATTTTGGTTTGAAATAAAAGTGACCATCTATTCATTATAAATTAATGTTTATTAAAGATTCTGAGAATTTCCATCAAAGCAAACATGAGTTATTATTAAGACGTGTGAAATATAAATGTCTATCTTTTTATGAAAAAAGTCCCATAACTCTGCTTAGACAAAAGTGAAAATCTTCAAAATTAAAAGGTACAGAACTTTAATCAAGTCAGAGTCAATTAGAGTTATTGTCCGACATGTAAATAGACTATGGTATGCCATAATATTTATAAATTGAATTCTAAATTATATTATCTGTCTAATTCCTATCTAGGGGCCGTCGTGGTTGTGATCGTATGGTAGTTGGATTAATGACTACCTATGCAATCAGTGCCTATCACCACTAACGTTGTGAATTCGAATCCCGCTCATGATCTGATAAAGTTTGTCAGTGACTTGCGGCAGGTAGGTGGTTTTCTCCGGATTGTCGACCAATAAATCTGACTGCCACGATATAACTGAAATATTGTTGAAAGTGGCGTTATACCCCATAATCTTAACCCTAACTCCTATCTGATGTTTCAGAGAAACAAAATGGACAAAAACTAATCAATATGGTGTTCAAAAACTGTCAAAAGGTATTCAAATTTATAAACTATAACAGTTGCATTTACAAGTGTAACAAATACACTCTTATTATGATATATATCACAAAATCATCCTTTACATTATTTGCTGAGCAGGGCCGTCGTGGTTGTGATCATATGGTAGTTGAATTTACAACTACCTATGCAATCAGTACCTATCACCACTCTCGTTGAGTTTGAATCCTGCTTAGTTGAGGTGTACTCGATACAACATTATGTGATAAAGTTTGTCAGTGATTTGCGAAAGGTCGTGGTTTTCTCCGGGTACTCTGGCTTTCTCCATCAATAAATCTAACTGCCAAGATATAACTGAAATATTGTTGAAAGTGGCATTAAACACCATTACCCTAACCCTAACCTCCATAATGACACAGATGACAAATGGATCCTTTACATTATTTGCTGAGCCATACTGGTAACCTAAAAACTTACTTTTCTGGTCTAATCTTGACTGGTTCTCTAGCAGCCTCTGCTAGCTCCTGTTTTAGTCTGGCTTGTCTTTTTCTGTTAAACAAAAACAACAAATAATTACAGACTTGAAGCATGTCAGGTTTGAACTCATCTTAGCTTCATTTACAAACAACTAGTAGAATTTCTCAGTTAGTTTGCTGTAATGTAAATTTTGTCAGAACACATCTAAAAATTAAATTTCAGGGGACAAGCTTTTCTGTTAAAAAAAAAGAGAACCCCCCCCCCCCCCCCCCTTAAAATAAAAGGGGGGAAACACACATAAAACAAAAACCAGGGAGATATGTGACATAATTTTAAACAAAAACAATAAACTGATAATGTACAATTGTCGTTTATAAGGGAAAGATAAAAACTGAAGAAAACATGGAAGGAAAGAAAACAAAATTATTAGTTGGTCTTAAGGCAGATTGTAAATCCGTTCAGTATTTTGTACATAATCCTACCTAAGTTGATCATCGTTTTCAGTATTCAATTTGTCAGCATCTTTGGCTTTAACTTGCATCCATCTTGTAATTAAATCTGTATTATCTTCTTGAAGTTTTTTGTATCTATCTTCCATAGCAGAAAATGCTAATCCTAAAGCTTGATGTTCATCTTTTAACATCTGAAAAATGCATGAACTTCTTGGTATAAATGAACCAGAGGCTCTCAAGAGCCTGTATCGTTCATCTGGTTATAAAAAGAACCAATTAGTCCTATGTAAAAACTATGTTCTGCAGTGGTAGTCATCTTGGAATTCCGATCAACATAAAAAACACAAAGTTTATAAAGGACCTTCCAATGATTGATGCAGAGTTTAGGTTCAATCAGTGCAATAGCTTCAGAGAGGAACATATTTCTGTATTTTCCCCATATGGTCCTGTGTTGATACTATGATCTGTGGTGGCAGCCATCTTGGATTTCCGATCGGCATAAAAAACAGAAACTTTGTAGAGGACCTTCCAATGAACATTCCTGGGCAGTTTGGTTTCAACTGTCCAAGTGGTTTCAGAGAACAAGTGTTTTGAAACATTTTTCCCATGGGGTCCAATGTTAAACTAAGTCCTGCCGTAGCCGCCATTTTGAATTTCATATCGGACCAAAAAACCTAAAGTTTGTAGAGGACCATTCAATGAACATTCATGTACAGTTTGGCTTTAATCATATTTGTAGTTTCTGAGAAGAAGGCATTTGAACATTTTCCCATAGGGTCCAATGTTAATCTATGTCCTGCGGTGGTGGCCATCTTGGATTTTCGATCAGCATAAAAAACAGAAACTTTGTAGAGGACCTTCCAATGATCATTCCTGGGAATTTGGTTTCAATTGTCCAAGTGGTTTCAGAGAAGAAGCGTTTTGAAACATTTTTCCCATAGGGTCCAATGTTAAACTAAGTCCTGCCGTAGCCGCCATTTTGAATTTCATATCGGACCAAAAAACCTAAAGTTTGTAGAGGACCATCCAATGAACATTCATGTACAGTTTGGCTTTAATCATATTTGTAGTTTCTGAGAAGAAGGCATTTGAACATTTCCCCATAGGGTCCAATGTTAATCTATGTCCTGCGGTGGCGGCCATCTTGCAATTCCGATCGGCATAAAAAATAGACATTTTGTAGAGGACCTTCCAATGATCATTCCTGGGCAGTTTGGTTTAAATTGTAAAAGTGGTTTCAGAGAAGAAGCGTTTTGAAACATTTTTCCATAGGGTCCAATGTTAAATTAAGTCCTGCCATAGCCGCCATTTTGAATTTCATATCGGAACCAAAAACGTAAAGTTTGTAGAGAACCATCCAATGAACATTCCTGGGCAGTTTGGTTTCATCTGTCCAATTGGTTTCAGAGAAGAAGCGTTTTGAAACATTTTTCCCATAGGGTCCAATGTTAAACTACGTCCTGCCGTAGCCACCATTTTGAATTTCATATCGGAACAAAAAACATTAAGATAGTAGAGGACCATCCAATGAACATTCATGTACAGTTTGGCTTTAATCATATTTGTAGTTTCTGAGAAGAAGGCATCTGAACATTTTCCCATAGGGTCCAATGTTAATCTATGTCCTGTGGTGGTGGCCATCTTGGATTTCCGATCGGCATAAAAAACAGAAACTTTGTAGAGGACCTTCCAATGATCATTCCTGGGCAGTTTGGTTTCAATTGTTCAAGTGGTTTCAGAGAAGAAGCATTTTGAAACATTTTTTCCATAGTGTCCAATGTTAAACTAAGTCCTGCCATAGCCGCCATTTTGAATTTCATATCGGACCAAAAAACCTTAAGATTGTAGAGGACCATCCAATGAACATTCATGTACAGTTTGGCTTTATTCATATTTGTAGTTTCTGAGAAGAAGGCATTTGAACATTTTCCCATAGGGTCCAATGTTAATCTATGTCCTGCGGTGGCGGCCATCTTGCAATTCCGATCGGCATAAAAAATAGACATTTTGTAGAGGACCTTCCAATGATCATTCCTGGGCAGTTTGGTTTAAATTGTAAAAGTGGTTTCAGAGAAGAAGCGTTTTGAAACATTTTTCCATAGGGTCCAATGTTAAATTAAGTCCTGCCATAGCCGCCATTTTGAATTTCATATCGGAACCACAAACGTAAAGTTTGTAGAGAACCATCCAATGAACATTCCTGGGCAGTTTGGTTTCATCTGTCCAATTGGTTTCAGAGAAGAAGCGTTTTGAAACATTTTTCCCATAGGGTCCAATGTTAAACTACGTCCTGCCGTAGCCACCATTTTGAATTTCATATCGGAACAAAAAACATTAAGATAGTAGAGGACCATCCAATGAACATTCATGTACAGTTTGGCTTTAATCATATTTGTAGTTTCTGAGAAGAAGGCATTTGAACATTTTCCCATAGGGTCCAATGTTAATCTATGTCCTGTGGTGGTGGCCATCTTGGATTTCCGATCGGCATAAAAAACAAAAACTTTGTAGAGGACCTTCCAATGATCATTCCTGGGCAGTTTGGTTTCAATTGTTCAAGTGGTTTCAGAGAAGAAGCATTTTGAAACATTTTTTCCATAGTGTCCAATGTTAAACTAAGTCCTGCCGTAGCCGCCATTTTGAATTTCATATCGGACCAAAAAACCTTAAGATTGTAGAGGACCATCCAATGAACATTCATGTACAGTTTGGCTTTATTCATATTTGTAGTTTCTGAGAAGAAGACATTTGAACATTTTCCCATAGGGTCCAATGTTAATCTATGTCCTGCGATGGCGGCCATCTTGGATTTCCGATCGGCATAAAAAACAGACACTTGGTAAAGGACTTTCCAATGATCATTCATTTACAGTTTGGGTTCAGTCAGTTCATTAGTTTCAGAGAAGAAGATCTTTGAAATTTCAGCCAATCAGAGCATATTATTGGCCCTGGCAGCCATGTTGAATATCCGACAGAAACTTTATAGAGGACCATCCAAGGAACATTCCTGCTAAGTTTGGTTTCAATTGGTCCAGTGGTTTCGGAGAAGAAGCTTGAAATGTGAAAAGTTTACAGACGACGGACGCCAAGTGATGGGAATAGTTCACATGGACCTTTGGTCCAGGTGAACTAAAAACAAGAACTATATAATGACAATATATTATCTAGTGGCAATGTGTATATACAGATAAATAGAAAATTATGTCAGATGAAGTATTTTTTTTAACCAGTCCCGGTATTTCAATTCAACTCAATAAGACAATACAATCCTGTCTGAAAATATGTTGCAATGACCTATTTTTTATGGAAAAATTAAGTCACAACATGGTTTTAAACAGAAGTCACCAAATAAAAATTAAAATCACCTGAATAACGCCAATACATACAAATTAACTGAACAAGTGTCTGTTTTTCTTAACCATTCTAATCTTTTTCTCTTGACAAAGTCCTTACCTTTCTCTTTACTTCAAATCAAATGAAGATACACAAGCAGTGAAATACAGTATAGTACATAACTATTCAGGCATAAACATCAGACTTAAAATAATAAAAATAAAAACCAAAGCATTGTCTTGGATTTGAAAGGAATGAGTACAGTGGAACCTCTGAAAACAGACTACGTCCGGAACCAAAGAAATCAGCCGGTTTTCAGAGGTTCCGTAAATAGACGTTTCCATTCCGTATACTGATATCGGAAGTATAAGATATTTATATCGTGAAGGTTAATTATGCTATTTATATATGTTTCTTTACATTCTTTCAATGTGTTATATTTGTGATTGTTTTTAAATGTGTTTTCAATAAAAATATATACTGTCGTAACTTGTTTTACAAATGTGTACATGTATTGAGTGTACAATCAACCACGAGATTTCAGGTCACTGACCTTGAATTGGATTTGTAGCCTGTTGCAGGATATTTTTCATGCTATACAAAAATCATAGGACACGTTGTTCTAATAGTGGAATAAAGTATAGTATTCAGCTAATGACATTGTTGACAGAAATTATCCCCGAAACAACAGGTGTGAAAATACGACTAAATACCAAACGACCTCATACCCCCCCCAAAAAAAAAACAATAAACAGGACTAAAATTTAAAAAAAACAAATTTAACAAAGGCAATCATATTTATTAATGACAAATTCACTTATAAAGCATTAAAATGGCACAAACAACATGTTCGCCGTATTCATGATTGTCTAATTTTACAAGATTCACATTTAAAAAAAGTCTACAATGGATACCTGCTTCTTTTTCAAACACCTCTGAAGGATTGCAGTTTCACATTTCAAATTTAAATCTTGAGCAACACCAAGAAAGTTATCGTCTTTGACAATCGCGTATTTCTTTAAACGTTTACTGAATGCAAATATCTCATCTAACGTCAAATCAGGTTCAGTATCGGACTGCTCGTTGACATTGATTTGGTCATCTTCGGAGTCACTTGTAGTTTCGGTCGGTGTTTCTGATAAATGTGATTCTATGAGATTCTTTTCCCATTCGTCGGTGTCATCTTCTATCGGAACGTGCTGATCAAATGCAACCAATGTCTCACGATCTACTTGTGCGATAGTGTTGATTTCAGCGAGTTGAATAAACGGAATGTCGTCGTCTGCATCACTGTCGGCGGAATTAACTTCTGATTAAATGGGAAATCCGGACAACTTAAAACATCTTGATACTGTCTCTATGCATGTTTCTTTCCACGATTCCCTTATCCAATGCACAGCGTCTAACGCATTTATTTCTTTGCAAAGTTCAGTTACAGAATCATCTTGTTCGATCTTGGCGACTAATCTTTCCATCATTCGCTTTCGGTAACATGCTTTAAAAGCTTTGATAATGCCTTGGTCTAAAGGTTGCAAGTGTGACGTCGTATTTGCAGGCAAAAATTTCAAAATTACATTGTTCAATTTTAAGTCTTTAGCATGCGAAGAGGCATTGTCTTAAAACATAAGAATATGGCGGTTTTGGCGTCTCATTTGTTTATCAACTTCACTAATGCAGTCGGAGAAAATTTTAGAATTCATCCAAGCTTTCTTATTGTGGCGCTACGTCACTGGTAGTTTATGAACTTTAATGTTTTTGAAACAACGAGGCTTTAAGGCTTTACCGATTACCAAAGGTTTCAATTTCTCACCAGTCGCACTACACGCAAACATAACTGTTAAACGTTCTTTAGAGTGCTTAACACCTTTAGAAGATGCACCTTTAGTGGAAAGTGTCTTGTTTGGTATTGTACGATAATAAAGATCAGTTTCATCACAATTAAAAATGTTACAAGGTTCAAAATCTGAGCAAATTTCTGGAATAAGACTACAGAAATCGTCAACAGTTTGTAAATCTACACCGGCACTTTTGCCACTAACGGCAAAAGCTTTAATCGCATGACAGGCTTTAAATTTTTCCAACCACCCATTTGAGGCTTTGAAATCGGCAATGTCTAACTGACTAGCGAATTCTAATGCTTTACTTTGCAGAATAGGCCCTGAAAGTGGAATGGGCTTGTCACGAGCTTAACGGAACCAGTCCCACATAAGATCATTTAGATTGTCATGCTTACTTTTATTTCCATATCTGAATTTCTGAACATTTTCATTGCTATCAAAATCGCGATGTTTAGACAGCGGTTTTGACATTTTAGCATCAATTTAACGGATTCAATTCAAAATATCAACAACAACAATTTATAACAAATCTACTTGAAACCATAGATTTAATTTTTTTTACTCGACTAACAATAGAATGCAAGCAGTCAGTACAACATATTTGATCTTTTATATTTTTTGTTTTATAAAACTCTTTTGAAGCATTAAAAATTTTAAGTATAAAAACATGCTTCAGATTAATTACACAGATGTAAAGACGCTGTCAAATAACTGTATTGTTTTTAATACATTGTAATCATGTTTACAACTCTTTAAATGTTTGATAATTAGTTGATTGACAAGTGTCACACCTTGGTAATTTCAATCACTACCCGTGGTAGTCTTTTGATGTAAAACTGGATCGATCTATTCGGTGATTGACATCTAACATGGATTACTGACTTACCTGTCAGCAAATTTGTCATGTGGTTTTCAGAGGTGAATTTTACAAGAAAATATATTTTCTGGACCGGATAGTACCACCGATGTTCGGAATACAGAGGGGCGAGTTTTTAGAGAACCATTTTACTTAAATATATAGGGGAATATTCTGGACCAAAACTAAATGTTCGGTTTTCAGAGAGGCCGGTTTTGGGGAGTTCCACTGTATTCATTTTTCAAATTAATGCATAGATCCCAAACAAAGCAAAATACATATAATATATATACTAAAATTTCAATCAAAAGAGTCTATCCAAGTAATCAAACTTTACACTGTAAATTAATATTTTTGATTGGTGTAAATTGTATTAGAATCGGAAATATTCTGTAAAGTTGTCTCCCTTTAAGGCATTAGGTAGGGGAGACAACAACAAATTAATAAAGGAGATTACCACTATACTGGAATACAAACCTGGTTTGTTTGTTCTAATTCCAAAATGGTCATTTCTAAATTGTTTATTTCACCTTTTAGAGCTAAAACTACTGCATCAGTGTTATGTAACCTGAAATTATGAAGAAAACAGAATTTAAAAAGCAAAATGTTAAATTACAAGTTGAATGTAAAATGCATCCATTTTACTTCATAAGATTTGTCATTAATCACCCATCGTTTGGGTATTTATAGAAATTTGTACTATGAGCTAAGGCATCAATCTTGGATGAAGGATCAGTTTGTATCACACAGTTTTGAAAGTAGACCTTGAAAGGACCATTCTTGTCCAGTATGGTTTAAATCAGCTTATACAGTGATTTCTGAGAGTTTTGTACTTGATTTATCTTCAAAGGTGAATAACAGTGTAGTAAACTAATCAATAGAATCCTTCAGAAACATACAAAAAAATACAGTCAAACATGCCTGTGCAGTCACCTCTATTAACCAGTCACCTGTATTAAAAGGTCACATTTTTCTTGTCCTATCATATAAAATCTCATATGATAATTGAACCTCTTCTAAGAGGCTACCTGTCTTAAATGACCACTTTTTCTTTGTCTTTGAGACCTCTTAATACAGTTTTGACTGCAGTATTATTCCTCAATATTACATACTTTGAGTCCTTAAGCAGAATCTCTCTATCTTTTTCTTGTAAAAGTGAGTTGAGATCAATAATTTGTTGTGCATTCTGAAAAATAAATTTAGCCATTAATGAGAAAGTACCAGTACATTGTACAGTGAATATATAATCCAAACCCTTCTAATAAGGATGAGATACAAAAAACTTCTAACATAGCCAAGTGAAAAAATCTCTCTCCAAGGTCAGATAAATCTTTCCAGTCATGTTAATGTGTTTCTCATTTCAAATCTTAATGTGGAACAACAATACATGTATATATCAATGGGGGTGTCATGGTGGATTTCTCCGGGTACTAAGTTTTCCTCCACCAATAAAACTGACTGCCACGATTCGGATATAGTTGAAATATTGTTGAAAGTGGCATTAAAAACCATAGCAATAACCCAATCACTGTATATATTATATCAATTTATATTTCTCGTGTTTCCACATCCTTTTTTTTTAATTTTTATTTTTGATCCTGAACCTCATTTTCAAAAATGTTTTGTTGATCAGTTTTATTGGTGGAGAAAACTGCAGTATTCATATTAAAATTAACATAAAAATTTAAGAATAATTTCATGCAACTCATCTACGTGAGTCCTGGACTCGCCATTTGCACTTAACCTACAATGATCTCTGGTTTTGATGCAATTTGTTTGAATAAATAAATTACATATCATAGTAAAAATAATCCTTTCTAAAACCATTTCTTTGGTATTATATTATTGTATACTTATATTGTCAAGGAGACCACTAGAATTTGATCTTGTACTGATGTCTTGTATACATTTAAACATACCCCAACGCATGGAAAGCACAAAATAAAACACTTCTGTTAATTGACCCTTTAAATATAGATGTTTTAAAATGTTCAAGTACATGTACTTCCTGTCAATAAGGACTAGGTGTGTTGATATTTATTCTCCTTTAATTAAATTTTTTTTTTTTGCATCCCTGTGGTACTAATAAAACCTAAAAAGCCAGTATCACAATGTCAAAAAGTTCAAAACAACTGCCAAATTGTCTGAAATGAGCAGAAACAAATGTCATTCTAATCGTTTTCAATGGTGTCGTCCGTGGTGTCAGCACTTGTACTGTTACCATTTCTTTCTGTAGCTCTACATGAATCAGGTACCAGAAAAGCTTTATTAGGTCCATGACTAAATAACACTGACGTTTATTTGAACCCTTTATTTGTACTTGAAATCATACAATTGGAGGATAATTTGTTTTATCATGTTTATACCCTCTCCTTTTTTATGTAACTCTGTAGTTTCTTCGTTTTATCATGCTTATTTGACCTCTCCCCCTTTTTTTATGTAACTGTAATTTCTTCGTTTTATTATTTTTATTTTACCTCTCCCCTTTTTTTATGTAACTCTGTAAGTTCTTCTTGTAACTTGTATAGTTTTTGGACATCAACTGACTGACCTTTATCACCAAACCCTGGACTATTTCCACTGTAAAAAATGTATCATAATATACTTGTATACAAAATATAATATATGCATGCTGTATGTTTGTTATACAAACTCATTTTCGTTATTATGACATTGCTCCAGAGAAATTTGTCCGATTATTTACAATATAAAATTTAATACTACATGTAACCAAATTAAACATCATTGTTACTTGATTGATTACTGAAATACACATCTATTATAATGACTAAGGGCTGTCGTGGGTCTGATCGTATATTAGTTGGATTTACAAATACCTATGCAATCAGTGCCTATCACAACCAAAGTTGTGAGTTCGAATCCCGATCATGGCAAGATGTACTTGATACAAAACAAAGTTGGTCATTTACTTGGTTAGATCAGTGGTTTTCTACAGTTAAAACCGACCATCATAATATAACTGAAATATTTTTGAAAGTGGCATTAAACACCATATCCTTAATGCCTTATATGAATAGGATTTTGTCCTTCAGAGGTTATTTTTTTTGCTTAAGGATACATGCAATGTAACTATATATAGATTTAGTAAAACTGCTTTCCTGGTGAATCGCTACATATTACTAAAACAAGTCCATCGGAAGACATATCGCTTCACTCGGTTGCATTATCCTGATATTCCGAGCCAACCCGACTTTGAGTTTTCTCCTTAAGGCTGCATGCTTAGCGGAGAAGCAAGCAAATACTAATTTTATAGTCTTAGGTTTGACCCAACACAGGCTCGAACCCACAATCTATCGCACTCGAGGCAAACATGCTAACCATTACACCACAAAGTGGTTAAAATGACTTATGAAGTAATTTATAGGGTACACTGATCTTTTTCAACTCTTACCCATGTTCTGCTTTGATCTGTAAGCTTAAATTTTCATCTTTTAGTTTCTCTACTTCTACTGTAAGCTGTACATTTTTAGACTTTAAGTTTGAAGCAATATCAAAATATTTATTGTCTGAAAAAAAAATCAAAGGGAAAGAATATTAGTTATTAAATATTAATCAAATACTGCAATAATTATGTGATCATTGCATGTGTAACAATAGAGCATATTTTAAGTAAAAAAATGTGATGTTAATATTGGGATTTTATACTGGGACCTCTCGTAATATAAGCCAACACTCTGCCGACTGAGATCAAAGAGATCTCCACTAACATGTAGTAAGCGGACGGTGGTTTCTATAACTCACCTCAAATGTCATCATACATTGATTACTTAAATATTCAACCAGACCATATTTCAAATTCTGACCATCGTCGGTTATTTATTGTAATATCTATTATCAATAACAAAGATTGTACTTAATTATATGTAATAAATTATTGAGTAAAATTGTTTGGAGTATTCTGCAGTATTTTGAAAAATCGATTCTATATTTGAATCAGAAATGTATTCTGGAAGCAAACACATGATGCATTGTCTTTACTATAACGACATGTCTTTACTTTTGACGTTGTGGTAATTTGTAAAGATATCACATACATTTCGCAGATTATAATTTTTTGCTTGTTCTAAACCAATCAATTCATCAGCACAATCGAAACAATTATTTTTTTTAATACATATAGTTTTTTATGATTCCATTTTATTGAGGCTTTGTCAAAAAATGAAAATGGAAGTCTTACAACATTATGAAAAGCATTATCATACATTGTATTTTGGCTTGAATGAAAGTCTTCCATGTATGATACTATGACTAGCCTATCTATCGCTCATGCTTGATATATATAAACTATAAAGAAATGAGG
This sequence comes from Bathymodiolus brooksi, assembly GCA_963680875.1. Lineage (NCBI taxonomy): Eukaryota > Metazoa > Mollusca > Bivalvia > Mytilida > Modiolidae > Bathymodiolus > Bathymodiolus brooksi. The sequence continues at coordinate 121,057,334 of OY804576.1, read as the reverse complement.
GAAGTGATAGGTAAACCGGGTCAACTACCTTTGACTGCCAACGAAAAGTATGGAGAGTTGTGTAGGGACGAAAAATTTAGACTTTTGTAGTGGCTACAATGTAAAAGAGGTCTTTAACGTGCAGGGAGTGTTACCCATCTTTCATTAATCTTGTTAATATTACTATTAGACTTCCGTATAATGGGACGTTACACACTCAAACATTTGAGTCTAGTCTTGTATTTGGAAGAAGAAATGTTCTGCTCTGTAATTAATACAGAACAGAAAATTTCTTCAGAAGTCGAGATTAACTATGTCTGAATGTGATCCACATTCAACCTTTCGGTTGTATAACATGACAACCTTCCCATCGAAAGTCCCCCTATCAGTCACTCAAGGTCACACTGACCCATCTCTGAGGGTTTGAGACCTAGGAGTAGGAACCTTCACCAGTACCAGGGACCTGTGGCTGTGACAGGGGAGGGAAAGAGTACGACAATTAAATAAAAGAACGTCGACATATAATTCTATAATTCTACAGATGATTACTATTTGTATTATGAACAATATCAGTCAGATATCAATATATGTTTTTCCAACCTAATAGAGATAACACCTACAACCAATCCGGAGAAAGACATAAAACCCAAAACGTGAACGTATGGAGTCCAAAGGAATAGACTGCAGTCAAATCCAGAAATCCTACTATGACCAACCCTGCGAACACAATGTCACTCTTTAACTCCACCAGACTAGGTCAACCAATATATTATTCTTCAAACTATGATCAGTATCTTTTATGGAAGGCAGAAACCAATTGGAGAGGGACAAATATCTGATGTAACAAACAACAATATTAATAGTTACAATGTAGATACACAACATATTTTAGATTTTAATAATACAACACAAGATATTTTAAGTGTAAATACCGGTAGTAAGAAAGATGAAAAGTTCTATGATAGTAAAAGCTGTCTTTTAAACATATTAACTTTTAACTGTAAAAATATCAAGACCTGTGGCCTGTTATTTAAAGAATTAGAAAAAAAGGTTGATTTATATCTAATACAAGAACACTTGCTATTTGACTGCCAACTCGACTTACTGAATGAAATCCATAATGATTATATTGGTATTGGAAAAGCAGTGGACTCTAATGACTCTATTCCACCAATCCAAATGCCACGTGGTTATGGAGGAGTCACAATATTATGGAGAAAAGAGCTAGACAGTTTAATAACTCCTCTAAAAATTGGAAATGAAAGAATACAGTGTGTTGAAACACAAGGAAATCCAAATACTCTTGTCGTGTCTCTTTACTTACCATGTAAAAGCTCAAATAACCACTTTAGTGAGCTATGTGAATGCATTGACCAACTACATGAAATCCTAGAAAGGTATGAATCTACCCATCATATTATTATTGGAGGGGACTTCAATGAAAACATATTAAGTACAACACACTCAAATAGAAAGAATTATATCACTAGTTTCATGAATGATCATCAGCTCTTATCTAAAGAAATAGGAACCACCTACATACACCCAAGTAGTAATGCTTCCTCAGCAATAGATTATATACTATATGACAAAAAAAACAGACAATATACTGAATATAAGTAGGTTAGAAAGTACAACAAATGTATCTGACCATATCCCAGTACTACTGAAGCTAAGACAATCTAAAACTTCAAAACGTTTACAAACACCATCAGCAGTAAAGTCCAATAAAATTAATTGGAATAAAATTGATAAAGAAAAATATAAATCCATAATAGACGAAATGTTACCTGTAAATCGAAAGCAACCAGAAAAAAAATCCAAATTAGAAGAGGCGTACACTGCTCTTAATCAGGTGTTCTTGAAAGCCACACAAGAGGTTGTTCCAAAGAAGAAATCTAAGAAGAAAAAGAAACCAAAATTACAAATCATGTCAGATAAAATCTTATCTGCTATTAAAAAGAAAAAAGAAGCCTTCCATCTATGGAAAACAAATGGCCGTTCTAAAAACCCACACAACACCAGATACAATTAATAAGAAGAATACAACTATAGAACTGCGCAAACAATGTAGACTCGAAATTGCAGAAAAGAGAATGCAAGAACATCAGAACATTACAAATGCCAGGTCTGGTGATTCTACACTCTTTTAGGGAACGACCATTTAACTTGAAGGAGGGAGGGAGGGAGAGGGGGGGGGGGGTTATGTTTTTTTTTTCTAAAAAAATATTCTGATTTCCAATGTTGCTGAAAAAAATATTCTGATTTTGGTGGAGGAAAAAAAGATTCAGAGTTTTTGTCATAACCTAATGTTGAATTATGGGGAAAAAATTGCGCTTTGCTTTGCACGACAAAAAAAATAAATAGTCTAACTCATGTTGTCCGAAAAAAAAAAACATAATCCCCCCCTGCAAGTTAAATGGTTGGTCCTTTACAAACTCATTAAACAACAAAGAGGAAAATTATCACGTTTCATAGAAGAATTACAAGTTGATGATCAATTTTTTCAGTCACATGATAACATCATGAGTGGATGGAAGTCATGGAACAAACATTTTGGCCAGCTAGCACAAAAATCTGATTATGAAAAGTTTGACAAAAAATATCTAGAATTAATCGAAAAAGAAAGAAATAATCATTCAAATATGTGAAGGAAATTTTATACATATAAAGAAGTGACCATTGAAGAAGTCAATACAGCTATTAAACAACTTAATACTAACAAAGCACATGACTATTTTGCATTAACTGCAGAAAATTTCATCCATGCAAGCAATCACCTGATAGAACATTTGAAACAGCTTATCAATCTCAGTTTCCACTTTTGTCATATACCAGATTTACTAAAAATAGGAACATTGTTCCCTGTATTTAAAAAAAAAGGTGACATCAAAAACTCAAGAAATTACAGAGGTATTACCATTACGCCAACATATTCGAAAATAATAGAGAAAATTATAAAAGAAAGAGAAAATTCAAAAATATTACTCTCACAAAATCTGCTGCAGAAAGGATTTACAGAAAATTCAACTCCTCTTCTATGTGAACTCTTCATTGAAGAATTTGAAAGAGAAAGCAAAGATTCAAAATTACCAGTTTACATAGCAATGCTAGATGGTAAATTCACTTTTGATGTGGTAATCCATGCAAATCTTATCAGGAGATTATTTCAAATTGGAATGTCAAAGCAGTCTATTTTATTATTGCAAAATTTATATCAAAATGCAAAATCATGTATTAATTAAATGGAATAGTCAAATATCTGAAGAATTTTTCATTATAGAGCAAGGTGTTCATCAAGGAGGTGCACTTAGTGCTGACTTGTATAACGTACATTATTGTATATATAAATCCATTATTAGACATACCCTCCAACTCTGGCTTAGGCATAAAAATTGGTAATATTAATTGCTGTGCACCAACCTGTGCTGACGATGTAGCACTTATATCAAACAATCCTCTGGAGCTACAGACCATGATCGATATTGTGGTAGACTTCAGCAAAAGAGAAGGATATCTTCTTCAGCCAACAAAAAGTGTCGTTTTACCAGTAAAAAGTAAATGTAAATCAATGGAAATTAACGAGGGCTTTTGGAAATTAAATGACTGTAATATGTCAATAGTCACCCAGGCATTTCATATAGCCTAGGTATTCAAAAATCTGAAAATCGCTCAGCGATGACAACCGTCACAGAAAATGTTAGAAAGGCCAGAAGGGCCCTTTATAGTCTAATGGGTACCGGTTTACATGGAGAAGATGGCCTTGATCCTGAGACCACCATGTCCATGATAAGAACATTTATTTTGCCAATATTAACATACGGCTTAGAAATAGTATTACCAAAAGGAAAGAATTTGGACAATATTAATAGGCAATATAAAAAATGGATAAAACAAATTCTGTCACTAAATACTAACGTGGCTGATCCGGCAGTTTTCATTCTAGCTGGGACTCTCCCTATAGAAGCAGAAATGCATATTAAAGCTATTACACTTATTTTATATGGCAACATAACAAGAGCAGAACAGTCGTTTGTCGAATGGAAGCTTGCAGAAAGGCAACTCACAATAAAATCCCATGATAGCCACAGTTGGTTTATCGAAATAAAAGAGCTCTGCCTGAAATATGATATTCTCAATATATATCATTATCTACAAAATCCTCTATCAAAAAACCAATGGAAAAAGATGATTAAAACAAAAATTTATGCTTATTGGAAATCAAGACTTTTCAGAAGAAGCCAAATTATACAAAAGTTTGAAATTTATGGACAATCACCTGACGTTTGGAAAAGTTCATCCACTGGCAAAATCAACTATCTATAATATAAGGGACATTGCAGGGGTTTCAAAGTTTTTTATAATAGGAGGTACTTTTTAAATTTTAGGAGGTACCAAAAAAATTAGGCTGAGGGCCGTAAGGGGTCCAGGGGGTGGAAGTTCCTGAAATCTAGCATTTTGTGGACCAAAAAATGTACTTCAGAGACTGCAAAACATTAAGTGTTTTTAAAAGAAAAATCCTATTAACTTTAGAGTTCAGATTTTACCCAAGAGTGAAGACCATGCATAATGCCTGGATTTTTCCCCCCAATTTCTTTATTGAATATTTCAGTTTACAGACTTCAGCCAAGATTATTCATAGATAGTCTGCCATATCTTAAAAAAAACCAAAAGGACCATAAAGAGCTACGGTTCCACAGCTAGGCTTGACCAAGCCATTGTTATCAAAGCTTAAACTTCTCAAAATTCTTTTGTTGGCTTTGTCCTTTTCTTTTTCACAATACCTTGGCTTGTGTTTTTTTTTTACTTTATTACCAGTATTTAAACTCATCAAAGACCATTGGCACGGATCAAGACATATAAGTGTCATAATTAATGAAACCAAGGACGTATCCTCGTTTGACAATAAGTCGGTCAGTCATTGGATAATGTTTGATTATTTTTTTCATGTTTGAAAAGTAAACATTTTTATCTTTTTAATTATGTTCCTCATCTATTCTTGCTCACATGTGTAAAGTTCCATGGAAAAAAGATCGATAATAATTACATACTGACCCATATTTATTTACCACCCTTTTTCCAAATGGCATCGTATGACGTCACATAAAGTCGGTCAAAGTTCAATAAAGCACATGATTTTGTCATAGGTCAACCAAACTTAAAAAGTAAACCAGATTAAGAAAGTACAGTATTTTAGCTTTTTCAGTGTAATTGATTTGTCTGAAAAATTTCAAAAGTTTTTTTCTCCATGGAACTTTACACATGTGAGCAAGAATAGATGAGGAACATAATTAAAAAGAAAAAAATGTTTACTTTTCAAACATGAAAAAAATAATCAAACATTATCCAATGACTGACCGACTTATTGTCAGACGAGGATATGTGAAAAATTAGAAGAAACTAGAACTCCAATCTTAAGTAAAATAATACAGGAGGTGAGCAGTATTTTTGCTGATCTGAAATTATGTGGAAAAATAGATCTGTTTACAAATAATTATTAACCCCTTTGCATATGTGGCTGGTGATGAAGATACAAATTTAACTGTTTCTATCAGTAACAGTCTGGAACCTATCTGTCGTCAACTTTTGTATGCCCTGCATAATAAACGCTGTGCTATGCTAAAATCTACATAGATTTATTGAAAGAAATTAATAGCAAATAGACAGTAATATGCGAGCGTCAGCGAGCTCTTTATGGAATAAAATGTGTACTTAGGATTTTTTTAACAAACATGGCTGCACATACTGATGGATAAAAAAAAATTCTGAGTTCCGTGTAACACACTAACACACTCAACTAATGAAGATCTTCTTAACATAAAGCGCAAAGGTGATCCTAAGTCTTGTACCCTCTCTCGTACGTCCGATACCACTGAAACCCGGAACCCGTGTGTAATAAAAGTCATTTTGTTAGTTTGTTTTACTTATATTGATATTTTTTAATTTATTAAATCTCTTCTGATATACTGACAAGAATTTTTGTTTCTACGCGGAAGTTAACTTTTGAGATTTCGCAAGGAACGACAGTTCGATTGAATGAGACTAAATTCGGCACTAAAAAAAAGTCGTCCCCAATATATCTCGGCCCAAAAAATCTCGACACTTTTTGATGCACTGGATGAACGTGAAATTGCCAGATAATTTTCAGATTCGCGAGCATTCATGGCCATGCCTGTTTCATATTAATAAGTGGTGGTGGATTGTATATTTATTACGTGGTGGTGGATAGTCCATAAGATTATATTCTTCCTGTTACCAGGAGGTGTGCCTTAACTGGCAGAACGGCAATTATATATTTATTACGCGGTGCATACCTGTTAACCCTCCCCCTTTTCACGGGAGTCTCCCGCGTAAGAGCCTTATCTCCCGCATGGACTGGGTCTCATGCGCGGGAGACATTAATCTCCCGCACACACCTTTTCCTCCCGTACGATCTCCCCCAACAAAAAAATCAAGTACAATAAAATCTTGACCTACATTTTGCAATCAATATTTCTGGAAATTCCCCATTTGGAACTCCCACGCTGATGAAAAACGCCGAGAGATACGAATGGTAAAGGTGTTTAAATGATATCCGGTTATTGATCTGTTTGACACCTTTACTGGTAAATTGGGTCATGGAGATTAATTAAGGTGTTGATGATTATACAACAATTATCCACTGATTGACAGTTAATTGGGGATAAGGAAGTGGGTTTGTGGCACACGCTTAGATGATTAGGAGTGTGATAGCAGCAATTAAAAATAGTTATAAACCGTTGTGCAAACAGGAGTTGGACAACCTTTGATGCCAAGGAAAACTTCTTATTTCGATCAAACGTGCAATGAATTCATCTTGGATTGAGTTGTTATGGCTTGTTTGGGACCAAAGCCGATCAAAGTATTATTTAAGGACTAAGTTCCAGGATGGAATTGATAAACCACAAAAATGCCAAAACGTATGCTATCACCCAATGCACCAGCAGCAAAGTGACTTTTTAATTTTAGTGCTCTATGACTTTATTGTTCAGAGCATTCTGTCTTCATTGTTATTGCTTTGTTATAACCTTATGATTATGAATGATTATGAATAAATTATAAATACAGTTTTTATCCTTCATTCATCATATGAAACACTACTAATAAGAAATGTAAACAATATATATTGAAATGGGATGCAGTTGGTTCAATACTGAAACAAACAAAAAGAAAACATCAATTAACAATAAAAACATGCATCAAATACGTTGATAAAAAATCTCCAGTTATGAGACCAAATCTCCAGCCATAAATTTACAAATCTCCAGTTGTAGCATAGCAACTCTATCACATGTATGCAACTACAAGGTACAATTTTGTGCGTTTAAAGGTGACGCACAAAATCTCCCCCTTTAACAGAAGAGTTGGTAGAGGTTAACAGGTATGGTGGTGGTGGATAGCACTTGATTAGTTCAACTAAAATGCACAGTTCAAAGTCATTGCATAATCTTCAACATGATGAAGGAGGCAATTACATGGCAGAAACAGAAACAGAAAAAGTCCACAAGATTATATTCTTCCTGTTACCAGGACTGGCAGAACGACAATTACAGAATAGACACACTCACATGACTGTATCAAATTTTCAAATGGTTCCTTTTCTCTTTTGTTACGTAATTTTAATTGATGAATGATATTTTGCTTCCAGTCAAGGACAGTCGACATGTTCAAGAACCCTGGCAGAAAAATTTCTCCGATTCTAAATCATGAGTTCTCTCCCTTGTATGCCACAAAGCTGTTTAATTTTAGTTTCGAAATATTTATTTAACATCAGTCTTTCAAATATTAAATATCAGATCAAAAGAAAACTATGTAAGAAATACTGAATAATCGAGCATAATTTATTTTAACAATATTTCTATATCTAATATTCGGCAGATATGAAATCTCTAGAGATATCACGAATGTGAAATTATGGTTCCGAGTAATATTTAGCAGACACTTCCTGGTTATTGTGAACAAGGAAATTAAATTTGTCGTTTTGGTAATTAATTAATGGTTTCTATTCTTGACTCACCTTCACACATAACATGTGTTCACTGTATATTTTGTTAGATATATTCCTCGTCTTCGATAAAATGCACATGACAAGCATTGAAAAGAAATTATATCTTTTTAAGTAACATGACATGATATAGCTGCGGAACCGTAGCCCTTTATGGTCCTTTATATATATATATTTTTTTTTTGCGGACCATAGGGCTACGGTTTTCACTCTTATCAAAAACTTTCGAAACTGCGCAAACAAAATCTTGCGCCGCTTTTTTGCCAATTTTTGTCATGAAATCGGGTGCGAGAACGATCAAACATATATATATTTCGTTTCGTTAAATATTTATCTACATTCTTCCAAACTTACTTACCTATTAATATTCATTTCCAGTTCATTATCATAACAAATATCTCATTTGTGACAAATCCCGCCTACTTCGTCCGCCATCTTTCTTCTCTGGTAGTCTCGTTCTGAGGTCACGTGATTTTTCCAAATATAACCCTATTTATTTATAAACCGCAAACATGTGTTTGGTTTGCTTACACTGGTGAATCATAAGACTTCAGTGGTGAAATTACCAAACCAATATGCTTTCCACCGTAATTTGCATCGTGAACCAAAGGCACCATTTGGAAACATACACTTTTCCCATATCCAGTTGGAAAAATACCAATTCAATTGAGTTTTTTCTTTCCCAGGTTATCAAACACTTTTGGGTTTTTTTCAGATCAAATAAGGGTAATAACAAAATTACCGAACTCCGAACAATCTTACAAAGGGAAAGTCAAACATAAACTTATATTTTCCCTTCAACTTATCTTTGTATATTGTTTCCACATCCATTTTGGTTATGTATTATATATTAACTTGGCCCAAAATAGGGGGGTGGAAGATGTCAATATATAATCATTTTCAAAAATGTTCAATGAAAGTCACTTCAGAAAAAGACATTTAAAAAAACCATTTATTTATTCAGATTATTTATTGAAAAATATATGCCAAGAAGATCCAAACTCTCATTTCTCCTTAATATAAAACCGCCGAAAACATTTTCGGTAAAACGTAAACAAACCAAACACGTGTTTGCGGTTTATAAGTAAATAGGGTTATATTAGAACGAGACTACCGGAGAAGCAAGATGGCGGACGAAGTAGGCGGGATTTGTCACAAATGAGATATTTATTATGATAATGAACTGGAAATGAATATTAATAGGTAAGTAAGTATGGAAGAATGTAGATAAATATTTAACGAAACGAAATATATATGTTTGATCGTTCTCGCACCCGATTTCATGACAAAAATTGGCAAAAAAGCGGCGCAAGATTTTGTTTGCGCAGTTTCGAAAGTTTTTGATAGAGTGAAAACCGGGTGGTTAGTAAAAGTGGTAACCCGGGCCCGGGTCCGGTTCCAAATTCGTATTTTCTTTATTACATCTTTATTAAGGCATTAATTTTAATAAAATTTGAACATAATGCATAAAATTATGTATTTTATCACATTTTTTAAACAAATATAAAAAAAAATAGTTTTTATACGAAATATCGGTAATACAAGTTTTCGAAGTTAGTAAAAGTTGTAACCCGGGCCAAGGCAACATTTTCAATTAATCGATGATTACACCTTTATTTCTCGTTAAAGCTTCACAATATTCAGAATGAACATTTTTCAGTATTAAAGAAATGTAAAAAATATTTTAAATTCAATGGTAATATTCTCTTTTGTCATTATGGGAGCATTTTAGATTCTGATAAAAGTTGTAACCCGTTTTGAGGGTACTTGAAAATTGACCTGAAAAGATATGATCGTCTATATCTTTTTTACTACTCAATATAATCGATTCAAATTTTGGTCAGCTTGAGATATCAGTATATACTTTACAAAAAATAAAAAAATATAAAAAATATTGTGTATAAGTATCAATATTTACCTGTACACCCAGTTACCTGTATACCCACGTGACCAGTCTTTGTTTACAAATCTTAATATATTAATATTGCATCGTGGAGAAAAAAGAAAAGGTTTTTTTTTAAATTGATAAAATATATTTGTTGTTGTTGTATTGAAGTATGTTTTCACAAAATTTCTAGAATTTTAAAGAAGTAATAAAGGTGCAATCATTGATTAACTGAAAATTTCGTCCTGGCCCGGGTTACAACTTTTACTAACTTGGAAAACTTATATTGCCGATATTTCGTATAAAAACTATTTTTTTTTTATATTTGTTTAAAAAATGTGATAAAATACATAATTTTATGCATTATGTTCAAATTTTATTAAAATTAATGCATTAACATTGATGTAATAAAGAAAATACGAATTTGGGCCCGGGTTTTTGGAACCGGACCCGGGCCCGGGTTACCACTTTTACTAACTGCCTGAAAACCGTAGCCCTATGGTCCGCAAAAAAAAAAAATATATATAAAGGACCATAAAGGGCTACGGTTCCGCAGCTAGACATGATATTGATAGATTCAGAAAACAAATGACAAAATGAAAGTGAAGGTAAAAGAAAATTTTCTGAGCGCCTTGGATTCTTTGATCGTTGATTAAATTGACAACAACCAATCAGCTATTCAGAGTACAGGGTCTTGTTAAGAATTATTTTTATCCTTCAATTGACAACTCTAAAAAACATGTTTTATTAGAGTTGTCCCAGACTCCAGAGGCAACAGGTCAAAACGCCCCCACTTTTTTCCAAAATAAATCATTATAAAAAAAATATTTTTTTGTGATTCAAATGTTTATAAATGTCTTCCCACGATTCGTGTTTGTTCCAATATTTTGTTTTTGTTTTATTATATTTTTATTAATCTATTTATTAAAATTATAAATTTAACTAATGATACCTGGATATCTGTGTCGCCTCGCGTTTATATTAATAAACATGACTTGTACTACCCTTGTGCAAATTAACTTTCACAAACACAAAATCTTCCTTGTAAAGATGACGAGCTTAGTAAAATATGAATCTATGTCAAATAGAATGACAAATGTTCCTAGATACGGATATATATAAAACGTTATAAAATACTATTTATAGACAAATATTCCATCGGTTGTCCACTAATACATACAGTATGTATAGATGACTGGATAACAATGTCAAGTTGGGACAAATTTCTTCTCATTACAGTTTTCCTCATTCAATAGATCTACTTTTGAATATATTTATAGAATTTGCAGTGACAGTGTCTTCTGACAAATTATTCCAATGATCAACGATTCACATGGAGAAAGTATTCAAACGTTGAGTTGTGTTACATCTCTTTTTAACAAGTTTCAAATGATGCCCCCTAGTTTGGTTAGCTGATAGAGTAAACATATTTGCCACTTTATACATACCTGTTAACCTCTGGGAACTGCTAGTGGGAGGTCTCCCCCTACCAACTCTTCTAAGGGGGAGATTTTGCACGTCGCCTTTAAACGCACAAAATTGTACCTTGTAGTTGATTGATAATAAAGCAATGATGTAAAATGGTATATAACGACACATTCATTGTATACAAATTTATTGTTGACCCTTCTATTAATAGCTTGACAGTCTAGTTACATGAACTTATGTTACTCTGGTATGTCAGGGTTCACGAAATTGCATATGTGTTTGGTGGTCCTAGTGAAAAAAATGTCAGTCTTCATTAATTTTCTGTTGCAAAATATCAATCTTGTGTCAGTCCTTAGTAAAATCTGCCCAATTTTACTGGTCATGTCTGACAGGACTGACAAATTTCATGAACTCTGTCATGTTAGAACAGCTTTCTTTGCTGCTCTCAGAACACTGTCACTTGGATTGAATTCAAAGCAAGCTTTGTCTTGGTTTTGGTTTGCACATATTAAACAGCAAATAGTGTCATTGTTCAGATCTGACCTCTATATCAGTTTGTATTTTTTTTAACATTGACAAAATTCTCTCTGGGTCAGCATTGCTGACAGGGATCACACAACAAGCTTTAGCCAATTTGGATAAAACTCTAAAGCTAAGTTTATCAGTAAATGGTTCCTTATGATCTGAAATGGTCTGAAACGGTGAAGGGCAAATTGTGTTCTGCTACAAAGTTGCTGAATAAAGTTTCAGCCCTGGTCACTTGGTCATCAACTGATTTTGTTGGCATAAACTGGCGCAATTGGGGGGTTTTGTTAGTAGCAGTGACTGCTTTCTTGTGTAAACTGGTCGCTGGGTGTCTCTTAATAGCATACAGTCCCCCTGAAGCAACACTGATTCTGAAGTTGGAACTACACAGAGTGCAAAACGCCAGATCATAACCCAACGAACTTGACTGTAACCAGTGGTGTGATTTTTTCCACTCGTCCTGGAATTTACAATTGTATTTCTTTTTCTTTGATGTCGAAGAAGGAGTACTAGGTCACGAATTCCATCTTCTCTTTGTTGATTGAGACATCGTTATAAAATGCCAGAAACAAATCTTATTTAAAGCTAAATCTGAATAGTACTAACCGAGAATGTACATTTCTAATTGGTGTTGTTATCCGTTCGATTACGTAAACAACAATCACTTTCGTATTCCTGAACGAAAAGTCTAGAGAAACTCGATAAAAAGTGATACGAAACATCTCGACGATTGACGGAAATAGCCGATCGATTGTAAACAAATATGGCGACTGAAGAAGGTAAATTTTTTGTTGGGGGGAGATCATGCGGGAGGAAAAGGTGTCTGCGGGAGATTTATGTCCCCTGCACGGGAGACCCAGTCCATGCGGGAGATAAGGCTCTTACGCGGGAGATTCCCGCGCAAAGGGGGCGGGTTAACAGGTATGCTTTATATCGTCAATGTCATTAAGAGCTTTATAAACTTGAATCATGTCATAGCGGTCATGTCTGTATTCCAGAGTAGGAAGGCCAAGTGTTTTCAGTCTATTTTCATAACTAAGATCTTTGACTATCGGTACCAGTTTAGTTGCACGACGTTGAATACTTTCAATTTTACATACATCTTTTTTAAAATAAGGTAACCAAACAGGTTTACAGTATTCAAGCAAAGGACGGACTATAGACTTATATAAAACTAAAAACATATCTTTATCCATGTGATCAAAAGATCTACGAATCATCGCTAGAATACGCTGAACTTTATTAACACAGTTACTGATATGTTTATCGAATTTTAAATTTGGCTCAAAAGTTACTCCCAAATCTTGCTCCTCTATAACTGGCGATACTTGAACATAATCATCTGAATGATCCAACATTGTATATCTAGAACGGTTGTTATTTGTACCAAAGTGCATCACTTTACATTTTGTGGCATTAAAAGAAAGCTTCCATTTCCTAGACCAGTCACATAGTCTATCTAAGTCATTTTGTAAAACCTGTTGTTGTTGCTCATTCTCAACTGAAGAGTCAATTTTAGAGTCATCAGCAAATATTTTCACTAAACCTGATACGGTATCGACCAAGTCATTAATAAAAGTAATGAATGATACGGATCCAAGGACGCTGCATTGCGGCACTCCACTGATAACCTCTGCCAAAGACGAATAATTGTCATTAAGTCTTACGCATTGAGATCTGCCTGTTAAGAAACAGTTTATCCAATCCAAAAATTTCCCTTGAAAACCAAGACTGTAAAGTTTTGTTATCAAACGCTCTCGTGGTACTGAATCAAAAGCATGACTAAAGTCTAAATATATATTGTCCAACAGGATTAAAAGAGTCAAGTAAAATGGACCATTCATCTAATATTTCAAGGAGTTGTATAGCACAAGATCTTCCCGGTCTGAAATCATATTGACTGTCAGATAATAAATTGTTAACTATTAAATGATTCATCATCTTGTCACGTATCAAAGATTCACATATCTTACAGACAACTGAAGTCAAACTAATAGGGCGATAATTACAGGCATGTTTCTTATCTCCCTTGTTTTTATGATTGCATTTAATTAAATTTATATGTTTCATTAATTATAACAATAATTATATGCCTTTATCGGTGCCGATGGTCTTTGATGAGCTTAATTACCGGTAAGAAAGTAAAAACGCACACAAGCCAAGGTATTGTGAAAAACAAATGTACAAAGCCAACAAAAGAATTTTGAGAAGTTTAAGCTTTGATAACAATGGCTTGATGTGGCCGTATGGCTTAATATTTAGTGAATACTGCAATTTTTTTATATTTTGTTATGTAAATTAGGTCCTGAAAATTAGAATTCTTATATTTTTGGTTAACTTTATAGGTGAATTTGAAGTTATTTAAATTTTACTAAATATTTATGGGTTGAAAAGTACACCTTTGGACCTATTGTGTGTTATTTTGCATCCTATGTAGCAATGCAATACTACTTTAGACTTTAATAAGCATGTAACTAAAAGTCCCGTTGATTATAAATGTATCGACATTTCGTATCCCCTTGTACACAAGTGTGTCTAATTTCTATTCACGTAGTCATTTCTGGTCTCTAGGAAGTTGGTATCTGTGAGAAAATTGTTATTCCGTGCAGAATAAAGAAAAAGTAATCAATGGAGTAAACTAGTTGGTCGGCAGCAATTGTCGCGGTTCTGTGAGAATGAGTCTATATTTTATTGTCACAAAAAAAAATAAAAAATAAAGACAAATGGATATATAAGACACAATTACCGGAGCGGAGCGTATATATACAAGTTCATTGTCGTCTGATGTAAAATAAACATGTATATACAATATATAAATTTACTGGACAAATAATGAATTACAAGATATCATCGTTTGAGTAGAAACAAAATATTTAATGTGCCGTTTTGGCAATAAAAAAGTGGGGGCGTTTTGGTAAAATAATTTTTATTCTGAAAAAATAGTGGGGGCGTTTTGACATGTATTCGTCCCAGATAGCCAATTACAAACCCTTTGATGCTGGCCAATTGCAAACGCTTTGATGCTGGTATTTGAAGTTTGATATTTGATGTCCTAGTTGAATCAATCTTAGAAAAGTGTTTACCCTAGCCATACTTACTGTAGTTCATCACTATTAATACTCTATCATACATATGTCATATGATACTTTCATTCTAATAATTTGTGAGATTCTTGAAATTTTTATGAGAATTTTGACATTTTTACAGAAGGTTATTTCAATGTCCAATGCAGTATAATTTGTTTTCCATTTTATGTATTTCATTGCTTAATCAGTATATAATATATAGCCAACACTTAATCAATCAATGAAATATTCTCTGTTGAATATAATTACTAGTAAGGATTGGAAGTTATGCAAGCTATGGGTTTAAGTTACAGTACAGTCAGAGACATAGTGTGATAAATCACTGTGATAGACATAGCACCCTTCTCAGGGGTTTCAAAGTTTTTTATAATAGGAGGTATTTCTTAAATTTTAGGAGGTACCTAAAAAATTAGACTGAGGGCCGTAAGGGGTCCAGGGGGCGGAAGCTCCCGAAATCTAGCATTTTGTGGACCAAAAAATGTACTTCAGAGACTGCAAAACATTAAGTGTTTATGAAAGGAAAATCCCATTAACTTTAGAGTTCAGATTTCACCAAGAGTGAAGACCATGCATAATGCCTGGATCCCCCCCCCCACAATTTCTTTATTGAATATTTCAGTTTACAGAATTTAGCCAAGATTATTCATAGATAGTCTGCCACATCTTAAAAAAAACCAAAAGGACCATAAAGAGCTACGGTTCCGCAGCTAGACTTGACCAAGCCATTGTTATCAAAGCTTAAACTTCTCAAAATTCTGTTGTTGGCTTTGTCCTTTTCTTTTTCACAATACCTTGGCTTGTGTGTTTTTTTTACTTTATTACCAGTAATTAAACTCATCAAAGACCATTGGCAGGAGCAAGACATATAAGTGTCATAGTTAATGAAACCAAGGATGTATATAGAATACGTCCTTGATGAAACATATAAAGTTAATTTGCAATTATCAATCTTTAATAAAATTTATAATTTTTTAATAGATCAATACAAATATAATTAAACAAAAACAATATATATTGTTACTTTCACGACTTATGTGCAAAAAAAATGTTCGAACAAAAACGATTCGCGGGAAGACATTTATTAACATTTGAATCACAAAAGTTAAATTATTTTGGAAAAAAAGGGGGGCCGGCGTTTTGACATTACAATGGGGAAGGTCTAAAACGCGGAAGTGGGAAAACATGGAAGTAAGCCCAAAATGAGTACTTGAAAGATCATATCTTGATAAGTACTCAACCTAGGATAAAAATCTAAACGGATTCTAAAAGCTATTGTTAAGATCTATCTTTTCAAGAAATAAATAATACAATATTTTATTATTTAGGTACTTAAAAGTTGACCGGAATTGTCAAAAATGAGAACGGGCAATGGACAAATTTTTGACTTTGATCTCAAATGTATCAAAATTAAAAGACCCCGGTCAAAAACCGTTTAGATATTCTTAAATTTTTTTTTATACTCTATCAGACGATATAAAATTCTGTTTGCTAAAATATTAGATAAAAGCACAATCTTGACCGGAAGCCTACCTTTTCAGAGTTAGCAGTCGGCTAATTTTCAACTTTGATTTCAAATTTCTCAAAATTCAATGAACCCGGTCAAAAACCATTTAAATATTCTTAAAGACAATTTTATACTCTATCAGATGATATAAATTTGATTTTATGGAAATATTGGTGGAAAGCACAATCTTGACCGGAAGCCTACTTTTTCAGAGTTAGTCAACGGCGAATTTTCAACTTTGATCTCAAATTTCTCAAAATTCAAGGAACCGGTCAAAAACTGTTTACATATTCTCAAAGACAATTTTTGACTCTATCTGATGATATACAAATATTTTTGTTAAGGTATTAGATAAAAGCACAATGTTGACCGGAAGCCTACCTTTTCATAGTTGGTCGCTGATAATTGGACACGTTTTTCTCTAGTCCGAGATTCCTCTGTCGTTTAACGGCATTGATAATCTTGCTGTAGCCGTTCAACGACAGAGGGTGATACATACGGAAACCATCAAATTTGCCTCACAGCCATAGTATCGGCACATTTCCACGTTTCGTGGCTATCGGATTTTATTTTCTATCATAAACCTTATATAAATCGCTTCACCAATCATTTTTCTATTCATTCATAACCATCTTACCCTCAGAAAGTGGTGTTACACTCCATTACAGCACGATTTTGCCTCAGATCCCTCATAATTTATATGTACATGTACATGGAACAAGGTAAGAGCAAGTTCAGGTCTAATGCTGAAAGATTTTAGAAATATGTATATTTTTCAACAACTGCAAAAAATATTGTGTGGTCGTATTATGTTATGTTGTCATCGTCTGTTTGTAGACAGAATGGTTTCCCTTTAATAAGTTAAGTTCAAGTGGATTAAGGTTGGTATTGATTGGGGTATTGTTACCTACCCAATTCCAGACAAGAGACCATAGGGTGCAAAAATGGACGTTCCTGTTATTTGTACTTAATTTTGCATCTGATTTTGATTGGTTCTTTTTTAAAAGAATTCCTTTGGGAAACTCTCTTTCAGAAAATGCATAGTGTTATTTGTAACCATTACCGTATTTGACAGAAAAAGGACCCTAAAAGAGAAAATTTCAAATTGTTAACTTTTTAGCTCACCTTGCAGGCAACGTGAGCTTTTGCCATCACTTGTCGTCCGTCGTCTGTTAACTTTTCACATTTTAATCTTCTTCTCTGATACCCCTCAGCCAAATGAACTGAAATTTGGTAGGAAGCATCTATGGAAGGTCTTCTATAAAAACTGCTCATTTCGTCCCGATCCATTCACAAATATGGGCGCCACAGGCAATTCTTGTTTCTGATTGGTCGATTTCTAAAAATCTTCTCAGAAACAGCTTGGCCAAATGGACCAAAACTTGGTAGAAAACATCTATGGAAGGTCCTCTATAGGGATTGCTCATATCATTTTGATCTGTTAACAAACATGGTCGCCATAGGCAATTCTTGTTTCTGATTGGTCGATTTCTAAAAAAGCTTTTCCTCTGAAACCGTGTGGCCAAATGAAATGAAACTTGGTAGGAAGCATCTATGGAGGGTCCCCTATAGAGATTGCTCATTTCGTTTTGATCCGTTAACAAACATGGCCACCACAGGCAATTCTTGTTTCAGATTGGTCGATTTCTAAAAATCTTCTTCTCTGAAACTGCTTAGCCAAATGAACCGAAACTTGTTAGGAAACATGTATGCTCTATAAAGATTGCTCATTTCGTCCCGATCCGTTAACAAACATGGCTGCCATAGGCAATTCTTGTTTCTGATTGGTCGATTTCTAAAATACTTCTTCTCTGAAACTACTTAACTGCTTAGCCAATTGAACCGAAATTTGGTGGGAAGCACCTATGGAAGGTTCTGTATTAAGTTTCCTCAAAGCAGAATGACAGGTGAGTGACACAGGCTCAGCCCACTGAGCCTCTAGTTTATTTTTCATCCAATTTCAATGCAGTTGTTTGCAAAATGATCATCTTAATTGGTTATTGATGGGCCTAATGAATGTTTTGGTATTTTATTTCTGAAATGGTCCAGAAAACCAACATTTCGCATATTTTTTTATATCCAATCTTGTTGTTTTTTTCTTTGAATTTATTTGAGCTGAGAACTTTCTATAGTATTAGGAGGGTCAGACTTTTTTTTAGAAAATGTGTTAAAATATTTTAAAGTACACACAAATGATCAGATCTCCTGAAGATATTTACAGTGATGTTTAGTTTTTTTAAAATCTGTTAAGCGGTTCAAAAGTTATGACAATTTGAAGTTCGGAAAATGACCACTTATTAGCTCACCTGACCCAAAGGGTCAGGTGAGCTATTGCCATCACTTGGCGTCCGTCGTACGTCGTAAACTTTTTCAAAAATCTTCTCCTCTGAAAGTACTAAACCAATGGAAACCAAACTTGGTCTGAATCATCACTAGGGTGTCTAGTTTCAAAATTGTGTCCGGTGATGCCGTGCACCGACCAACATGGCTGCTGTTACTAAAAATAGAACATATGGTAAAATTGCAGATTTTGGGTAATAACTCAAAAACCGTTAATAATATCAAAAATCTGACATGGGATAAAAATGATCAGCACATCAAGATCTACCTACCCTGCAATTTTGAAGTAAATCTGATTACCCATCTTGGAGTTATTGCCCTTTTTTCATCAAATTTGTAAAATTTTAATACTTTTCGTCTTATATTTCAAAAACTATAAGAGATAAAGGTTAACTTAAAATGTGTGGCATATCAAGATCTACCCACCCTGCAATTTTGAAGTAAATCCCATTACCCATTTTGGAGTTATTTCCCTTTTTTCATCAAATTTTCAAAATTTTAATACTTTTCGTCCTTTATTTCAAAAACTATAAGAGACAGATGGTAAGTTGAAACTGCAAACATGTTCAGCATGTCAAGATCTACCTACCCTGCAATTTTGAAGTAAATTTGATTACCCATCTTGGAGTTATTGCCCTTTTTTCATCATTTTTTTTTTATTATTTTAATACTTTTCGTCTTATATTTCAAAAACTATTTAGAGATAGACGTTAAGTTTAAATTGCAAAAATGTGCAGCATGTCAAGATCTACCTACCCTGCAATTTTGAAGTAAATCCCATTACCCATTTTGACCGATTATGCAAATTAGAAAAAAGGGGGGATGAAATTTAAAAAAAATATTCTCCTCTGAAACTACTGAGCCAATTTCAACCAAACTTTGCTGAAATGATCCTTAGGTGGTCCCCTTTCAAAATTGTGTCCATCAGCGCCGTCCTGTATCCAAGATGGCCACCATTACTAAAAATAGAAATTTCTTCAAATGGCCAAAACTGCTCTATTTTAAGCCAGAAAGTGCCCAAATTTGAACTGTATAAGCATAATGATGAGCTTTTTAACATATATTACGGGATTTTTTATGAACTTTTGCCGATTTTGACTGATTATGCAAATTAGAAAAAAGGGGGGATGAAATTTAAAAAAAATCTTCTCCTCTGAAACTACTGAGCCAATCTCAACCAAACTTTGCTGAAATGATTCTTGGGTGGTCCTCTTCCAAATTGTGTCCGGCATTTCAGAACACCGACCAAGATGGCCACCACAGCCGAACTTAATTTAACATAGGACCCTATGGGAAATTCCCATAAAAATCTTCTTGTCTGAAACCATTTGCTCAATAAGAACAAAATTTTGATGAAATAGTCATTGGATGGTTCTCTTCCAAAAATGTGTCCGACGGTTCAGCCCTTCGATCAAGATGGCCCCCACAGCCGAACTTAGCTTAACATAGGACCCTATGGGAAATTCACATAAAAATCTTCTCCTCAGAAACCACTGGACCAATTGCAATCAAACTTTTGTGGAATGATCCAAAATTGTGTCCGGTGATCCCGACTTCCAACCAAGATGGCCACCAAGCTAAAAATAGAAAAAGGGGGGATGAAATTATTCCTCTTGAAATGCATTTTTTTGTTGACTCACTGCTTTTGGTTACTCAAATAATCAAAGGGAAGCAACTCTATTACAAAATGTGAAGTAGGAAAAGCTAAATTTTGAGAATCATTGACATATATGTTTTTCTACAGCAATTTTGATAACTTACATTAAAGGGGGAACCCCTGCCCAAATTTGTTTGTAGAAGGGGTCTGCAATGACGAAGGCTACATTTGTTAATTTTTTTTACCGAAGTTATCAAGTTTTATTGACTGATGTTATTATACCCAGGTGAGCTATACAGGCTCCTGGGAGCCTCTAGTATTTTATAATGGTGGCCATTTTGAATTTTATCTGTCTTTACCAAGAAATAGAATATCAGAAATTATTTGAAAACAATAATGAAATCTAATGAAACTGTACTTGATAAATGTAGTTTAGACATTGTTCTAAAAGAAATTGCATAGTTGTAGTCTTTGTTTCAACAGCAACATGTGTTTCCAAACACATTTTTAAAATTATTTTTTACCATGCATTTCAATGGGAAAATTGAAAACGGCACCAAAATTGGATAAATATTACCCATAAAATTGAACGTATAAATAAAAATTTTGAATTTTCTCATCAAACTGTATGAGATTATTAAAACCTAGCCTACTATCCACTACAGAGGAGTTTTACTTTCAGTCTAACTGGTAAGCAACATGTGTTTCAGGGAATAAATAGTTTCAAAATAGCGGTGCCATTTCCAAAGTTTCCATTCAATTTTGGTCGCTTCTGTCCAGTTTAAATATAAAAAAATTATGACATATGAAGAATTTTCTCCAAACATGTGCATTATTTATTTATTTCAACATGTCACCTTTTAAATAATTCACTTTAAATAATAGTGTTCTAGTGCATTGTCACTGCAGCTGTCTTCAAATGTAAGACAGAATTACAAAATTTGCCATTGTGTAAATAAAATTGAAAAATGTCTAACCTCCCTAATAGTATGTTGACATATTTCCTTTATCTGAGGCTCTTACATTTTCGGAGATAAACTCGGACAAAGGGGCCACTTTTTTATTTTTCATCCAATTTTATTGCATTTTTTGCAAAATGACCACCTTTATGAGTTATTGATGGACCATAACAAAATATTGCTAGTTTATTTCAAAAAGGGATCTAAAAGGAACCAAAATTTTAAAAAATTGCATATTTGGAAGGTATATAAAGAATTTTTATTTTTCATCCAATTTTGATGCAGTTATTTGTGTGAATGGGATTACACCAAGAATTTTCAGTAGTACATGTATGTTGACAGATTTCCTCTATTTCTTATGGTTTTAGAGATATTCTTGACCGAAAGAGGCCAACAAATGCTGAATTCCAAAATTTGAATTTAAACAAATGTTCATTCAATATTAAAGCAGTTTGTTGCAAAATGGTCATTTTTATGGTTTTTTTGGTGGACCAACCAAAATACAGTGGGTTCAGCATATATTACTGTGTCAAGCAAAACTGTATCCAAACTTATAAATATACACTTGTTCAACTTTTCCTGCGATATGGCTGTATTATGCTTTGGTCCGCATAGCCCTTTGTTAAACATTATTTATATCTCAAAGGTAACAGATTTATGATTTATTTGCAATTTTAAAATTTTTTATATATTTTTTTAAGTCAAATATCTTTTAAAAATATAATGACTATAAATATGTTCTTTGTAGTATAGAAACTAATATTCATATATGTTTTATCTGTCTTACACAGTTTATTAGCCACTGCATCATGTAAGGAGAGGTTAACTCCATTGTTTTCTTTTTTGGTTAATTCACATTGTCTATTTTTGATTTTTTAAATTCACAAGTAGAACATATTTCTATCAGCAAATGAAATGAAAAATGTGATGTCTAGTTAATATGATTTTTATCTGACTGTAATAAAGCTCTAATTATGAAATAAAAAAGTCAATGGCCTCTAGCTATTTAATGAGATGCAAACAATTAACGGGTTATAAACTTCCAATTATCACCTGTCAAACCACATACAAGAAATGTCATCTTTATAAAGGAAATTAAGATGAATCTTTGCCAAAAATTTTTTTTCGTCATTTAATTTTTCCATTAAATTCTTCTCTAACACCATTATACCGGTTAGACACTTGGAAATTATGGATTTGTTTAATTAATGTGTTAGATATCAAATGTATGCTCAATGAACCAACCTTCAATTATGTGTTATAATTGCAATTTAAAAATTGGACTGAAGGCCTACAAATAGCAGTAGCACCATTAGTAAAAAAATACTTTTATCATACTAATATATGGAAATATCATAAGGATAGAAACACATAACTTTGTATGTGCGGATAGTCCTCACATAGCATAAACTATCGGACAAAAAATCCTTGGATACAGGCTAGGGATTCCATTAACTAGTTTAACTCTGTAATTTTTGTGTGATTTGTAGATTGTCTTTTGCCTGAAGTTATAACTAATCCCAATGGTATATGCGCTCTCAGTCTTTGTATCCCAAATATACAGAGCTGTTTACAACTACGATTTTAGCGTAGTTTCTACGAATGTTTCTTTGGCATCATTTTGATATAGAGATTCAATATTGTATGTACCAATGACTGTTCTGTGGTCTGTTGGTTAAAGTCCAGTGCACATGGGATTGAAATTTAAGACATAAATCTTTTTCTTGCATGTCTTGTAAGCTTGTAGTTTTTACAGGATGTGGGATAACAATTTGTTTTATTGACACCGATTGATGCATGAAAATTAAAACAATTTTCTTAAATTTATTAGACCATAACATACAAGTACCAATTATCGCTTTAAGTTATTTACAAAAAAATCCTATATCACAGTACCAACATCATCACAATCAAAAATATTATTGAGCATCTGACAATGACAAACATCTTCCTTTTTAGCTCACCTGTGTGAGCTATTGCCATCACTTGGCATCTGTCGTCCATTTGTAAACTTTTTCAAGAATCTTCTCCTCTGAAACCACTGGGTTAATTTAAACCAAACTTGGCCTGAATCATCCTTAGGGGGTTCCCTTTAAAAGTTATGTCCGATGGCCACCATTACTAAAAATATAAATTTCTTCAAATGGCCAAAACTGCTTTATTTTAAGCCAGAATGTGCCCAAATTTGAATTGTATAAGCATAATGATGAGCTTTTTAACATATATTACGGGATGTTTTATGAACTTTGAACTTTTGCCGATTTTGACCGATTATGCAAATTAGAAAAAAGGGGGGATAAAATTAAAAAAAATCTTCTCCTCTGAAACTACTGAGCCAATCTCAACCAAACTTTGCTGAAATGATCCTTGGATGGTTCTCTTCCAAAATTGTGTCCGGCATTTCAGACCTCCGACCAAGATGGCCACCACAGCCGAACTTAATTTAACATAGGACCCTATGGAAAATTCCCATAAAAATCTTCTTGTCTGAAACCATTTGCTCAATAAGAACTAAATTTTGATGAAATAGTCATTGGATGGTTCTCTTCCAAAAATGTGTCCAGCGGTTCGGCCCTTCGTCCAAGATGGCCCTCGCAGCCGAACTTAGCTTAACATAGGACCCTATAGGGAAATTCACATAGAAATCTTCTTGTCTGGACCCAGTCGCTCAATTGGAACCAAACTTTGATAAAATAGTCATTGGATGGTCCTCTTCCAAAATTGTGTCTGGTGGTCCCACCCTCTGACCAAGATGGCTGCACAGCTGAACTTAGTTTAACATAGGACCCTATGGGAAATTCATATAAAAACCATCTTGTCTGGAACCAGTAGCTCAATTAGAACCAAGCTTTGATGGAATAGTCATTGGATGGTCCTCTTCCAAAATTGTGTCTGGCAGTCGCGCTCTCCCACCAAGATGGCTGCCACAGTGCAGTTGCATTGTTATTGAAAGCAGCTTTGATCCAGGTGAGCAATTACAGGCTCCTGGGAGACTCTGGTTTAAATATCTTATTAGCACAAAGGAAACTATAGTATTCAAAAATACAAAAAATGTATATATTTCCTTGAGATGAATCATTGAAATATTTATTTTTTGACAATTATCTATCAGATTAAATGTTTATTTATGGAGTTATTGGGTCCTTACAACTTCCTGGACAGGATAATAATGTGTTGATATAGGAAGTAAATATTATATTAGAGATTGATCAGGTGAACTAAGGTAAGCAGTTGTATTATTTACTCTTATAGTCATATACAGGTATATTATTATAGAAAAAAGGGCATGTACCCCTTGGTAGTGGGAAGAAAGGGGCATTGGAGGAAATTGCTTTTAAATGTACATATACATGTTTTCGAAAACATTGTCATTCAACCGCTAAATGAATTTCTGTTTTAAAATTAGCTAATAGAATATATTATATTATACAAAAATGTACCTTTAGGCTAAATTAGATATAATAGATTTATATGAAGTGAGAAAACTGTTGATGCATAACTATCAACATATTATAATATATGCAAGCTTTGTTTGTAATTGAGCTTGCTATTTAATTATTTTTTTAATTTGAAAGAATGTTGTTTAATAGTTTATATATTCACCTTTTAGATCGAAAAAAAAATTGATTGACCTTTTGTACATTCAGTATTTGATTCTAAAATGATGTTTTTATACGGGTCATTTCCACTATACAATGTGTACTAGTACGGTCGGTAAATAGAATATTTATGAACATGTCTTTTTAATAGGAAAACTTATACTGAGGTATAATAATATTTTTTTTTTATTTCAAGCTGGATTTCTTTGCAGATTTTGTTTATGTAATTCCTCAAAAATATTTCTGTCTGCCAGATTTGAACAGATTTATTGTCTGTACACTGTATCTGTAAGGGTACTTGTAGTATCCAATTCTGGCTTATATCCAACCGTAGAGAGAGTACCCTCGATTTATTGACAGTTTGTAGATCTTACCATTTTCAAGATATGAGGGTCCAAAAAAACCAACAATAAAAATATTTAGATTTTATTTTAAGTTTGATTTTTCTTTAGATTCCTTATGAAATTGTCTTCCAGCATTTCCTAACAGATATGGCCTAGCTTTTCCATGATATCTGAAATAAAAAGGTCAAAGGTACACAAAAGGAACCAGTGCCCAAAATAATAACTTTTTTTTATATACATTTTGTAATATGTCCGATTTTATAGATTTTTTTTCCATGGGATATATCATATAAATTCCTGTCTGAAGTCTTGAAACAGATTTGCTGAAATTCTTGCCACTTCCTAGATATGAGGGGGACAAAAGGGGCCAATGCCCAAAATTATTTTAATTTGAATAAAACTAAGGTTCTCCTCCCTCAGGCATAGGTGACTTTAGCTGATTTTGGCTGTCCTGTTTAGGGCCTTTGCTTTTATTGTTCCCAAAACTTTAAATTATTGGACTTTCCAGTCTCTTCGATTTAGAGTGACCCTGATGAAGGTTATTCAAGAAACGTGTTGTGCACACTAAATTTGATATCTACATTTTTATTGAGTCTGATTTTAATTGTTTTTTTCTCTCTAAATTCCATATGAATCCTTTCTGCAATTTTCAAACAGATTCTATAAGCCCTATACTTTTTTGTGTGGACCCAGTGGTTGTATTTTGAACAAATTATGCTATCAAATAAAGACATTTAATTATTGGTAGTATTTGTTTGAAGCTGTGATAGTTGATATAAAATACATGTCTGATTTTACTATCTACATGTAGCTATATATAACTCCAACAAAATAATGTACAATATGGAAGTAAAGATTGAAATCAGGAAGTAAATAATTAAGAAAGGATATGGATGTAAATGAACATGAGAGACTACCCAACATGACACTTAGACACAAAATTAAAGTTAAGGAACAGTTTGTAGTAAGAGAGGATATGGATGTAAATGAACATGAGAGACTTTCCAACATGACACTTACTTAGATATGTATTAAAGTAAAGAAGCAACTTGTAGTAAGAAAGGATATGGATGTAAATGAACATGACAGACTATCCAACATTACACTTAGACACAAATTAAGTAAAGGAGCAGTGCTTTATTGCCGTTCTACATTTCAATCACTGGAAGGTCTTCAATAATAACGAAAATTAGAGAGATATGACCCCTCATCTGTAAATTTAGATATATACTTTTTACTTCTGTTAGTTTAGTACAAAGTGGACATTGTCATTAATTTATAGAATGTAACATCACCTGAAAACTGGAAAACTTTATTTTATGCAATCGCCAGATCATTAATATTGTCTGTTCAAATTTATACCAATAGTTTTTGGATGGGTAACATATGACTTCAGAATGACACATTGACAGCAACTGATAGCAAATGGTTAGATAAAAATCAAGATTTTTATGAAAATTTTATCTGTGAATGCAATTATATATTTACATACAGAACAATTTACCTATTGCAGGCATTCCCTATCTTATAATGCCACCTGTTCTGCAGGGGGGGGGGGGGGGGGGTTGGCGTCGTGGTCGTGAGCTTAATGTTTGTCAGTAAATTGTGACAGGTTGTGGTTTTCTCCAGGTACTCCGGTTTCCTCCACCAATAAAACTGACTGCCATGATATAACTGAAATATTGTTGAAAGTTGCATTAAACACCATGCACTAAAACCAAACCACCTGCAATGATAATGTAGCTTTAGTTATAAAGAGAAATGGCATCTCTTAAGATAGACACTTTAGTAGTATTTAACTACTTAATGTATCTGAAATCTGACCTGATAAGAAGGATGGCCTTTTGTGAGAGTGGTCTTATAAGAGGGTGACCACTCTCAAGGGAGATAATTTAGAAATGTTTTACTATCTAATGCATCTGAAATCTGACCTGATAATAGAGATAGCTTTTAGTGAGAATTGCCTTATATGAGGGAAACTACTGTATACTAAATGGGTAGTTCCCCAGTCCTTCAGTAATGTTATATAATGAGTTATATACAAGTAGCATTAAAAGAGAAATAATAAAAGGTTTTTTACGACATGTTTTTTAAATTATTTCTTAAGTTGTAGTACTCAAAAATTTAAAATGACTAATATTTTTTTCTTCAGAAGATGGGGAAAATGTGATTTTGAAACAGAATGATATTGAAGTGTCCTAAGATGACACATTTGTGAGACGAGGAAGTAAGTACAGATAAGAGTTATATAACTTGAACTCACACAAGTCTTAAATAAAGTTTTATATGATAACCGTTGGGAAACTGCAGTTCAATAAAGCATTTATGTTTCATCATATTTTCTCGTGCTAAATCAGTCAATATGATCTGATAAAACAATACAAAATTTTTCAATTTAAAAAAATATCATCAATTTCATAACTTAATTTCAATTTTTTCTTCTCGGATGATCTGATGATGTGAAAGGTTATGCGAGCAATTGCCATCACTTTATGTCCATCATCTGTTGTCTGTAAACTTTTCAGATTAAATTAAGGTAAAAACTACCGGTATATACCTGCAATACGAATGTGTTATATATTTATTTCAATTTATTCAAAGAACTTCTTCTATGTGGTCAAGATAAGGAATTTTGAATGTGTAAAATATTTTCATGACATATCATAACAGACACGACATACTTATAAAGTGAAACCTGTCTAAATTGAACCTCCTTGTGACCAACGGTTGTGTTCGTAATAGACAGATGTTTGGTTTATACAGGTTGAATAAAGTCAGATTTCCTACAATGGGACTTTATTTAGAGTTTGGTTTATACATGATTACATTTTTTTCAGGGTTCAGTTGAGACAGGTTTCACTGTAATTTCAAATAGAAGATTAAAATAAATCCTCAAATGATTCACCTTAGGCCCAAAAAAAATGACATGTTTCCGCTAAGTCTACTGACCCTAATTTTTTGTGCCTACCCTAAAGTTTTTTTGACCATTTTTGAATAAGCACTATTAAAGTCAGAATGTGTTCCTTGTAGAAACTAGCTAAACATATTTGAAAAAATAAAATCTTTTTCCTACCTACCGACCCTAATATTTTAGAGTATGTTAGTGGAAACACATGTATTTTTATACCCCCTGCAAACAAAGTTTGGGGTGATATATAGGAATCACCCTGTTCATCCTTCCGTCCGTCCGTCCGTCCATGTACCTTGTAAGCGCAACTCCTCCTAAACTGCTTATT
Source organism: Bathymodiolus brooksi (assembly GCA_963680875.1). Taxonomy (NCBI): domain Eukaryota; kingdom Metazoa; phylum Mollusca; class Bivalvia; order Mytilida; family Modiolidae; genus Bathymodiolus; species Bathymodiolus brooksi. The sequence goes on along the minus strand of OY804576.1, from coordinate 121,028,829 downwards.
GGATTTTTATGAAACTTTACACATTTGTAGTATACTACCTGCAGATGTGCATGAAGGAATATGGTTGCTGTCCAATATTTAAAAGGGGAGATAATTCAACTTATACTTTCACGAAAAGGGGAGGGCATGTACCTTGTAAGCGCAACTCCTACTAAACTGCTTATTGAATTTTTATGAAACTTTGCACAGTTGTAGTACACAACCTGCAGATGTGCATGAAGGAATACCGTTTCTGTCTAAAATTTAGAAGGGGAGATAATTCAACTTATACTTTCACGAAAAGGGGGGGGGGGCATGTACCTTGTAAGCACAACTCCTACTAAACTGCTTATTGAATTTTTATGAAACTTTACACAGTTGTAGTACACAACCTTGTAGATGTGCATGAAGGAATACCGTTGCTGTCTAAAATTTAGAAGGGGAGCTAATTCAACTTATACTTTCACGAAAAGGGGGGTTGTGTACCTTGTAAGCAGAACTCCTCCTAAATGGCTTATTGGAGTTTTGTGAAACTTTGCACAGTTGTAGTACACTACCTGCAGATGTGCATGAAGAAATATGGTTGCTTTCCAAAATTTAAAAGGGGAGATAATTCAACTTATACTTTCACGAAAAGGGGGGAGGGGGGCATGTACCTTGTAAGTGCAACTCCTACTAAACTACTTATTGAATTTTTATGAAACTTTACACAGTTGTAGTACACAACCTGCAGATGTGCATGAAGAAATACCGTTGCTGTCTAAAATTTAGAAGGGGAGATAATTCAACTTATACTTTCACGAAAAGGGGGGTCGTGTACTTGTGGCGACCCCTAGATGTATGTTCTTGGTTAGTTTATTTTGGAGATGGGATGTTGTCTCCTTGACATAACTCCATATCCATTCATTTTGCATAGGTAACTTGCTAATATACCTGTGTTCCAAAGTTTGAACATCATAGTATTGCAAGCGGGGGGTATCACTCAGTGAGGTCACTCACAGTTCTAGTTTTTCTTGGCCTTATGTATAGTAGAGAGATGTATTAGTCTTGATTATTATTTAAAAACTTCCCTTTCTTAGAAATTGCAAAGATGATTGAAACTAAACTGGTCATTGGATGGTCCTTTACAAAGTTGTCATTTTTCTGTGGATTGGAAATCAAAGATAACCCCTGCCACAGTCTTTGCCTTAATTTTTTTCCACCTACCGGTACTTTCCCGAAAGCCTAATTTAGAAAATATTTCTATTTATTCAAACAAATTCCTTCCTAATTTTCACTTGTCAGAATCCAGATTTACTTGTCCCGGGCTTCGGGCAAGTGGGTTAGCACGAAGACTGCTGCCATGGACAGAGTTTGATTGACTTGTGGAAAAAATTATGGAAACATCTATTTCTCTAGTTGGTATTTATTGACAATATTGGCAGTATATTGTTACTCATTTAAAAGAAAATTTGGTCTGCATATTATTTGGATGATCATCTGCAATATGTGTGTTATTATGCCAACAAAAAATCCATGATGACTACTACTGCAGGACTTATATATTAAACATATAACCCCATGGACAAATGAATAGATGTATTTTTCTCAGAAAAAAATTAGCTTTTTTATTCTAAATTATTCATTAATGATCATTAGATGGTAGTCCTTATAAATTTACATTTCAATATCAATCTGGACATAACCACAGGACAGTAATTAATATACCGCTTCCATAGGCCACTTGTGGGAAATGTTTTAAAAAGATTATTTCTCTGAAACAACAGAAATGTCCCTGTAATGTGAATGTGATATACCTCCAGAAAAGTACACAAAAATCCAAGATGGATGTGAACAAAATTAATATTTTTTCAGAAATCGAATGTCCAAAGCTACTTTTTTATTCCAGTATCTGCTGTAAAACATTAGACCTTTTAGAAAATACTATTCTGTTGTTTTTTTTGTTTTTGTGTGTGTCAAGTTTATACTTTTGACGATTTATACCAATTACGGAAATAAGGCTTATTTAAGCAAATAAATCTTACGTAGCGGTAATCTATTTTTTTTTAAACTACATGTACTCAGCCAATTTGTACCAGACTTGGCAGGAATAGTCCATGGATGGTCACCATTCCAAATTGTATCTGATTTCCTTCCAAGATGGCTGTCATTTATTTGAAGCCAGAATCAGCTCAAATTTTAACTGTAAGAGCATAATTAGGAGCTAATCATAATGAAATGTACAATTGTCATTTGTTCAGTTGAGTGATTCAGGCTCAGGTTAGCTTCTAGTTCATGAAGCAACATTGTGAGGTGAAAATTCATTTTATACTAATGAATATCCTTGGATTATATTTGGGTTCAAGTCCAATGTTGAAAGTCTAACATATGCAGCATAAATAATATTTTTTTCTATTGTGTGATAAGTCTAGAAGTGTCAATCTTTAACTGAAGAGCTTTTTGAGCATCTTCAACCATAGATCTGAGGATGAAATATATCATTGATTAGATCTTGAACACTTGTTTTACTCAAGTTTCCTTATTATGGCCCCTATTTTACATACATGATAATACAGTACATATTTGTATAATTTCAACTAAAATAAGAGCTACTGTTATGAATGCTTATATTATTAGAGGCTTCATTTAAGGGCATGGGAATTTACCTCATATCAATTAGGTTGCTTTCTTTGTTTAGAAAACTTTTTAAGTGTTTGCTATTTCGTACTTATGTCAGAAGTCAATGATACCCTTTGACCTTGTACTTCTTGTATACTGTAAAGTGGGTTAATTTTTGGGGATTAAACTTCCTTGTTAAGATGATTATCATCTTCCATATATATATATCCTGTTTTATTTATATTTTAATACGCTACCATATATGTCATATATGTTTTGATAGCAGGAATTATGGATTGAATGTTAACACACCATACCTCTCTAATTCAAATTTTGAGCAATAGTGGGAAGTTACATTTGTCAGTTATTTGGAATTTACAATTACATAATTATAACAATAAACATTTCAGTGACAATTTCAACTTTGAAACTGATCTTTGGACTATTCAATAGTACATGTATCGTAGAAATTAGTATGGAGACGTTTATAGAAAATATATTTAACTTTGGTGTTTCAAATAATGAGGAAATTCAGGAAGAGTTGTCTATTATTTTAAATCCAGGCAGAACAAGGTAAACATTATCTAGATTGAATGGTACTTCAGTCTTCGCCTTAATTTTTTTCACCAACTTGCCAGAAAGCCAAATTTTGAAAAAAATTATATTTATTTAAACAAATTCTTTCATAGTTTTCACTTGTCCAAATCCAGTTTTACTTGTCCCGGTGTCATATGGTATTTTGAACCCGGGGTCGATTTACCTATGATATTTTGACCCCGGGTTCAATTTTCCTTATGGTATTTTGACCCCGGGGTCAATTTTTTGTCATTGTATTTTGAACCCCCTCATGGTAAATTGAACCCCCCCTCATTTCTACCAAAAGAGGAGTTCATAATACCATAAGAGAGGGTTTGATATACCATAGGTAGGGGGGGGGTCGATATTCCATGGGCAAGTGGGTCGATATACCATGGGTAGGGGCAGGGTATTCAAAGTGGGCCGGTACTTTTACCCGCCTGAGTCGAGATCGTGTATAGTACCGGCAGAAATTACTGAACCCCCCAAAATTAGCGGTGGTCAAAACCACAAGTACGATGGTCGATAGGCTTGTGGAATATTTTTCATAAAAAATTAATGATCACGTCAATTGCTGAATTCTCGCATTCAAATCGAACAACTGCGTCACGACCAAGTTGATGGGATATTCCCTGTTTTAAAAATAACTTTACCTTAGAATCGTAAATAGCAGTTTGCGCATACGGTAAATAGTTATGTTTTCGCCCCAATATCTTTTCATCCCTGTGTAAAACTCGGACCGGAACAAAGCTTACATCATTTCAAAATAAAAAAATGACCGATTACAAATTATGTTCAAACACAATTTAGTGTAATCTCCAGTAATATAAGTATGATCATTATGTATTATGAATATATGACTACACAATATTTTGTGCGATTTTTTTTATCCATTTAAAACCCAGGGTCGAATCATTCTGGGGCGTACTGTCTTGTTGCTTAACTCCGTCCATATTGTTTAACTTCCGGTCTAAAAAAATAAAAACCTATGGCTAATTTATTTATATATTTTGACGGGGCCCTACCGCGGTCGTTCACAGAAATGAAAGTGTGCTGAAAAACATTTTCAAAGGGGGGTACGAGGAGATAAGGGATAGAAAATTAGTAGAAATCTTGAAAAAGGACCGGACATGGCTCAAATACGAATTACATTGTAATGTCAAAACACCGGCCCCACTTTTTTTCCAAAATAATTTAACTTTTGTGATTCAAATGTTAATAAATGTCTTCCCACGAATCGTTTTTGTTCGAATATTTTTTTTTGCACATAAGTCGTGAAAGTAACAATATATATTGTTTTTGTTTAATTATATTTGTATTGATCTATTAAAATTATAAATTTTAATAAAGATTGATGATTGCAAATTATGTCTTGATCCGTGCCAATGGTCTTTGATGAGCTTAATTACTGGTAATAAAGTAAAAAAAACACACAAGCCAAGGCATTGTGAAAAAGAAAAGGACAAAGCCAACAAAGAATTTTGAGAAGTTTAAGCTTTGATAACAATGGCTTGGTCGAGCCTAGCTGCAATAATGTAGCTCCTGTGACAAACTTGCGAGTAAGCGAGCATTTAGGGTTTTATTATTAGAACTAGGTTAAGCCTAGCTGCGGAACGGTAGCTCTTTATGGTCTTTTTGTTTTTTTTAAAGATATGGCGGACTATCTATGAATAATCTTGGCTGAAGTCTGTAAACTGAAATATTCAATAAAGAAATTGGGGAAAAAAGTCCAGGCATTATGCATGGTCTTCACTCTTGGTGAAATCTGAACTCTAAAGTTAATGGGATTTTTCTTTCAAAAACACTTAATGTTTTGCAGTCTCTGAAGTACATTTTTTGGTCCACAAAATGCTAGATTTCAGGAGCTTCCGCCCCCTGGACCCCTTACGGCCCTCAGCCTAATTTTTTAGGTACCTCCTAAAATTTAAGAAGTACCTCCTATTATAAAAAACTTTGAAACCCCTGTAGGGGGGTCGATATACCATGGGTAGGGGGGTCAATATGCCATGGGTAGGGGGTTGATATACCATGGTTAGGGGGGTCGATATACCATGGGTAGGGGGGTCAATATACCATGGGTAGGGGGGTACAGATTGTGAAGTAACAATTCCTTGTGACTCTTTATATTTCAATGGTACCGGCAGTAATATTCATTTGATAAATTCATTTATTCCTGTTCTTCTCAAACTTTGTTTACTAGTGGCAGGTCAGTAGTTCTCTCCAGGTTCTTTGGTTTCCTCCACCAGTAGAAAAAATGAAAAAATATTGAAAGTGGCATTTACTTCTGCAATCCTAATCTTAGAAAATAATAGTGCATGTAGTGATAATTGTTTTATACATTTTCATCAGTAATTTATACATTTTTTCTTTGATCTATTATTATATTATTATATTGTCATAGTATCAAGGAACTGACCGAAACTGAAAATTATCTGTCACTGTGACATCAAACATTATGATGTTACCAATAAGAACAATAACTTCAGTTTAGAAGGTCTCGACAAACATTTTCACTAGTATCACACCGTGTCATATTGGACTCGCCACAATACTAATGATAATATCTGTCTCGACCTTCATAACTGTTGTTTTTCGATATGTAAATTTTTCTGGAATAAATTCTTTTATTACATAATGATTTTATTTAAACAATTTTATTGGCTATCATGCTGTCACCTGACATTCTGTAAGATTTTATATTGTTTGATTAAAAGTCGTATTGACTTGGTTTCACTTTCGTTTTCTAACGAAAGCTATAAAAAGAATCACGTGAATTCTATTTCTATTCGACCAATGGACATAAAGGTAATGTGAAATTTCGTCCAATCAGAATCGTCGTATTAGCGTTACTTTAGAATGAACAATTAATTATCATGTCGGACGCAGGCGATGGGCTTGCAGAAGTCAAACGGAGATTTGCAGAAATCTCGGAGACTTGGTTTCACTTTCACTTTTCATTTTAATGTAATAAAACAATTACAGTCTTTTGTATCGGTCAATACGAGTTTTTATTGACCTTAGAAATCAATATTAACCTCAGCCTAAAGGCTTCGGTGAATATCGTTTTTAAGGTCCATAAAAACTCATATTGACCTCAACAAAAGACTATAATTGTATAAAATTACATGTACCAAAATAACAAAAACACCTTGTGTTTTAATTTCACACTCAATGGTATATACATGTATTATATAACAAGATAAAGTGACAGTAGCAGGAAGATTTATAATATTAATTTCCTTAATGTTTATAAAAATAAGATCTTATGTGAAAAAATGATGACTAATCATTTTTAAAGATTGTAAAGTCCAAATTGTTTTATGAAATGAATTAATGCTGTTGTATGTAGAATGTTGTTTCGATTGTCATGGCTGCTGACAGTATATATACATTATTTTATCAGTAATACAGACATTGTTTCTTTGATCTCACCAAGCGATATTGCCAGTATTAAGGAACTGACCCTGATGCTGAAAATTATCAGTCAGTATGGCTATATGGCTCTTATTTTAGCTGAAGTTGAAAGTTTAAGTTTGTACAAATGAAGACCTCAGGAATGGGAGCAGATTTAATAAAAAAAAAAAAAACTGGTTTTCCAGGAGAGTGATACAGGCATAAAATGTCAAGTTTTTCAATTTCATGATTTTCATGATGGAAATCTTTTATCATACAGTTCTAAAAGTTACTAAAAAAAATTGTATAAAAATAATAAGAAATAAATTCTCAGAATCCAGAAAATACACACTGTCATGAATTATTAGTAATACTGGTTCAGGTAGCCTCTAGTTTACAGATGTTGATTTAAAAATATATTTTTTTAGAGTTGTTCCCCTTTTATCAGATATGAAATAATCATATGACATTCAGTTATTTAAATTTTCCCTTGAAGTAGTCTTTAGCTTGTTTGACATAAAAAGGGAATGTCCCATATTTTTTTGACTACAGTATTTGAGTTATATCTGGGGTTTTTTCTTCCTCTTCAAGGACTTGAATTGCTAATATTTTAATAGTGGTTGGATCTTTCTATTATATGCTAGTAGATCAACACTCTAATTCTGATAAAAAAAACTTCAGAGAAAATATATCATATAAATCAAATCAAATCAAATCAAATATTTTATTAACCAACAAGCTAAACTACAAATACACATATAAAGGGGAAAGAATTGTTTGATTGATAGATAGACATAACAATACAATAGTAAAGTAATATGTATGAACATACACAAATATATAAAATGTATATTAAAATATTAAGACATGGTAAAAGAAAAAAGAAAAGAAAAACCTTATAGTAAAAGGCATTGGTTGTCTTATTACTGTCTTCACATTGCTCTGTACACTTTGCTGTGGTTGTCATCAGTGTTGTAATTGTCTACATGTGTTAACTTTCTCACAAACCAGTGGACCAATTGAAACCAAACTTGATAGGATACTGCTTGGGCACTCCTCAAAACTTTGTTTGATTTTGGTTTGATTTTGAAATTCATTCAATATGGCTTCTATAGCCAGTTCTGCTTCTGAAATTTAAAAAATCTCTTTCTCAGAAACCACATATGTGATGGAATGTTCCTTATTTGACCCATTAAAAATTTGATTGGAATTCAAAGATGGCCACTACCACAGGACAAAGTTTAAATATGGGACCATATGAGAAAAATGTTGGGGGTGCACTCTCATTTTGGGGTTGTCAGGTTAACTACAGCAGCCTTCATCATGGATCCTTAAGTGGGTAACAAGTTTTGAGAGTGCCATGCACCTTGCACATTAAAGATAACTTTTTTGGATGCTGAAAAAGAATATGAGCATTGCAGCTGCTATAAAATGTTAAATTTTTGTCCCTACCCAGCTCTCCATACTTTTCCAATGGCAGTCAGTAATAATTGCCTTGACTATTCCATTCTTTCCTAATTTAAAAATAGTTTTTAGAATTTGTTGAGCATGTTTTCGTCCTGAATATGTATAAAATATTTGACACTGGATGCAGGGCCGTCTTAACAGCATTATAGGCCCCTGGGCAAAGCAGTGCACCAGGGTCCATGCCTACACAACCACTCACAAGATTAAAAATGTAAATGGTCGATAAAATTAAACATATATTTATTGTATTGGTGCTTCCAACAAAATCAGTGTTTGAACATTAAAAAATATGCCGTACACAACATACATAGATTAACATGGGGTCCCTATGCTCGTGCCACCCATGTGTTAAGACAACAAAGCAGCCAGCTATCAATAGCCATCAATTTTTTTTTGTGTGGATCGTATATTCAGGCATATTACTTCTGGTAGAAAACATGACTGACTTATCACTAAATTTGATATTTATGTTTTTATTACCATTGTTGCTTAATGAGTTGTATGGAAATGAATATTGAATTTCATAAAACTTTGTAAATGGGAACAGAACAGAACAGAACAGAACAGAATTTTTATTGGTCTGAAATCCATATACAAAGGATTGTTACCAAAACAACACATTAAATACAAAACAAAGAAACTGTTAACTACTATCAAACTACAGAATTTTTTTTTATTGTCCAATAGAGGGCCCACAAGGGGCAAAGTCATTACAGTGATTCATAAACAATAACATTAAAAAATAAAAAATATAAATATTATATTTACAATGAACAAAACTGCCCATAAAATATACTAAATACTTATACTAATAATAATTAAACTACATATATACATGTTTGAAACACATGACTCCCTAATGACAATGGGAGTAAATGATGAAATGTCGGAAATGACAATTTAAAAAAACCCAACTTATATAATCTGGAAAACTTGTTATGAAAATAAATTTTCTGTAACTATATAGAAACATTTGATCAGTATCTGGCAATTATAAGAATCCAGCTCTGACAGTTTTGGCAGAGAGGGCATCAGAGATTAGACTTAGAGGGTATCAGTTCTGATAAATTAGAAATAAAACACATGTGTTAGTAATTATAAAGCATGTAATGACCAGATCAAGATAATATAGAAACACACATAACACCTTCTAAAACAGTTATCATCACAAACTGTGATCAAAAGGTGCAGTATATTTACCAACAGATACTGGTTATACATATGGGGGTATTTATAATATCCCCCAGTCATATTAAAGGTGCAATATATTTACCAACAGATACTGGTTATACATATGGGGGTATTTATAATATCCCCCAGTCAGATTAAAGGTGCAGTATATTTACCAACAGATACTGGTTATACATATGGGGGTATTTATAATATCCCCCAGTCATATTAAAGGTGCAGTATATTTACCAACAGATACTGGTTATACATATGGGGGTATTTATAATATCCCCCAGTCATATTAAAGGTGCAATATATTTACCAACAGATACTGGTTATACATATGGGGGTATTTATAATATCCCCCAGTCAGATTAAAGGTGCAATATATTTACCAACAGATACTGGTTATACATATGGGGGTATTTATAATATCCCCCAGTCAGATTAAAGGTGCAATATATTTACCAACAGATACTGGTTATACATATGGGGGTATTTATAATATCCCCCAGTCATATTAAAGGTGCAGTATATTTACCAACAGATACTGGTTATACATATGGGGGTATTTATAATATCCCCCAGTCATATTAAAGGTGCAGTATATTTACCAACAGATACTGGTTATACATATGGGGGTATTTATAATATCCCCCAGTCATATTAAAGGTGCAGTATATTTACCAACAGATACTGGTTATACATATGGGGGTATTTATAATATCCCCCAGTCATATTAAAGGTGCAGTATATTTACCAACAGATACTGGTTATACATATGGGGGTATTTATAATATCCCCCAGTCATATTAAAGGTGCAGTATATTTACCAATGCCGTGATATTAAATTGAACAAGTGAATGTTCAATATTTGTTAAACGTAGACATCTAATTCAGTACGTTTTTGGAATAATCTTCGTCAGGTACGCTCAAATTTGAAAGTTGACTATATATTTTAAGAAATTCCTGGTTTCAGAAAATTCTATCATGTGTTTTTTTTTATATTAACAGATTTTGAAGAATTCGTAGTTTGTAAATGCATTTAGGTTCAATTTGCCTGGACATAAAACTTCTATTCATCGGTTATAAAGTTACTTCACTATAATATACTTTTTTAAGAGTGGAGCGAAATGGCATCAAAGAAGCTTTTAAAGAAATACAAAGTTTTTATGAGAGGCAAAATGGATTGATTGATTGATTGATTGATTGGTGTTTAACATCCATCGAACAATTTTTCAGCTATATTCAGGAGGAGAACATTTAAAAATTAAAACGCTGCGGGACTCGAAACAAGGAAAGGTGATGGGTAGGGACGGATAATTTAGCCAGTGCAACAGGTCTCCTATGGACCACTCATCATGAGCATAATGTTCATAATGAGCTGTTACACTGGGTTCTTTAACGTGCGAAGAGGGTGGCAATCTCTCAACACGGGACCAAGGTTTTATTTACGTCTCATCCGAAGGACGGGTTGGTTGTGAATTTATACATCCTGCACAACCGACGGACGCCCCTTCAAGCCGAAGAAGCTCTCGGTCCCATTTCTATACCCCGGGGTACCCGTGGGGTTGACCCCTTTTAGAGGACTGGGGCAGAGAAACCTGGTGCCTATTCTACCCCCGGCACACCCTCTGGGAGGGGGGTGTCAAATGGATGAAAATAGAACATTTAGATGTACTTTGTACTAGATCTTAAAATTTGTTTTAGCAAATAAAGAATAAAAGATGTTGTCAGATTAAAGCCTTGAATTAACATATTCCACTCAGAATTAAGTGGTTTTAAACTATCATTTCAACCACATAGAAAAACATTAATACCTACAATTTTGCTTAGAGCAGTGACACAGAATTTCAGGTTTAACTAGTACATGTACATGATATCTGTATGTTCGAAATTAAGCTAAAATGGAAGTATTTGAATGCTAAATTACAAGAAAAAAATAAAAATAAGGAATACTAGTACAATGTACTTAATTATTGGTCTGCTTCTAGCAATCACCTGATGATGTCAGGTATCCTTACCAATTTTCTAAATTTCTAAGCATTGTACCTTGAAAATATAGGGTATAAATCTTTGAGGAAAACTATTAAAACTTTTATAAAATTGTGTAAATGAATTGATGTGATTGGAATTATTTGTTCTTTTGCGATAACATTTTTAGAAGTCTCTATATATTCAGCAGAATTGCAACAAAGTTAAGCTGAACTTTTAGGTTGATGAATTTTGTACAGACTGACAACATTTTATGCATAAGCTATACATGTATATGGATATTATCTCAGTGGAGTTACATAAAATAATGTGTGTCATCCTGTCTAGAAATATTATACATGTTCTGTGTAATAACTGTGTTGTATATTATGTAAATAGTTTGTACTGTCTATGTACCTATGTGTCTATAATGCCAATGGTTATAAGAATATAGAATATAACAGTTCTCAAACTATTTTTTTTCCGTCAAGACTAATACCCCTTGAAGAAGTATAAAATATGAAAATGTGCTTTTTAATGCATTTAGAAAGATTCAAACCAAATTTAAAATACATTAGCTATGTGGATAATATCTCAATTGAGTTTGAAAACCATGTTTTTTTTTCATCCTGAATTTTATGAGTTATGCCCTTTTAAGAAAGTTAACAAGTGTGAAAATATTCTGTCATCTTGTAGTATTTTCCATACCAAATAACTTAAGTGTAGAGCGATACAACAATATGTGATAAAGTTTGTCAGCGACTTGACAGGTTTTCACCTGGTACTCTGGTTTCCTCCACCAATAAAACTGACCACCATGATATAATAATAATAATAATAATAAATTCTTTATTTATAGAGGGTTACACAGTTAGTTAATAACTAATCTTCCCCGAGGCCCTCATTGACATATTTAAACATACGTTGTAAAGTACACTATATAAAAGTTACACACAAGAAGCAATACATTGTAATAAGTATACACAAACAAATTTAGTAAGCATTTAATGGTAATTTGAGGTACATCATTTAAAATGAGACTTTTAACTTTTGTTTTAAATGCATTATCAGAAGAAGCTTGCCGTGTCGAAAACGGAAGTTCATTCCATAGCTTTGGTCCAGAGTTTGTAAAAGTTTTCTTAAAAAGTTGCCTTTGGGATGTGTAATTTTTCACTTAAGGATTTCTATCGGACAAGTATTGGATTTAATTTTTTTAAATATACAGGTGCTTCATTCTTTATGATATTTGATACTTTGTTCAATACTCATCCATCCCAGTTGTTTAAATAGAGGTTCAGATGGTGCAATGGGATCTTGATCTGATATCAATCTTGCTGTTCTTTTTTGTAATTTAAGAATGTGATTTAATCCCTCATTTGAACAATTTCCTCAAACAACACAGCAATAATCAATTAAAGGCAAAATATAACCTGAATAAAAAAGTTGCCTTGATTAAAGATTTAAATATTTCTTAATTTTTGAAAGAAGGTAGGTTATTGATGAAATTTTAGAACAGATTTGATCAATTTGGTTTTTTCAATTTAGATATAACTGAAATATTGTTGAAAGTGGCATGAAACACCATAACGCTAACCCCAAAGTGTAGAGATTTGCCATCACTCCAGACCCTGTTTCATATTATTACATTACTTAAAGAATTTAAATTTTCTGTAGGTTTTTTAAGTGATATAATATAAGGTAAATTGGCTTGTCGATCTCTAAAATTGCTTTTGAATTTTTTTTTAACATTCTTTCCCTTTTGAGAATATTTATAAGGGGGAAAAAAGTGAGAGAAAAAACATAAATTGGTGTTAATTGACTGCAATATTGATAAAAGTATTATACCAATGTTGTATATTGTTGAAAGTGGTGTTAAACACCATAGCCCTACACCCCCCCCCCCCCCCCATATTCTCTTATCGTGTTCTAGACATGGCAAAGGAAAAAATAATCAATTAATAAGAGAGATGTGTGGTGCTACTGTCAGTTTACATTCAATAGAACACACCATTTAGCCAGTGAAATGTCAGATATGCTGGTGTATCAGTGTTTGCACATTTAATCAATGCCTTTAGTTACTGTAACTGATATGATGACTAATTTGGACTTTTATTGAACTGTAAGCATTGTCTTCTGTTTATGTAAGATATATATTAATAAGATCTTAATCATTCCTTTCCTTACACTTTTATTTTATTTGAAATTGATTATTTAGGTGTGGGTTCAGCTTGAATAAAAAATATATTTCACATCTAAAATCTTAAATAAGGGTAATAACAAAATTACTGAACTCCGAACAATCTAACAAAGGGAAAGTCAAAACTCATAAGTATATAAACAGACAAAATCAGTCAACAACCGGAAAACTGTGAAAACCGTAATGACCCTGACTTGGTACAGGCATTTCTAAAGTTAAACACTAATTAAAACATTGATACTCCATACAAACTAGAATCCTGGCAATGCTTGAGGATACTGCTTTACTCTATAGTTGAGCACCACATTGATGGTTAACTTGCAAATTGACAGTAGGAATGTGGTATATTGGTATACATATGACATAAATAAATAACAAATATTAGAAAACATGATATTTATGCAAATTTAGTGGATGGGGCTAAGGGGGGCATGCCAGGATCCTGTCCTCAAGCACCTGTGGTTTAAAGAGTAAAATTTATTGCACAACTATCCTATTGCAGTGATAAAACTTAACAGGGACCCAGTTGCCCAAGACCACCAAAAATTTGGCCTGGGCTTCTAAAAATTTTCAGACAGTAACCCATTTGGCTACTGAAATTTTGAATATTTCAACTGCAAAGTCAGTTGCTGAGCTTGAAGAATTTATGTTGGGTTACTAAAATTGTTATTTTAGGGAGCCCAGCTTGCAACTGCAGCAAATAATGATAAGTTGGTCCCTCTATTGAATACATTTAAAGCAGGGACAATAATGAAAGGTGCTGAAAGTATTCCCAAAACAAATGTGCACGTCATTATATGTAACCAATACCCAACACTCATGTATTTATGGAGATATTTGATCTGATTGCATGTGCTATAAACTGTTCACAAAAGTATTTTTACACTTGATTATAACAAAAATATCATTTAAAATTTTATTAAATGACCTACAGTATAGTGTTGGATTTGATGGGGAAATTTTCTAAAAGGAAAAAAATATTTCCTTGATTTTATCATTGTCATTCAATATATTGTATTGTGCACGTTGAATATCAAGGGAAATAATTGCTTTTTAACCTATACAGTTGGTTTAAGATGTATGGAAATGGATGTACCTGTACCTAAACAGATTACGGTATTCAATTATTTAGTACTAGTGAAACCCACAAAGATGCTCAGTGCATCCTCAGGTGGCAGATAAGTGGAACCCTCTTGGTGGGGGTTTGTCGGGTTATAATAGGGAAAGCCTGACTGTGGATCATAGTGGATAACATGTTTGGAGAGTGCCACGCTCCCTGCACTGTAGATATGGGAGGTCAGACATTTTTCAATTTTATTTACACAATGGCAAATTCTGTAATTCTGTCTTGCATTTGAAGACAGCTGCTGTGACAATGCACTAGAACACTATTATTTAAAGTGAATTATTTAAAAGGTGACATGTTGAAATAAATAAATAATGCACATGTTTGGAGAAAATTCTTCATATGTCACAATTTTTTTATATTTAAACTGGACAGAGGCGACCAAAATTGAATGGAAACTTTGGAAATGGCACCGCTTTTTTGAAACTATTTATTCCCTGAAACACATGTTGCTGACCAGTTAGACTGAAAGTAAAACTCTTCTGTAGTGGATAGTAGGCTAGGTTTTAATAATCTCATACATTTTGATGAGAAAATTCAAAATATTTATTTATACGTTCAATTTTATGGGTAAAATTTATCCAATTTTGGTGCCGTTTTCAATTTTCCCATTGAAATGCATGGTAAAAAAATAATTTTAAAACTGTGTTTGGAAACACATGTTGCTGATGAAACAAAGACTACAACTATGCAATTTCTTTTAGAACAATGTCTAAACTACATTTATCAAGTACAGTCTCATTAGATTTCATTATTGTTTTCAAATAATTTCTGATATTCTATTTCTTGGTAAAGACAGATAAAATTCAAAATGGCCACCATTATAAAATATAAGTGGTCATTTTCCGAACTTCAAATTGTCATAACTTTTGAACGGCTTAACAGATTTTACAAAACTAAACACCACTGTAAATATCTTCAGGAGATCTGATCATTGGTTTATACTTTAAGATATTTTAACACATTTTCAAAAAAAGTCTAACCCTCCTACTCCCTGCATTATAAAGTCTCTTTTATAGATTTTGTCAAAAAGTAGGCACATATTGTAGCTACAAAAGATAAAATTTTCGTCCCTACCAAGCTATTCATACTTTTTCAGTGACAGTCAAAAGTCGTTGACCTTGTTGACCCATCCCTTCCTTTAACTTATTTCTATATAGGTTTTACATATCCTGATCATAGCTGAAGTACTGCTTGCAGGACGTTCAGCAGTAATCGGTCAATCACTCTTATGAAAACTGCACACAATTCCAAACATTCAGAAAATGAAATATTGATGATAAACAACCAGTTTAACACTGCCACAAATGTGTGTTTGTCCTGAAACTTGACCTAGATCATGTTCCATCTGTGTCTATCATTGTCATTTCTATGTTCAGGAGTTTAAGGTTTTTGAGAAGAAATCTTCTTGTTGTCGACCATTACTGTTTAACTTTTTAGACTTCCTTATTTAGCATTACATTGCCTTTTCTTCAGCATTAATTACAGTTAAACCTGTATTAAGAGATCACCTTTGTGACAAAGAAAAAATGGCCTTATAAGACAGATGACATCTTAAAAGAGTTTCAATTCATTTGATATTTTCTATGACAGGACAAGAAAAAGGTAACATTTTAATACATGTGAGTGCTTAATAGAGGTGACCTTTTAATACAGGTGACTGCTTAGTAGAGGTGACCATTAAATACAGGTGACTGCTTAGTAGAGGTGACCATTAAATACAGGTGACTGCTTAATAGAGGTGACCACATGGGCAGGTTTGACTGTACTTGCCTCAAATATCTGTAACTGATCTTATTTAATGAAAATCTGGAAATATTCAAGTGGCTATATAGCATCTGTCAACACACATAATTAGTATATTATTGTTATAAACATGTTATGAACAGAAAGTTTAAACAGTGATTGTCAACAATTCTACCAATATCAACAAAACCAACAATCACCTCTCACTTCAAATCATTGAACATAAAACAAAGACGTTGGCATCTCCAGTTAAGAGAGAATTGTGTTTATTGATCTGTATAAAATAACAATATATAGTTTTGAAAAATTTCGAATTTGACTATTCATATTGCCACATTCAATCTCGGTAAAGTTTAAGGTCAAAACCATTTTTTTTCTATAATTCATGAGTGTATGTAGGATTGTCACATTTGGAAACAGTTGTAAGCCAAGCAATCTCACTACTACAATGGACCAGATTAGAGACCAACACAATCGTATTATAAAATATATATTTTCAATTTTCAAATATAACAGGGTATATCACCATTCCTCAGAAATAGATGTAATTTAGAAATCATCCATTACCACAGAGTGTTGTGAGATGACCATCCCAGCTGCTACAATCTGACAATGTCGTAGTCAATGATTATCTAGTTTGTGCTACTGTTGTAACTGCTTTCACAGTGGAACATAATTTATTTGCACTTTTGGGATTTCGGTTTTGTCAATGAATAAGGTCACACAAAGTAATAGTCAGGATTTACGTAACATTACTGGCTGATGGAAGTAGATCACAAGAAACAAAGAAAGCTGTCGGGGGGGGGGGGGGGGGGGGGGAATGGTGGTCTATTTTCAGTGGTCAATGATGTTGTGTAAGCCTGGTCTGTCACTTTGTCTTTTATTATTGATCTACAATCACTGAAACTCTAAAAAAGTGGATCAATCATGTTGCAATGTTAAGGGTGTTGCAGCAATAGCATGCACTAGACAATCATTGACTGTAACATGCCAGAATGGAGCAGCTGGGATGATCATATGTATAATCTAATGGAAACAGATGACCCTTGTAATGTTATAAATAAACAGAAGATGAACCTCACTATTTATTTACTTTCACTGATGAGTTTGTGTGATATGAAGATTTATGCATGTAAAAAAGATGTTGTTTATTTTTTGTACTGTTTAAAAGTAAAAATGAGTTGGATGTTTATATCTTGTAGTTGACATTATAATAATAATGTATGAGAACTCTTAACATGTTAATGTGAACACCATACCATATTGTGGAGGATGAATGAAGATGCTCACATTTAATAGCCACATTATCAGAGATTTAACAATGTTTTATTAGGTGAGGAGAACAACACATGTCAGGCAAATGACTTTTTAATCTCATTATCATTTGTCTAGAAAAATCAGTTTTTTTACTGAAAACTATAAAACAGCTGCTTATAAAATGTAAAAATATATTTCTGCTTTTCTGGAAATATATAAATCAGATGGTAAAACAATCATGGACTGCAATGTTTGATTTACTGTGAAATTTTTTTATTTGTTCAATACCAGTTTTTCATAGATCAGTTCGTGAGACTCCGTGCACTTTGTTACAAAAGGCATGCACAAGAGACAATATTATCAAGTACCGAAACGGAATCTCTAAAATCACCAAATATCTCATTTTCTGCA
Source organism: Bathymodiolus brooksi (assembly GCA_963680875.1). Lineage (NCBI taxonomy): Eukaryota > Metazoa > Mollusca > Bivalvia > Mytilida > Modiolidae > Bathymodiolus > Bathymodiolus brooksi. The sequence continues at coordinate 121,010,935 of OY804576.1, read as the reverse complement.
AAATCAATCAAAATTAATACTGATGAAAAATAATTGAGACTTCAATAATTAAAATTTACATATAAAATTTGTAGAAATTAAAGTGAAAGTAATAATCAGCTGATTTAACTTAAAAGTGAAAGTAGATCAAAGAAAGTTGACTTATCATAAAATCTGTAAAAGACATTAACCACAGATATCTTATCATGTCAGATCAAGGGTTAATCTGTCAGAATTATTGACAAAAATAAATTTATTTCCATGAATTATTACATAGATAACAGTAAATTAGCAAAAAATGAAGGGTTAACTCTGAAAATCAGATGGCACTACTAATGAGATTTAAATGTTTAGTTCCCACTTAAAACATCCCCCCTCATTCCCATTACAAAAATATCAGACAGTTCATGACCAAAAAGGAAAAAAAATGTTTATAAGATTTCTTTAATTTAATTTAATTCTTTATTTATTTAATGAAGAATCCCTATAGATATCTGATGGCTACCAGCGATTTTTCTCAAAAGTATATACATTTTTTTTTTACATGAATAAATAATTTGAATCAGTACAAGGGGATGATTTTTTTTTTCAGTTATTTAACTGATTTCAGTAAATTTCCTTTGGAAAAAAATGACTAAAGTTGCAGGACAAGGTCAGAACAGACCTTTTTGAAAGGGGGTGTAGATGGTTTTAGCTAAATTTCAATGAATTTAGTTATTTTATTTTCTAACTTGAATCATCCCTGAGAAACACATTCACATACACACACACTTTAAATTACAAAAAATATTAACAAATTGATATTTTGTATAGAAAATTAACTGACATGGTAGAGATTTATCAGGCACAAAAAAACACAGACAAAAACAAATATGTAGGACTTCTTTATTGTACACATTTACAAGTTTATATTCTACTTATGCATAACTACATGTACTAAGTGCTTTTTCAACATTGTTTATAATCAGACAGAAAATAAATGTATTTAAGACTTACAATAATAAATAAAATTTGTGAAGATCTTTAGATATTTTAATTATGTTCCTGAACTTTGTACATGCAATTTTGAAACAAATAGTAGCCCCCATCTCACCCCCCCCCCTTTTCTGGTCTTTTTAGAGGTTTGGCTGGTAGTGAGGGGATACTTAGCTAGCAGTGACTACCAATAACGACTGATCAGATGTCGTAAAACCGAGGGCTTCAGGATGAAGCGGTACTTGCAAATTCTTAAAGAAATAGTAGCCCCTCCCCATCCCCTTTTCTGGTCTTTGAGTGGTTTGGCTTTTGGTGAGGAGATACTCAGCTACCAGTTACTACCAAAAATAAGGTGTTGCCTTCAGGATAGAAAGGCTTTATTGGAGGGAAACTACTGTTATGAACCCCTCTCCCTTTTCTGGTCTGTTTAGAGGTTTGGCTTTTGGTGAGGAGATACTTAGCTACCAGTTACTACCAATAATAATGTGTTGTCTTCAGAGTAGAAAGGCTTTATTAGAGGAGATACTACTGTTATCCCCCCTTCCTCCTTTTCTGGTCTGTTAAGATGGTTGGCTTTTGGTGGGGGGATACTTCAAGCTACCATTTACTACCAATGATATGGTGTTGTCTTCAGGGTAGAAAGGCTTTATTGTAGGGAAGCTATTGTTATCACCCACCTACCCACCCACCCTTTCTGGTCTTTTAAGATGTTTGGCTTTTGGTGACAGGATACTTAGCTACTGGTTACTAATAATAATGAGACATAATAGTAAAAGGTTGTCTTCAGGGTAGAGATCGAGACCTAAGATAGGAGAAAGACCACTGTTATTTTATAATGTTATTGTTTATGAATCAATGTAATGACTTTGCCCCTTGTGGGCCCTCTATTGGACAATAAAATTCTTATTCTTATATTGATGACATTTAGTTTGGTTTCAAGTAGATCATTAGGATTATGTATTTATAAACACATGATGATTTTATTACTATTTTTGTTTAAATGTAGAGAGACAGTTTAATTGAATTATTGAAGGTAGATTTCACAGGTGTAACATATCACATGGTTCTGTGGATTTTACTGCAATCAGCTGATTTTTATAGGAATTCTCAACATAAAGTGACAGAGATGAGTAATCCAGGCAATGTATTGTACATATCATCTAGTTTGTGGTCAATATAAAAAGTTGATGAGGAATTTAGGCTCATGTTAGCACTGTATATGTAGCACATAATGGGGGAATGGAATATAGTGTACATTTTTTGTATATTGTGATCTGATCAGAAAATAAAAGATACCTTGATTCATCCTAAAATTTCAATTATATTTAATTGTTAAAAGGAGAATATTGAATATTGTGATCTCATCAGAAAATAAAAGGATACATGGATTTATTCTAGAATTTCAATTTCATCTGCTTGTTAATATATTATTTTCATCATTTGGAAAAAAATTGATAGTTAAGGCTAAGAATTACTGCTAATGTATTGAATAATCTTGAATGGATCTGTGCTATTATTTCATTGTGTAAAGATTTTTTGGTGTCATTATCTTAACTCTATTATGCATAGGCACAATTAACTTTTATCATGGAACAATGGGATGTAAAACTGTACAGATTTTTGTGGAATTTCATCCATGTGGAGAACAAAAGTTAAACAAAGAGCATTAAGATAATTGAAAAAGACCAGTATTTTCTTTGTGTGCTCGGTAAATTAAATCTTGCTGAACTATAATGTTATCTGTCATTAATTGACTGTCAGTGATGTCATCTTGAAAATGATGTGTCAAAAAAATGCTCCAATTCCATGCATAACTTTAAAACCTTAAGAAAAAGGGATGCATGTCTTCCAGATGGCTAAGAAAAGTTTTGCATATTTAAATGCATGTTATTGGATGGAAGCTTAATAAGAAGGCGATGAAGATTCAAGCGACAATTAAACTTCAAAATGTCAGACATAAAATGTCAGTATTGTATTGATCTCGTTGAATGGAAGCGTGATATTATACTAAGGATATTATACTAACAAGAATAGCTTTATAGTCCAAACTTTTTTTAGACAATCATTTACGTAAAGATTTGAAAGTATTGACCCCGTTGAAATGGAAGTGTGATATTATACTAAGGATATTATACTCAGAAGGATAACTTTATAGACCAAACTTGTTTATTATACAATTACTTACATAAAGATTTGTAAATTTGTTACATGTTAAATAATCAATGGTGAAATGATACATTTAGTGTGTGACTTCCTTGAATGGGTTAGATTTCATTGACGTATATTATTAAAGCACTCAGAAATACAAAACTGTCTGTAGTCGTTATGGCACATTTATAAAGATGGATAGACCTATGTTATTTTGTGGATTTGTAGAAGGGATTTGGCCTTGGGATAGAAGGTAAGCATACCTATGTTATTTTGTGGATTTGTAGAATGGTTTGGTTTGGTTTTATGGTGTTTAGTGCCACTTTCAACAATATTTCAGTTATATCATGGTGGTTAGTTATTATTGGTGGAGGAAACTGGAGGACCCGGAGAAAACCACCGACCTGTCGCAAGTCACTGACAAACTTTATCTCATAATGTTGTAAAACTAGCCCTGATCGAGATTTGAACTCACAACATCGGTCTTGATAGGTTCTCATTGCATAGGTAGTTGTTAATCCAACTGCCATATGATCATGACCATGACGACCCCTGTGGATTTGGTAAAGGGATTTGACCTTGGGATAGAAGGTAAGCATGCCTATTTTTGTTGTGGATTTGTTGAAGGGATTTGGCCTTGGGATAGAAGGTAAGCATAACTGTCATTTTGTGGATTTGTTGAAGGGATTTGGCCTTGAGATAGACAGGGGTTTCAATGTTTTTTATAATAGGAGGTACTTCTTAAATTTTAGGAGGTACCTAAAAAATTAGGCTGCGGGCCGTAAGGGGTCTAGGGGGCGGAAGCTCCTGAAATCTAGCATTTTGTGGACCAAAAAATGTACTTCAGAGACTGCAAAACATTAAGTGTTTTTGAAAGAAAAATCCCATTAACTTTAGAGTTCAGATTTCACCAAGAGTGAAGACCATGCATAATGCCTGGACTTTTTTCCCCAATTTCTTTATTGAATATTTCAGTTTACAGACTTCAGCCAAGATTATTCATAGATAGTCCGCCATATCTTTAAAAAAAAACAAAAAGACCATAAAGAGCTACGGTTCCGCAGCTAGGCTTAACCTAGTTCTAATAATAAAACCCTAAATGCTCGCTTACTCGCAAGTTTGTCACAGGAGCTACATTATTGCAGCTAGGCTCGACCAAGCCATTGTTATCAAAGCTTAAACTTCTCAAAATTCTTTGTTGGCTTTGTCCTTTTCTTTTTCACAATGCCTTGGCTTGTGTGTTTTTTTTACTTTATTACCAGTAATTAAGCTCATCAAAGACCATTGGCACGGATCAAGACATAATTTGCAATCATCAATCTTTATTAAAATTTATAATTTTAATAGATCAATACAAATATAATTAAACAAAAACAATATATATTGTTACTTTCACGACTTATGTGCAAAAAAAAATATTCGAACAAAAACGATTCGTGGGAAGACATTTATTAACATTTGAATCACAAAAGTTAAATTATTTTGGAAAAAAGTGGGGCCGGTGTTTTGACATTACAATGTAATTCGTATTTGAGCCATGTCCGGTCCTTTTTCAAGATTTCTACTAATTTTCTATCCCCTATCTCCTCGTACCCCCCTTTGAAAATGTTTTTCAGCACACTTTCATTTCTGTGAACGACCGCGGTAGGGCCCCGTCAAAATATATAAATAAATTAGCCATAGGTTTTTATTTTTTTAGACCGGAAGTTAAACAATATGGACGGAGTTAAGCAACAAGACAGTACGCCCCAGAATGATTCGACCCTGGGTTTTAAATGGATAAAAAAAATCGCACAAAATATTGTGTAGTCATATATTCATAATACATAATGATCATACTGAAGATTACACTAAATTGTGTTTGAACATAATTTGTAATCGGTCATTTTTTATTTTGAAATGATGTCAGCTTTGTTCCGCTCCGAGTTTTACACAAGGATGAAAAGATATTGGGGCGAAAACATATCTATTTACCGCATGCGCAAACTGCTATTTACGATTCCAAGATAAAGGAGTAGGTATGATAAGGGCAGAAATTGGCCTAAAAAATAGACAAATTATAAATGAAACGTATAGCTTTCGTTGTTTCTTGATTTTATAAGACCTTTACCCCAACTACTATTTTGGTAGCAATTTTCCATATTTGCACGTGCGATGACGTCACACTAGTCAATGAAAAGTCTATCGTTTCGTGAAAATACATGAAATCTAACAAGAAATGTGTATTTAATGTCAATTTTCAGTATAACCACAAGCAGGTACCAACGGCATATTTTAGTATGATGTTTAATATACATAAACACATATCTCATTTAATTTTTGTGTTGGTACCCGAGTGTGGAGAGTATGAAACCTGCAATCAAAAAATAATTTTAAGGTCGATTTCTCGTCAGCGGCCATTTTTTATTGACCGTTTTCATCTCGTCCAAAATAAAGTTGGTTATCGTAGTTGTTTTGCTACAGGAGTAAAACTTGAAAAATTTTTATGAAACAGTTTTGACGTTAAATATATTTTGGAGGTGATTTACTGCCGACCTGAATGTGCATTGAGTCCGATGTTTTTTTTTTCTAACCCTCAGTGGAATTTCATGTGTTACTATACTAAAGTATACTTTAATATTATCCCCACAATTCACAAAAAGTACAGAAAACAAAACAAGCAACCAAGAAGAAAATTAGTATGTCAGATTATCTTAGAAATTAATTCATTGGACATGTAAACACATCGGAACTTTCTATTTTTAGTAGTCCCTTTACTTTTTTTTTTTTTTTTCTTTAACAAATATATTTTATTTGACTCTTTCGCAAAGTGAATTCCCGATGAATAATTGTATTAACGTAAATTTGATTTATATATAACTTAATATTAACGTTGCGGTGGCATAATGGTTTAGCACACATGACTGCCGATAACAACATCGTGAGATCAATATTTTATTCTTACTTATTTCAATAAAGTATGGAAAAACAAACAATAATATATTTGATAATTCATAATTCATCTAATACAGTACATATAACGATATAACGTGCATGTTTTAACATAGTACACGGATGTCAGGTTTGATTTACATATTCGGTGTTTTGTTTAGAATGTCATTGATATAGTCTATCGTTTATGAGTCAGTGCTAAATGTGTAGTATTTCTTGGAATTTTAGTGGTATGATTTTACTTTAATGGGCCATGACCGATAATACAGTATTATCAAGCATTCTATTTATATAATCTATCACGTTTTACTTTTCTCAACAAATTTTTTTTGAAGATACCGTAAATATAAATTACCATCTTCCAATCAAAGTATACCACCGTATTTGTACTCTTAGACATATCAGAATCGAAATAAATCATGGAAGCCAGAATGTGTTTTGAGTTTTAACATGGATTGGCGGATATTAGTAAATTTTATCCCTCACTTCTGGCTCGGGATAAAATACTATTCTCTGATGTTCTCGTGGCAAGTATAATTTTAATTGGCTAAAAAGGTACTTTTAAAACTTCAGGGAAGCCGTGCGGTGACAGAAAATCAATAATCGCTCTCACCTATGTGCTGTCCATTTACATTGTGCACAGCAGACCACACACATTTCACAAGATGACAGAAAATCAATAATCGCTCTCTGTGATCTTTGTCCAAAGATACAGGTATTTATGTTTTTCCTATAATAAGGACATACTTATTAATGTTGGAACATTCAGATAAAAAGGTTATCAGTCTCTAGATGTTATATATCCCGTTTTAAAGGGATATATAACATCTCGAGACTAATAACGTATAATATCCGCCAATCCATGTTAAAACTCCCAACACATTCTGGCTTCCACGATTTATTTCTTAATTATTCAACATGGATTATATCCTCTCCTGCCGCTGTAGCGCTGCTTTACCATGTTATGCAGTTGACTTGGTTCCTTTGACATTCTAATTACTGAGAATAATTTCCTCTCATGATTTAAAAAATAAAAAGATCAACATTCGTTTATAAAAAGATTTAAAAAAAGCAATTTACAGAGCTCAGCATTGACGAGTTTCTGCAGTTGCTAGGGATAATATTTGGTTAGTAGGGATATTGTAAGGTTTAAGGAATTCTTATAATATATACTGGTTAGTAAATGATAAGATGTCTCTAGATCTGCTAAGGTGCTGTTATAGAATTTATTTCCTTGATTAAATAAAAAATCCATGAGATCTACAGGAAAATACTGTGCATAGGGAAACCTGTTGCTATGGATGGGGTATAACTATGAATAAAAATATCAAAATGTATTTTTGAAATATGAAATGACATTTGTAGTGTGTATAGCTTGTCAAAAATGTACCGCTTAATCAAATATCAAGTCAAAAGATCGTGATGTCAAAATTCAACCATTAATTGCAATAATGTAGGCTGTTTACAAAACTGTTGCTAGGGTGACAAAACTACACAAAAATACTATATGCTACCATAGAGAATTGGAATATTATTTTTAGAGTGTACATACACAGAATATAACATTTTGTCGAAAAGACTATGCAAGATATGTAAAATAAAACCACCATATTTAAATTTCCAATGATTAATTGGATCCTCCTCCATTTACGTTGCTAAGCAACAAAGGACAAAGTGAAATCATAAAAAAAAATATTTTTCTTACCTTTCAATGATTGTGTTTAATATTATATCTATATAAACAGTTTCTGAGATTGGGCCAAAATCTACCCTTATCATACTCACTCCTTTATTTTTAAAACAGGGAATATCCCATCAACTTGGTCGTGACGCAGTTTTTCGATTTGAATGCGAGAATTCAGCAATTGACGTCATCATTAATTTTTTATGAAAAATATTCCACAAGCCTATCGTACTTGTGGTTTTGACCACCGCTAATTTGAGGGGGTTCAGTAATTTCTGCCGGTACTATACACGATCTCAGACGGGTAAAAGTACCGGGTACCGGCCCACTTTGAAACCCCTGGATAGAAGGTAAGCATAAGCCTATGTCATTTTGTGGATTTGTTGAAGGGATTTGGCCTTGGGATAGAAGGTAAGCATATGTCATTTTGTGGATTTTTTGAAGGGATTTGGCCTTGGGATAGAAGGTTAGCATAAACCCAATAAAAACATATGATTCTATAGTTTTGTGGAAGGTTAAGAAATAAGTATGCAAATATCTATATGTTATTTTATTGAGATTTTGTGGATGGAGATAGAAGGTTTAGTATATAAACAGATATGAGCCAGTAGTTTTGTGAGGGGGATGGGGAGGGGGTGTACTTTGAATAGAATTGGAGATATATGTAATTTAAGCAATATTTTAAGTTTTTCTGTTGATTGTTGAATGATTTTACCTTGATCAAGACAATAAAAATATAGAGCTGTTTTTCCTGGATTAAAGGTGATGATGAATCTGTTATTCTGTGAACCGAATTTAAAGTAAGTCTTTTGAGACAGTGAGTGAGTGATTGTTGGTTTTTATTTCCGCTTTGAACTAACCCAACACACTTAATTGGATTTTTATAGTGCTAACTCACTGAAATAACACTAACCAATACAATAGATATTAATGTTAGGACTAAAATTATTGTGGCTATATTTAACACAGGTAAAAATCACTTTGATTGCTGTTCTTAATTTTACAGTCACTATGAAGTATTCAGTGATAAATATTGAATATAACTTAAACTAAAACCTGAAAATTATCAGGAGGGAATACATACTGGGCCTAGCTTTCAGATGGGCAAGGTGTTGTTATATTGTAAATTGGAGTCCGGAAGTCAGGCATTGGGATTTTTATGTCTTATTTTATATTGAGACCCTATAAGAGTTTTTGTAGAAGTTGATATTAAGAACTTAATTGATCTGTTTAATACATTTTTTTTATGGAAATGGGGACTAGAAATTCTTTTCAAACACTTACATCATATTGCTTATTCCCTATTTACTTTGCACAATTTTATTACTTTTCTAACTCTTAGTGTCCTGATGTGAACCCATTAACAATTGCAACAAACTAACCTAGTATTTTCTGAATAATTGTACAGGTAGAAATAAAATTGAAAATTACAAGAAAATGATTATACCAGTAATTATTTTAGACTATGTTAGAATTTCCCTCCAATTGTAGAACTAATTGAATTATGAGGGTATGCTAAATTTTTTATTAGTTATAATTAGAGCACTTGAAAATGGAAGAAATCTCATTAAAAATCTGCCAGTCAAAAACTTTTGATGTTTCTCTGGTTAGTAAATGCTTTGAACTGATGATTAGACTGACAGGGATCCTTCATTTCACAGATTTGATGAGCAGTTAGCATGCTTAGTTATCTGTTAAATAGCTCATTTGAGTGAATCTGCAATTTATGATTTTAAATTTGTTTAAATAGTGAAACAGTGACTGGTATTTTTATGATGAAGGTAATAGAGAACTGGATGTGTATGGATGCTAAGCTATTATTTTGATATGGTACTGCCTTTATCACGGGGCCATTGTGGTTGTGATCATATGGTAGTTGGATTTATAACTAACTATGCAATCAGTACCTATCACCACTAACATTATGAGTTTGAACCCCACTCAGTCGAGCTGTACTCTATGCAACATTATGTGATAAAGTTTGTCATTGACTTTCGGCAGGTCGGTGGCTTTCTCCCGTCTGGGTACCCCGGTTTCCTCTACCAAAAAAACTGACTGCCACGATATAACTGAAATATATATTGAAAGTGGCATTAAACACCATAAGCCAAACCAAAACCAACCTTAAAAAGTTTGTATTCTGTTATGTGGATCAGAAATCCAAGATGACTGCGACTACAGACAGTGTTTAACATTCAACTCTATGTTTTAAAAATGTTTTGATAAACTATTTCTCTGAAAACACTGAACCATATAGTAAAAGGTTGAAAGCAGCTAATGTTAAAGCATATTATTATCAGAAACAAATAAACCTTATTGAACGAAACACTGTCCATAAAAATGTTAAAATGAATAATATATGAATTGCTTAATTTATAACCATCGGGTGAGCAATACACCCAGGTTCAAGTGACCATTTCACTAATTGTTTCTGTGTTAAAACAATACTCTAATATTCTTTTCATGTTTGTTACAGAAAACCCTCATGTTCCTCTCTTCTGTTTGTTTACCATGTTCCTATTCACCTAGGACAAATATACTATAAAGAGCCATTTATGAGTCATTTTTAGGTTCCTAATTATAGTAATTTTTCACTTAATCATTATATATATAATTTTTCACTATAATCATTATATAGTTTTAAGTGTTTACAACTATTACAAGTTGATTCCATCTGTTCTAGGTACACTACACAACAAAACCACAGAACCAAATTTTCATTGCAAAATTAATTGTTTTATTTAAGGGGTTCATAAGATGGAGTTGATTGGGTGGTATTAAGATAGTTATTAAACTATTTTTTTTATGAATGGTGACACAAATGATTTACTGTAAGAGGAAAAAAAACCCACTTAATTAACCTTACTATTCAAACTTGTATAAAAGTATCAATTTTGATTTTGAAGAAATCATTACATTTACTGTGATTTCTTTAAAACAAAATTGATCATTACATTAAGGTAGCCATCATGGTCGTATGGTAGTTAGATTTACAACTACCTGTGCAAACTGCCTATCACCACTAAAGTTGTGAGTTCGAATCTGGCTCATGGCAAGGTGTACTCAATACAACCTTATGTGATAAAAGTTTGTCAGTGACTTGTGACAGGTCACTGGTTTTCTCCTGGAACTCCGTTTTCCTCCACCAATAAAATTGATCTTCACAATATAGTTGAAAGTGGAGTTAAACACCATAACCCTAACCCATTACATTTACTAGTTTGTGTTCTTTCAGTGAATGCTTTAAAACAATCTCCAAATTTGAGAATCCATTCACTGAAGAAAAAAAAAATAGTGATCTTCAGAAATAAAATTTGTTTCTGCAGATTACACATTCCCTATTATATACCTACTTATAATGTAATCATCAATAAAAATAAATCTTTGTATAATAACTGGTTTCTTTTCAATGTTTTTATTACAATGTATGACCTCTAGCTGACCTCTATGGACATAAGACAGAAATCTGAAGGTAGTCTTTAACTACAATAATAACATTTCATGGCTGCTTTGTATATTAAAATAGTATTAGATGACAATAATATATCTATTAAAGATCCTATTAATCAATTTAACCTTTCCACATTTTTGTGTATTTTCCATTGGCAGGTATCAATGTATTTGCATTTTGAAGCTTAACACATATTAAATGGTTCATTAATTGTTGCAGTTGGTAAACTGCTGATTGATCTTTCAAAATGTATGAGAACCCTGCTCAGGCGAGGTGTACTGGATACAATATTATGTGATATAGTTTGTCACTGACTTGCGGCAGGTCTGTGTTATCTCGGTGTATTTCGGTTTCCTACACCAATAAAACTGACCGCCAAGATACAACTGAAATATTGTTGAAAGTGGCATTAAACATCATAAACCTAAACCAAGCCAAGATATATGAAAGGACTATTAGAACTTCTTAGTAGATACATATCTGATTTCTTGCAGTATAAAAGTGTTGAAGAAAAACAAAGTATTTATATTTTCTGGAATATAAGTCTATTTGGACTATATTTGCATTTCATTATGGTAAAGGTTGACCTGTTTTTATTTGACCTACTTTTAGAAAAAGTCAAAAAGTGTTGACCTATATTTATTTGGCCTACTATTAGAAGAAGATAATAGTAGTGACATTTATTTGACCTACTGTCAGAAAAAATCAGTAGTGTTGACCTACATTTATTTGGCCTACTATTAGAAGAAGATGAAAGCAGTGACATTTATTTGACCTACTGTTAGAAAAAGTTAAAAGTGTTGACCTATATTTATTTTGCCTACTAACTATTGATAAAATATTGAAATATATTTACTTAACCTACTTTCAGAAGAAAAGCTAAAAGTTGTTCTATACTTATCTGGCCTACTGCCTGTTAGAAAAAGGTTAGAAGTGTGACCTATATTTATTTAGCCTACTGCCAATTCGAAATTTTTTTTTAAATGTGTTAACCTATATTTATTTGGCCTACTGCCAATGTTGACATGATATTTTCAGCTTTCATGTCTCCTTAAACCTTGAAAGAGGACATATTTGAAATACAAAAATGATAGTATCTGGCTTAATATGTGCAATTGATATTGTCAAACACAAGCTGCTTTAGAAGATTAAAGATTTGTAAGATTATTGTGTCTTTTGGTTTTGGATCAAATTGCTCTTTCAGAAATAGTTCATATTGTACATATAACATTGACACTGACCTTGCTATTGTACTGTTCATGTTTATGTTGTCATCTATGAGTGGAAGTGAATCTGTGAAGGCTTTTTTACTATTTGTTTATATCTGTATTGTTGTTGGAGATCAAATTATCAGAGGGGGATGGGGCCGTCATGGTCATGATCATATGGTAGTTGGATTTACTGCTACCTGTGCAATCAGTGCCTATCACCACTAAAGTTGTGAATTTGAACCCTGTTCATGGCGATTTGTACTCGATACAACATTATGTGATAAAGTTTGTCAGTGACTTGCAGGTTGGTGGTTTTCTCCGGGTACTCTGGTTTCCTCTAGCAATAAAACTGACTGCCACGATATTACTGAAATATTGTTGAAAGTGGCGTTAAACACATAATTACACCTTATATAAGAATCCGGGATTTTGATTGGTTTATAGCCTGTGTATTTTTCGTGTATTTTCATATTTAGGATTAATTTCGTTTTTACCGCTGCCGGGGTATTTGCATGAGGATTTAGCTTTTTTTCCCTCTGTGCCGTGGTATTTGCAAAAACGTATTTCACTTTTGTACCTTCGCTTGCCTCAAACTGCCAAATTCATTCGGAATATTTCTTCTTTACCTTTATACGTAAGGTAACGTGATTAATCAAATTTGAAACCCGGAAGTGTTCCGATGTAAGCGTAAAACAAAAGGTATTATTTATTTAGCTAGTTTTCTAAATAATATTTGGTGTAATTAAACAGATATATCATAATGGGAGGGGTATTTGTGAAAAATACCCCTCCCATATAAAAAAACATGATATATCTGTTCAAAAAACCATCAATGGTTTGAAGTGAGAGATTATTGTTCGTTTTGTTGATAATGATGGAGTTGTTGACCATCACTGTTTAAACTTTCATTTTATAATGTCTTTTGAAAGAATGTATACAATTATAGCATCTAGATTTCTCTTGTATGTCAGTACACAGTGGTAGAGTCTTCATACAATGTACTATGAGATAAGTCTTGGTACAGTTTGAAGTGAAAATTACTGATGACCTGATAAAAAGTCAAATAAATTAGTATCAACACATATAATGGTTCACAACAATATTAACAGACCCCACCCTTCAGATACCATGGTTCCCATGAGTACAACAGACCCCACCCCTCAGATATCATGGTTCACATGAGTACAACAGACCGTACCCTTCAGATATCATGGTTCACATGAGTACAACAGACCCTACCCTTCAGATATCATGGTTCACATGAGTACAACAGACCCCACCCTTTAGATATCATGGTTCACATGAGTACAACAGACCCTACCCTTCAGATACCATGGTTCACATGAGTACAACAGACCCTACTCTTCAGATTCCATGGTTCACATGAGTACAACAGACTCTACCCTTCAGATATCATGGTTCACATGAGTACAACAGACCCTACCCTTCAGATATCATGGTTCACATGAGTACAACAGACTCCACCCTTCAGATACCATGGTTCACATGAGTACAACAGACCCTACCCTTCAGATACCATGGTTCACATGAGTACAACAGACCCTACCCTTCAAATATCATGGTTCACATGAGTACAACAGACCCTACCCTTTAGATATCATAGTTCACATGAGTACAACAGACCCTACCTGTCAGATATCATGGTTCACATGAATACAACAGACCCTACCCTTCAGATATCATGGTTCATATGAGTACAACAGACCCTACCCTTCAGATACCATGGTTCACATGAGTACAACAGATCCTACTCTTCAGATATCATGGTTCACATGAGTACAACAGACCCTATCCTTCAGATATCATGGTTCATATGAATACAACAGACCCTACCCTTCAGATATCATGGTTCACATGAGTACAGCAGACCCTACCCTTTAGATATCATGGTTCACATGAGTACAACAGACCCTACCCTTGAGATATCATGGTTCACATGAGTACAACAGACCCTACCCTTGAGATATCATGGTTCACATGAGTACAACAGACCCTACCCTTCAGATATCATGGTTCACATGAGTACAACAGACCCTACCCTTCAGATATCATGGTTCACATGAGTACAACAGAACCTACCCTTCAGATATCATGGTTCACATGAGTACAACAGACCCTACCCTTCAGATACCATGGTTCACATGAGTACAACAGACCCCACCCTTCAGATATCATGGTTCACATGAGTACAACTGACCCCACACACTCTTCAAAAATCAGAGAACAAAATGTGTCATTAGAAAATAATGTCACAAGTATTATATATACAAGTGTAGCATGTTGACACAGATGACTGACACAATTCTTACACCTACTTCCATTTATATAAGTGGTTAATATGATACAGACAACTTCATACAAGAGATTAATTAAAGACACACACCAGACTAGTCAAAATATGACTGAAATGAATTAGAAATTTACAGCTTACTGGTACATTCTTTTCTGTTTGAAATGATATAAAGAATCTGATGTAATCAACTTGTAAAAAGCTGCCATTGAAAAAAATATATTACTTCTCAACTGCGGTTTACATTTGTTTGAAATTATCATATGTGTTTCATTTTACATCAGATATAAAGCTGTAAATAAGCAGCTTGATGTACCCAAGTTAGTTTAAAACAATTGCAAGTTCAATGTTTTTGAAAGAATTGCAAAAAGGAGAGTGTTTTTGCAACGTTTTCACAACGTTTTCACATTGTATTGGCAAAAAAAGGTTATGTGATGAGAGATGCATGAATATCTCAACTGAATCCCACATCAAACACACATGTATGCCTGTCACACATGTACAGGCATGTGAGAATAATGTGTATTTTTTTTTTTACAATAACTCTAGATCTCTATAACAAGTTCCCTCCCAATGAATTTGTTTGTCACATCACATTCACATGTGTGTCTATCACACATGTACAAGGATGTGAGAATAATTTGTCTTTTCTTACAAGTTCCCCCCCTAATAAATTTGTTTGTGTCTTTCAGGTGGACAAAAGGTACCAGACAAAGTTTAAGGCAGATTCATACTAGTATGTCGGCAGCTTACTTCCACAGGGGTATATCTAAACTAAAAGGTGAAGAACTTTTACAGCAAGCTAAGGAAGATGGCAGTTTCCTTGTCAGGGATAGTGAGACATTGTCAGGAGCCTATGTGTTGTGTTTATTGTAAGTTATTAACACAATATTATCACATTTCCATACCGGTATGTCAAATATTAGTCAGGAGCCTAGTGTTGTGTTTATTGTAAGTTACAGTCTTTGCCTTAATTATTTTCACTTGTCCAAATCCAGTTTTACTTGTCCTGGGCTTCGGGTGAGTGGGTTAGCGCGAAGACTGAAGTTATTAAGACAATATTATCACATTTCCATATGTCAAATGTTATTAAATTGTTCTGCCATTTTAAGCGAAGGTCATATCTTGACCTCTGTAGCTTTTATGATGTCACAGTTACTGTCAAAAAAGGACAATCCAGAGAAACTGGCAACATAGTGTACACAATAAACGTTAGAGAATACCGAAGGGGCAATCAAAAAAGGACAATCCAGAGAAACTGGCAACATAGTGTACACAATAAACGTTAGAGAATACCGAAGGGGCAATCAAAAAAGGACAATCCAGAGAAACTGGAAACATAGGGTACACAATAAATGTTAGAGAATACCGAAGGGGCAATCAAAAAAGGACGATCCAGAGAAACTGGCAATATTGGGTACACATGACGAAGACAAACAAAGCAAAAACACAACACAATATATGTTGAACACCACCATACTCAAATAAACACAAATAACGTAAATAAGACATGCTCCCTCCTACAAATAACTGGAGGAAAAGACGAACCGAATATCATTGTTATGCAGAAATCGTAACAGACATCACGACATGGAACTCAGAACGTAAAGACACATAATAGGACAACACAAAAAACTATGCTATGAAAATTGAAAAATTAATCAGAATGAATTATGTTTTTTAACCTTGAATTTGTACTGGTAGGTTTAACTAGAATAACTGTGTTAAATAAGATGTTAAATCTATAGGAAATATGAGTATGTAATGAAGAATAGAAATAAAAATATTATTCCTTTGTTATACCCCCACTCGCAGAGTGGTGGGTATACTGGAATACCCTTGTCCGTCCGTCCGTCCCTAAACCTTGTGTACTTAACTAGTCATTTGTCTTTTGTTGGATTTTATTCATATTTGGTATCTTGGTTGGCCATGATCTGAGCATGTGCATATTATACCGATTTCACGGATGGTTGATTTTTGCGAGAGTTATAGGCCTTTTCATGTTTGTTTGACCATACGTCCGTCCACACATCTTGTGTACGCAACTAGTCATTTGTCTTTTGTCACATTTTATTCATATTTGGTATCTTGGTTGGCCATGATCTGAGCATGCGCATATTATACCGATTTCACGGATGGTTGATATTTGCGAGAGTTATAGCCCTTCTCATGTTTATTTGACCATATGTCCGTTCGCACATCTTGTGTACGCAACTAGTCATTTGTCTTTTGTCACATTTTATTCATATTTCGTATCTTGATTGGCCATGATCTGAGCATGCGCATATTATACCGATTTCACGGATGGTTGATTTTTGCGAGAGTTATAGCCCTTTTCATGTTTGTTTGACCATACGTCCGTCCGCACATCTTGTGTATGCAACTAGTCATTTGTCTTTTGTCGCATTTTATTCATATTTGGTATCTTGGTTGGTCATGATCTTAGCATGTGCATATTATACCGATTTCATGGATGGTTGATTTTTGCGAGAGTTATAGCCCTTTTCATGTTTGTTTGACCATACGTCCGTTCGCACATCTTGTGTACGCAACTAGTCATTTGTCTTTTGTCGCATTTTATTCATATTTCGTATCTTGGTTGGCCATGATGTGAACATGCGCATATTGTACCGATTTCACGGATGGTTGATTTTTGCGAGAGTTATAGGCCTTTTCATGTTTGTTTGACCATACGTCCGTCCACACATCTTGTGTACGCAACTAGTCTTTTGTCACATTTTATTCATATTTGGTATCTTGGTTGGCCATGATCTGAGCATGCGCATATTATACCGATTTCACGGATGGTTGATATTTGCGAGAGTTATAGCCCTTCTCATGTTTATTTGACCATATGTCCGTTCGCACATCTTGTGTACGCAACTAGTCATTTGTCTTTTGTCACATTTTATTCATATTTCGTATCTTGATTGGCCATGATCTGAGCATGCGCATATTATACCGATTTCACGGATGGTTGATTTTTGCGAGAGTTATAGCCCTTTTCATGTTTGTTTGACCATACGTCCGTCCGCACATCTTGTGTATGCAACTAGTCATTTGTCTTTTGTCGCATTTTATTCATATTTGGTATCTTGGTTGGTCATGATCTTAGCATGTGCATATTATACCGATTTCATGGATGGTTGATTTTTGCGAGAGTTATAGCCCTTTTCATGTTTGTTTGACCATACGTCCGTTCGCACATCTTGTGTACGCAACTAGTCATTTGTCTTTTGTCGCATTTTATTCATATTTCGTATCTTGGTTGGCCATGATGTGAACATGGGCATATTGTACCGATTTCACGGATGGTTGATTTTTGCGAGAGTTATAGCCCTTTTCATGTTTGTTTGACCGTACGTCCGTCCGCACATCTTGTGTACGCAACTAGTCTTTTGTCGCATTTTATTCATATTTGGTATCTTGATTGGCCATGATCTGAGCATGCACATATTATACCGATTTCACGGATGGTTGATTTTTGCAAGAGTTATAGCCCTTTTCATGTTCCCTTTTCATGCTGCTATAAATTATTTCCTTAATTAGCTATGTATAATATTTATATCTAATAATCTGTAATACATCATTTTTCATCATTCCAAACGTTTACTAGCCAACCTCCCTGGGAGGATACACATCTCTTGATTCCAACACTCTTTACACTCCTTTATGCCTCTCCACCACGTTAAGTCCCACTATAATCTAATACTTTACTACACATCAACTTATGTAGAGCGAGTGGGGGTATCACAGCACGACAACGTGTACAGTTTCATTTTTCATATATTATCTGTTACAACAAATTGAATGTCACATCTCTTCACTTACAAAAAAAAGTCCAGTCGTTATAATGAATGAAATGAAAAACAAAAATGATACTGCACTGCCCCATTCCCAAAATCTAATCGATAAATTGTTGAAAGAGACCAAATTAATAATCCTAACATTCATGCTTTCCTGGCCTGGTACAGGCACTTTGGTAAAAAGTGGTGGTGTTAAACTTGTTTGATCATGTTTTATCCTGCAATTGTGTGATTTTGAGTACATGTACTAATAAAGGGGGTCAAATATACTTCAGTGTTATTAAGTCATGGACCTTATAAAGGAGGTCAAATATACTTCAGTGTTATTAAGTCATGGACCTAATAAAGGGGTTCAAATATGCTTCAGTGTTATTAAGTCATGGACCTAATAAAGGGGGTCAAATATACTTCAGTGTTATTAAGTCATGGACCTAAATAAAGGGGGTCAAATATACTTCAGTGTTATTAAGTCATGGACCTAATAAAACATTTCTGGTACCTGATTCATGTAGAACGACAGATTGTTTCAGCTATTTTCAGACAATTTGGCAGATGTTTTTGACTTTTTGATATTGCAGGATAAACACAATACACAGACATTGTCGTAAAATATACAATTAATTTGCGCTCCCTGTGAAACAGCATATGGCTCGCTTTTCTACCTGTTTCTAACACTCTACAAATAAATTATATAAACGTATATTGTATATATAATAAACTAATTTTGAAGATAACCTGGAGGTTTATTATCAAGATAAATTACATGTATTAATAACTTTATTGCCAGCATATATAATGGTCTAGATGTAATACAATGATCAGAGAGAGAACAAATCTCAGTAAATAATTTAGATAATTTGTTATTATTCCTGTAAAAGCTATCACAAAAAATTACAAGTAATCCCTTTAAACAAACATTCAGTAAATTAGACAAAATATAGTTAAAATAATCTTCTGAAAATCTTCCAAAAGTTATACAAAACTTCCAGATAATACTACTAGAGCGTTCAGATAAATGTTATATATATTATCAAACAGGATGTCTGAGAATGATAGAAATGATATTTGATTGAGGGGGAGGAGTGTGATTGATTTCTAAGTTTAAAGATAGAGAAAGGAAATCATGATGATACTTCCACTTGTTATTGATAACGATTGATAAATTGATAAATAACAAAGGAATTGTTTACATTTTTCCACCTTGTTGTTATCATTTCATATTTACTTAATGGAGTACAAATTTTAATGTTTCTTGAAGAACTTTATAATATTTTCACTTTGCTTTTATCTATCAATGTTCAGAAAGTTTTTATATCTGAATATTCTTTTTCTGAAGGTAATTTGGATGTTCGGTTTGTCTTTACCTCCAGAATTTTGTAGGAGGGCTCATGTCTTCTTTACATTATTTGTGTTTGTTTGCTTAAAGTGGTGTCCAACACATGTTGTGTTTTTGTTTTGTCTGTCTTTGTTTTGTGAGCCCTATGTTGCCAGTTTCTCTGAATTGTCCATTTTTGATTGCCCCTTCGGTATTTTCTATCGTTTATTGGACTGATTGAATCAAGTCCCGGTAGGAATGATATATAGATGTCTTCTAACGGACCGACCATTTAACTTGCAGGGTGGGGGGGGGGGGGGGATATGGTTTTTTGTTTCGTTCCAAATTTTTTTTTCGAACCAAACGAGAGTTAGAATATTTATTTTTTTTGTCATGCGAAGAGCGAATTTTATTTTCAGAATTTAACATAGGTTATATCACAAAAACTCTGAATCAGATTATTTTTTTTTTCCTCCACCAAAATCAGAATATTTTTTTCAGCAACATTGGGAATCAGAATATTTTTTTAGAAAAAAAACCATAACCCTCCCCTTCAAGTTAAATGGTCCGTCCCTAATTTTATACAGATCTTAATGAAAGAAAATAAAAAAAATTGTACACAGATTCGCAAACTTGCAGAAATGGAAATCCCAAGGTCCAAGCCTTGAGGGTAAAAAAAAATTACATAGAAAAAAATTAAGAGAATTGAAATTGATATGATTTTTCTTTGTGAATTGAAGATTCAACCTTGTCCAAATAAATGCCCAGGTTATATTGGTTCCATGCCTGGAGGTGAAAACTTTAGCACAGACCATAATGAGGAAATTAAAAAAAAACTTTTTGTTGAGAACCAGATATGGTAATGCAATTGTAGTTTGCTTCAAATCCTGGGAAATAAAAAATTAACATATGCTATGATAAGCAAGTCTGATTCAATAAATCTTCATTACCAAGTGATAGATACAGGCTATGTGGGCCTCTAGTTTTATTATTGATAATAAAGACTATGTGAAGAAGTTTGTCAGTGACTTGCAGCAGGTCTGTGGTTTTCTCTGGGGACTCTGGTTTCCTCCACCAATAAAACTGACTGCCACGATATAACTGAAATGTTGTTGAAAGTGGTGTTACACACCATAACCCAACCTCCAGAAATCAATACTTTGAAGACAGTTGATTATCAAGTGACGTTGCAGTGGAGCTTTTAGTCTAACTTACATCTGAGGAGTTATTAAATTTTACTTATTTTTCTTGTTACCAGTTTTAGAAGTTTTTGAAATCTGCAGTATAACATTATAAATTCTTGAAGATTTGATCAAACTCTTGAAGGCTTTACTGTCAGTAGTCAAGTAATTCTGTGGAATCCCTGACATATTTTATTGGTAATCTGACAGACAGCATGCTCTTTTGACGACTGTACAATATATTTGTTTAAAATTGTCTTTGATTCTAGATATCTACAATCAAATAGATATAAATTTTATAAAACTCCGCATTGATCTTAATCTGAAACATTTTTTGTGAAGTAGGAGATCAAATAAATTTATCAAGGCATCAGATTAAACTGAAGTTTGATTTTATGAAATTAAATCTCCTTGAAATCAGACAATACTGTCAACAAGTATATAGGAATATATCCAGAAGCCTGAGCAGAGGATTATATGACACCCCTTTATAAAATAAATGAAATTTCGGATCCAAGTAACTACCGGGGACTGACTATTACAAGTTCCAATGGTAAATTATTTAATCGTGTCTTAAATGCACGACTTGATAAATTCTTAATTAAGTACAACGGTATAGACGAGTGTCAAATTGGGTTTAGAAAGAAAGCCAGAACTTCTGATCACATGTTTGTTCTGAAGACCATCATTGATAAGTACTGTGTAGCTGGCAATAAAAAGTTATATTCCTGTTTTGTTGATTTCCGGAAGGCATACGATACTGTAATTCACACTGGTATCAAACTGAAACTTTTAGATATTGGTGTTGGATCTCTTTTTTATAATATTATTAAAAACATGTATTCAGTGAGTAAATCATGTATAAAGGTTAACAATGAAATTTCTGATAGTTTTCTTATTAAAATAGGGGTTAAACAAGGTAATAATCTGAGACCCAATCTCTTTAAAAATTTTATTAATGATCTACCAAAATATTTACAGTCTTCCGGTGATGCAGTATTACTAAATAATAAACCAGTGAACTGTCTGATGTATGCTGATGACATAGTTTTGTTATCGACATCTCCTCAGGGTCTCCAGAACAAACTAGATATACTGAAGCAATACTGTAATGACTGGTGTTTAACAGTCAATACTAACAAAACCAAAGTATTAATTTTTAATAAGGCAGGGAAACATATCAAACACACCTTTAACCTTATTGATACCCAACTTGAATGTGTGAATCGATACAAATACCTTGGTATTCATTTTTGTGCATCAGGGTCCTTTTATTTTGCTCAGGAAGATCTTTACAAAAAAGCATTAAAAGTCTACTTTAAATTCTCAAAAGACCTATTGTTACTGAATCCAACAATCAAGACTAGTATGCATGTTTTCGATCATACTATTAAACCAATTCTCTTGTATAGCTGTGAAGTGTGGGGCATGTTTAATCCATTCACCTCTAAGTTTAGGAACACTTTATTGAACTTTAGTAGAATTTTTGACAAACTTCTTGCAGAAAAACTGCATCAAAAGTTCTGTAAATATATACTTGGGGTTCACTCAAAAACAAGCAATACAGCTGTGCTGTCGGAATTGAGTAGATTCCCCATATATTTCAACATAGTTAAAGCCCTAGTTAAATATTATTACAGACTAAAAAACATTCAGTCAGATTTTCCAGTTTTACATGATGCTTCTGAGGAATCTAAGATCCTGTCACATTCAAATAAACCCTCATGGTATGCCTCTATAAATTACATATTCAAAATAAGTCAGGGAACTATGATAACGTGCATGCTGGTGGTAAATTGGTGCAAAATTATTATACCCCCGCTCCCCGAAGGGGGAGGGGGGTATACTGTTTTACCTCTGTCCGTCTGTCCGTTCTTCCGTCCGTCCAAGATATTTTTCATCGCATTTTTCTCAGTAACTGTTGATGGCAGAAATATGATGATATTTGGTCACAAGCGTCATATAGGTATACCATATTGTGGGTAGCCTTTTTGGACCTGTCAGATTCCTACTTCCTGTTTGCCGACTTAGTTGGTTTTTATACACATTGAACATATATGCTCATTTTTCGTCGCATTTTTCTCAGCAACTATTGATGGCAGAAATCTGATATTTGGTCACAAGCGTCATATAGGTACCCCATATCGTGGGAAGCGTTTTTGGACCCATCAGATTCCTACTTCCTGTTTGCCGACTTTGTTGATTTTTATACACATTGAACATATATGCTCATTTTTCGTCACATTTTTCTCAGCAATTATTGATGGCAGAAATTTGATATTTGGTCATAAGCTTCATATAGGTACCCCATATCATGGGAAGCGTTTTTGACCCATCAGATTCCTACTTCCTGTTTGCCGATTTTGTTGATTTTCATACACATTTAACATACATTTGTATATGCACATTTTTCGTCGCATTTTTCTAAGCAACTATTGATGACAGGAATCTGATATTTGGTCACAAGCTTCATATAGGTATGCCATATTGTGGGAAGCGTTTTTGGACCCGTCAGATTCCTACTTCCTGTTTGCCAACTTAGTTGGTTTTTATACACATTAAACATATATGCACATTTTTCGTCACATTTTTCTCAGCAACTATTGATGGCAGAGATCTGATATTTGGTCACCAGCTTCATATAGGTACCCCATATCGTGGGAAGCGTTTTTGGACCCATCAGATTCCTACTTCCTGTTTGCCGACTTTGTTGATTTTTATACACATTGAACATACATTTTGTATATGCCCATTTTTAGTCGCATTTTTCTCAGCAACTATTGATGGCAGAAATCTGATATTTGGTCACAAGCTTCATATAGGTACCCCATATCGTGGGAAGCGTTTTTTGACCCGTCAGATTCCTACTTCCTGTTTGCCGAAGAGCGGGGGTATCATAAGTGAGCATTAGCTCACAGTTCATCTTGTTTTTTACATGAGTGGAAACGGAATTTACAGGCACAAGCTAATGGTAAATTTTGCTCTTATGTTCTTTTCAAAAGTAATTTTGGGTGTGAAAAATATTTGTCTGTAATAAATAACATTGAAATAAGGAAACACTTTACAAGACTTCGTTTATCAGCACATTCTCTAAGGATTGAGAATGGTAGGCATCAGGGTATTCCTCAACATAATAGAACATGTCCCAGATGCTCAAGCAATGAAGTTGAAGATGAATTACATTTTCTTCTTACATGCAGTGCTTTACATAATGAGAGAGAAAGTTTGATTCAATGCATTACTGATAACTGTATAAATTTCATAAATTTAGCTAAGGGACCGACCATTTAACTTGCAGGGGGGGGTTATGGTTTTTTGTTTCGTTCAGAAATTTGTTTTCAGACAAAACGAGTTAGAATATTTATTTTTTTTGTCGGGCAAAGCTCTAATTTTTTTTCCAGAATTTAAAATTAGGTTATATGACAAAAACTCTGAATCAGATTTTTTTTTTCCTCCACCAAAATCAGAATATTTTTTTCAGCAACATTGGGAATCAGAATATTTTTTTTTAGAAAAAACCATAACCCCCCCTTCAAGTTAAATGATCGGTCCCTAATAAGGATAAATTTATTTGGCTAATGAATAATGAAAATAAGGATATCCTGATTACTTTATGTAGTTATATACAAAATAATGAAAGATGTGGTTAATTTTTTGTTCACTTTCACATATTGATTGTAGCACTGGGGCATGTGCTGGAGGCTGTATCAGTTCCCATATAGTGTACATTGTAACTTGTATAATCTTTTTACCTAAAACATCATAAATGTACTAAACATGTAATTGGAACCACAAACAGGAGAATTTCCTTTTGCACCTGCCCTTGGTGACCGTTGCATCTGGGTAACTCATATTCTTACTTGCCCTTTTGCACTGGTCACAAGGAGGACTAATTATATAGATATATGTTTCTCCTTTGGGTTATTTTTATTTTTATTTTTATTTTTTTTTCTAGGATGAATGTCCTTTAGCACCGGCCCTTGGTGACTTCTGCACCTAAACGACTACAAATTATAAATGTACTTGTTTATATGCTTTTATGCCACGGGGAGGACTTTAAAAGTTCATCTAAATATAATACATGTAGTATCTTTTTTTGAATTGATGCATGGATGGGGACTGTTGCAGCTTCTGGTAATAATCAACTACCTTGTCCTCTTTATTGAGTATGCTTATCAGACACTTGTTGTGTATCCTATGTTATTTAGGTATCATCCAATATTATTGTTATATTCTGTTATTTTATTGTTACATTATATTGTGTGTATACATTACACATTTTACCCATATATTTAATCATTGTAATGATCTTGCCCTTAATGGGTCCTTGATTGGAAATAAACACATTTGTATTTGTATTTGTATATAAAAAGATACACATAATCTCAGTCTCTTTTTATGGCCTACAAAAATACAGATATTATCTAACTGCATCTATGATGATAGTTACAAAAAAATGTTGCTATAAAACAGTAATGGAACAGCTGAGTAACAGATACATAGGAAAAATTTGTCCCTCATTTTGTCTTGTACTGGATCATGTGATTAATACTCAGGATTAACCACCATGATATAACTGAAATATTTTTGAAAGTGGCATTAAACACCATAGATCAAACCAAACTCAGGATTAATTTGTCCATCATTTTCTTGATCTTGGCATTGTGATTAAATAATAATTTTAAAGTTTAAATTGGATGATTTCTTTTATGGCACACAAGATTGCCACCGTTTTCAGAATGGCATATATATTTTTACCTGTGCTGCCAATGGCAAGAACATATCTATGAATCGCTTTCATTGACTGTCCTTCTGCCCATCTATCCACCTTTAACACTAAGAGGGTCCCTAGTTTGTTTAATCTATAACTCCTCTAACATAGTCTTTGGTTTGAACCGAGATCTCCCTGACTTAATGTGAGCATGCTAACTGCAACACAACTGAGGCAGTCTATTTAGTAAAGAAGAAAACTAATTGATTTTTTTAAGATGTCTGTGAATATAAGTAACTTTAATTTATTACAGTGAAACCTGTTTGAATTAAACCTCCTAGAACAAGCTTTTGTGTTCAGTATAGACAGGTTTTCAGTTTCTACAGGTTAGATTAACAAAGATTTTCTGCATTGGAACTTTATTTAAAGCGGCATTAGCTACGATTTTGACCAAAAACATTATATGTTTTGGAAATTGGTAAATAGCTTTAAAATGATGAAATAAAGGTAAATATTTCACATTAAACAGCTTATCGTACCACTTTTCGCCTTTTGAGAACGAAAATTACCATCGATTTATTATTTCCTTGCAAGCAAATAATTTGACCTCACTTTCTCCGTATGCAACTGACCTTACTAGTGACAGATAAAAACGAATAATTTGTATTTTGTCGATTATTAACTGCAAACTTGCATGGTTCTTTGTCCGTAATTAATGCCGACTAAAAGCAGATTCACAGAAAATAAGAAATAAGTGCATTGTTGTACTGATTTAATGGCGATTCGGCAAACTCCGTAAACAATTAATAAGATGGCATCCATTTCTTGATCGATCTCAAAACACGAGCAGTTGCACCTTTTTTCCCCGATGCGCGTACATTTCATAACATTTATAAGTTACAGAAACACGTTTTATTAAGGCATCAATCATATCTGAGAGTTTTTATGGGTAACAAAAATTTACGATTTTGGCAGATAATGCCACTTTAAGGATTAATTTATACAGGATTCTGCCTTATTCAGTGTTGGATTTAGACAGATTTCACTGTATATAAACTATGAATAATAAGATGTATCATGTTATAAAGGGTTAGAGTTAGGTTTAAGGCCACTTTCAATAAAATGTGGCAGACAGTTTTATCGGTAAAGGAAACCGGAGTATCTGTTGCAAGTCATTGACAAACTTTATCACATAATGTTGTATCGAGTACACCTCGCCATAAGTGGGATTCGAACTCACAATGTTAGTGGTGATAGGCACTGATTGCACAGGTAGTTGTAAATCCAACTACCATATGATCACGACCAGGACAGCCCTTGTTATAATGATAAAAATTACGATTATGTGTGCTGCTTTCAGCAATATTTTGATTCTTATTTAACAGTCAGTTGGATGATAGCAAAATAGTCAGAGAAACCATTTAGGCAATTATAAATCACACAAGATTGTATCACTTACACCTTGCCACCAACTGGGAGTCCAATTCACAAACCTCAGTGGTGATCAGGATTGTTTGTATAGTGTAAAATTACAACTTGATTATGATATCCACCTTTTAGGCTCATGTAATAATAGTGTTAACAGTAATGATATACATGAATACTGCAAAGCAACAGATAAATAAACAGTCTGTGTCAAGAATATTTGGTTCACAGTTGCAAACTGCATTTAAATTGATAATACATGCTGAAATCATATTTTCCAACACATCATACAAATATTTTATCTTTAAAATCATGTTCCTGCATGCTGTTTCATGTTGAAATTTATAACAATTTTATGTAATTCTTCCCTCTTCTATTATTAGTACCTGATATCTGATTTTTCAGGTGTATTACAGGTGTTCTAATGACTTTATTTCACAGTTAGACTAATTGATTATGCATTAATCAAACATAATATGTTTTGTATCTTTTTTTATGCATTTGGAAATTAATAGATTACTCTGCTACTTTCACTTTCAGATGGTAATCAACTGTTCTTACTTTCATTTCATTAACACCTGTCTTTGAAACTTGTAGAGAGGCTTCATTTATCTTCACTTCAGTATTTTCTCATCTGGAAGTTTACTTTCAGAGAACATAATGATGAAATAAACTGACAAAATCTAAAAGAATTATAAAGTGCAACACTCAAGAAAAAAAATCAAAGTTAAGATAGTGTCAGTTTCTTGAGAAGTTTGAAAAGTACATTGAATTCCTTTGCAATAATTGTTTTTCAAATGTTATATGTTAAGATTGCATATATTTAGTCTAATATAGTACGATGATGTTCAACTACATTTTGTGTTGCCTAAATAAAACATATAAAAAAAAGAATATTGCCATTTTTACTGATAAGGAATAAACACAAAACTGAACAAATCAATAACCTTCATTACTAAGGACGCAGACTCTTGTCACAGCGATTTTTATTTAGTTTATAGATTACTTTGTAACAAACAGGGACCTGTGTCGACATTATAAAACACAAACTGTTATGTGTTTTTATGTGGACACACGGCCCCCTGTTTGTCACAAAACAACCTATTACTCCTATGCATATTGTTGTGACAAGGGCTTCTGCTTGGGATTCATCAATAACATACATTTTAAGCCTGGAGTCATGATTTGGACTCGTGGGCTCATATTCTAGTTTTCTGATAATGTATAAATATAATGGTATCTATTGTGAAGCAAATCCCTGCAAACAACAAGTGGATATATATGACTAGGTGAAACAAAAGACTTTGAACTCTTAGAAAACACCAGATGGATGTATAGAGCACTTGAGTATAGTTAAACAATAGGGTTTGCTACTGATTCACCACAAAATACCACTTGGATAAAAAAACACCACATGAAACAAAAATCCTAAGCCTACTACAAAACACCAGTTAGATATACTGTACTACCATATTTGGAATAATATCTAATCCTCTACCTGCTTAAGCCTTCTAGTACTTGCAGATACTACCTGCTTATTGACAATATGATGATAGGTGATCTTGAATCTTGAATCTATAAAACATTTAATTTAACGTTTGGTTGTATGCTTATTATAGTAGTAGTATATTTCTATATTGTCAGAAAACCAAACCTTGTATTTTATCCCACAGCCATATTAGATTCCTAGAATGTAAGTTCAGTGAACAACTCCTTCTAATATTGAACATATGAACCCAACTCACAAGACCATCCCTTCGCAGTTACCAGGTACGTCATTATACAATGGATAACTCTAATGGTAGCTGCAGAACCATAGCTCTTTATGGTCCTTTCTTTCTTTTTTTTATGGCGGACCATGGACATGAAAAAAGAAAAAAAAAGACTATAAAGAGCTACGGTTCCGCAGCTACTCTAATGGCTGCTGATTGCCCAGGTAGATGTAAAATAGCTAACAATATGCCACAATTAGAGGCCATATTTGATTTGTGTCTGGACAGTAATGCAAATTATTATTTTTATTACAGATACCAGTCTAGAGTACATCAATATAGAATTTTACCTGGGAAGGATGGAAAATTATCTGTTCAGGTAAATATTATAGAATTACATTAAGATACAACCTTAGACCATGAGCTTAGGAGATGTTAATGTGAATGGTAATGTTATTTTACTTGGGTACCCCTCCATTGGTTGGCACACATTGTTTAGTATTTCAGGTTCACAGAAAATGTTTTTTTTACCTCATTGACCTTGTATATATGCTTTGAGATGTGACTTATTAAGATATACTGGTAATTTCCAAGGAATCAAGATAACATATGACATTTGTGCAAATTGCTATAAGCTTTTTTTGGGGTTTGTTCTTGAAAGTCATAAATTGATGAAATATTAAACTCAATTTAAACTATTATGTGAATTAAGAGTAACTTTAATAAAAATAGAAACTTCAAAATAACTATGCAAATAGAATGTAAACAAGATGATGATACAATGGTTGGTTGTCATTTGCTGTTTATGGTATTTAATGCCACTTTCAACAATATTTCAGTTATATCATGGCGGTCAGTTTTATTGATGGAGGAAACCGAAGTACCCGTAGAAAACAACCGACCTGTCGCAAGTCACTGACAAACTTTATCACATAATGTTGTATAGAGTACACCTCGCCATGAACGGGGTTCGAACTCACAACGTTATTGATAATAGGCACTGATTGCATAGGTAGTTGTAAATCCAACTACCATACGATCACAACCACGATGGTCTCTAGATGATATAATGAGGGAGTACTATATACTTGACTGTTACTGTCAGAACTTTCGTTAAATAACTACAGAAATATGTATTTTTATACCCCCACTGCATAGGCATCAGGGGGACATTAAATATCACCCAAGTCTGTATGTCTGTCCCACATTTGATTTCTGTTTTGTAATTTAAACTCCCCTTAGAAAAATCATTTGAAGTTTATTAACAAGATCGGGAATTATGAAAGACAGAACAAGTTGGAATTTGGACTTGCATGTTTTTTCTGTTTCCAAGTTATGCCCCTTGATTTCCACAAAAATACCAATTTCTCAGGTTTCTGCTCTATAACTGAAGTCCCCAAAAAGTAAATCATTCGAAATTTATATACAAGGTCAGACACTATAAAAGACAAACAAAGTTTGACTTTGGACTTTAATATAAAGTAAACTCATGAAAATATATTTATTCACCCCCTTTTTGAAAAAAATAATCTCTGAAGATTTATTGTCCAATATTAAACATGATAACTAACTTTTTGCATATTATCAATATTTTATAGACTGAGGGAGAAAATGAAACTTCCTACAGTGAACTAAATGCACTTATCAGGAAATATATGTCAAAAGAGATGAAGAATGGTTTAGTGTATGCTCTCAAGTTTCCTTTATCTCCTGAACGAGATGATGATGTGGATTCTGGTAAATAATTTGAAATTAGTTAAAACTCATTTAGCAATTTCTTTCATATTTTTTATGGCCATGTTGTGTTTTTACTGAATCTCTGTTGTTATACTGATCTTCTTAATATTTGAACAGTTATTATTATATTTGTATTATTAATGCCTTGTGTTTACATTTTATGCACCATACTTTATAAATGTTAGCAGAACTGTCTTGAGTGTAGTAGATTATGGGTTGGAACTCCAGTCTGGTTAAACCAAAGACTATAAGATTGGCATAGTTGTTGCTTCTCCGCTAGCCACACAGCATTTAGGAG
Organism: Bathymodiolus brooksi; assembly: GCA_963680875.1. Taxonomy (NCBI): domain Eukaryota; kingdom Metazoa; phylum Mollusca; class Bivalvia; order Mytilida; family Modiolidae; genus Bathymodiolus; species Bathymodiolus brooksi. Next base: position 120,980,060 of record OY804576.1, on the reverse strand, counting down.
TACAGGATGTAATAGAAAAGACTGATCTTGGATTTGACAGAGTGCAGGCACATGTCTACCTGCAGACTGTTGTATCAATGAGCTAGCAATGTAAAAATCCACCTTGGCGTGTTGGTCTGATACAAGCAGACGTCATCATCATCATCTAATCGAAATGTAGTTTGTTCGGCTATGATATAGTTGGCTTTGTGTTCAATAAAATTTTGTTAACTGTCAATAGATAAAACAAAAACAGTGTTAAAAGCAATATGGAATACAAGGATTACATAGAAGTGAAATTAATACAGTGATTCAGTTAGACTTTGAAATCTTCAAGACAATTGCAAGTTTTATCAAAATTTCTTCAGGACATTCTTTAATAATTAAACTAATATTTATAAAGTTCTTCAAGACAATATGAGAAATAGGTGGGCAGATGTGCTGAGAGTGGTGCCTAGCTGAATCAGAAATAGTACATTATGTTTACTTTTCATAAAGACTATAGCAAAAAATAAAATGGACGAAAATTGTGATTTTCTTGATGGTATGTTTCTCCATTGTAGATGAAGATGAAGAAGAATCACACCCTATTCCTGCCAGTCCTAGTGTAAATTCTATAAGTGAATCACTAGATATTTTCCAAGACAGAATATACACAGAATTGTTACAGAATTATTCTAAGTTAGACCTTAGCAGGTAAAGTAATTTAATATTAAAGGCATGCAGTCGCTCAGATTGATTTTTTTTTTTATATTAAAAGTTGCCAATATTCGATTGATTGATTGATTGATTGGTGTTTAACGTCCAGCGAGCAATTTTTCAGCTATATTCAGGACGAGAACATTTAAAAATTTAAACGCCACAGGACTCGAAACAAGGAAAGGTGATGGGTAGGGACGGATAATTTTGCAAGTGATGTTTTATACTAATTGCAGTTGAAATTTTTCATAATATCATACGTAAATAGCCTGGAACGAAGGAAATATGTCGCTGTTTGATTCTCTTGCATCCAGTAAAGCATTCAATGTTTACCCGCATAATATTCATATATTCATGAATATGATCATATGACCATTGATGACCTACACAGTGACCTCATTCGGTAAAGCGTTTGCGCACGTGCGAAATTGTTTGCTGAAAAAAAGCACATGTTATAAATGAAAATATTGACGGATCATACGTGAAAACGACACAAAGGAGAATTCAGCAAGCTTTGTGTAAAAATTAAAAAAAGATGTTCTACAGACCTACTCCATTTTTCAACACGTAAGCATAATTTAGTATCTTTTTTCGGCTGAATCGTATTTTGACAGAATTGCATCGTAGTTTTTTATATATTCTTTTTTTCAGGATAAAACGCTAGGTGATATCTCTTTTTAAATTAGAGACTAAAATAATGAACTTCATGTCTGTTTTTTTCTAAAAAAATATAATCAAGACAACTCAAGTGTTGTCAATAATATGCAATACAATTTGATTACAATTTTTCCTTTATCAGGCCCCTTTGCAGAGTTTGGGTTTGTTTTTATTGATTTCATCACGTATTTTCGATTTTAAGTGTCATTCTTACTAAATACCAATGTTATATAATATTAACTGATTACTCTGTGATCCAATTTCATAGATATATTTCTTAAATTATATTATTCTAACCAATATTTACCTACAACATGCTTTCTGGTTATTTATAGCAGTTATCAGTGTCCGGTAAACTTCGGAAAAGAAGCCGACTTATAATTAGGTGTGTTAATGGCGATTTCACCAACGGACATTCAAATTCTTTTCACTAATTACGACATTATAGCATATTTTTTAAACCTGGCTTCTTGTTCAGAACATTTTATTAGTATAAAACATCGAATATTGGCAACTTTTAATATAAACAAAAAAAATCAATCTGAGCGACTGTATGGCTTTAATGATTTAGGTCAGCAAACTATTATTTTTATGAATTTTTATATTTTTATAGACTAATTATTGATGATTTTTTTAACTCACTTAATCTTAACTGGAACAAATGTATGTTTAATTAAGCCAAATTAACTTAGATTAATTGTAAAGCTTTATATTATATTCTCTAATGTTTGAAGCCTGTAGTGAATTATCCTGTTTAACTACCATTAAACAAATGTGATTGATGAAAAAAGTGGCTACTATGTTCCAGTTACCTTACTTTCTAGGGTAAATATATATTTCTCCCATTATTATGACGTTTTAACCCCGCTGAACCAGTAGTGGAAAAATCTGTAATCCTCTAGAGGATTAAAATGTCTCGTCCCTTTCCCCGCATGTTGTCAAATCGATCTGCCAAAGGATTTTGAAATAAAGTTTGTGTTAAATAATGGAAGAAACAAATTCTCCTTCAGTTGCCCATGTGGGTTATGATATTTCTCCACTCTCGAGAGTTAAATTTAAAATTTTACTCTCTTGAGTGGAGAAATATCGTAACCCACGGGCAACTGAAGGAGAATCTATATATATATACATGCATATAGACCACATTAGTGATGTAATGGTTAGCGTGCTCGCCTCAAGTGCGGTAGATCATGGGGACTATGTCTTTGGTATTTGTTGCTTCTTCGCTAAGCACATATCATTAAGGAGTAAAAACAAAGACTGGTTGCCTCAGATCAGCATAATGTGCTTTAGTGGAGCGACATGTCTGTATATATTCAGACTTTTGTGTCAATGGGATAACACTATATAACTTAGTACAAAGATGACATCATTTATATCTTATAGAAATCCAACTTGTTCTCACCATGATATAGCTGAACAATTTATCACATGGTGTTAAATGATAAACAGTCACTTCCTATTAAACAAGTTGTTAAATGATAAACACTCACTTCCTATTAAACAAGTTGTTAAATGATAAACACTCACTTCCTATTAAACAAGTTGTTAAATGATAAACACTCACTTCCTATTAAACAAGTTGTTAAATGATAAACACTCACTTCCTATTAAACAAGTTGTTAAATGATAAACACTCACTTCCTATTAAACAAGTTGTTAAATGATAAACAGTCACTTCCTATTGAACAAGTTGTTAAATGATAAACAGTCACTTCCTATTAAACAAGTTGTTAAATGATAAACACTCACTTCCTATTAAACAAGTTGTTAAATGATAAACACTCACTTCCTATTAAACAAGTTGTTAAATGATAAACAGTCACTTCCTATTAAACAAGTTGTTAAATGATAAACAGTCACTTCCTATTACACAAATTGTTAAATGATAAACAGTCACTTCCTGTTAAACAAGTTGCTATATAAAGTATAATTATTTTTTGTTTATAGTTGTGATGATGATTTGAAAAAGGCAATAAAGATGTACATAGAAAATGGTTTTAAAAAGGATATCAGCACTTCTGATGGATCTGCTATCCCAGAATTTCAAAAAATAATGGAGTTAGCCTCGGTTAAACTTCACAGGTTTGTTTTTTTATTTAAATGTGTACAGTGATGTGATAAGTAAATCTAGCATACTTTATAGGGTTAGGGTTAGAGTTATGGTGTTTAACACCACTTTCAACAGTATTTCAGTTATATCATGGTGGTCAGTTTTATTGGTGGAGGATATACTTGATAGCAATGGGTCAACTCACTTACATTTCTTAGTTGAAGATATTCTAAAAATATTTATGTTTAAATTCTATCTGTTTATTAAGTGTTGTTGATCACCGTATGATCATACTTAATGAATTGATTAGCTGGAACTGCCATGATGGTGGTTAGAATTGTTGAAAGTAAAGTAAATATTACTTAGGGGTTAGGATTATGGTGTTTAATGCCACTTTCAACAATATCTCAGTTATATTGTGGCAGTCAATATTATTCGTGGAGGAAACCGCAGTACCTGGAGGAAAACACTGACCTGCCGCAAGTAACTGACAAACTATATATATATTTTTAGATATTGTTTAACCATATATGACCTAATATTCTAAGTGTTTTCTTACAAATATTCAGTAATATAGGTAAAAAAAAAGAAAGCAGATATAAAAACTAAATGCAAATATTAATTTCTAACTTTTTTGGATTCAGTGAATATTACATATATCTGCATTAAACTAATATTGCAAACAAAACCTGTCAAGAAAAACTTCCTGTAAACACCAAAATAAGTTAAAACAAAAATTATATATTTTAACTTCTATATTTACAGGGAACTTGATCTATACAAAAAGAAACTGATGATTTTTAGTAATTTATTTGACCTTGACTCTGTCAAGAGGAGAGGAAGTCTTGCTCTACGACAGACTTCAATAGAGGTATCTGTGTAAGCCATGCATAATTAGAAAGTTTAAAGAATTAATAATTAAATTTTCCCGTGGTTTAAATAAAGTATAGCGGGAAACATTTCTATTAACGGTGCATTTGAATTAATTGTCACGTGAATATTACTTTTATCTCACTTTCTAACCGACAGTCGTACTGTCAAGTTTCAAATTACATTTAATTAAAAAAGTTTATTTTTTTATTTAGTCAAGATTATTTCTTATATAATTATTACTTATGTATTTTTTTCAAGTTTTTCACTACAATTTTTTGTTCATATATTTTGATATTAAAAAAATACTGTCCAAAGTAGTTCTTTGAAACGATCTTCCGAGCATTGGTTATTGGACAGAGGGTCCCAAATTTATTTTTCACCACATTTTAAACATAGTCCTCGTGACTGTGTTTTGAATGTAATTTGACCCGAGTTTACTCGTTTTTATATGGGTTTACCTGACCGGCGGGATTGTCAAGACAGACTTTACATATTTCAATTTTCACACAATTATGTTGTAAAACATGTATTTTAGAGCTATATTTTTTGTATATTTACTTAATAAATATCTGGTGTCCCTCTAGCTGACTCGGGCATTCGGCAAACATACATATTTGATTGTTTCATTTTTACTAAGTTGTTATAAGTTAAGTTAATATGGAAACTTGTAGGTAAAAACACAAAATTATACAAAAAAATACTACTGGGGTATACTTTTAAATTGTCGTCCTTTGTATTACTAGGTCTAACATTGACAATGACGTCGCCATAGATTGCAAAAATAATTAGTTGCAGGTATTATATACAGGCTTATTCACAATTTTATGACACAATAAAAATAATGTCTGAACAAATGCAACAGAATAATACTTTACTTCAATTAACTGGCTCTTTTTACTAAGAGTTCTCCATACAGAAAACCTCCTGTGGGAGCCTTGTAGCAACTCTTATGTTAATAATCAACATAATGATCTGTTTTCCACTGGGCATAAAAGTTTCTGATTAACTGTAATTTGAAGAAAAACTAATTCTTACAAACCTCCTAACCATTTGAAACAAAATTATGCAAAAACAAAATCTCCTTTTAATATCATTGCCCTTGCTAATTTGAAATAATATCTATTACTCTTTCAATGTTTTGTTTTATTTACATCTGATATTACTAATATATGACTGTGACATGTTTCAGCAGACGACAACTTTTGACATTCCCACCATGTTAGACAAGATGAGTCAGTGTCGGCAAGATGTTTTGACAGTAGAGAACAAGGTATGATGGGTAATCAAGCTACAAGTGATTTTATCTTTACTGGGAGATGCAACATTGTTAGGCTCTCTCTATATCTTATGGCAGATTTTTATATACATGTACTGTTTCATTTAATTGAAAAGTCCATCATTTTTTTTTACTTTGCCGTATTTGAAATTACTATGCCATTTGACTCTTATTTGAAATGACTGCTATAATATAGGAATCAACGTTTCATTAAAATGACCTCATCATGACCCTCCTCATATTTATCTACCTTTTTAGATTCTTCTAAAAAAGAAAAATAGGTATGTAATTAGAATGGAAAAAAACAAAGTTATGAAATGTCACATGACTAGTTTTGTATAATAAAAACGTAGATATCAAAGTTAGTGTGCACAACACATTTCTGAAATCACCTTCATCGGGTACGCTCAAACCTGAAAGATTGCAAAGCCAAATAATTTGTGAGCAATAAAACCAAAGTGCTTAAACAGGATAGCCAATATCGGCTGAGGTCACCTATACCAGAGGGGGGAAAACCTTAGTTATATTAATAATTACATTATTTAGAAACTGTAAATTTCAATAATAAATTATTTACAAAATATATTTTAGGTACAAGAAGCTCTACAGTACCAGCAGCCTGCAGAGTATGACTATCCCTGTATAGATGTCAATACAACAGGACTCGATTCTCATTTCACTACAACACCATTCCTCTCCTCACTCAACACAAAAATTACTCCACAAGCAAGATTTGAGGTTTGTACACCATTTCTCTCCTCGGCAACACAAAAATTACTCCACAAACAAGCTTTGAGGTTTGTACACCATTCCTCTCCTCACTCAACACAAAAATTTATCCACAAACAAGCTTTGAGGTTTGTACACCATTCCTCTCCTCACTCAACACAAAAATTACTCCACAAACAAGCTTTGAGGTTTGTACACCATTTCTCTCCTCACTCAGCACAAAAATTACTCCACTAACAAGCTTTGAGGTTTGTACACCATTCCTCTCCTCACTCAACACAAAAATTACTCCACTAACAAGCTTTGAGGTTTGTACACCATTCCTCTCCTCACTCAACACAAAAATTACTCCACAAACAAGCTTTGAGGTTTGTACACCATTCCTCTCCTCACTCAACACAAACATTACTCCACTAACCAGCTTTGAGGTTTGTACACCATTCCTCTCTTCTTCACTCAACACAAAAATTACTCCACAAACAAGCTTTGAGGTTTGTACACCATTTCTCTCCTCACTCAACACAAAAATTACTCCACTAACAAGCTTTGAGGTTTGTACACCATTCCTCTCCTCACTCAACACAAAAATTACTCCACAAACAAGCTTTGAGGTTTGTACACCATTTCTCTCCTCACTCAACACAAAAATTACTCCACAAACAAGCTTTGAGGTTTGTACACCATTTCTCTCCTCACTCAACACAAAAATTACTCCTCAAACAAGCTTTGAGGTTTGTACACCATTCCTCTCCTCACTCAACACAAAAATTACTCCACAAACAAGCTTTGAGGTTTGTACACCATTCCTCTCCTCACTCAACACAAAAATTACTCCACTAACAAGCTTTGAGGTTTGTACACCATTCCTCTCTTCTTCACTCAACACAAAAATTACTCCACAAACAAGCTTTGAGGTTTGTACACCATTTCTCTCCTCACTCAACACAAAAATTACTCCACAAACAAGCTTTGAGGTTTGTACACCATTCCTCTCCTCACTCAACACAAAAATTACTCCACTAACAAGCTTTGAGGTTTGTACACCATTCCTCTCCTCACTCAACACAAAAATTACTCCACAAACAAGCTTTGAGGTTTGTACACCATTTCTCTCCTCGCTCAACACAAAAATTACTCCACAAGCAACCTTTGAGGTTTGTACCACATTTCTCTCCTCACTCTACACAAAAATTACTCCACAAACAAGCTTTGAGGTTTGTACACCATTCATCTCCTCAATAAACACAAAAATTACTCCACAAGCAACCTTTGAGGTTTGTACCACATTTCTCTCCTCACTCTACACAAAAATTACTCCACAAACAAGCTTTGAGGTTTGTACACCATTCATCTCCTCAATAAACACAAAAATTACTCCACAAACAAGCTTTGAGGTTTGTACACCATTCCTCTCCTCACTCAACACAAACATTACTCCACTAACCAGCTTTGAGGTTTGTACACCATTCCTCTCTTCTTCACTCAACACAAAAATTACTCCACAAACAAGCTTTGAGGTTTGTACACCATTTCTCTCCTCACTCAACACAAAAATTACTCCACTAACAAGCTTTGAGGTTTGTACACCATTCCTCTCCTCACTCAACACAAAAATTACTCCACAAACAAGCTTTGAGGTTTGTACACCATTTCTCTCCTCACTCAACACAAAAATTACTCCACAAACAAGCTTTGAGGTTTGTACACCATTCCTCTCCTCACTCAACACAAAAATTACTCCTCAAACAAGCTTTGAGGTTTGTACACCATTCCTCTCCTCACTCAACACAAAAATTACTCCACAAACAAGCTTTGAGGTTTGTACACCATTCCTCTCCTCACTCAACACAAAAATTACTCCACTAACAAGCTTTGAGGTTTGTACACCATTCCTCTCTTCTTCACTCAACACAAAAATTACTCCACAAACAAGCTTTGAGGTGTGTACACCATTTCTCTCCTCACTCAACACAAAAATTACTCCACAAACAAGCTTTGAGGTTTGTACACCATTCCTCTCCTCACTCAACACAAAAATTACTCCACTAACAAGCTTTGAGGTTTGTACACCATTCCTCTCCTCACTCAACACAAAAATTACTCCACAAACAAGCTTTGAGGTTTGTACACCATTTCTCTCCTCGCTCAACACAAAAATTACTCCACAAGCAACCTTTGAGGTTTGTACCACATTTCTCTCCTCACTCTACACAAAAATTACTCCACAAACAAGCTTTGAGGTTTGTACACCATTCATCTCCTCAATAAACACAAAAATTACTCCACAAGCAACCTTTGAGGTTTGTACCACATTTCTCTCCTCACTCTACACAAAAATTACTCCACAAACAAGCTTTGAGGTTTGTACACCATTCATCTCCTCAATAAACACAAAAATTACTCCACAAGCAACCTTTGAGGTTTGTACCACATTTCTCTCCTCACTCTACACAAAAATTACTCCACAAACAAGCTTTGAGGTTTGTACACCATTCATCTCCTCAATAAACACAAAAATTACTCCACAAACAAGCTTTGAGGTTTGTACACCATTCCTCTCCTCACTCAACACAAACATTACTCCACTAACCAGCTTTGAGGTTTGTACACCATTCCTCTCTTCTTCACTCAACACAAAAATTACTCCACAAACAAGCTTTGAGGTTTGTACACCATTTCTCTCCTCACTCAACACAAAAATTACTCCACTAACAAGCTTTGAGGTTTGTACACCATTCCTCTCCTCACTCAACACAAAAATTACTCCACAAACAAGCTTTGAGGTTTGTACACCATTTCTCTCCTCACTCAACACAAAAATTACTCCACAAACAAGCTTTGAGGTTTGTACACCATTTCTCTCCTCACTCAACACAAAAATTACTCCTCAAACAAGCTTTGAGGTTTGTACACCATTCCTCTCCTCACTCAACACAAAAATTACTCCACAAACAAGCTTTGAGGTTTGTACACCATTCCTCTCCTCACTCAACACAAAAATTACTCCACTAACAAGCTTTGAGGTTTGTACACCATTCCTCTCTTCTTCACTCAACACAAAAATTACTCCACAAACAAGCTTTGAGGTTTGTACACCATTTCTCTCCTCACTCAACACAAAAATTACTCCACAAACAAGCTTTGAGGTTTGTACACCATTCCTCTCCTCACTCAACACAAAAATTACTCCACTAACAAGCTTTGAGGTTTGTACACCATTCCTCTCCTCACTCAACACAAAAATTACTCCACAAACAAGCTTTGAGGTTTGTACACCATTTCTCTCCTCGCTCAACACAAAAATTACTCCACAAGCAACCTTTGAGGTTTGTACCACATTTCTCTCCTCACTCTACACAAAAATTACTCCACAAACAAGCTTTGAGGTTTGTACACCATTCATCTCCTCAATAAACACAAAAATTACTCCACAAGCAACCTTTGAGGTTTGTACCACATTTCTCTCCTCACTCTACACAAAAATTACTCCACAAACAAGCTTTGAGGTTTGTACACCATTCATCTCCTCAATAAACACAAAAATTACTCCACAAACAAGCTTTGAGGTTTGTACACCATTCCTCTCCTCACTCAACACAAACATTACTCCACTAACCAGCTTTGAGGTTTGTACACCATTCCTCTCTTCTTCACTCAACACAAAAATTACTCCACAAACAAGCTTTGAGGTTTGTACACCATTTCTCTCCTCACTCAACACAAAAATTACTCCACTAACAAGCTTTGAGGTTTGTACACCATTCCTCTCCTCACTCAACACAAAAATTACTCCACAAACAAGCTTTGAGGTTTGTACACCATTTCTCTCCTCACTCAACACAAAAATTACTCCACAAACAAGCTTTGAGGTTTGTACACCATTTCTCTCCTCACTCAACACAAAAATTACTCCTCAAACAAGCTTTGAGGTTTGTACACCATTCCTCTCCTCACTCAACACAAAAATTACTCCACAAACAAGCTTTGAGGTTTGTACACCATTCCTCTCCTCACTCAACACAAAAATTACTCCACTAACAAGCTTTGAGGTTTGTACACCATTCCTCTCCTCACTCAACACAAAAATTACTCCACAAACAAGCTTTGAGGTTTGTACACCATTCCTCTCCTCACTCAACACAAAAATTACTCCACTAACAAGCTTTGAGGTTTGTACACCATTCCTCTCCTCACTCAACACAAAAATTACTCCACAAACAAGCTTTGAGGTTTGTACACCATTTCTCTCCTCGCTCAACACAAAAATTACTCCACAAACAAGCTTTGAGGTTTGTACACCATTCCTCTCCTCACTCAACACAAAAATTACTCCACTAACAAGCTTTGAGGTTTGTACACCATTCCTCTCCTCACTCAACACAAAAATTACTCCACAAACAAGCTTTGAGGTTTGTACACCATTTCTCTCCTCGCTCAACACAAAAATTACTCCACAAGCAACCTTTGAGGTTTGTACCACATTTCTCTCCTCACTCTACACAAAAATTACTCCACAAACAAGCTTTGAGGTTTGTACACCATTCATCTCCTCAATAAACACAAAAATTACTCCACAAGCAACCTTTGAGGTTTGTACCACATTTCTCTCCTCACTCTACACAAAAATTACTCCACAAACAAGCTTTGAGGTTTGTACACCATTCCTCTCCTCACTCCACACAAAAATTACTCCACAAACAAGCTTTGAGGTTTGTACACCATTTCTCTCGTCGGCAACACAAAAATTTATCCACAAACAAGCTTTGAGGTTTGTACACCGTTTCTCTCCTCACTCAACACAAAAATTACTCCACAAACAAGCTTTGAGGTTTGTACACAATTTCTCTCTTCACTCAACACAAAAATTACTCCACAAACAAGCTTTGAGGTTTGTACACCATTTCTCTCCTCACTCAACACAAAAATTACTCCACAAACAAGCTTTGAGGTTTGTACACCATTCCTCTCCTCACTCCACACAAAAATTACTCCACAAACAAGCTTTGAGGTTTGTACACCATTTCTCTCCTCGGCAACACAAAAATTACTCCACAAACAAGCTTTGAGGTTTGTACACCGTTTCTCTCCTCACTCAACACAAAAATTACTCCACAAACAAGCTTTGAGGTTTGTACACCATTTCTCTCCTCGACAACACAAAAATTACTCCACAAACAAGCTTTGAGGTTTGTACACCATTCCTCTCCTCACTCAACACAAAAATTACTCCACAAACAAGCTTTGAGGTTTGTACACCATTTCTCTCCTCGCTCAACACAAAAATTACTCCACAAACAAGCAGTGAGATTTGTACACCATTCCAATACTTGCTCAACACAAAATTTATTCCACATACAGATTATTTCTTGTATTACTTAATTTTAGATTAGCACATAAATGTATTCTCCATGAATTATGAGTGGATTTAAAAAAAACATCATTCTGCAATAATTACAAAAAAACACTAATGACAATATTTTCGCCCCCTTGAAATCTTTTATATATTTACTATCAGTTTAAATGTCAGCTTACCGTATATACATATTGTATTTACAATAATGACAAAAGTTAAAAAAATTCATAGCTTTTATATGAAATACTGAACTTCAGTTTACTAAAAGTATTTTGTCTTAAGGTTAAACTGTTAAGACATGCTGCTAAGACACCATCAAAGATGACGTTAACGGTAGATATACCAAATGGACAGCTAATCTTGATGAAACCAAATAAAGACAATCTGGATCAAAAAGTTCTAACGCAGGACAACAGTAAGTTGATAGTACAGTCTCAGATGGCAGGGGTTAGAGTTATATCGTATTTTACGGACTATAGGTCGATGGGGACGATAGGTCGAATTGCTGCTTTTCGCCTAAATTTTTTGGGAAATACTAAGATAGGTCGAAGCATTCCATAGGTCGAGGATGCCGATGACAACTTGGGTAAGTATCGTCACATCAAACTTTTTTTGTGTTTTTTTTTACATCGGTAAACATTTGTCCTATAACGATGTTCTTCGGTAAGTATATGTAAGTATTAACTCAAGAATACTATTCTTATGTGTCATAAATGAAATAATTATGAAAATTAAATAAAATTTTGTTTTTAAACTTGTTTTTTATGAGGAGTCTGGTTTGTAAAGCCAGACATCGATGACATTCAAATCAGGCCATCTGTGGGTGTCACAATAGATGGTAAACGAATGTTCATACAATAAAATAATCAAGCTGTCAAAACAATGTATCACCTTGTGCAGTTTTATTGACATACCTTTAAACTGTGTTTAATTAGTAGTACACAAATTATGTGATGTCTCGGTCCAGTAAATTATCAATCAGCTGATCAGGATAATTAAGTGCCGACTGATGTTCACCTGTGTTGATTATCTCATGGTGATTATTTTATTTGTTCCTAATTGACAAATTCAAGTGTAAAACATTCTCGTTTAACGAAATCGATAATTATTTTCCAGTATATTTAGTATAAAAAGCTTGTACTCCACGTTTATTCAAATTATTGTGAGATGTAATGCAACCGCCATTTTTTACTACAACCCCGTGCGCATGCTCGTGTTAGATGGAAAAGCTATATAGCTATATTTAGATATTTTGTGACAATAATTTTATATTGTAAAACTATCCACCCTGTGATTTTTTTTCAACAACATACATTTTTATAGTATATATTTTATTATACAGTTCAATATTGAACTGATTTTCGCTAACACTTCAATCATTGAATATTATTGATTTTTTTCGGATGTTGAACATTTTTTCCCCGGAATTGCACCCCTTGTTAGTATACTTTTATTCCCCAAGAACATCGATGATTTCAGTCTTCTTATTCAGAAAAAAACCTACAGCAAATTCAAGGTATACTGTAAACAAAATCGTTATTTTTATTGAGGTTTTTTTTTTTAGGGATTCCAGATTTTTTTAACTTCATCCTTGTATAGGTCGATGTGGACGATAGGTCAAAGCCAGCGTGTTGAGAAAAAAAAATATCGACCTATCGTCCGTAAAATACGGTAGTTATTGGTGTTTAATGTCACTTTCAACAATAATTCAGTTATATCAAGGCAGTCAATTTTATCACAAGTTGTATCAGTTGCACCTTACGATGAGAAGGATTCAGACTCACAACTTTAGCAGTGATAAGCACTACTTACTTAAGTTCATGTAAATTAACTACCAAAAATGGTCATGGCCACAACGCTCACTCCCCAGGTGATATCATTGGCACGACACTCACTCCCCAGGTGATATGGCCACAACACTGACTTCCCAGGCGATATGGCCACAACTCCCACTTCCAAGGTGATATCATGGCCACAATGCCCACTCCCCAGGTGATATGGCCACAACACCGACTTCCCAGGTGATATGGCCACAACTACCACTTCCAAGGTGATATCACGGCCACAACGCCCACTCCCCAGGTGATATGGCCACAACACCGACTTCCCAGGCGATATGGCCACAACTCCCACTTCCAAGGTGATATCATGGCCACAACGCCCACTCCCCAGGTAATATGGCCACAACACCAACTTCCAAGGTGTTATGAATTGATTAAGATGGTGTATAATGTGTTTATTAATGCAACATATATTCAGCTTTGGGTTAATCATTTGAAACTTTTGAATTTTGCTAGGGTGACCTACATAATGAAGGAGATATTTTGTCTTAGTTTGAATTTATAAAAAGTATTCTTCAAAATATATTTATATTGATCAAATAAAGTACATCTATAGATTTTGCTTTCAACCAAAACGTGTTGCTTTTCTTTATATGTTTAGAATTCCAGAATGAAATGTTAATAAAAGAGTTCCAGATAAGTGCTGCTGGAACTACTTTTCAAGACATATCTAACATAAATTGGAAATACATTAAAGCAGAATACATTGTATAAGAACATTTCTTTCCTGAAGAATTAGTTTTAATGAGATTTTTATTATGTTTGAAGTATAAAGGTAGTGAAAAAATGCTCAATGTTTACTATTTACTCTGGAAGCAAACATGCAACATCATGCCTTTCCTATGACGTTTATGCGGTAAACCAAGTCAAGTTTGGTGAAGCTCTGGTATATCGAGTCAAGTTTGGTGAAGCTCTGGTATATCGAGTCAAGTTTGGTGAAGCTCTGGTATATCGAGTCAAGTTTGGTTAAGCTCTGGTATATCGAGTCAAGTTTGGTGAAGCTCTGGTATATCGAGTCAAGTTTGGTGAAGCTCTGGTATATCGAGTCAATTTTGGTGAAGCTCTGGTATATCGCGTCAAGTTTGGTGAAGCTCTGGTATATCGAGTCAAGTTTGGTGAAGCTCTGGTATATCGAGTCAAGTTTGGTGAAGCTCTGGTATATCGAGTCAAGTTTGGTGAAGCTCTGGTATATCGAGTCAAGTTTGGTGAAGCTCTGGTATATCGAGTCAAGTTTGGTTAAGCTCTGGTATATCGAGTCAAGTTTGGTGAAGCTCTGGTATATCGAGTCAAGTTTGGTGAAGCTCTGGTATATCGAGTCAATTTTGGTGAAGCTCTGGTATATCGCGTCAAGTTTGGTGAAGCTCTGGTATATCGAATCAAGTTTGGTGAAGCTCTGGTATATCAAGTCAAGTTTGGTGAAGCTCTGGTATATCGAGTCAAGTTTGGTGAAGCTCTGGTATATCGAGTCAAGTTTGGTGAAGCTCTAGGTTCTTTGATGTACTTGCTCACAAAGACTTTTGAATTAATTGGCTTTCCAACCTTTATATAAAATGAGTGTATCTGGTAAAGGTTATTTCAGAAGCATGCTGTGCACACTAAGTTAGATCTCTACATATATATTCTAATTTCTACATGTGTAATAACTGCCTTGTTATTATTTTTCAGTTTGTCAGCTAGTGAAAAGTACAAAAGATAACACAAAACTACATATGATTGTAGATAGCAAGAAAAAACAGACCTTTTATTTTGAAAGTGTACATAAACGTGAAAACTTTTGTCAACAAATAATGCATATGAAAAATAAACATTCCAAAGGTGACCATGTGGACCAAATCTCAGTGTTTGTAGGAACGTGGAATATGGGTAAGACTGTATGTCATAATAAATATTATCTCCCTTTGATCTATACACAATATTATGTCTATCATCATGTGACAAGTGTGATAAAAGCACATTTTTGTTCATTTCTAACATAACGTTATATTGACGTCACTGATGTAGACCAGATCACAGTGTCATGTGAAATATGGGTAAGACTGTATATCATAATCAATATTATCTATAATTTGTTAATTTTGCCTTTGATCTTTACACATTATAGGGTAGGGTTATGGTGTTTAATGCCACTTTCAGCAATATTTCAGTTATATTGTGGTGGTCAGTTTTATTGGTGAAGAAAACTGGAGTAAACCACCGACCTGCCACAAGTCACTGACAAACTTTATCACATAATATTGTATCGAGTACACCTTGCCATGAGCGGGATTCAAACTCACAACATTAGTGGTGATAGGCACTGATTGCATAGGTATTTATAAATTAAACTACCATACAATGACAACCACGACAGCCCCCTTTACATGTTATAATGTTTATCATCATGTGACAAGTGTGATAAAAGCATATTATTGTTGATTTCTAACATAAAGTTATATTGATGTCATTGACATTATATTGATGTCATTGACATCACTTTGACAAATCCTTGATAAACATACTATTGTTGATATATTTTGCTTGAAATGGACTTCTCATCTTATCTCACTTGAAATGGACTTCTCATCTTATCTCACTTGAAATGGACTTCTCATCTTATCTCACTTGAAATGGACTTCTCATCTTATCTCACATCACAGGCTTTGACTTCAATGTAATATTGCTATTAAAGGTCTATTCTTGCAAAACCATATGATATATATTGTAAATATTTTTCTTTGTCCTTTGCACTTTCACCTATCGCCACTAAAGTTGCAAGTTTAAACCCCGTTCATGGCGAGGTGTACTCGATACAACATTACGTGATAAAGTTTGTCAGTGACTTGCGAACAGTCGATGGTTTTCTTCGGGTACTCCGGTTTCCTCCACCAATAAAACTGACAGCCACGATGTAACTGAAATATTGTTGAAAGTGGTGTTAAGCACCATAAACTAACTAACTAACTTTACACTTTTATCATTAGATTGGAAATTCACTGGGCTTAAATTTTCAACAATAAACATACACAGTAAAAACATATCAATCACATTGTCATTGTACTAGAATATCTCTTTTCGATATGACAAATATATTATGCAGACTTTGTTAAATTGTCATCACTTTGCATCCGTCATCTTTGTCGTCATTGTCCATCTTCTTTAAACTTTCCACATTTATGATGGATACTGTGTCATTCTTTTTCTCTCCCATTTCAGGTGACAAACCTCCTGCTCAAAATATATGCACATGGTTACAGTGTCATGGACGTGGAATAGTAGTGGACCAAAATATATATGCACACCCATATGATATATATGTGATAGGTACACAAGAAAGTGCCATGACAGAAAAAGACTGGGTTAATTTTATAAAGAAACAAATAACACAATGTGGATTTGCAGATATTGAAGTGGTATGTATTTCTTTCCTAATATATATTGAATGGATATACGTAAAACAGTATCCTCATGTTTTACCCAATTCCACATCCAATTGATGAACTCAATTGAGACAAGATAGTTTCTGATTTGCTCAAAAACCACTGGGATATTTGAACCGAAAATTTGCAGAAAAGGATAGTAGGTTGATCATCATATGAACTCACTAGTTTCTGATTGGCTAAAATAGGTTACAAAAAAACTTCAATGAAATCATGCTAAACTTTTATTTCAAATTGTATCCAGAATACAACTTAGCATATCTAAATAAAAATTAAGATTGTGAATTATGCATATCAGCTGTATTTTTACCACCTCATTTTTAATTTATGTACTGGTTATATGAAATGAAATACATTAATACATGTTATTATATGACTATAAATATCCTAGATTCTGATTGGACAAAACACTACTTCACTCTCCATTTCAAAATGTGATTATCACCGCTCAAAAGTGCACGCGAGGTTAACATTACTTTTGAACACTGTAGCATGTACCCAAAAATAGTAACAGGGAAAGTCCAGGTTGCTTATTTTGAAAATGTATTCTCTGATTGATCGATATTTAAAGAAGCGGTTTTGCTATCCAATCAGCGTTTTCCTAACAACAGCTTGTAATACATCTTCTTGTTTTGTGTCTACCCCACGTTGTTTTCCTTTTCGCGACATTTTGTTTGTTGTGAATTTTATTCATCTTCCGGTGAAAGTCACAGGTGGATAAGAGGCTCGCTCAAGTATTACCCTGGAGAACTGCATATATTTTTTTTTTGTGATGACTATTACAGCGAAAAAAAAAAAATATCACTGACTTTGGATTTACTCATATAATAAAATAATTGATTGACTTTGGATTTCAGTTATTAACACGATTTATCAGATCTCTGGGGTTGATAAATCATGGTATTAACCTCATCCAAAGTCATTAATTGTATGATCTTTTCCATATGGATCTGGTTATTAGTATCACTGCAAAAAGCCAGTATCAGTCGAACAAATTAGGAACTTAAATGTTTATTGTTGATTACACGGCCAAGTATATCAATTTTAAAGATATTTACCAGAAAATATTGTAATTAATAGAGAAGAATTTATTTCCTTCCAGGTTGAAGTATGTACAATGTGGGGTGTACGTTTAGTTATTATTGTACAGAAAAAACATCACGATAGTATTAATAGAGTTCAAAGGTCATCTGTTCGAACAGGCATTGCAAATACATTAGGTATGTCATATTTAACTTTTTAATGTTGTTTGACCACAAACAGTTGGAAAACCAATTAAAATTCTAAGCATAAAGAATTAGAAAACAGTCTTCTAAGCTTAGAACCAGTCCCCATGGAAACCACAGGGTACAGGAATAGGTATCTGCTGCAGGGTACAATGCCTGGAGGGGGGACGCTGCTAATTGACACAAATACACAACTTACCTTAGTATCAAACGTAATTGCTTGGCTTGTGTTTTTAAGAATTGCATGCTCCTTGAATGTAATAGACAACTTGCAATAGCTTTAATTGAGCAACAGTTTGTTATGCATGGTTGTTGATGGGCTGTTGCCAGGCAAAAATTTCTGACTATATTCATTATCTGTTTTTGTTGTGGCCATGGAAACATCTTTTACCAATATGATGTATTGTTTGTAAACTTGTTCTTATCTTGAATATTGCTGAAATAGTGGCTCACTTGACAATGAACAACAACAGTCAATTCCAAATAACAGCTAAACATAGTCATGAATTTTACATTAAACTGTATAAAAATAGCAATTAAATGTTTTAGTTATTTTTCAGGTAACAAAGGAGCTGTAGGAATCTCATTTTATTTTAGAGGAACATCTTTCTGTTTTATTAATTCTCACCTGACATCAGGGAATGAAAGAAATGAAAGGTAAAACACTTTTTAAGTATTTGGCTTTCCTATATTTCGATATTGAGTGTATCTGAAGAAGGATATTGAGCATATCTGATGAAGGGTATTGAGCATATCTGATGAAGGATATTGAGTGTATCTGATGAAGGGTATTGAGCATATCTGATGAAGGATATTGAGCGTATCTGATGAAGGATATTGAGTCTATCTGATGAAGGGTATTGAGCGTATCTGATGAAGGATATTGAGTGTATCTGATGAAGGGTATTGAACATATCTGATGAAGGATATTGAGCATATCTGATGAAGGGTATTGAGCGTATCTGATGAAGGGTATTGAGCATATCTGATTAAGGGTATTGAGTGTATCTGATGAAGGGTATTGAGCATATCTGATGAAGGGTATTGAGCATATCTGATGAAGGGTATTGAGCGTATCTGATGAAGGATATTGACCATATCTGATGAAGGGTATTGACCGTATCTGATGAAGGGTATTGAGCGTATCTGATGAAGGATATTGAGCGTATCTGATGAAGAATATTGAGCATATCTAATGAAGGGTATTGAGCGTATCTGATGAAGGGTATTGAGCGTATCTGATGAAGGATATTGATCGTATCTGATGAAGGATATTGAGCGTATCTGATGAAGGGTATTGAGTGTATCTGATGAAGGGTATTGATCGTATCTGATGAAGGGTATTGAGTGATCTGATGAAGGATATTGAGTGTATCTGATGAAGGGTATTGAGTGTATCTGATGAAGGGTATTGATCGTATCTGATGAAGGGTATTGAGTGATCTGATGAAGGATATTGAGTGTATCTGATGAAGGGTATTGATCGTATCTGATGAAGGGTATTGATCGTATCTGATGAAGGGTATTGAGTTTATCTGATGAAGGATATTGAGCGTATCTGATGAAGGGTATTGAGTGTATCTGATGAAGGGTATTGAGTGTATCTGATGAAGGATATTGAGTGTATCTGATGAAGGGTATTGAGTGTATCTGATGAAGGATATTGAGCATATCTGATGAAGGGTATTGAGTGTATCTGATGAAGGATATTGAGCATATCTGATGAAGGGTATTGATCGTATCTGATGAAGGGTATTGATCGTATCTGATGAAGGGTATTGAGTGTATCTGATGAAGGGTATTGAGTGTATCTGATGAAGGGTATTGAGCATATCTGATGAAGGGTATTGAGCATATCTGATGAAGGGTATTGATCGTATCTGATGAAGGGTATTGATCGTATCTGATGAAGGGTATTGATCGTATCTGATGAAGGATATTGAGCGTATCTGATGAAGGATATTGAGCATATCTGATGAAGGGTATTGAGCGTATCTGATGAAGGATATTGAGCATATCTGATGAAGGATATTGAGCGTATCTGATGAAGGGTATTGAGCGTATCTGATGAAGGATATTGAGCATATCTGATGAAGGGTATTGAGTGTATCTGATGAAGGGTATTGAGCGTATCTGATGAAGGATATTGAGTATATCTGATGAAGGGTATTGATCGTATCTGATGAAGGGTATTGATCGTATCTGATGAAGGGTATTGATCGTATCTGATGAAGGGTATTTAGTGTATCTGATGAAGGATATTGAGCATATCTGATGAAGGGTATTGAGTGTATCTGATGAAGGGTATTGATCGTATCTGATGAAGGGTATTGATCGTATCTGATGAAGGGTATTGAGTGTATCTGATGAAGGATATTGAGCGTATCTGATGAAGGGTATTGAGTGTATCTGATGAAGGGTATTGAGTGTATCTGATGAAGGATATTGAGTGTATCTGATGAAGGATATTGAGTGTATCTGATGAAGGATATTGAGCATATCTGATGAAGGGTATTGAGTGTATCTGATGAAGGATATTGAGCATATCTGATGAAGGGTATTGATCGTATCTGATGAAGGGTATTGATCGTATCTGATGAAGGGTATTGAGTGTATCTGATGAAGGATATTGAGCATATCTGATGAAGGGTATTGAGATATTGAGCGTATCTGATGAAGGGTATTGAGTGTATCTGATGAAGGGTATTGAGCGTATCTGATGAAGGGTATTGAGCGTATCTGATGAAGGGTATTCCAGAAATGCCTTGTGTGCACTGAATTTGATATCTATGTTTTTATTCAATAGGCATATTCTAACTTCTGTCAAATCAATACTTGTATCATTATCTGCAAAGGCTAATATAATTTTTTAATTTGATTTTGATTAAAGGAAATTAATTAGTTGTAATTAAACATACATGTAGATAGAAGAAATACAATATTTCCCTTATGAAATAAAGTGCTAAAGATATAGACATAAAACATACATTATTAAGAAATATTAGCTAAAATTCAGTGCAAATAAAATGATTGAAATGGGAAGAATCATCTCCAAAATTTTATTAATAAAAAAATTTATTAACAGCTGCTATTAAAAAAAACCTGGGTGTGGGAAAGTAAACAAATGTTGTATTTCACATAACCTGATATCAATTTTTAACTCATTAATTGGCGATATTCATCTGTTTACCGATATTTCGGACAAGTAGTTCTGAGGTCCAGACAAGTTATATTACTATGAAATTTATCAATACACACTTCTATTAACTCATTAAGTTAACTACTAATTTTAAATCATTAATAGAACAAGTTTTATGTTTTTAGACGTAATCAGAACTACAGAGATATAATAAAAGGACTATCTTTAGGACAGAAACATTTAGATTTGTTTGACGTCACAAATCAGTTCCATCATGTTTTCTGGTTTGGTGACCTCAATTACAGGGTAGAAGATGATATAAAGGTCAGTCTCAATTTCAAGGTTTTTCAAAGTCACTAACAAACTTTATCACATAATGTTGTATCAAGTACACCTCCCCTGAGCGTGGTTCGAACTAACAACATTAATGGTGATAGGCACTCTTTGCATAGGTAGTTGTAAATCTAACTACCATACGATCACAACCATGACAGCCCCTAATTGGAAGTCATATACATATATAATTTAAGACCACATTAGTGGTGTAATGGTTTGTATGCTCACCTTGAATGCAATAAATCGTGGGTTTAAGACCACATTAGTGGTGTAATGGTTTGTATGCTCACCTTGAATGCAATAAATCGTGGGTTTAAGACCACATTAGTGGTGTAATGGTTTGTATGCTCACCTTGAATGCAATAAATCGTGGGTTTAAGACCACATTAGTGGTGTAATGGTTTGTATGCTCACCTTGAATGCAATAAATCGTGGGTTTAAGACCACATTAGTGGTGTAATGGTTTGTATGCTCACCTTGAATGCAATAAATCGTGGGTTTAAGACCACATTAGTGGTGTAATGGTTTGTATGCTCACCTTGAATGCAATAAATCGTGGGTTTAAGACCACATTAGTGGTGTAATGGTTTGTATGCTCACCTTGAATGCAATAAATCGTGGGTTTAAGACCACATTAGTGGTGTAATGGTTTGTATGCTCACCTTGAATGCAATAAATCGTGGGTTTAAGACCACATTAGTGGTGTAATGGTTTGTATGCTCACCTTGAATGCAATAAATCGTGGGTTTAAGCCTTGATCCTATCAAACCCAATACTATGAAATTGGTATCTGCTGCTTCTCTGCTATGAAGAAGTAATAGCATAGACTTGTTTGACTCTGAATCAGGATAATGTGTTTGAGTAGAGTGGCATGTCTACCCGCTGACTGTTGTTTCAGTGAGCTAGCACTATAAAAATCAAATAAGTGTGTTGATTTAGTACAAAGCAGACATCATCATCATCTCATCGAAACATAACTTGTTATCGCCATGATATGGCTGAAAACTTGCTCACTTGGCATTAAACAACAACACTCATCCACTCACTCAATAGCTCCAGGTCAGCATCACACACATGTTAATGAGAAACTCTTGGCATTAAACAACAACCACTCATCCACTCACTCCATGTCAGCATCACACAAATGTTAATGAGAAACTCTTGGCATTAAACAACAACCACTCATCCACTCACTCAATAGCTCCATGTCAGCATCACACAAATGTTAATGAGAAACTCTTGGCATTAAACAACAACCACTCATCCACTCACTCCATAGCTCCATGTCAGCATCACAGAAATGTTAATGAGAAACTCTTGGCATTAAACAACAACACTCATCCACTCACTCCATAGCTCCATGTCAGCATCACACAAATGTTAATGAGAAACTCTTGGCATTAAACAACAACCACTCATCCACTCACTCCATAGCTCCATGTCAGCATCACACAAATGTTAATGAGAAACTCTTGGCATTAAACAACAACCACTCATCCACTCACTCAATAGCTCCATGTCAGCATCACACAAATGTTAATGAGAAACACTTGGCATTAAACAACAACCACTCATCCACTCACTCCATAGCTCCATGTCAGCATCACACAAATGTTAATGAGAAACTCTTGGCATTAAACAACAACCACTCATCCACCATGTCAGCATCACACAAATGTTAATGAGAAACTCTTGGCATTAAGCAACAACCACTCATCCACTCTCTCCATAGCTCCATGTCAGCATCACACAAATGTTAATGAGAAACTCTTGACATTAAACAACAACCACTCATCCACTCACTCCATAGCTCCATGTCAGCATCACACAAATGTTAATGAGAAACTCTTGGCATTAAGCAACAACCACTCATCCACTCACTCCATAGCTTCATGTCAGCATCACACAAATGTTAATGAGAAACTCTTGGCATTAAACAACAACCACTCATCCACTCACTCAATAGCTCCATGTCAGCATCTCACAAATGTTAATGAGAAACTCTTGGCATTAAACAACAACCACTCATCCACTCACTCCATAGCTCCATGTCAGCATCACACAAATGTTAATGAGAAACTCTTGGCATTAAACAACAACCACTCATCCACTCACTCCATAGCTCCATGTCAGCATCACACAAATGTTAATGAGAAACTCTTGGCATTAAACAACAACCACTCATCCACCATGTCAGCATCACACAAATGTTAATGAGAAACTCTTGGCATTAAACAACAACCACTCATCCACCATGTCAGCATCACACAAATGTTAATGAGAAACTCTTGGCATTAAACAACAACCACTCATCCACTCACTCAATAGCTCCATGTCAGCATCACACAAATGTTAATGAGAAACTCTTGGCATTAAGCAACAACCACTCATCCACTCACTCAATAGCTCCATGTCAGCATCACACAAATGTTAATGAGAAACTCTTGGCATTAAGCAACAACCACTCATCCACTCTCTCCATAGCTCCATGTCAGCATCACACAAATGTTAATGAGAAACTCTTGACATTAAACAACAACCACTCATCCACTCACTCCATAGCTCCATGTCAGCATCACACAAATGTTAATGAGAAACTCTTGGCATTAAGCAACAACCACTCATCCACTCACTCCATAGCTTCATGTCAGCATCACACAAATGTTAATGAGAAACTCTTGGCATTAAACAACAACCACTCATCCACTCACTCAATAGCTCCATGTCAGCATCTCACAAATGTTAATGAGAAACTCTTGGCATTAAACAACAACCACTCATCCACTCACTCCATAGCTCCATGTCAGCATCACACAAATGTTAATGAGAAACTCTTGGCATTAAACAACAACCACTCATCCACTCACTCCATAGCTCCATGTCAGCATCACACAAATGTTAATGAGAAACTCTTGGCATTAAACAACAACCACTCATCCACCATGTCAGCATCACACAAATGTTAATGAGAAACTCTTGGCATTAAACAACAACCACTCATCCACCATGTCAGCATCACACAAATGTTAATGAGAAACTCTTGGCATTAAACAACAACCACTCATCCACTCACTCAATAGCTCCATGTCAGCATCACACAAATGTTAATGAGAAACTCTTGGCATTAAGCAACAACCACTCATCCACTCACTCAATAGCTCCATGTCAGCATCACACAAATGTTAATGAGAAACACTTGGCATTAAACAACAACCACTCATCCACTCACTCCATAGCTCCATGTCAGCATCACACAAATGTTAATGAGAAACTCTTTGCATTAAACAACAACCACTCATCCACCATGTCAGCATCACACAAATGTTAATGAGAAACTCTTGGCATTAAACAACAACCACTCATCCACTCTCTCCATAGCTCCATGTCAGCATCACACAAATGTTAATGAGAAACTCTTGGCATTAAACAACAACCACTCATCCACTCACTCCATAGCTCCATGTCAGCATCACACAAATGTTAATGAGAAACTCTTGGCATTAAGCAACAACCACTCATCCATTCACTCCATAGCTCCATGTCAGCATCACACAAATGTTAATGAGAAACTCTTGGCATTAAACAACAACCACTCATCCACTCACTCCATAGCTCCATGTCAGCATCACACAAATGTTAATGAGAAACACTTGGCATTAAACAACAACCACTCATCCACTCACTCAATAGCTCCATGTCAGCATTACACAAATGTTAATGAGAAACTCTTGGCATTAAACAACAACCACTCATCCACTCACTCAATAGCTCCATGTCAACATCACACAAATGTTAATGAGAAACTCTTGGCATTAAACAACAACCACTCATCCACTCACTCAATAGCTCCATGTCAGCATCACACAAATGTTAATGAGAAACTCTTGGCATTAAACAACAACCACTCATCCACTCACTCCATAGCTCCATGTCAGCATCACACAAATGTTAATGAGAAACTCTTGGCATTAAACAACAACCACTCATCCACTCACTCCATAGCTCCATGTCAGCATCACACAAATGTTAATGAGAAACTCTTGACATTAAACAACAACCACTCATCCACTCACTCGATAGCTCCATGTCAGCATCACACAAATGTTAATGAGAAACTCTTGGCATTAAACAACAACCACTCATCCACTCACTCAATAGCTCCATGTCAGCATCTCACAAATGTTAATGAGAAACTCTTGGCATTAAACAACAACCACTCATCCACTTACTCCATAGCTCCATGTCAGCATCACACAAATGTTAATGAGAAACTCTTGGCATTAAACAACAACCACTCATCCACCATGTCAGCATCACACAAATGTTAATGAACAACTCTTGGCATTAAACAACAACCACTCATCCACTCACTCCATAGCTCCATGTCAGCATCACACAAATGTTAATGAGAAACTCTTGGCATTAAACAACAACCACTCATCCACTCACTCAATAGCTCCATGTCAGCATCACACAAATGTTAATGAGAAACTCTTGGCATTAAACAACACTCACTCCATAGCTCCATGTCAGCATCACACAAATGTTAATGAGAAACTCTTGGCATTAAACAACAACCACTCATCCACTCACTCCATAGCTCCATGTCAGCATCACACAAATGTTAATGAGAAACTCTTGGCATTAAACAACAACCACTCATCCACTCACTCCATAGCTCCATGTCAGCATCACACAAATGTTAATGAGAAACCCTTGGCATTAAACAACAACCACTCATCCACTCACTCAATAGCTCCATGTCAGCATCACACAAATGTTAATGAGAAACTCTTGGCATTAAACAACAACCACTCAATAGATCCATGTCAGCATCACACAAATGTTAATGAGAAACTCTTGGCATTAAACAACAACCACTCATCCATTCACTCAATAGCTCCATGTAAGCATCACACAAATGTTAATGAGAAACTCTTGGCATTAAACAACAACCACTCATCCACTCACTCAATAGCTCCATGTCAGCATCACACAAATGTTAATGAGAAACTCTTGTCATTAAACAACAACCACTCATCCCCTCACTCAATAGCTCCATGTAAGCATCACACAAATGTTAATGAGAAACTCTTGGCATTACACAACAACCACTCATCCACTCACTCCATAGCTCCATGTCAGCATCACACAAATGTTAATGAGAAACTCTTGGCATTAAACAACAACCACTCATCCACTCACTCAATAGCTCCATGTCAGCATCACACAAATGTTAATGAGAAACTCTTGGCATTAAACAACAACCACTCATCCACTCACTCCATAGCTCCATGCCAGCATCACACAAATGTTAATGAGAAACTCTTGGCATTAAACAACAACCACTCATCCACCATGTCAGCATCACACAAATGTTAATGAAAAACTCTTGACATTAAACAACAACCACTCATCCACTCACTCAATAGCTCCATGTCAGCATCACACAAATGTTAATGAGAAACTCTTGACATTAAACAACAACCACTCATCCACTCACTCAATAGCTCCATGTAAGCATCACACAAATGTTAATGAGAAACTATTGGCATTAAACAACAACCACTCATCCACTCACTCAATAGCCCCATGTCAGCATCACAGAAATGTTAATGAGAAACTCTTGGCATTAAACAACACTCACTCATCCACTCACTCAATTGCTCCATGTCAGCATCACACAAATGTTAATGAGAAACTCTTTTCATTAAGCAACAACCACTCATCCACTCACTCAATAGCCCCATGTCAGCATCACAGAAATGTTAATGAGAAACTCTTGGCATTAAACAACACTCACTCATCCACTCACTCAATTGCTCCATGTCAGCATCACACAAATGTTAATGAGAAACTCTTTTCATTAAGCAACAACCACTCATCCACTCACTCGATAGCTCCATGTCAGCATCACACAAATGTTAATGAGAAACTCTTGACATTAAACAACAACCACTCATCTACTCACTCCATAGCTCCATGTCAGCATCACACAAATGTTAATAAGAAACTCTTGGCATTAAGCAACAACCACTCATCCACTCACTCGATAGCTCCATGTCAGCATCACACAAATGTTAATGAGAAACTCTTGGCATTAAACAACAACCACTCATCCACTCACTCAATAGCTCCATGTCAGCATCTCACAAATGTTAATGAGAAACTCTAGGAAATTAAACAACAACCACTCATCCACTTACTCCATAGCTCCAT
This sequence comes from Bathymodiolus brooksi, assembly GCA_963680875.1. Lineage (NCBI taxonomy): Eukaryota > Metazoa > Mollusca > Bivalvia > Mytilida > Modiolidae > Bathymodiolus > Bathymodiolus brooksi. The sequence continues at coordinate 120,952,264 of OY804576.1, read as the reverse complement.
GTCAGCATCACACAAATGTTAATGAGAAACTCTTGGCATTAAACAACAACCACTCATCCACTCACTCAATAGCTCCATGTCAGCATCACACAAATGTTAATGAGAAACTCTTGGCATTAAACAACAACCACTCATCCACTCACTCAATAGCTCCATGTCAGCATCACACAAATGTTAATGAGAAACTCTTGGCATTAAACAACAACCACTCATCCACTCACTCCATAGCTCCATGTCAGCATCACACAAATGTTAATGAGAAACTCTTGGCATTAAACAACAACCACTCATCCACTCACTCAATAGCTCCATGTCAGCATCACACAAATGTTAATGAGAAACTCTTGGCATTAAACAACACTCACTCATCCACTCACTCAATAGCTCCATGTCAGCATCACACAAATGTTAATGAGAAACTCTTGGCATTAAACAACAACCACTCATCCACTCACTCCATAGCTCCATGTCGGCATCACACAAATGTTAATGAGAAACTCTTGGCATTAAACAACAACCACTCATCCACTCACTCAATAGCTCCATGTCAGCATCACACAAATGTTAATGAGAAACCCTTGGCATTAAACAACAACCACTCATCCACTCACTCAATAGCTCCATGTCAGCATCACACAAATGTTAATGAGAAACTCTTGGCATTAAACAACAACCACTCAATAGATCCATGTCAGCATCACACAAATGTTAATAAGAAACTCTTGGCATTAAACAACAACCACTCATCCATTCACTCAATAGCTCCATGTCAGCATCACACAAATGTTAATGAGAAACTCTTGGCATTAAACAACAACCACTCATCCCCTCACTCAATAGCTCCATGTCAGCATCACACAAATGTTAATGAGAAACTCTTGGCATTAAACAACAACCACTCATCCACTCACTCCATAGCTCCATGCCAGCATCACACAAATGTTAATGAGAAACTCTTGGCATTAAACAACAACCACTCATCCACCATGTCAGCATCACACAAATGTTAATGAAAAACTCTTGACATTAAACAACAACCACTCATCCACTCACTCAATAGCTCCATGTCAGCATCACACAAATGTTAATGAGAAACTCTTGACATTAAACAACAACCACTCATTCACTCACTCAATAGCTCCATGTAAGCATCACACAAATGTTAATGAGAAACTATTGGCATTAAACAACAACCACTCATCCACTCACTCAATAGCCCCATGTCAGCATCACACAAATGTTAATGAGAAACTCTTGGCATTAAACAACACTCACTCATCCACTCACTCAATTGCTCCATGTCAGCATCACACAAATGTTAATGAGAAACTCTTTTCATTAAGCAACAACCACTCATCCACTCACTCAATAGCCCCATGTCAGCATCACAGAAATGTTAATGAGAAACTCTTGGCATTAAACAACACTCACTCATCCACTCACTCAATTGCTCCATGTCAGCATCACACAAATGTTAATGAGAAACTCTTTTCATTAAGCAACAACCACTCATCCACTCACTCGATAGCTCCATGTCAGCATCACACAAATGTTAATGAGAAACTCTTGGCATTAAACAACAACCACTCATCCATTCACTCCATAGCTCCATGTCAGCATCACACAAATGTTAATAAGAAACTCTTGACATTAAGCAACAACCACTCATCCACTCACTCGATAGCTCCATGTCAGCATCACACAAATGTTAATGAGAAACTCTTGGCATTAAACAACAACCACTCATCCACTCACTCAATAGCTCCATGTCAGAATCTCACAAATGTTAATGAGAAACTCTTGGCATTAAACAACAACCACTCATCCACTTACTCCATAGCTCCATGTCAGCATCACACAAATGTTAATGAGAAACTCTTGGCATTAAACAACAACCACAACCACTCATCCACCATGTCAGCATCACACAAATGTTAATGAAAAACTCTTGGCATTAAACAACAACCACTCATCCACTCACTCAATAGCTCCATGTCAGCATCACACAAATGTTAATGAGAAACTCTTGGCATTAAACAACAACCACTCATCCACTCACTCCATAGCTCCATGTCAGCATCACACAAATGTTAATGAGAAACTCTTGGCATTAAACAACAACCACTCATCCACTCACTCAATAGCTCCATGTCAGCATCACACAAATGTTAATGAGAAACTCTTGGCATTAAACAACACTCACTCATCCACTCACTCAATAGCTCCATGTCAGCATCACACAAATGTTAATGAGAAACTCTTGGCATTAAACAACAACCACTCATCCACTCACTCCATAGCTCCATGTCAGCATCACACAAATGTTAATGAGAAACTCTTGGCATTAAACAACAACCACTCATCCACTCACTCAATAGCTCCATGTCAGCATCACACAAATGTTAATGAGAAACCCTTGGCATTAAACAACAACCACTCATCCACTCACTCAATAGCTCCATGTCAGCATCACACAAATGTTAATGAGAAACTCTTGGCATTAAACAACAACCACTCAATAGATCCATGTCAGCATCACACAAATGTTAATGAGAAACTCTTGGCATTAAACAACAACCACTCATCCATTCACTCAATAGCTCCATGTCAGCATCACACAAATGTTAATGAGAAACTCTTGGCATTAAACAACAACCACTCATCCCCTCACTCAATAGCTCCATGTCAGCATCACACAAATGTTAATGAGAAACTTTTGGCATTAAACAACAACCACTCATCCACTCACTCAATAGCTCCATGTCAGCATCACACAAATGTTAATGAGAAACTCTTGGCATTAAACAACAACCACTCATCCACTCACTCCATAGCTCCATGTCAGCATCACACAAATGTTAATGAGAAACTCTTGGCATTAAACAACAACCACTCATCCACTCACTCAATAGCTCCATGTCAGCATCACACAAATGTTAATGAGAAACTCTTGGCATTAAACAACAACCACTCATCCACTCACTCAATAGCTCCATGTCAGCATCACACAAATGTTAATGAGAAACACTTGGCATTAAACAACAACCACTCATCCACTCACTCCATAGCTCCATGTCAGCATCACACAAATGTTAATGAGAAACTCTTGGCATTAAACAACAACCACTCATCCACTCACTCCATAGCTCCATGTCAGCATCACACAAATGTTAATGAGAAACTCTTGGCATTAAACAACAACCACTCATCCATTCACTCGATAGCTCCATGTCAGCATCTCACAAATGTTAATGAGAAACTCTTGGCATTAAACAACAACCACTCATCCACTCACTCCATAGCTCCATGTCAGCATCACACAAATGTTAATGAGAAACTCTTGACATTAAACAACAACCACTCATCCACTCACTCGATAGCTCCATGTCAGCATCACACAAATGTTAATGAGAAACTCTTGGCATTAAACAACAACCACTCATCCACTCACTCAATAGCTCCATGTCAGCATCTCACAAATGTTAATGAGAAACTCTTGGCATTAAACAACAACCACTCATCCACTTACTCCATAGCTCCATGTCAGCATCACACAAATGTTAATGAGAAACTCTTGGCATTAAACAACAACCACTCATCCACCATGTCAGCATCACACAAATGTTAATGAAAAACTCTTGGCATTAAACAACAACCACTCATCCACTCACTCCATAGCTCCATGTCAGCATCACACAAATGTTAATGAGAAACTCTTGGCATTAAACAACAACCACTCATCCACTCACTCAATAGCTCCATGTCAGCATCACACAAATGTTAATGAGAAACTCTTGGCATTAAACAACAACCACTCATCCACTCACTCCATAGCTCCATGTCAGCATCACACAAATGTTAATGAGAAACTCTTGGCATTAAACAACAACCACTCATCCACTCACTCCATAGCTCCATGTCAGCATCACACAAATGTTAATGAGAAACCCTTGGCATTAAACAACAACCACTCATCCACTCACTCAATAGCTCCATGTCAGCATCACACAAATGTTAATGAGAAACTCTTGGCATTAAACAACAACCACTCAATAGATCCATGTCAGCATCACACAAATGTTAATGAGAAACCCTTGGCATTAAACAACAACCACTCATCCACTCACTCCATAGCTCCATGTCAGCATCACACAAATGTTAATGAGAAACACTTGGCATTAAACAACAACCACTCATCCACCATGTCAGCATCACACAAATGTTAATGAAAAACTCTTGGCATTAAACAACAACCACTCATCCACTCACTCAATAGCTCCATGTCAGCATCACACAAATGTTAATGAGAAACTCTTGGCATTAAACAACAACCACTCATCCATTCACTCAATAGCTCCATGTAAGCATCACACAAATGTTAATGAGAAACTCTTGGCATTAAACAACAACCACTCATCCACTCACTCAATAGCTCCATGTCAGCATCACACAAATGTTAATGAGAAACTCTTGGCATTAAACAACAACCACTCATCCCCTCACTCAATAGCTCCATGTAAGCATCACACAAATGTTAATGAGAAACTCTTGGCATTACACAACAACCACTCATCCACTCACTCCATAGCTCCATGTCAGCATCACACAAATGTTAATGAGAAACTCTTGGCATTAAACAACAACCACTCATCCACTCACTCCATAGCTCCATGTCAGCATCACACAAATGTTAATGAGAAACTCTTGGCATTAAACAACAACCACTCATCCACCTACTCCATAGCTCCATGCCAGCATCACACAAATGTTAATGAGAAACTCTTGGCATTAAACAACAACCACTCATCCACCATGTCAGCATCACACAAATGTTAATGAAAAACTCTTGACATTAAACAACAACCACTCATCCACTCACTCAATAGCTCCATGTCAGCATCACACAAATGTTAATGAGAAACTCTTGACATTAAACAACAACCACTCATCCACTCACTCAATAGCTCCATGTTAGCATCACACAAATGTTAATGAGAAACTATTGGCATTAAACAACAACCACTCATCCACTCACTCAATAGCCCCATGTCAGCATCACAGAAATGTTAATGAGAAACTCTTGGCATTAAACAACAACCACTCATCCACTCACTCAATAGCTCCATGTCAGCATCACACAAATGTTAATGAGAAACTCTTGGCATTAAACAACAACCACTCATCCACCATGTCAGCATCACACAAATGTTAATGAAAAACTCTTGGCATTAAACAACAACCACTCATCCACTCACTCCATAGCTCCATGTCAGCATCACACAAATGTTAATGAGAAACTCTTGGCATTAAACAACAACCACTCATCCACTCACTCAATAGCTCCATGTCAGCATCACACAAATGTTAATGAGAAACTCTTGGCATTAAACAACACTCACTCCATAGCTCCATGTCAGCATCACACAAATGTTAATGAGAAACTCTTGGCATTAAACAACAACCACTCATCCACTCACTCCATAGCTCCATGTCAGCATCACACAAATGTTAATGAGAAACTCTTGGCATTAAACAACAACCACTCATCCACTCACTCCATAGCTCCATGTCAGCATCACACAAATGTTAATGAGAAACCCTTGGCATTAAACAACAACTACTCATCCACTCACTCAATAGCTCCATGTCAACATCACACAAATGTTAATGAGAAACTCTTGGCATTAAACAACAACCACTCAATAGATCCATGTCAGCATCACACAAATGTTAATGAGAAACCCTTGGCATTAAACAACAACCACTCATCCACTCACTCCATAGCTCCATGTCAGCATCACACAAATGTTAATGAGAAACACTTGGCATTAAACAACAACCACTCATCCACCATGTCAGCATCACACAAATGTTAATGAAAAACTCTTGGCATTAAACAACAACCACTCATCCACTCACTCAATAGCTCCATGTCAGCATCACACAAATGTTAATGAGAAACTCTTGGCATTAAACAACAACCACTCATCCATTCACTCAATAGCTCCATGTAAGCATCACACAAATGTTAATGAGAAACTCTTGGCATTAAACAACAACCACTCATCCACTCACTCAATAGCTTCATGTCAGCATCACACAAATGTTAATGAGAAACTCTTGGCATTAAACAACAACCACTCATCCCCTCACTCAATAGCTCCATGTAAGCATCACACAAATGTTAATGAGAAACTCTTGGCATTACACAACAACCACTCATCCACTCACTCCATAGCTCCATGTCAGCATCACACAAATGTTAATGAGAAACTCTTGGCATTAAACAAGAACCACTCATCCACTCACTCCATAGCTCCATGTCAGCATCACACAAATGTTAATGAGAAACTCTTGGCATTAAACAACAACCACTCATCCACCTACTCCATAGCTCCATGCCAGCATCACACAAATGTTAATGAGAAACTCTTGGCATTAAACAACAACCACTCATCCACCATGTCAGCATCACACAAATGTTAATGAAAAACTCTTGACATTAAACAACAACCACTCATCCACTCACTCAATAGCTCCATGTCAGCATCACACAAATGTTAATGAGAAACTCTTGACATTAAACAACAACCACTCATCCACTCACTCAATAGCTCCATGTTAGCATCACACAAATGTTAATGAGAAACTATTGGCATTAAACAACAACCACTCATCCACTCACTCAATAGCCCCATGTCAGCATCACAGAAATGTTAATGAGAAACTCTTGGCATTAAACAACAACCACTCATCCACTCACTCAATAGCTCCATGTCAGCATCACACAAATGTTAATGAGAAACTCTTTTCATTAAGCAACAACCACTCATCCACTCACTCGATAGCTCCATGTCAGCATCACACAAATGTTAATGAGAAACTCTTGGCATTAAACAACAACCACTCATCCACTTACTCCATAGCTCCATGTCAGCATCACACAAATGTTAATGAGAAACTCTTGGCATTAAACAACAACCACAACCACTCATCCACCATGTCAGCATCACACAAATGTTAATGAAAAACTCTTGGCATTGAACAACAACCACTCATCCACTCACTCAATAGCTCCATGTCAGCATCACACAAATGTTAATGAGAAACTCTTGGCATTAAACAACAACCACTCATCCACTCACTCCATAGCTCCATGTCAGCATCACACAAATGTTAATGAGAAACTCTTTGCATTAAACAACAACCACTCATCCACTCACTCAATAGCTCCATGTCAGCATCACACAAATGTTAATGAGAAACTCTTGGCATTAAACAACACTCACTCATCCACTCACTCCATAGCTCCATGTCAGCATCACACAAATGTTAATGAGAAACTCTTGGCATTAAACAACAACCACTCATCCACTCACTCCATAGCTCCATGTCAGCATCACACAAATGTTAATGAGAAACTCTTGGCATTAAACAACAACCACTCATCCACTCACGCCATAGCTCCATGTCAGCATCACACAAATGTTAATGAGAAACCCTTGGCATTAAACAACAACCACTCATCCACTCACTCAATAGCTCCATGTCAGCATCACACGAATGTTAATGAGAAACTCTTGGCATTAAACAACAACCACTCAATAGATCCATGTCAGCATCACACAAATGTTAATGAGAAACTCTTGGCATTAAACAACAACCACTCATCCATTCACTCAATAGCTCCATGTCAGCATCACACAAATGTTAATGAGAAACTCTTGGCATTAAACAACAACCACTCATCCCCTCACTCAATAGCTCCATGTCAGCATCACACAAATGTTAATGAGAAACTCTTGGCATTAAACAACAACCACTCATCCACTCACTCCATAGCTCCATGTCAGCATCACACAAATGTTAATGAGAAACTCTTGGCATTAAACAACAACCACTCATCCACTCACTCCATAGCTCCATGTCAGCATCACACAAATGTTAATGAGAAACTCTTGGCATTAAACAACAACCACTCATCTACTCACTCAATAGCTCCATGTCAGCATCACACAAATGTTAATGAGAAACTCTTGGCATTAAACAACAACCACTCATCCACTCACTCCATAGCTCCATGTCAGCATCACACAAATGTTAATGAGAAACTCTTGGCATTAAACAACAACCACTCATCCACCTACTCCATAGCTCCATGCCAGCATCACACAAATGTTAATGAGAAACTCTTGGCATTAAACAACAACCACTCATCCACCATGTCAGCATCACACAAATGTTAATGAAAAACTCTTGACATTAAACAACAACCACTCATCCACTCACTCAATAGCTCCATGTCAGCATCACACAAATGTTAATGAGAAACTCTTGACATTAAACAACAACCACTCATCCACTCACTCAATAGCTCCATGTTAGCATCACACAAATGTTAATGAGAAACTATTGGCATTAAACAACAACCACTCATCCACTCACTCAATAGCCCCATGTCAGCATCACAGAAATGTTAATGAGAAACTCTTGGCATTAAACAACAACCACTCATCCACTCACTCAATAGCTCCATGTCAGCATCACACAAATGTTAATGAGAAACTCTTGGCATTAAACAACAACCACTCATCCACCATGTCAGCATCACACAAATGTTAATGAAAAACTATTGGCATTAAACAACAACCACTCATCCACTCACTCCATAGCTCCATGTCAGCATCACACAAATGTTAATGAGAAACTCTTGGCATTAAACAACAACCACTCATCCACTCACTCAATAGCTCCATGTCAGCATCACACAAATGTTAATGAGAAACTCTTGGCATTAAACAACACTCACTCCATAGCTCCATGTCAGCATCACACAAATGTTAATGAGAAACTCTTGGCATTAAACAACAACCACTCATCCACTCACTCCATAGCTCCATGTCAGCATCACACAAATGTTAATGAGAAACTCTTGGCATTAAACAACAACCACTCATCCACTCACTCCATAGCTCCATGTCAGCATCACACAAATGTTAATGAGAAACCCTTGGCATTAAACAACAACTACTCATCCACTCACTCAATAGCTCCATGTCAACATCACACAAATGTTAATGAGAAACTCTTGGCATTAAACAACAACCACTCAATAGATCCATGTCAGCATCACACAAATGTTAATGAGAAACCCTTGGCATTAAACAACAACCACTCATCCACTCACTCCATAGCTCCATGTCAGCATCACACAAATGTTAATGAGAAACACTTGGCATTAAACAACAACCACTCATCCACCATGTCAGCATCACACAAATGTTAATGAAAAACTCTTGGCATTAAACAACAACCACTCATCCACTCACTCAATAGCTCCATGTCAGCATCACACAAATGTTAATGAGAAACTCTTGGCATTAAACAACAACCACTCATCCATTCACTCAATAGCTCCATGTAAGCATCACACAAATGTTAATGAGAAACTCTTGGCATTAAACAACAACCACTCATCCACTCACTCAATAGCTCCATGTCAGCATCACACAAATGTTAATGAGAAACTCTTGGCATTAAACAACAACCACTCATCCCCTCACTCAATAGCTCCATGTAAGCATCACACAAATGTTAATGAGAAACTCTTGGCATTACACAACAACCACTCATCCACTCACTCCATAGCTCCATGTCAGCATCACACAAATGTTAATGAGAAACTCTTGGCATTAAACAACAACCACTCATCCACTCACTCCATAGCTCCATGTCAGCATCACACAAATGTTAATGAGAAACTCTTGGCATTAAACAACAACCACTCATCCACCTACTCCATAGCTCCATGCCAGCATCACACAAATGTTAATGAGAAACTCTTGGCATTAAACAACAACCACTCATCCACCATGTCAGCATCACACAAATGTTAATGAAAAACTCTTGACATTAAACAACAACCACTCATCCACTCACTCAATAGCTCCATGTCAGCATCACACAAATGTTAATGAGAAACTCTTGACATTAAACAACAACCACTCATCCACTCACTCAATAGCTCCATGTTAGCATCACACAAATGTTAATGAGAAACTATTGGCATTAAACAACAACCACTCATCCACTCACTCAATAGCCCCATGTCAGCATCACAGAAATGTTAATGAGAAACTCTTGGCATTAAACAACAACCACTCATCCACTCACTCAATAGCTCCATGTCAGCATCACACAAATGTTAATGAGAAACTCTTTTCATTAAGCAACAACCACTCATCCACTCACTCGATAGCTCCATGTCAGCATCACACAAATGTTAATGAGAAACTCTTGGCATTAAACAACAACCACTCATCCACTTACTCCATAGCTCCATGTCAGCATCACACAAATGTTAATGAGAAACTCTTGGCATTAAACAACAACCACAACCACTCATCCACCATGTCAGCATCACACAAATGTTAATGAAAAACTCTTGGCATTGAACAACAACCACTCATCCACTCACTCAATAGCTCCATGTCAGCATCACACAAATGTTAATGAGAAACTCTTGGCATTAAACAACAACCACTCATCCACTCACTCCATAGCTCCATGTCAGCATCACACAAATGTTAATGAGAAACTCTTTGCATTAAACAACAACCACTCATCCACTCACTCAATAGCTCCATGTCAGCATCACACAAATGTTAATGAGAAACTCTTGGCATTAAACAACACTCACTCATCCACTCACTCCATAGCTCCATGTCAGCATCACACAAATGTTAATGAGAAACTCTTGGCATTAAACAACAACCACTCATCCACTCACTCCATAGCTCCATGTCAGCATCACACAAATGTTAATGAGAAACTCTTGGCATTAAACAACAACCACTCATCCACTCACGCCATAGCTCCATGTCAGCATCACACAAATGTTAATGAGAAACCCTTGGCATTAAACAACAACCACTCATCCACTCACTCAATAGCTCCATGTCAGCATCACACGAATGTTAATGAGAAACTCTTGGCATTAAACAACAACCACTCAATAGATCCATGTCAGCATCACACAAATGTTAATGAGAAACTCTTGGCATTAAACAACAACCACTCATCCATTCACTCAATAGCTCCATGTCAGCATCACACAAATGTTAATGAGAAACTCTTGGCATTAAACAACAACCACTCATCCCCTCACTCAATAGCTCCATGTCAGCATCACACAAATGTTAATGAGAAACTCTTGGCATTAAACAACAACCACTCATCCACTCACTCCATAGCTCCATGTCAGCATCACACAAATGTTAATGAGAAACTCTTGGCATTAAACAACAACCACTCATCCACTCACTCCATAGCTCCATGTCAGCATCACACAAATGTTAATGAGAAACTCTTGGCATTAAACAACAACCACTCATCCACTCACTCAATAGCTCCATGTCAGCATCACACAAATGTTAATGAGAAACTCCTGGCATTAAACAACAACCACTCATCCACTCACTCAATAGCTCCATGTCAGCATCACACAAATGTTAATGAGAAACTCTTGGCATTAAACAACAACCACTCATCCACTCACTCAATAGCTCCATGTCAGCATCACACAAATGTTAATGAGAAACTCTTGGCATTAAACAACAACCACAACCACTCATCCACCATGTCAGCATCACACAAATGTTAATGAAAAACTCTTGGCATTGAACAACAACCACTCATCCACTCACTCAATAGCTCCATGTCAGCATCACACAAATGTTAATGAGAAACTCTTGGCATTAAACAACAACCACTCATCCACTCACTCCATAGCTCCATGTCAGCATCACACAAATGTTAATGAGAAACTCTTTGCATTAAACAACAACCACTCATCCACTCACTCAATAGCTCCATGTCAGCATCACACAAATGTTAATGAGAAACTCTTGGCATTAAACAACACTCACTCATCCACTCACTCCATAGCTCCATGTCAGCATCACACAAATGTTAATGAGAAACTCTTGGCATTAAACAACAACCACTCATCCACTCACTCCATAGCTCCATGTCAGCATCACACAAATGTTAATGAGAAACTCTTGGCATTAAACAACAACCACTCATCCACTCACGCCATAGCTCCATGTCAGCATCACACAAATGTTAATGAGAAACCCTTGGCATTAAACAACAACCACTCATCCACTCACTCAATAGCTCCATGTCAGCATCACACGAATGTTAATGAGAAACTCTTGGCATTAAACAACAACCACTCAATAGATCCATGTCAGCATCACACAAATGTTAATGAGAAACTCTTGGCATTAAACAACAACCACTCATCCATTCACTCAATAGCTCCATGTCAGCATCACACAAATGTTAATGAGAAACTCTTGGCATTAAACAACAACCACTCATCCCCTCACTCAATAGCTCCATGTCAGCATCACACAAATGTTAATGAGAAACTCTTGGCATTAAACAACAACCACTCATCCACTCACTCCATAGCTCCATGTCAGCATCACACAAATGTTAATGAGAAACTCTTGGCATTAAACAACAACCACTCATCCACTCACTCCATAGCTCCATGTCAGCATCACACAAATGTTAATGAGAAACTCTTGGCATTAAACAACAACCACTCATCCACTCACTCAATAGCTCCATGTCAGCATCACACAAATGTTAATGAGAAACTCTTGGCATTAAACAACAACCACTCATCCACTCACTCAATAGCTCCATGTCAGCATCACACAAATGTTAATGAGAAACTCTTGGCATTAAACAACAACCACTCATCCACTCACTCAATAGCTCCATGTCAGCATCACACAAATGTTAATGAGAAACTCTTGGCATTAAACAACAACCACTCATCCACTCACTCAATAGCTCCATGTCAGCATCACACAAATGTTAATGAGAAACTCTTGGCATTAAACAACAACCACTCATCCACTCACTCAATAGCCCCATGTCAGCATCACACAAATGTTAATGAGAAACTCTTGGCATTAAACAACAACCACTCATCCACTCACTCAATAGCTCCATGTCAGCATCACACAAATGTTAATGAGAAACTATTGGCATTAAACAACAACCACTCATCCACTCACTCAATAGCCCCATGTCAGCATCACAGAAATGTTAATGAGAAACTCTTGGCATTAAACAACACTCACTCAATAGCTCCATGTCAGCATCACACAAATGTTAATGAGAAACTCTTTTCATTAAGCAACAACCACTCATCCACTCACTCGATAGCTCCATATCAGCATCACACAAATGTTAATGAGAAACTCTTGACATTAAACAACAACCACTCATCCACTCACTCGATAGCTCCATGTCAGCATCACACAAATGTTAATGAGAAACTCTTGGCATTAAACAACAACCACTCATCCACCATGTCAGCATCACACAAATGTTAATGAAAAACTCTTGGCATTAAACAACAACCACTCATCCACTCACTCCATAGCTCCATGTCAGCATCACACAAATGTTAATGAGAAACTCTTGGCATTAAACAACAACCACTCATCCACTCACTCAATAGCTCCATGTCAGCATCACACAAATGTTAATGAGAAACTCTTGGCATTAAACAACAACCACTCATCCACTCACTCAATAGCTCCATGTCAGCATCACACAAATGTTAATGAGAAACTCTTGGCATTAAACAACAACCACTCATCCACTCACTCAATAGCTCCATGTCAGCATCACACAAATGTTAATGAGAAACTCTTGGCATTAAACAACAACCACTCATCCACTCACTCAATAGCTCCATGTCAGCATCACACAAATGTTAATGAGAAACTCTTGGCATTAAACAACAACCACTCATCCACTCACTCAATAGCCCCATGTCAGCATCACACAAATGTTAATGAGAAACTCTTGGCATTAAACAACAACCACTCATCCACTCACTCAATAGCTCCATGTCAGCATCACACAAATGTTAATGAGAAACTATTGGCATTAAACAACAACCACTCATCCACTCACTCAATAGCCCCATGTCAGCATCACAGAAATGTTAATGAGAAACTCTTGGCATTAAACAACACTCACTCAATAGCTCCATGTCAGCATCACACAAATGTTAATGAGAAACTCTTTTCATTAAGCAACAACCACTCATCCACTCACTCGATAGCTCCATATCAGCATCACACAAATGTTAATGAGAAACTCTTGACATTAAACAACAACCACTCATCCACTCACTCGATAGCTCCATGTCAGCATCACACAAATGTTAATGAGAAACTCTTGGCATTAAACAACAACCACTCATCCACCATGTCAGCATCACACAAATGTTAATGAAAAACTCTTGGCATTAAACAACAACCACTCATCCACTCACTCCATAGCTCCATGTCAGCATCACACAAATGTTAATGAGAAACTCTTGGCATTAAACAACAACCACTCATCCACTCACTCAATAGCTCCATGTCAGCATCACACAAATGTTAATGAGAAACTCTTGGCATTAAACAACAACCACTCATCCACTCACTCAATAGCTCCATGTCAGCATCACACAAATGTTAATGAGAAACTCTTGGCATTAAACAACAACCACTCATCCCCTCACTCAATAGCTCCGTCAGCATCACACAAATGTTAATGAGAAACTCTTGGCATTAAACAACAACCACTCATCCACCATGTCAGCATCACACAAATGTTAATGAAAAACTCTTGGCATTAAACAACAACCACTCATCCACTCACTCCATAGCTCCATGTCAGCATCACACAAATGTTAATGAGAAACTCTTGGCATTAAACAACAACCACTCATCCACTCACTCAATAGCTCCATGTCAGCATCACACAAATGTTAATGAGAAACTCTTGGCATTAAACAACAACCAATCATCCACTCACTCAATAGCTCCATGTCAGCATCACACAAATGTTAATGAGAAACTCTTGGCATTAAACAACAACCACTCATCCCCTCACTCAATAGCTCCATGTCAGCATCACACAAATGTTAATGAGAAACTCTTGACATTAAACAACAACCACTCATCCACTCACTCAATAGCTCCATGGAAGCATCACACAAATGTTAATGAGAAACTATTGGCATTAAACAACACTCACTCATCCACTGACTCCATAGCTCCATGTCAGCATCACACAAATGTTAATGAGAAACTCTTGGCATTAAACAACAACCACTCATCCACTCACTCAATAGCTCCATGTCAGCATCACACAAATGTTAATGAGAAACTCTTGGCATTAAACAACAACCACTCATCCACTCACTCCATAGCTCCATGTCAGCATCACACAAATGTTAATAAGAAACTCTTGGCATTAAACAACAACCACTCATCCACTCACTCCATAGCTCCATGTCTGCATCTCACAAATGTTAATGAGAAACTCTTGGCATTAAACAACACTCACTCATCCACTCACTCAATAGCTCCATGTCAGCATCACACAAATGTTAATGAGAAACTCTTGACATTAAACAACAACCACTCATCTACTCACTCCATAGCTCCATGTCAGCATCACACAAATGTTAATGAGAAACTCTTGGCATTAAACAACAACCAATCATCCACTCACTCAATAGCTCCATGTCAGCATCACACAAATGTTAATGAGAAACTCTTGGCATTAAACAACAACCACTCATCCATTCACTCGATAGCTCCATGTCAGCATCTCACAAATGTTAATGAGAAACTCTTGGCATTAAACAACAACCACTCATCCACTCACTCCATAGCTCCATGTCAGCATCACACAAATGTTAATGAGAAACTCTTGACATTAAACAACAACCACTCATCCACTCACTCGATAGCTCCATGTCAGCATCACACAAATGTTAATGAGAAACTCTTGGCATTAAACAACAACCACTCATCCACTCACTCAATAGCTCCATGTCAGCATCTCACAAATGTTAATGAGAAACTCTTGGCATTAAACAACAACCACTCATCCACTTACTCCATAGCTCCATGTCAGCATCACACAAATGTTAATGAGAAACTCTTGGCATTAAACAACAACCACTCATCCACCATGTCAGCATCACACAAATGTTAATGAAAAACTCTTGGCATTAAACAACAACCACTCATCCACTCACTCCATAGCTCCATGTCAGCATCACACAAATGTTAATGAGAAACTCTTGGCATTAAACAACAACCACTCATCCACTCACTCAATAGCTCCATGTCAGCATCACACAAATGTTAATGAGAAACTCTTGGCATTAAACAACAACCACTCATCCACTCACTCCATAGCTCCATGTCAGCATTACACAAATGTTAATGAGAAACTCTTGACATTAAACAACAACCACTCATCCACTCACTCAATAGCTCCATGTCAGCATCACACAAATGTTAATGAGAAACTCTTGGCATTAAACAACAACCACTCATCCACTCACTCAATAGCTCCATGTCAGCATCACACAAATGTTAATGAGAAACTCTTGGCATTAAACAACAACCACTCATCCACTCACTCAATAGCTCCATGTCAGCATCACACAAATGTTAATGAGAAACTCTTGGCATTAAACAACAACCACTCATCCACTCACTCAATAGCCCCATGTCAGCATCACACAAATGTTAATGAGAAACTCTTGGCATTAAACAACAACCACTCATCCACTCACTCAATAGCTCCATGTCAGCATCACACAAATGTTAATGAGAAACTATTGGCATTAAACAACAACCACTCATCCACGCACTCAATAGCCCCATGTCAGCATCACAGAAATGTTAATGAGAAACTCTTGGCATTAAACAACACTCACTCATCCACTCACTCAATAGCTCCATGTCAGCATCACACAAATGTTAATGAGAAACTCTTTTCATTAAGCAACAACCACTCATCCACTCACTCGATAGCTCCATGTCAGCATCACACAAATGTTAATGAGAAACTCTTGACATTAAACAACAACCACTCATCTACTCACTCCATAGCTCCATGTCAGCATCACACAAATGTTAATAAGAAACTCTTGGCATTAAGCAACAACCACTCATCCACTCACTCGATAGCTCCATGTCAGCATCACACAAATGTTAATGAGAAACTCTTGGCATTAAACAACAACCACTCATCCACCATGTCAGCATCACACAAATGTTAATGAAAAACTATTGGCATTAAACAACAACCACTCATCCACTCACTCCATAGCTCCATGTCAGCATCACACAAATGTTAATGAGAAACTCTTGGCATTAAACAACAACCACTCATCCACTCACTCAATAGCTCCATGTCAGCATCACACAAATGTTAATGAGAAACTCTTGGCATTAAACAACAACCACTCATCCACTCACTCAATAGCTCCATGTCAGCATCACACAAATGTTAATGAGAAACTCTTGGCATTAAACAACAACCACTCATCCCCTCACTCAATAGCTCCATGTCAGCATCACACAAATGTTAATGAGAAACTCTTGGCATTAAACAACAACCACTCATCCACCATGTCAGCATCACACAAATGTTAATGAAAAACTCTTGGCATTAAACAACAACCACTCATCCACTCACTCCATAGCTCCATGTCAGCATCACACAAATGTTAATGAGAAACTCTTGGCATTAAACAACAACCACTCATCCACTCACTCAATAGCTCCATGTCAGCATCACACAAATGTTAATGAGAAACTCTTGGCATTAAACAACAACCAATCATCCACTCACTCAATAGCTCCATGTCAGCATCACACAAATGTTAATGAGAAACTCTTGGCATTAAACAACAACCACTCATCCC
The DNA here is from genome assembly GCA_963680875.1 of Bathymodiolus brooksi. Lineage (NCBI taxonomy): Eukaryota > Metazoa > Mollusca > Bivalvia > Mytilida > Modiolidae > Bathymodiolus > Bathymodiolus brooksi. Next base: position 120,934,446 of record OY804576.1, on the reverse strand, counting down.
CTCACTCAATAGCTCCATGTCAGCATCACACAAATGTTAATGAGAAACTCTTGGCATTAAACAACAACCACTCATCCACTCACTCAATAGCTCCATGGAAGCATCACACAAATGTTAATGAGAAACTATTGGCATTAAACAACACTCACTCATCCACTGACTCCATAGCTCCATGTCAGCATCACACAAATGTTAATGAGAAACTCTTGGCATTAAACAACAACCACTCATCCACTCACTCAATAGCTCCATGTCAGCATCACACAAATGTTAATAAGAAACTCTTGGCATTAAACAACAACCACTCATCCACTCACTCAATAGCTCCATGTCAGCATCACACAAATGTTAATAAGAAACTCTTGGCATTAAACAACAACCACTCATCCACTCACTCCATAGCTCCATGTCAGCATCACACAAATGTTAATAAGAAACTCTTGGCATTAAACAACAACCACTCATCCACTCACTCCATAGCTCCATGTCTGCATCTCACAAATGTTAATGAGAAACTCTTGGCATTAAACAACACTCACTCATCCACTCACTCAATAGCTCCATGTCAGCATCACACAAATGTTAATGAGAAACTCTTGACATTAAACAACAACCACTCATCTACTCACTCCATAGCTCCATGTCAGCATCACACAAATGTTAATGAGAAACTCTTGGCATTAAACAACAACCAATCATCCACTCACTCAATAGCTCCATGTCAGCATCACACAAATGTTAATGAGAAACTCTTGGCATTAAACAACAACCACTCATCCCCTCACTCAATAGCTCCATGTCAGCATCACACAAATGTTAATGAGAAACTCTTGGCATTAAACAACAACCACTCATCCATTCACTCGATAGCTCCATGTCAGCATCTCACAAATGTTAATGAGAAACTCTTGGCATTAAACAACAACCACTCATCCACTCACTCCATAGCTCCATGTCAGCATCACACAAATGTTAATGAGAAACTCTTGACATTAAACAACAACCACTCATCCACTCACTCGATAGCTCCATGTCAGCATCACACAAATGTTAATGAGAAACTCTTGGCATTAAACAACAACCACTCATCCACTCACTCAATAGCTCCATGTCAGCATCTCACAAATGTTAATGAGAAACTCTTGGCATTAAACAACAACCACTCATCCACTTACTCCATAGCTCCATGTCAGCATCACACAAATGTTAATGAGAAACTCTTGGCATTAAACAACAACCACTCATCCACCATGTCAGCATCACACAAATGTTAATGAAAAACTCTTGGCATTAAACAACAACCACTCATCCCCTCACTCCATAGCTCCATGTCAGCATCACACAAATGTTAATGAGAAACTCTTGGCATTAAACAACAACCACTCATCCACTCACTCAATAGCTCCATGTCAGCATCACACAAATGTTAATGAGAAACTCTTGGCATTAAACAACAACTACTCATCCACTCACTCCATAGCTCCATGTCAGCATTACACAAATGTTAATGAGAAACTCTTGGCATTAAACAACAACCACTCATCCACTCACTCAATAGCTCCATGTCAGCATCACACAAATGTTAATGAGAAACTCTTGGCATTAAACAACAACCACTCATCCACTCACTCAATAGCTCCATGTCAGCATCACACAAATGTTAATGAGAAACTCTTGGCATTAAACAACAACCACTCATCCACTCACTCAATAGCTCCATGTCAGCATCACACAAATGTTAATGAGAAACTCTTGGCATTAAACAACAACCACTCATCCACTCACTCAATAGCCCCATGTCAGCATCACACAAATGTTAATGAGAAACTCTTGGCATTAAACAACAACCACTCATCCACTCACTCAATAGCTCCATGTCAGCATCACACAAATGTTAATGAGAAACTATTGGCATTAAACAACAACCACTCATCCACTCACTCAATAGCCCCATATCAGCATCACAGAAATGTTAATGAGAAACTCTTGGCATTAAACAACACTCACTCATCCACTCACTCAATAGCTCCATGTCAGCATCACACAAATGTTAATGAGAAACTCTTTTCATTAAGCAACAACCACTCATCCACTCACTCGATAGCTCCATGTCAGCATCACACAAATGTTAATGAGAAACTCTTGACATTAAACAACAACCACTCATCTACTCACTCCATAGCTCCATGTCAGCATCACACAAATGTTAATAAGAAACTCTTGGCATTAAGCAACAACCACTCATCCACTCACTCGATTGCTCCATGTCAGCATCACACAAATGTTAATGAGAAACTCTTGGCATTAAACAACAACCACTCATCCACCATGTCAGCATCACACAAATGTTAATGAAAAACTCGTGACATTAAACAACAACCACTCATCCACTCACTCCATAGCTCCATGTCAGCATCACACAAATGTTAATGAGAAACTCTTGGCATTAAACAACAACCACTCATCCACTCACTCAATAGCTCCATGTCAGCATCACACAAATGTTAATGAGAAACTCTTGGCATTAAACAACAACCACTCATCCACTCACTCAATAGCTCCATGTCAGCATCACACAAATGTTAATGAGAAACTCTTGGCATTAAACAACAACCACTCATCCCCTCACTCAATAGCTCCATGTCAGCATCACACAAATGTTAATGAGAAACTCTTGGCATTAAACAACAACCACTCATCCACCATGTCAGCATCACACAAATGTTAATGAAAAACTCTTGGCATTAAACAACAACCACTCATCCACTCACTCCATAGCTCCATGTCAGCATCACACAAATGTTAATGAGAAACTCTTGGCATTAAACAACAACCACTCATCCACTCACTCAATAGCTCCATGTCAGCATCACACAAATGTTAATGAGAAACTCTTGGCATTAAACAACAACCAATCATCCACTCACTCAATAGCTCCATGTCAGCATCACACAAATGTTAATGAGAAACTCTTGGCATTAAACAACAACCACTCATCCCCTCACTCAATAGCTCCATGTCAGCATCACACAAATGTTAATGAGAAACTCTTGGCATTAAACAACAACCACTCATCCACTCACTCAATAGCTCCATGGAAGCATCACACAAATGTTAATGAAAAACTATTGGCATTAAACAACACTCACTCATCCACTGACTCCATAGCTCCATGTCAGCATCACACAAATGTTAATGAGAAACTCTTGGCATTAAACAACAACCACTCATCCACTCACTCCATAGCTCCATGTCAGCATCACACAAATGTTAATAAGAAACTCTTGGCATTAAACAACAACCACTCATCCACTCACTCCATAGCTCCATGTCAGCATCACACAAATGTTAATAAGAAACTCTTGGCATTAAACAACAACCACTCATCCACTCACTCCATAGCTCCATGTCTGCATCTCACAAATGTTAATGAGAAACTCTTGGCATTAAACAACACTCACTCATCCACTCACTCAATAGCTCCATGTCAGCATCACACAAATGTTAATGAGAAACTCTTGACATTAAACAACAACCACTCATCTACTCACTCCATAGCTCCATGTCAGCATCACACAAATGTTAATAAGAAACTCTTGGCATTAAACAACAACCACTCATCCACTCACTCAATAGCTCCATGTCAGCATCACACAAATGTCAATGAGAAACTCTTGGCATTAAACAACAACCACTCATCCACTCACTCCATAGCTCCATGTCAGCATCACACAAATGTTAATGAGAAACTCTTGGCATTAAACAACAACCACTTATCCACTCACTCGATAGCTCCATGTCAGCATCACACAAATGTTAATGAGAAACTCTTGACATTAAACAACAACCACTCATCCACTCACTCGATAGCTCCATGTCAGCATCACACAAATGTTAATGAGAAACTCTTGGCATAAACAACAACCACTCATCCACTCACTCAATAGCTCCATGTCAGCATCACACAAATGTTAATGAGAAACTCTTGGCATTAAACAACAACCACTCATCCACTCACTCAATAGCTCCATGTCAGCATCACACAAATGTTAATGAGAAACTCTTGGCATTAAACAACAACCACTCATCCACCATGTCAGCATCACACAAATGTTAATGAAAAACTCTTGGCATTAAACAACAACCACTCATCCACTCACTCCATAGCTCCATGTCAGCATCACACAAATGTTAATGAGAAACTCTTGGCATTAAACAACAACCACTCATCCATTCACTCAATAGCTCCATGTCAGCATCACACAAATGTTAATGAGAAACCCTTGGCATTAAACAACAACCACTCATCCATTCATTACATAGCTCCATGTCAGCATCACACAAATGTTAATGAGAAACTCTTGGCATTAAACAACAACACTCATCCACTCACACAATAGCTCCATGTCAGCATCACAGAAATGTTAATGAGAAACTCTTGGCATTAAACAACAACCACTCATCCACTCACTCCATAGCTCCATGTCAGCATCACACAAATGTTAATGAGAAACTCTTGGCATTAAACAACAACCACTCATCCACTCACTCAATAGCTCCATGTCAGCATCACACAAATGTTAATGAGAAACTCTTGGCATTAAACAACAACCACTCATCCACTCACTCCATAGCTCCATGTCAGCATCACACAAATGTTAATGAGAAACTCTTGGCATTAAACAAGAACCACTTATCCACTCACTCCATAGCTCCATGTCAGCATCACCCAAATGTTAATGAGAAACTCTTGGCATTAAACAACAACACTCATCCACTCACTCCATAGCTCCATGTCAGCATCACACAAATGTTAATGAGAAACTCTTGGCATTAAACAACAACCACTCATCCACTCACTCAATAGCTCCATGTCAGCATCACACAAATGTTAATGAGAAACTCTTGGCATTAAACAACAACCACTCATCCACCATGTCAGCATCACAGAAATGTTAATGAGAAACTCTTGACATTAAACAACAACCACTCATCCACTCACTCAATAGCTCCATGTCAGCATCACACAAATGTTAATGAGAAACTCTTGGCATTAAACAACAACCACTCATCCACTCACTCAATAGCTCCATGTCAGCATCACACAAATGTTAATGAGAAACTCTTGGCATTAAACAACAACACTCATCCACTCACTCCATAGCTCCATGTCAGCATCACACAAATTTTAATGAGAAACTCTTGGCATTAAACAACAACCACTCATCCACTCACTCGATAGCTCCATGTCAGCATCACACAAATGTTAATGAGAAACTCTTGGCATTAAACAACAACCACTCATCCACTCACTCCATAGCTCCATGTCAGCATCACACAAATGTTAATGAGAAACTCTTGGCATTAAACAACAACCACTCATCCACTCACTCCATAGCTCCATGTCAGCATCACACAAATGTTAATGAGAAACTCTTGGCATTAAACAACAACCACTCATCCAATCACTCAATAGCTCCATGTCAGCATCACACAAATGTTAATGAGAAACTCTTGGCATTAAACAACAACCACTCATCCACTCACTCTATAGCTCCATGTCAGCATCACACAAATGTTAATGAGAAACTCTTGGCATTAAACAACAACCACTCATCCACTCACTCAATAGCTCCATGTCAGCATCACACAAATGTTAATGAGAAACACTTGACATTAAACAACAACCACTCATCCACCATGTCAGCATCACACAAATGTTAATGAAAAACTCTTGGCATTAAACAACAACCACTCATCCACTCACTCAATAGCTCCATGTCAGCATCACACAAATGTTAATGAGAAACTCTTGGCATTAAACAACAACCACTCATCCACTCACTCAATAGCTCCATGTCAGCAGCACACAAATGTTAATGAGAAACTCTTGGCATTAAACAACAACCACTCATCCACTCACTCCATAGCTCCATGTCAGCATCACACAAATGTTAATGAGAAACTCTTGGCATTAAACAACAACCACTCATCCACTCACTCAATAGCTCCATGTCAGCAGCACACAAATGTTAATGAGAAACTCTTGGCATTAAACAACAACCACTCATCCACTCACTCCATAGCTCCATGTCAGCATCACACAAATGTTAATGAGAAACTCTTGGCATTAAACAACAACCACTCATCCACTCACTCAATAGCTCCATGTCAGCAGCACACAAATGTTAATGAGAAACTCTTGGCATTAAACAACAACCACTCATCCACTCACTCCATAGCTCCATGTCAGCATCACACAAATGTTAATGAGAATCTCTTGGCAGTAAACAACAACCACTCATCCACTCACTCGATAGCTCCATGTCAGCATCACACAAATGTTAATGAGAAACTCTTGGCATTAAACAACAACCACTCATCCACTCACTCCATAGCTCCATGTCAGCATCACAAAAATGTTAATGAGAAACTCTTGGCATTAAACAACAACCACTCATCCACTCACTCAATAGCTCCATGTCAGCATCACACAAATGTTAATGAGAAACTCTTAGCATTAAACAACAACCACTCATCCACTCACTCAATATCTCCATGTCAGCATCACAGAAATGTTAATGAGAAACTCTTGGCATTAAACAACAACCACTCATCCACTCAATCAATATCTCCATGTCAGCATCTCACAAATGTTAATGAGAAACTCTTGGCATTAAACAACAACCACTCATCCCCTCACTCAATAGCTCCATGTCAGCATCACACAAATGTTAATGAGAAACTCTTGGCATTAAACAACAACCACTCATCCACTCACTCCATAGCTCCATGTCAGCATCACACAAATGTTAATGAGAAACTCTTGGCATTAAACAACAACCACTCATCCATTCACTCAATAGCTCCATGTCAGCATCACACAAATGTTAATGAGAAACTCTTGGCATTAAACAACAACCACTCATCCACCATGTCAGCATCACACAAATGTTAATGAGAAACTCTTGATATAATTTAAGCAGAATTTACCTCTGATTTACAACCTATTTTCAGGTCCTTGAAATTAATGTATTTGGGTTTCAACATGCCAATATGAGTCAATACAACTATAGTTTAAGGCATCAATAGAGGACACATCTTTCATGAAGGATCCTCAAATAGCTGTTTATTTTGTCTGTACTTCAACTTCAGTCAATGTTGAATATCTTTCTATTGTAAATTGTATAATCTAATCAAAATATTGGTTTCATGATGCAGATGAAAATTAATTAAAAGACTTTTATCAAATTCCAAATGTAATTTAAAAATATGAATCAATGAAATATCTTCTTACAGGTAGTATTAGACAAAGTAGAAAAAGAGGAGATCTCCTACTTACTGAGCAAAGATCAGCTGCTAAATACACAACATAATAAAAAGGCTTTCTGTGGATTTGGTAAGAATTTTTATAATGCTCCCTGATTATATACAAGCACCATTTTAGTAGCTACTTCCGTCTATCTGAAACATGGTTTCTGGATGATAACATATCATAGCAAATATCTGTATATTCTGATTTTGATCAGAATTGTAATCCAGTTATATTTATAGCAAAATACAAGACAATTTAAATTTGTAACATTGAATTTTTCAATTCTAGAGTTATTTCCCCTTAAAAATATTGGCTGATTCTATCCATCTTTCTCAAAAATTTGTACCTGCAACCCATCCTATGTTTTAATGGGAATTCTTCAAAAAATATTGCACCTGCTTGCTTATTGCGAAAATAAAGATTTCATACTGTAACAGGAGTTTGATTGTACTATTTTTGAAGAAGTTGTTGCCTTTTTTAAATGAATATATGATCAAGAAGAATTTAAGGGTGGCCATTTGTTTTTGTATAAACAATAACCTTTAAGTAAACAATTGTTACAATAGTCATGTATGTAACAGTGATTTATTATATTAACTTTTGTAACACTGATATATTAATTCATATATTAACTTTACACATGGCAGCTATGTACATTTGTACTTCTTTTAATATATGATAGATAAATGGCATTATCTAAAGTTATGTATGTTTTCTATTGAAATTAAAGAAAGTAGCCTTTCTGATAAAAGGTATCTGATGCAAGACCCTTGATATTTGTTTGAAATTTGTTTTAATTGAAATATTAGATAAACTTATTACATACATGGTGTATTAGATCGAGCCTGTTGTGTAAACCAGTATCACTATGAGTCAGTCCATACTCTTCAGGGCTCTACAATGCGACCAAAACACTTGCATTTACAAGTTACTTTTGTAAAATGGAAGTAAAAATTCCGTATTGATAGCCAGATGGCGAGTTGATATTTCTGGAACATTTTCATTCCCTCACCGATATTTTTTTTCAATTTAAATTCCGACTTTGATTTTCCGGTCTTTTATACCGCACTATTGACTCAGACAGAAAACTTTTAAAACACGTACTTTTAACGCTTGCAAGTGACCACGATTAGCAAAGAACAAAACCGGTTGAATCAACTGATTATGAAATTGGCCTGCCTGATGCAACATTGACGGAAGTATAAGCCAAAATACTGATGAAAGTTCAGGTTCTGAAGCTGAAAAGCGTAAAATCCAAGATGTCTCGAAGTCAGAGTTTTCTAATCTCATTGAGATTAGGATTCCGAAGAAATTTTCAGTCAGTTTCTACATCCTAAATTTCTTCGGAATCCTAATCTCAGCGAGATTAAGAGTTTTCGTGGCTCATTGATGATTCCAATAACTACAGGCCCAGATATTGCTGGCAAAACCAAATTTGTCACTGGAAAAAAGTTAAAACGTGAAAGTCCTGTTTATCATAATAAAACTTAAAGTCTGAAACATGAAAAATGTTTCAATGTGTTATCAGAAAAAACCCATTCCTCAACTAAGTATCTTCTGCCTCATTCAGGGCATTAATAATTATGTACAAATAAATACATATTGGAGATATACTGTACGAGTTATGGCAAGTAACATTCTTTTGTTGGCGAGTGAAAAATTTTCCCTACTAGCCAGGGACTAGTGGGTGCTGATATGAATTGTAGAGCCCTGCTCTTCCAGAGTTGGGAACTTGAATTCAGGGAACATATTCCATTTCTGCCAGCTTTTTCTTTTCATTGTTGATCAAATATTTATGACATAGGAATACTTTGTTCAATTTTTGTCAATACATTTTTTCTTCAATTCATTGAAAGTATTTTCAAAAAAAGTAGACAGTAGTACTCCTCTAAAAGAGGCATACTTTCTGCAATTCAATATTGATCTTTTAAGAGGTGTGTTATGGGGAAAAGTTTGTTGTAATTTAATAATACCAAAGTGACTATTGTCAATAGCCTTATACAAGTAGTGGCATCTGTCAAGGAAGGTATTTAAAAATAGTTTAATTTTCAGGAAAATATTATTCTTGAAAAAAATATGATGATCATTTTATATGTGAAAATGAAAATATTGATTTTGTAAATAAAAGAAATAAAATTGATTTTAAAAACCAGTATCATCTATTATCATTATGGGAACAAATTTTGATTTCAGAGGAAGCAGAAATAAAATTTATGCCAACTTACAGATTACCCAGACGCACAGTGGAGTATAAATATGACTGGTTGAAACATAAAAAGAGTGGGGTAAGTCTTTTGTTATCTTATTAAAGATATAGGTTTATGGTGTTTAATGCCACTTTCAACACTATTTCAGTTATATCGTGGCGGTCAGTGTTATTGGTGGAGGAAACTGGAGTACCCGGAGAATACCACCGACCTGTCGCAAGTCACTGACAAACTTTGTCACAAAATGTTGTATCGTATTAAAGATATAGATCTCCCACAAGAACGTGGTATCTTACAGTTACTTAACATTTCTGTCCAAATATGAAAATTATCATTAACTGGGAATGAGAAATTATTTTGAACAACTTTTTAAGGAAAAATATTGATAATAATTGTTTTTATTATAGTAAGGCCTGTTCCAGTAAATGTTCTATGAATTGATTTTAAGTCATATTTTCTTTTACACCCTGTTACCCATAGAAATAAATATCACTGAAAAAGTTTTGTGTCAGTGATGACAACTGATATGAAAAGAACAAGATAGCCTTCAACCCTTCCCACCCCTTCCCATCGCTGTCCCATACAATGGGGGAATGGGTGAAGGGGTATAATTAATAATGCAGCAGAGAAAGTAGATGCTATCTCTATTACCAAGGGAATTTCGGTCATGACTTGCTGAATTATGATATAATATTATCTTCTTACTTTTGAATGATAATGGTACAATACAAAAAAAATTTTCTTTCATTTTGAGATTTAGATTTTTCATCTTTTATTGTATGAAGAACTGACAACACTTTATAAATGATCTTTTTTACAGGATAGAATTAATACCCCTTCTTTCTGTGATAGAATTTTATGGAGATCATACCCTGAAACATATATTAGAAACACTACATATGGTATGTATATTTAAGATGTAGATGTATTAAGGATATAGATGGCCTCTATAAGTCATTTACTGTAGAATTCAGCAATGCTGGACTGATCTTAAAGCTGTCCTTATACATAGAAAAGTTTTTAAAAAATCCATAGGTTTTGCAAATGTCGTGTTTTGGAAGTTATCAAAATTAAAGCAAATTTTTTAATATAATGAAAATTTGTCATTTTTGGCAATATAATGTATAATGTATCATTATATGTCTGTGATGCTAGAACACAAGTCTTATCACTTTCATTTTATTAATAAAAGTTGGAAATTGTCCCTATTTTTTTCATTTCAAAGGGAGCTTTTGACACCTTTTTGCAAAATCCTAGATGTATCTCTGTATGTACAGTAAAACCTGATCATACAGTCACCTCTATTAAGCAGCCACCTGTGTTAAAAGGTCAACTTTTTCTTGTCCTGTTATAGAAAATTTCATTTGAATTAAACCTCTTATAAAAGGTCACCTGTCTTATAAGGCCACTTTTCTTTATCCCAATGGTGACCTCTTAATACAGGTTTGACTGTACTTAATTATTTTATACAGGATGTGCAGAGAAAGTATTAGGAAGTGATCATCGACCTGTGTATGCTTCCTTCAATGTTGGTGTCAGTTCAGATTTTGTAATGAACAGAGATTCTTTGATAGAAGATTCTCCTGTTCAAATTATCTTTGAAGAAATTGAAGCTCAGGTAATTAGTTCAACCATCGGCTTTGTAACAAAAGAATCCACTGATATTTAGGGGATTTGTCATTCATAAATCAATTATACACAAGACATCATTACACAATGTCAAACATTAGTAAGCTAATTATTATCATAAAATAGGGGTTATTGTTATGGTGTTTAACACCACTTTCAACAATATGTCAGTTATATCGTGGTGGTCAGTTTTATTGGTGGAGGAAACCGGAGTGCCCTGAGAAAACCACCGACCTGTCGCAAGTCACTGACAAACTGGATATTTCAGAGAAAGTAGATGGAAGGGTTGTAAACAAGATTACCCGGAGAAAACCATCGACCTGTCGCAAGTCACTGACAAACTTTATCACATAATATTGTATTGAATACACCTCGCCATGTGCGGGATTCAAACTCACAACCTTTGTGGTAATAGGCATTTATTACATAGGTAGTTGTAAATCCAACTACCAAACGATTATGACCATGACAGCTCCTCATCAGAAAATAAATTACTGGTACATACACACTGACATTGTTAAAATCAATTTCTTTCAGCATGTTTGTTCAGGTATAATACTGTGTGACTCTCATGTCTTGTTGCCTTAAGTACTGCTCAAGTATTATTCCTCTCACTTATTAATCAATCAATCAACAAAATTGCCTGTTTTGTTTTGGATAAAGGGAAAGAAGGGGCAGAAATCTGGCAATTTCACATATTATTGAATGTATACATTTTTTTTACTTGCCTTTTATATTTCTTAGCAATTTGACCTGGCTAGTTCTTATGGTTCTCAAAACTACAGGACTTAAAGCCAAGGGGACTGATGCATAAAATAGTAATACTAGACAAATAACCAAAATACTAACATTGACTGTTAATATACACTTGCTCAGCTTCCCTTGTCATCATGCTGCACTCAATGTAACCCTGTATTTTTTTTAGCTATGACAGTGACTTTCTGAAGGGTAGTTATGCCCAGAGTTTTTAAAGGTTTCTTTGCACACTATAAAAAAATAAAATAAATTAATAAATTAATTAATTAGTTTCTTTGCACACTATAAAAAAATAAAATAAATTAATTAATTAGTTTCTTTGCACACTAGAAAAATAAAATAAATAAATTAATTAATTAATAATTAATTACAGTTTTACTGAAAGAGACAGTACTTTCGCACTAAATATTATATAAATATGCTTTTCTTGTTTATTAACAGGTAAAGACATGTTGTACGCAACTATTTGTTATTGAATTTAGATCTACGTGTTTACAAGGTAAGTTAAAAATACATGAAGGCTGTTTAATGTGTCTTTGTCATGGGTGATACTATTTAAGGACAGCAAAACAATTTTGTTTGTAACAAACAAATATTTAAGCTGTCAAGAAAGAGATACCTGATACATAAGTATGAATCAAACTATACAATGATGCACTATATTTATAAAGTGCATTTCGACAAATTTGTAGCAAAACAATAAGATAAATAAACAATATTATTGTGAATCATCAATTTCTTTGTCATAATTTATAGTGTCTGGTAATTTTCAGACGTAAGGAAAGTACGTCAAATCTGATTACAGATTTTAAATAAAGATCTGATTAAAATGTAGTTGTCTTGCAACAATTTATACATAGAAGTTTTCGGCATCTTTCTTCATTAATAGTATAGAAGATTTCTAGTCAGGATAATGCATCCATGTGGATCAACGTGTCTGTATGTGACTGTTGTTTCAGTGAGCTAGCACTATCAAAATACAATTCAAACTGTTGGTCTAGTACAGAGCAGATATCATCATCTAATAAAACATGTAGCCATTTTTTGTCATGATATAAACTGGAAAATGCTCACTTGGTGTTAAGCAACATTCACTCACTCACTTTTTAATATACCATCTGTCAGGAAATGAAATGAAATAAATTAAAAATTCCTTTATATAATGATAATGACATTGATCACATCATTTATAATTTTTAATGTAAAAGTATACAAGCATGTGACATTATGACTTGTATTTACAGAATTTGTAACAAGCCAGGCTAATGAAGCTAATCGGGAAAATAAGACTGGACTTTATACATGTCCTTTTTGGAAATCTTGTCAACTTCCTAAGGTAGTTATACATTTTATGACAGAGCTTATGGATCTTTTCAATCTAATGAAAATTAGATCTTTAACTGCTCCCCATTTTTTGATTTAATGTGTGACCTATCAGAAAGAGGGGGGGGATAAGTAATTATCTAATTTTGATTAGATTGAATGAATGTCAAGTATAAATTATGAATAAAAGATTCATGAATGGATACTCATTTTTAGCTCACCTGGCCATAGGCCACGTGAGCTTTTGTCATGGGTAAGCGTCTGTCATCCATCCGTCCGTCTGTCCGTTAGCTTTTCACATTTAAATCTTCTTCTCTGAAACCGCTGAACAGATTTCAACCAAACTTGCCAGAAATGTTCATTGGATGGTCCTCTACCAGATTTGTGTTTTTTGGTGCTGATTTGAAATCCAACATGGCTGCCAGGGTCCATAATGTGTTCTCATTGGCTGAAATTTTCAAAATCTTCTTGTCAGAAACCACCAAGCCAATTGAATTGTGACTTTGCAGGAATGATCATTGGGTGGTCCTGTACTAAACTTGTGAATCGTTTGCCGATCGGAAATTCAAGATGGCCACCATGACTCGACTTAGTTTAACATTGGACCCTATGGGAATTTCACATTTTCATCTTTTTTTCTGAAACCACAAAACAGATTTGAACCAAACTTGCCAGAAATGTTCATTGGATGGTCATATACAAGATGTTTGTTTTTGGCGCTGATCGGAAATCCAACATGGCTCCCAGGGCCCATAATGTGTTCTGATTGGTCTAAATTTTAAAAATCTTCTTGTTAGAAACCACTAAGCCAATTGAATTGTGACTTTGCAGGAATGATCATTGGGTGGTCCTGTACTAAACTTGTGAATCGTTTGCCGATCGGAAATTCAAGATGGCCACCATGACTCGACTTAGTTTAACATTGGACCCTATGGGAATTTCACATTTTCATCTTTTTTTCTGAAACCACAAAACAGATTTGAACCAAACTTGCCAGAAATGTTCATTGGATGGTCATATACAAGATGTTTGTTTTTGGCGCTGATCGGAAATCCAACATGGCTCCCAGGGCCCATAATGTGTTCTGATTGGTCTAAATTTTAAAAATCTTCTTGTTAGAAACCACTAAGCCAATTGAATTGTGACTTTGCAGGAATGATCATTGGGTGGTCCTGTACTAAACTTGTGAATCGTTTGCCGATCGGAAATTCAAGATGGCCACCATGACTCGACTTAGTTTAACATTGGACCCTATGGGAATTTCACATTTTCATCTTTTTTTCTGAAACCACAAAACAGATTTGAACCAAACTTGGCAGAAATGTTCATTGGATGGTCATATACAAGATTTATGTTTTTGGTGCTGATCGGAAATCCAACATGGCTGCCAGGGCCCATAATGTATTCTGATTGGTCGAAATTTTAAAAATCTTCTTGTTAGAAACCACTAAGCCAATTGAATTGTGACTTTGCAGGAATGATCATTAGGTGGTCCTGTACTAAACTTGTGAATCGTTTGCTGATCGGAAATTCAAGATGGCCGCCATGACTCGACTTAATTTTATCATAGGACCCTATGGAAAAAATGTTTAAAAGTCTTCTCCTCTGAAACCAGTAAGTCAATTTAAAGCAAACATGGCATGAATGGTCCTTAGGTGGTCAACTTTCAGAATTATGTCCTGTGACCCCGATCTCCATCCAAGATGGCCACCGTCAGCGGACATAGTTTTAACAAAGGACCCTATGGGAAAAAATGTTTAAAAAAATTTCCTCTGAAACCAGTAAGCCAATTTAAAGCAAACATGGCATGAATGGTCCTTAAATGGTCAACTTTCAAAATTATATCCAGTGACCCAAACCTCCATCCAAGATGGCCACCATCAACGGACATAGTTTTAACATAGGACCCTATGGGAAATATGTTTAAAAATCTTCTCCTCTGAAACCAGTAAGCCAATTTAAAGCAAACATGGCATGGATGGTCCTTAGGTGGTCAATTTTCAAAATTGTGTCCAGTGACCCTGACCCCCATCCAAGATGGCCGCCTTCAGCAGACATACTGTAGTTTTAACATAGGACCCTATGGGAAAAAATGTTTTAAAATCTTCTCCTCTGAAACCAGTAAGCCAATATAGCAAACATGTCATTGATGGTCCTTAGGTGGTCAACTTCCAAAATTGTGTTCAGTGACCCTGATCTCGGTCCAAAATGGCCACCGTCAGTGGACAAAGTTTTAACATAGGACCCTATGGGAAAATTGTTTAAAAGTCTTCTCCTCTGAAACCAGTCAGCCAATTTAAAGCAAACATGGCATGGATGATCCTTTGGTAGTATACTTTCAAAATTGTGTCCGGTGACCACAACCTCCATCCAAGATGACTGCCATGAGCAGACATAGTTTTAGCATAGAACCCTATGGCAGTATGGGATTTAATATGAATAGTAACTTAGATGTATTCGGCATGCAGACATTCTTAAGAGGACTTATTTATGTCAGGTGAGCGATACAGGCTCAGCTGAGCCTCTAGTTTTTAAATCATAGACACAGAACGAAGACAAACAAAACAAAAAATGCAACACAGAAAAGTAAAAAGATGAACAACACAGACCCCATCAAAAATCTTGAAATAAACCAAGGTGTTTGTGAATAGTAAGCAGTTCCTGTTTCTTACAAGACACTCACCATATTCCTTATAGTAAAGTTTGGTGGGTCTTATTGGTGATAGAGGAAAGAAAAAAATGTATGTAAAAGAGAAAAGATCCCTTGTCTTTTGAGAATGGATATTTTTTTACATGCAACCAGTTTGTGATGATAGCTATAGAAATAATTAGCAATGAATCCAACCTAGTTGCAACATAGGCTTGTTTGATTAGCTTTTTCTTGAAGCTCAGAATATTCATAGTATACGACGGTGCCACTAGTGGAGCAGGAACTGCTTACCCTTCCGGAGCACCTGAGTTCACCCCCTGTTTTTAGTGGGGTTCGTGTTACTCTGTCTTTAGTTTTATGTGTAATGTTTAGGGATTGTTGGTCTTTTGTCTTTTTTTACTTTTGACCATTGTGTTGTCTGTCTTTCGATTTACGGATTCTGAATATCCCTTTGGTATCTTCAAACTCTTCTTAACAGAGAAGGAAAAATGTAATAAGTCTAGACATGGTGAAGATTTTCATATAGTGTGAATAAATAGAAACTGTGGAATCTTAATATGTTATGTTCAGTGAGTCAGGAAAATAAACAAAGGACACTCTTAAGTGAGATAAAAAAAAAAAAAAAACTGTATTAGGGGGAGATAAGTCATGGTAATTTATCTGACATTTCAAAATAATTTATGAATCAAGAAAAATAAATTAATATTTTTGGTACATAGTTGAAGCCATTGTTTGGAGATCAGGATTATTTAGAGGAACAACATGTGATGGTTGCAGTAAGATCTAAAGATGGTGACAAAGAATCTTATGGTAAATCATTGTAATAGTTATCATTATAAATATAAAATTAAGCTTTTATATTGGTAGTGTGACCCAAATAAGACATTAAGGAATAACCCTGTTAACTTCTTTTCATGTCACAGTCGTAGAACCATCTTTTATGGAAAAAAGAGTTGTACCAATTAATTTATCTCAATGTATTCTCCCTACAGAAGATGAGCTGAATGAAACCTTTCATTGCTTTCCCAATTAACACTAGAAGCCTCTAATCTTTTTTATCTGAAAGCAGGAAATACTTGTCCCAAATTTTCTTATATTCATTAGTAAAGGATTTAACCACATGTAAATACATGGAATTCAAAGTAATACAATCCATGTATAAAGGAGAATTTTTGAATATTGTTGTACTGATCATGAACCGATATTGAAAACAGCAGACTTTTTTGACTTACAATGTTGGTTCAAAGTTGATTGAAATGTGGATCAGAGACCAAAAAAGCAACAACAAAAACAAAACAATTTATGCAAAAATAATCAAATTGGCCTGTAATTCAGAAAATTAATTTTGATTTTTTTTTTTATGATTTTCTAATAGGTGTTAACGCTGGACAGTATCCTTAGAACAATGTGTTAATTTTACTTTAATCAGTTTTGATTAACAGGTCAATGGTGAAATGTCTTGCAAAATAGTAACTTTTTAGTTTGAATATATACATATAAAAACAAACTCCATAGATATCAAAAGAAATCTTGCAAAATAGTAACTTTTTAGTTTGAATATATACATATAAAAACAAACTCCATAGATATCAAAAGAAATATTTTTACAATCGTTAATGCTTATTTTTATAAGCAAACTATCGTTGTGAGTTCAAATCCAACTCAGGCGATACAACATTATGAGATGAAGTTTGTCAGAGACTTATGACAGGTTGATGGGTTTCTCTGGGTACTCCAGGTTTCCTCCACCAATAAAACTGACCGCCACGATATAATTGAAATATTGTTGAAAGTGGCGTTAAACATTATAAACTAACCAACCTATAAGTAAACTATCTACATTGTATATATAAGTAAACATGATACATGAACATTTTATTGCCAGTGTGTAATTTCACTGAGTGTGCATTTGATGTTTAGCTCAACTTGAAGCTTTTATTGTAATTTTTAATGTGGATTTAGCATACATAAATAATCTGATCATCATTATGCAGCAAGAATTTTGTTTATCTTTAGGTGAATGTGTTGTAGCTTTGAAAAAGAAATTTGGACAGTCTGCTCAACCTTTTCAATGTCTACTACTTCATCAAGGGGAGGTTACTGGGAATCTCAAGTATGTATATATACCTTTATTTGATATTTTTTTCTGAAATATTGTTCACCATATATCAAATGTGTGAATATATGAAGACATTTTTTAAGATTCACACTTTAATGAACTTGACATACATAAATGTGACTATGATGCTGTGTTTAAACAGCAAGCATTCCATCAATTATAAGTCACATCGATGGTGTAATGGTTAGCATGGTAGCAATATAAAAACTCAACGAAGAGGGTGTATCTTGTAAAGAGCAGACATCATCTCATTGAAATGTAGCTTGTTATTGCCATGATATAGCGGAAAAAATTGCTCAATTGTTTATAAGAAATCAAAAGGGAGCAAGATCAAGTAAAACAAATTGTGGTCCTATTACATTATTTGTCTGTCATCAGCTGTCTGTTAACACAATGGTTTCTGTGCGATAGCTGATGTTCTAGTTTACTGATCTTTCTGAAATTTTAATACAATGACTGTTGTCACAGAATAAAGGTTTGTATTAATTTGGGGGATTCAGAAATTTGGCATATTTGGAAGGTATATTGAATATTTATTTTTCATCTAATTTTGATATGTTTTTTTGTCTGAATTGATTATGTTGAGAGCTTCCAGTAATAATGATGGTTTTCATCTATCTCTTAGAGTTTCTGAAATAAACTTTACCGAATGAAGCCAAAAAGTGCCAAGTTCCTAAATTTGAATGCTTTTATTTTTCATCTAATTTTAATGCAGTTATTTGGAAAAACTCATCTTAATTACTTATTTACGAGTCAATAAAGAAAATTGTCAATATTGTTTATGCATATTTTATTTTGAAAAAGGGACTAAAAAGGGTCCATATCCCAATCTCAATATTTTGAAAGTATACAGAATTTTTATTTTGCATCCAATTTTGATACCCTTTTTTTTTTGGAATTTATAATGTTGAAATCTTGCATTAGTATGTCTCTCTCTTGTGCTTTCAGACATAAATAAATCAACTGAAAGGGTCTAAAAAGTACCAAAAGTTTTCACAATTTGAACTTTCTTATTTTTCATTCAATTTTAATTAATGCAAATACTGATTGTTATGAGTTAATACAGAAAATGATTTATTTTTTGTTGGAATAGGAGATTGAAGGGACCCAAAGTCTGAAATTTCGCATATTTGGAAGATATACACAAGTTATATTTTTCATCAAATTTTAATGGATTTCTTCCTCAACCAGTTATTGTTTTTGAGTTACACTTGATCGTAGTTAAACTGATGCAGGAAGAAACCTTTGTGGACTTCCTGCAGTTGTATCATGCTGTGCCATGTGTACCCTTTTATTCTTTTTTTTTTACAGAGGAAAAATGTATGTGTTAGTTGGATCACTGGCAAAGAAAAAGGCAACGTCTATAAAATCATATGGTAATAAAGAACAAAAGTTATTACAGAAGTTACACTCATTTTTTCCCATTAATGAATAGTACATATAATTTTAACCTGTATATAAAGGACAATTGCTCATAAAGGCGACATTTTCAGGTTCTTTTGAGTGGCCTTTATATACAGGTTCGACTGTATTTTATTATCTCAGTGCTTGAGAGGTAAAAATGGGACACAGACACATTTTGAATTAGAATTGGTTTTTTTCGATCTATATTTTACACTACAGTAAAAGTACAGAATAAAATAAATGTTCGTCAAACGTGATCAATATATTTGAGATGAGAAACCGTGTGAACTATGACCTTGAACAACTGCCCCTCCGCTAGTTGTACAGTTGTACAGGACTAATCAAATAGTAACTTGCCCTAAGAATAGCCTTGTGTTTAGAAAATGCCATGCAGAATGTATATAAAAATAAGAGGTCCTGGATATTTTTATGACTGTGCAAAACAGTATGCTTACATGCATCAGTTTGTGAAATATCCTGTAAGCAGGGGAGAACGGAGAAACAGGAAAATGCAAAAGGTTACAAAAGAATAATATAGAGAAACATTGTGATATCAAACTAAATGCGAATTTCTGCTTCATTTATTTTTGTATCCGATATTGTCCTGTTACTCAATTTTCCTTCTTGACAATCAATATATATTATGTTTCAAGTTTAATAACATTACAAACGTGGACCTGATAAAAAGCACGTTCAAAACATAATGCTGTCTCTTCATAATTCCTTGTTCCTTGAAAAGGACTATAAATAATACGGCTATTTTAGTGCTTGTAGCGTAAGATTTAAGATTTTGGGGTGCCTACCATACTACTATATTATATTAAAGTAGAAACAAGAAATGTGTGCATCACAAAATACGCCCGTCTATATAAATTATCAAATGGTATAATGGTAATGACCCCAAAATAAATAGGGTTCTTCCCCTTCCACAGGGGAATCATGTGGCCAAGTTTGGTAAAGATCCAATATACAGAACTAAAGTTATCGTGCGGAAACGATCCTGTTGTCAAAAATTCTATTTATAGTAACCTTGACCTTTGACCTAATGACCCCAAAATAAATGAGGTTCTTCCCCTTCCACAGGGGAGTCACGTGGCCGAGTTTGGTATAGATCCCATATACAGAACTAAAGTTATTGTGCGGAAATCTGTGTGGACGCCCGCCCGCCATACCCAATCACATAATACGAACCGTCTCGAGACGGGCGTATAAAAATTTACCTTAAAGATAACTGCCATGAAACAATGAAATACTTATTTATTAAAGAAATAGGATAAACAAAAATGTATGGAAAACAACTGCATCAGTTCTTTGTATTATGCAGAAGCAAAAAATAAGGAAAAATATCTATTCAAGATTCATATATTAGCATCAGTTGAATATTAAACCATATTCATTGTTTATTTAATTGAAATATTGAAGTTCATCAGTTACTTGCGACATGTTGTTGTTCTTCCACGATTACTCCAGTTTCCTCCACCAATAAAACTGACCACAATTTAACTGAAATATTGTTGAAAATGGCATTAAACACCATAAATCAGCGAAACGAAACCAACCTATTGTATTTTATTGAGTTATGATTGTGTCTTTTCAGAATTGGTTGCATTTGATACAGAAACAGAATATGTCAATCCAGAAACTCAACCCTTAGATGTGTCTCCTGCTACTCCTGATGTCATTCGTATTGCTACAAAACAAACGTCATATGCTCATTCTAAGCTGAAAGTTACAAACAGACCATGCACAGAAGCACCAAATTCACCATCAGGAAAATTGCAGCCAGAGTGTGGACAACATTATGAAGAAATAGAAATAGTAAATTTATTTGACTTTTGGCAATTTAGAATTTTGTTTGACCTTAGAGTACTAAATGCATAGCTGCTATGTTATTTATTTTATCACATTGATTTCTGGGGTTTCACATAGCCAAACTGTCATGGAATTTCAATGTGGTACAGAATGGGGGTGTACACATCTTTAACGTGCAGCCCCTCATAGACCACTAACAAGAAGCTATTCAAATTTGTACAATTTCTTTTACAAGAACTGAAGTCATTCCTATGTTGTTTATTTTATCATTGATATTATGGCTTTCCAGGGATTGTAAGTGTGGTTCAGAGGGATGATGTGGCTTACACATCTCTCTAGATGCAGATAATAGAAATATATTTTAGTTACTAGTGGAAAAAAAGGCAAGCCATGTAAGACTCACATATAAGTTTTTCATATTTTCAGAAAGGAACAAATAGATCAGTTACTGAGATTCCAAGTTCTGACAAGATTTCAGGTAGGGGACTAGGTAAATCCCAACGTCCACAATATGAGGAAATAGATTTAATACAGGTAATTTTAAAATATTCATTCCTTTTTCAAAAATAGTAAAACTGTGAAAAGCGTTAACATATGCATGTACTTTTAAATAGAAAGAAAAAATTGGTATGATTTTTATAGAATAACTATGTTTTTCATTGCGAATATTGAAAATTAATCACATGTAAATGAACAATGCAGTAAAGTACAAATAGGTTGTTACCGTACGAGTGAATTGTCATCATTGTTCGTATTCAAGTGATTTATTTTTTTATATTTGGAATGCAAGAGTACATACATGTTTATTATATAAATTTTGCACTTTTATTTGTGCTAATAAGATATTTAAACAGGGAACTGGTTTGTCATTATATTGAATATTTTGCAGTTTTGTTTGTGCTAATAAGATATTTAAACAGGGAACTGGTTTGTCATTATATTGAATATTTTGCACTTTTATTTGTGCTAATAAGATATTTAAACAGGGAACTGGTTTGTCATAAAATTGAATATTTTGCGGTTTTGTTTGTGCTAAAAAGGAAGATGTTTGTTATTGTGATGATGTTGGTCACACTTAAAAATATGTGAAATACATGTTTTTTTTCTTTTAAAAATCTCAGAATTTCACGGGAATCTATGTTATTCGATTTAAGTTAATCATGCTTGTGGAGAATGAATTTTTATTGCTACGTTTATTAGAGACAATTTAGACAGATGTTTTTATCATGGTTTTCAATAAAACATTTTTCAGTGATGGAAATTAGATGTCTGTGTTTAAGATTCTAACATGAATAAAACCAAATTTAAGAGTTTGTTTAATGTATATGAAGTACAGTACTTTAAATCTCATTGCATTAGAACATCATTTTTAGTGATATTTGACACACAAACTGTCCATAGAAAACATCATAGGATGTTTCAGTAACAAAAAGTCTGCTTGAATAAAACACCAAATCCTATTTGACTGTGACAGAGATTGAAGCTATTGGAGACAGTTTCACTAATCTAAAGCTGTAAATCGAAGAAAGACAGACATTACAATGGCCTAAAGAAAAAAAAAACGAAAAGACAAACAAAGGTCCACAAAACACGGAAAATAAAGATTGAGCAACACGAACTCAACTTAAAAACTTGGTAGTGAACTCAGGTGCTCCAGAAGGATAAGTAATAAGCTGCTCTCTAGTGGCACCTGTCGTGTTACAAAACAAATACGCCTGTAATATAAGTGTTCTATTTTTTTTTCAGTTTCAAGACAAATCTCGACCACAATCACCAACTAGACGTAAACAGTTACCACCCCCCTTACCAGAAAATGATCCTCCTATATCTACCAGTGTGCCACCAAAAGGTCCACCACCTCCTTTACCAAAGAAACAGACTTCTTATGTTAATGTTATACAGGTGAGTTATCTCCCATTTATAGTTAATGTTATACCGGTGATTTATCTCCCATTTATAGTATTATGAAACAGGCTTCTTATGTTAATGTTATACAGGTGAGTTAGCTCCCATTTATAGTTAATGTTATACAGGTGAGTTATCTCCTATTTATAGTTAATGTTATACAGGTGAGTTATCTCCCATTTATAGTTAATGTTATACAGTGAGTTATCTCCCATTTAATAGTATTATGAAACAGGCTTCTAATGTTAATGTTATACAGGTGAGTTAGCTCCCATTTATAGTTAATGTTATACAGGTGAGTTATCTCCTATTTATAGTTAATGTTATACAGGTGAGTTATCTCCCATTTAATAGTATTATGAAACAGGCTTCTAATGTTAATGTTATACAGGTGAGTTATCTCCCATTTATAGTTAATGTTATACAGGTGAGTTATCTCCTATTTATAGTTAATGTTATACAGGTGAGTTATCTCCCATTTAATAGTATTATGAAACAGGCTTCTAATGTTAATGTTATACAGGTGAGTTATCTCCCATTTATAGTGTTATGCAAGAAATTTAGACACAATTTGTAGAAAGAGGAGAGGAGGACGACAACTTTAAGAATCCACTGCATGAAGCAATCATGTCAGTTCTTGATTGGCCATTAAAACCTTGAACTAATTGCTGTCTTTTTTTCCCTCTGAATGGATTATTTTGAGAGCATCCAGTAGTATGTTCACGGATTTCCCCTATTATTTATGGATTCAGATATAAACTTGACTGAAAGTGATTAAAAATATTTTATATTGGCATATATACAATCTTAAGTTTGCAAATAGTAGAATGCTGAAAGTCTGAACTCAAATAAACCAAAATGAAGTCAAATGTGACCTCACTTATTTATTATTAAAATAAATTTGGAGATATTGATATTTAGGAGATAACTGTATTGTATTTGAAAATTTCACAGCATCAATTAGAGATTTGATGGTCGCAAATTGAATTTACTGGCGACGCGATAGCACAAGCGGAATGAGGGTTACGTTATCGTATCTATATTGTCGGATCTGATCAACACAGCCTGATTCTTGATTTGACTCAGAAAATGATTCACTGTCAAATAAACAGATTTCAATTTCAACCAATTTATGTGTAACTTGCTCTGGTTGGATGACCAAGTACCCTGAAATACTGTTAGAAGTAAATTCAGGTAGCAAATCATTCAACTGTTCCTTTTGCTCTTTACGTTTCTCTAATTGTTTCTCTAAACCTTTTCCGAAAACCCCATCTTCAGTTAAAGGTAAGTATAAAGTCTTTGCTTGAATATCCTTAAGATTATTCAATCCTGAATCAGATGAAGCACATTTTCTACGTATCATATGATGAAGCGCACCTGTTCTACCAAGTTGATCTAACGATTTCTGTGACATGTCAAATAAATCTTTGAGTATTTGACAACTATCATTACTAACTTTCTCATTCTCTAAATTATTATAAAGTGTGCCTAAAGCTTGCTGGGTTTAAAGAGCCAAAATAATTCCCATCCTGGCTGCTATTTGGCCCTGGAAAGCTAGTCTTTCAATACTTTTCAAAGGTTGAGTAAACAACTGTTTCTGTTTATCCCAATTTCTAACCACTTTAGCACCGTGCATTTTGCTAAGCATAGGTTCTAATAAGTCATCTAAACTAGGTACTTGTAGTAATGACATAGATTGTTCATTAACAGGAAAACATGATCTATATTCATCTTTAAAAGCAGTTAACCTTTCTGGATGTTTAGATCTCCAAGAATTTTCTAAAATATTAGCTTGAGATTCATCTACTAGTAAACCTGTCCTCTCAGAATTATCATCTGTTATGTTGTCACCAAAAATTTTTGATAAGACATTAAGTGATTTAGTTGAAGATTTATCAACCGTATTACTTGTATTATTGTTATTGTCTATATTTTCAGTGTCACATGTTTGACTAGGTAAATAATGACCAAATTTATCAGATTTTTTTCCACTCTTTTCATTAACCGTACATAAATGACGTGAATTTGGACTGGTAATATTAGATGTATGTTCATTATAATCTGAGTCATTGTCTGAACATAAACCAAGAAGGTCTCTTTCTTCATTATGATCTAATTGTAAAGACACCTCATCTGGATCTCTCATACTATGTCTAACCAATCTAGGTGATCCCAGACTTTCGTCTAAATTAGGTTTTAGAGAAATAATAGGTCTACACTCCACTGAATGGTCGTTATCCTTATTTCTACTAGATTTAGAACTAGGTCTACATGCCACTGACTGGCTGTTATCCTGTTCATTATCATCAGTTCTCTGTGTGGCTTGACCACCAGTATTCTGATTTTTATCTTTCTGTAAAAATTCAAGTAAAAAATCAAATTTCTCACCAATATTATGTTCTAAACCTTGGAAAATTTTCTCCAAACTTTCTAGTTTGTTCTCAAATTCATCTTGTCTGGATTTAGTAGATGAAGAACGTTTCTTCTTCTGAGAATCCTACACTGACGAAGCTGTTCTCGCCATTTTAGACTTAGTGCACGCTGACCCATTTTCCGACTATCGAGATTCAGACTCGATATTTTCAAAATGTTTTTTTCTTTCTTTCATAATATTTATAGCAGAGTTATCAGGTATGTAACAAAGTTGTTGTGGTTTTTTTTTACCTAACTGTTTTCTGGACATGACCTAGGGGAAAATGTTGAAAGTGTCGTTAAACACCATGAACCTGAACATAGGGGAAAATAAATATTAATGTAAAAATAAATCATCAAAAATGATTCCATCAAAAAAGTCAGACATAAGGATAATTAATGTTTGCTTCATCTTTCATTTTTTTTTGGAGCAGGACAAAATCCACCCAGAAAAAAGCTCCCCCTTAGATAAAATCCCCCCATTTTATCTAATGAATGTATCTCAATCAATGTTTGTTTTATTTATTGTGTTTGTGTTGAAATAAGAATATTTATGTTGAGATATGTCCCTTTGAATATTTACAATATTACATATTAAGTGTTAATAAATACTTGTGTGACATGTGTATATGTACCACAATAAATACACTACTAATTTTTAGTTAAAAGTTATAGGATACCTTTATATTCCCCTATAATTAATGTTTTGGTAATGCTTTGTCTTGGTTCATGTCCAGAAAAAGAGACTTTACCCATTATCTAATTACATGTATGTTTTTTCCACTAATAGTCGATTTATATTTTAGTTTATATTACAATTGCTTTTAACTGCACAACTAAAACCAGTGTACTGTAGGACAATTCAATAAATGTACAATAATAAAAAATAATCTCATTTTTCAGTTGAAAGTTTTTAATCATATTTTTGTATAGAGAATAGGGGGATTATTTTGTGATATCCAAGTAGTTAGTTAGTAGGATGTAACATATTAATTGTACATGTATATGGTTCCACGATCACCATAAATGAATGAATGAATGAATGAATGAATGAATGAATGAATGAATGAATGAATGAATGAATGAACGAATTAATTAATTAATTAACAAATAAACAATATGAAAGCATAAGCAGGTAATAATAATAAGGTAAGGTAATGTAACAGCAACAGAGTACATAGAAAGAAGTATAAATGAACCAGAATGAAAACAAAAAAGATATCCTATTAGTTTCTCAGGTGAGATGTATTAAAAAGGAGAGGAATGGAAGTTTATTGAATTTTTTTTTGTTGGTTCCTATATATATTACAAATAAATAAAAAAGACACTGATATCATTTCAAATATTCATGGAGGTACAATGATAATGGAGTTGAAATAAATTGGTTTTGTATAATTAAAGGCACCAACAATTTGAACATACAGTTATAGTCTGTCGTAAAGGTTGAAACAAGTTTTAATAGACGGGGAAAAAAATGACAGGCAGAGGGCAATATTTGTTTTGTCTTTTAAAACTCACAGACTGATACAAAAGACTGTAAATTGTACTGTATATAAATAAATAGGAATATTCATAGTTATATATTTAAATTTTATGCAAATAATTGTCTCATTATCTATACAAGTTTCAAGCCACTGTGGTCTAATGTTTTAATCTTCCCAACAACGAAGACGTAAACAAACAAGGTTTTATCAGATTCTCCTCCCTTAGGCATAGGAGCCTGGAGGCCTAAGCTGATTTTGCCTATCCTGTTTAGGCCCTTGGGTTTTCTTGGTCCCAAATCTAGTTTGAATAGTATACAAATGATGACCTAGAATATATGTAGGCCAAACCAGAAGGTCTAAAATTTAATCTATGGCGTGACGAGGAAAATATCATTGTTTTATGGAGATTGAATTTAGTACAGATTAATGCTTCAGCATAATATCCATTTATTATATGGTTTAACATTATGGACAAATTTTACATCCCAGGGCCAGAGTGCATGGAATTCAGTCAAAGGTATAAAATTCAGTACAAACAGCAGCAGTGGGCCAGGATTAAAATAGCTTGGTGTCTAATACTCACATGGAGAAAAAAAATTCTGAAATAACCATCATGCAAACACCAAAATAAAAAAAATGTATATATGACAGCTTATGAAAGTTTATCTTTATCTAACAGTGGATGATGATGATTAACATGTAATAGTACTAATACCAATAATAAATTGTTCACTGAAAATATGAAAATTGATGCATTAAAGAAGTATTAATACATTAGAGAAACATTATACATTTGAGAAACATTAATACATTTGAGAAACATTATTACATTTGAGAAACATTATTACATTAAAGAAACATTAATACATTAAAGAAACATTAATACATGTGAGAAACATTAATATGTTAGAGAAACATTAATACATTTGAGAAACATTAATACATTAGAGAATTATTAATACATTTGAGAAACATTAATAAATCTGAGAAACATTATTACATTTGAGAAACATTAATACCTTTGAGGAACATTAATACATTTGAGAAACATTAATACATTTGAAAACCATTAATACATTTGAGGAACATTAATACATTTGAGAAACATTAATACATTTGAAAACCATTAATACATTTGAGGAACATTAATACATTAGAGAATTATTAATACATTTGAGAAACATTAATAAATCTGAGAAACATTATTACATTTGAGAAACATTAATACATTTGAGAAACATTAATACATTTGAAAACCATTAATACATTTGAGGAACATTAATACATTTGAGAAACATTAATGCATTTGAGAAACATTAATAAATCTGAGAAACATTATTACATTTGAGAAACATTAATACATTTGAAAACCATTAATACATTTGAGGAACATTAATACATTAAAGAAACATTAATACATTTGAGAAACATTAATGCATTTGAGAAACATTACATTTGAGAAACATTATTACATTTGAGAAACATTAATACATTTGAGAAACATTATTACATTTGAGAAACATTAATACATTTGAGAAACATTAATACATTTGAAAACCATTAATACATTTGAGGAGCATTAATACATTTGAGAAACATTAATAAATCTGAGAAACATTATTACATTTGAGAAACATTAATACATTTGAGAAACATTAATGCATTTGAGAAACATTAATAAATCTGAGAAACATTATTACATTTGAAAACCATTAATACATTTGAGGAACATTAATACATTTGAGAAACATTAATGCATTTGAGAAACATTAATAAATCTGAGTAACATTATTACATTTGAGAAACATTAATACATTTGAGAAACATTAATACATTGGAAAACCATTAATACATTTGAGGAACATTAATACATTAAAGAAACATTAATATATTTGAGAAACATTAATGCATTTGAGAAACATTACATTTGAGAAACATTATTACATTTGAGAAACATTAATACATTTGAGAAACATTATTACATTTGAGAAACATTAATACATTTGAGAAACATTAATACATTTGAGAAACATTAATACATTTGAAAACCATTAATACATTTGAGGAACATTAATACATTTGAGAAACATTAATACATTAAAGAAACATTAATACATTTGAGAAACATTAATACATGTGAGAACCATTAATACATTAGAGAAACATTAATAAATCTGAGAAACATTATTACATTTGAGAAAAATTAATACATTTGAGAAACATTATTACATTTGAGAAACATTAATACATTTGAGAAACATTAATGCATTTGAGAAACATTAATGCATTTGAGAAACATTATTACATTAAAGAAACATTAATGCATTTGAGAAACATCATTACATTAAAGAAACATTAATACATTTGAGAAACATTATTACATTAAAGAAACATTAATACATTTGAAAACCATTAATACATTTGAGGAACATTAATACATTTGAGAAACATTAATGCATTTGAGAAACATTATTACATTAAAGAAACATTAATGCATTTGAGAAACATTATTACATTAAAGAAACATTAATACATTTGAAAACCATTAATACATTTGAGGAACATTAATACATTTGAGGAACATTAATACATTTGAGAAACATTAATGCATTTGAGAAACATTAATGCATTTGAGAAACATTATTACATTTGAGAAACATTAATACATTTGAGAAACATTAATACATTTGAGAAACATTAATGCATTTGAGAAACATTAATACATTTGAGAAACATTATTACATTAAAGAAACATTAATACATTTGAGAAACATTAATACATTTGAGAAACATTAATACATTTGAGAAACATTAATGCATTTGAAAAACATTAATACATTAGAGAAACATTGATACATGTGAGAACCATTAATAAATTAGAGAAACATTAATACATTTGAGAAACATTTATACATTTGAGAAACATTAATGCATTTGAGAAACATTAATGCATTTGAGAAACATTAATACATTTGAGAAACATTATTACATTAAAGAAACATTAATACATTTGAGAAACATTAATACATTTGAGAAACATTAATACATTAAAGAAACATTAATACATTTGAGAAACATTAATGCATTTGAAAAACATTAATACATTAGAGAAACATTGATACATGTGAGAACCATTAATAAATTAGAGAAACATTAATACATTTGAGAAACATTTATACATTTGAGAAACATTAATACATTTGAGAACCATTAATAAATTAGAGAAACATTAATACATTTGAGAAACATTTATACATTTGAGAAACATTAATACATTTGAGAAACATTTATACATGTGAGAAACATTAATACATTAGAGAAACATTAATACATTTGAGAAACATTAATAAATTTGAGAAACATTAATACATCTGTGAAACATTGATACATCTGAGAAACATTAATACATTTGAGAAACATTAATACATTTGAGAAACATTAATACATCTGTGAAACATTAATACATTTGAGAAACATTAATACATTAGAGAAACATTAATACATTTGAAAACCATTAATACATTTGAAAACCATTAATACATTTGAGAAACATTAACACATTTGAGAAACATTAATACGTTTGAGAAACATTAATACATTTGAGAAACATTAAAATCTCCTTGACATGCAGTCTAGTTAAAATGAGATGTTTGTTGTATCTTTTTTCTCTGTCTATTCACTAATATCTAATGACATCACATATGAGGTCAATTCATGGTTCATATTTTCAACCAACCAATCAGTGATGAGCCTACTAAATTTTTAGGTATCAAAACCGAGTACCCACCAAGTTTGTTGCCAGCAATATATTAAATTGTCTTGCACAGGAATGGACGTTCACAGTTGAATGAAAGGTTACATGACTTGACCCCAAAACAGGATATTGTTAGAGATGTTAGTGTATCTCCAAAGAGAGAAAAAAAAGACACAACAAACATCTCATATTAATTAGATTGTTTGAAAGGGGGAAGTAATATGTGTAATTTGGACATGTGTTTAGAGCTACAGTAACATATGTAATATCGAGATGTGTTTTTAGCTACAGTACTAACTATTTACATTCTCTATGGTTGGTTATCACTTAATAATATCTAATAAATCAAAACTTTGGATTACTTTTGTAATTTCATTATTTTTTTTAATGAAAAATGAAAATGGATTAACTGGTGATATTAGCAATCTTTTGCACACCTGAAGCAAAAGTTCCATATGATATACCGGTACATGTAGTGTCATCACTTTGTATCCAGTGATATTGTTACATACATTCCTTACCTTCTTACAATTTAATCTTTTTCTTATAAACCATTGGAGATAATTGGACCAGAGTAAGCAGAATTTTTTCCTGGATAGTCTTTAACATTATTTGTGATTTTTTTTTCATTTGGAAATTCAACAAGGCTGCTAGGCCAATTATGCTTTCTAATTTTTTTACTGAAATTAAAAAAATCTTCTTGTCAGAAATTACATGTGAGATGGAATGGTTACATGGTAGGAATGTTCTTTATATGACCACCAAGCCATTTGAAAGCAATCTTAATCAGGGCTGAAATTTTCTCTGGTCAGCATATTTCCTCTTTTGAGCAAAATATTTTGATAAAGACAATGTGTCTGTCAATTTTGGTCCAAACAGATAGAGAATGAAGGTACGATAGGGGATGTATAAACATATGATGCTTCATTGGGACTTGCAAACTACCCGTTATATGCCCTCGCAGACTTCGAAATGGAAATTAGGATTTTTTGGTCCAAATAAATTATTAGACTTTCTTTTTATATAATTCTAAATAAAAACTGAAAAATTAAGTAGTCCAAACAAAGTTTTACTGGTCTTGGGACGGAGGACCGGTGCTCATCGTGAGGTCTTGGGACAGAGGACCGGTGCTCATCGTGAGGTCTTGGAACGGAGGACCAGTGCTCATCGTGAGGTCTTGGGATGGAGGACCGGTGCTCATCGTGAGGTCTTGGGACGGAGGACCGGTGCTCATCATGAGGTCTTGGAACGGAGGACCAGTGCTCATCGTGAGGTCTTGGGACGGAGGACCGGTGCTCATCGTGAGGTCTTGGGACGGAGGACCGGTGCTCATCGTGAGGTCTTGGGACGGAGGACCGGTGCTCATCGTGAGGTCTTGGGATGGAGGACCGGTGCTCATCGTGAGGTCTTGGGACGGAGGACCGGTGCTCATCGTGAGGTCTTGGGATGGAGGACCGGTGCTCATCGTGAGGTCTTGGGATGGAGGACCGGTGCTCATCGTGAGGTCTTGGGACGGAGGACCGGTGCTCATCGTGAGGTCTTGGGATGGAGGACCGGTGCTCATCGTGAGGTCTTGGGATGGAGGACCGGTGCTCATCGTGAGGTCTTGGGACGGAGGACCGGTGCTCATCGTGAGGTCTTGGGACGGAGGACCGGTGCTCATCGTGAGGTCTTGGGATGGAGAACCGGTGCTCATCGTGAGGTCTTGGGACGGAGGACCGGTGCTCATCGTGAGGTCTTGGAACGGAGGACCAGTGCTCATCGTGAGGTCTTGGAACGGAGGACCAGTGCTCATCGTGAGGTCTTGGGATGGAGGACCGGTGCTCATCGTGAGGTCTTGGGACGGAGGACCGGTGCTCATCATGAGGTCTTGGGACGGAGGACCGGTGCTCATCGTGAGGTCTTGGGATGGAGGACCAGTGCTCATCGTGAGGTCTTGGGATGGAGGACCGGTGCTCATCGTGAGGTCTTGGGATGGAGGACCAGTGCTCATCGTGAGGTCTTGGGATGGAGGACCGGTGCTCATCGTGAGGTCTTGGGACGGAGGACCGGTGCTCATGGTGAGGTCTTGGGACGGAGGACCGGTGCTCATCGTGAGGTCTTGGGACGGAGGACCGGTGCTCATCGTGAGGTCTTGGGACGGAGGACAGGTGCTCATCGTGAGGTCTTGGGACGGAGGACCGGTGCTCATCGTGAGGTCTTGGGACGGAGGACCGGTGCTCATCGTGAGGTCTTGTGACGGAGGACCGGTGCTCATCGTGAGGTCTTGTGACGGAGGACCGGTGCTCATCGTGAGGTCTTGGGACGGAGGACCGGTGCTCATCGTGAGGTCTTGGGACGGAGGACCGGTGCTCATCGTGAGGTCTTGGGACGGAGGACCGGTGCTCATCGTGAGGTCTTGGGACGGAGGACCGGTGCTCATCGTGAGGTCTTGGGACGGAGGACCAGTGCTCATCGTGAGGTCTTGGGACGGAGGACCAGTGCTCATCGTGAGGTCTTGGAACGGAGGACCGGTGCTCATCGTGAGGTCTTGGAACGGAGGACCAGTGCTCATCGTGAGGTCTTGGGACGGAGGACCGGTGCTCATCGTGAGGTCTTGGGACGGAGGACCGGTGCTCATCGTGAGGTCTTGGGACGGAGGACCGGTGCTCATCGTGAGGTCTTGGGACGGAGGACCGGTGCTCATCGTGAGGTCTTGGGACGGAGGACAGGTGCTCATCGTGAGGTCTTGGGATGGAGGACCGGTGCTCATCGTGAGGTCTTGGGATGGAGGACCGGTGCTCATCGTGAGGTCTTGGGACGGAGGACCGGTGCTCATGGTGAGGTCTTGGGACGGAGGACCGGTGCTCATCGTGAGGTCTTGGGATGGAGGACCGGTGCTCATCGTGAGGTCTTGGAACGGAGGAACAGTGCTCATGGTGAGGTCTTGGGACGGAGGACCGGTGCTCATCGTGAGGTCTTGGGATGGAGGACCGGTGCTCATTGTGAGGTCTTGGGATGGAGGACCGGTGCTCATGGTGAGGTCTTGGGATGGAGGACCGGTGCTCATCGTGAGGTCTTGGGATGGAGGACCGGTGCTCATCGTGAGGTCTTGGGATGGAGGACCGGTGCTCATCGTGAGGTCTTGGGATGGAGGACCGGTGCTCATCGTGAGGTCTTGGGATGGAGGACCGGTGCTCATCGTGAGGTCTTGGGATGGAGGACCGGTGCTCATCGTGAGGTCTTGGGACGGAGGACCGGTGCTCATGGTGAGGTCTTGGGACGGAGGACCGGTGCTCATCGTGAGGTCTTGGGACGGAGGACCGGTGCTCATCGTGAGGTCTTGGGATGGAGGACCGGTGCTCATCGTGAGGTCTTGGGATGGAGGACCGGTGCTCATCGTGAGGTCTTGGGACGGAGGACCGGTGCTCATGGTGAGGTCTTGGGACGGAGGACCGGTGCTCATCGTGAGGTCTTGGGATGGAGGACCGGTGCTCATCGTGAGGTCTTGGAACGGAGGAACGGTGCTCATCGTGAGGTCTTGGGACGGAGGACCGGTGCTCATCGTGAGGTCTTGGGATGGAGGACCGGTGCTCATTGTGAGGTTTTGGGATGGAGGACCGGTGCTCATGGTGAGGTCTTGGGATGGAGGACCGGTGCTCATCGTGAGGTCTTGGGATGGAGGACCGGTGCTCATCGTGAGGTCTTGGGATGGAGGACCGGTGCTCATCGTGAGGTCTTGGGACGGAGGACCGGTGCTCATGGTGAGGTCTTGGGACGGAGGACCGGTGCTCATCGTGAGGTCTTGGGACGGAGGACCGGTGCTCATCGTGAGGTCTTGGGACGGAGGACCGGTGCTCATCGTGAGGTCTTGGGACGGAGGACCGGTGCTCATCGTGAGGTCTTGGGACGGAGGACCGGTGCTCATCGTGAGGTCTTGGGACGGAGGACCGGTGCTCATCGTGAGGTCTTGGGATGGAGGACCGGTGCTCATCGTGAGGTCTTGGGATGGAGGACCGGTGCTCATCGTGAGGTCTTGGGACGGAGGACCGGTGCTCATCGTGAGGTCTTGGGACGGAGGACCGGTGCTCATCGTGAGGTCTTGGGATGGAGGACCGGTGCTCATTGTGAGGTCTTGGGATGGAGGACCGGTGCTCATCGTGAGGTCTTGGGACGGAGGACCGGTGCTCATCGTGAGGTCTTGGGACGGAGGCTCATCGTGAGGTCTTGGGACGGAGGACCGGTGCTCATCGTGAGGTCTTGGGACGGAGGACCGGTGCTCATCGTGAGGTCTTGGGACGGAGGACCGGTGCTCATCGTGAGGTCTTGGGACGGAGGACCGGTGCTCATCGTGAGGTCTTGGGACGGAGGACCGGTGCTCATCGTGAGGTCTTGGGATGGAGGACCGGTGCTCATCGTGAGGTCTTGGGACGGAGGACCGGTGCTCATCGTGAGGTCTTGGGATGGAGGACCGGTGCTCATCGTGAGGTCTTGGGATGGAGGACCGGTGCTCATCGTGAGGTCTTGGGACGGAGGACCGGTGCTCATCGTGAGGTCTTGGGATGGAGGACCGGTGCTCATCGTGAGGTCTTGGGATGGAGGACCGGTGCTCATCGTGAGGTCTTGGGACGGAGGACCGGTGCTCATCGTGAGGTCTTGGGACGGAGGACCGGTGCTCATCGTGAGGTCTTGGGATGGAGAACCGGTGCTCATCGTGAGGTCTTGGGACGGAGGACCGGTGCTCATCGTGAGGTCTTGGGACGGAGGACCGGTGCTCATCGTGAGGACTGCTCTATCTTTTTTTTAATACTGAGTATATGACATGATTATATATTTGTCAGATAACAAACTAAATAGCAAAATAGGACACTTGGTCATCAATTAACATCTTGTATTTACCAGTAAGATATTATCTAATTGACTTTCTATTTTTAAACAAGGATTGATTGTTAGGCACCGTGAGTGTAAGTATATATCATTCTGTTTTACATATGTTGTATGCATGTAAATATACACAGTTTAGTATGCCTTGTATAAATGCCTGTACAATCAGTATGTATGATATATTTTTGTATTAGACCACTTTAAGGAGGGATAAATGTCTGTCCGATAAGTGTGGATCATTTTTTAAAATCATTTTAAGGAGGAATAAATGCCTGTCCAATCAGCGTGGATCAGTAATATTTCTTTTTATAAAATTGAAAATTATTATATATGTAAGACTCAGATCGACGTCCAGTCCTCAAATCGGCATCCAATTCTCAAATATATGGCCGTTTTTCACTTTCTCAAATCGACGTTTAATTACGTCACTGACGTATACTTTAAATGACATCACACCCGTTAGGACATGGTTTTGAAACAATGATGGAGAAGGGACAAGATCAGATTCAGAGTACATTGTACTTCTACTTTAGCGGACCCTAACCCTAATCATAACTTAACCTTAACACTAACCCTAACCCTAATCATAATCATAGCCATAACCCTAACTCTAAACCTAACCCTAAATAATATTAATGAATGGGAAAATGCTTTAAAAACACAAAACAAAAAAAAACAACTTTAAAAAACAGATAAAAAAAAACACGCAAAACAAAACTGTCATTACAATTATTTTTGATGGCAAACTTTGATCGTGTAAATGGGCCTATAGATATGCGAGTTTGGAAAGGACGCTGATTTGAGAATATCCTAAAATTGGACCGTGATTTGAGATGATAATGACGTCAGTGGATGCCGATTTGAGGAGTGGACGTCGATTAGAGTCTATCATATATAATAATGATAGTATCATAGTATGTATGTTACCTAATTATATCCCACTAGATTTAAACATTAAAAAAAAACAATATTTAGAAAACACATTAACAGTTGACTTAGTTAAATTGTCTTAACATTAACTCTTATATATTTTTATATAGATTATGCAGACTTTTTATTGTTGTTGTTATTTTGTAGACTAGCAAATAAAAGAATGCTGCATACAGTGATGTAGCATGTATAATCATACAAATTCTGCACAATTGTGTGAAATGATTGATCATAATCTTGACACACAATTTTCATTTACTGTATTTTGTTTGTACACATAGATAATATATGTACATTGTCGGCAACACAAAACTTATTTGTATGAGATTTAGAAACAAGAAGAAAAAGTGAGCCTTTGGCGAACTTTTCTTTTTGTTTCGAGATGAGCACATTTGTACTAATAAATTTTATATTTGCCGATAATGTATGTATTTTGTGTTTATACTGCAATGTTTTGTACTCACAAATTTCTTAAATTTACACACAAAAAGGTAAAAACATTTAACTTTTTGCTTGAATTTCAATTTGGGTGTCTAGGGCATGTTCCCTGTTCAGTCAGTGTCTATTATGCTTTGCTCTACATATGACACAGGGTACCAGGAGACTATATGTCCAGTATAAATGTAGTTACACTTGCTACAAATCCCTTTCTTATTAATAATGTGCTATGAGAGTTGGCTTGTGGTGTTTAATGCCACTTTCAACAACATTTCAGCTCTATAGTGACGGTCAGTTTTATTAATGGAAGAAAACAGGGTACCCGGAGAAAACCACAGACCTGCCACAAGTCACTGACAAACTTGATCACATAATGTTGTATCGAGTACCCCTTGCCTGAGCGGGATTCAAACTCACAATGTTAGTGGTAATAGGTACTGATTGCATAGGTAGTTGTAAATCCAACTACCATACATTCATGACTACAACGGCCACTTAATGTGCTATGAAAGCTCAAATGTTAACTAACAACTTACATTTACTAGCAACATGTCTTTACCGATTACTCATGGATATAAGGATATTAAATACCAGTGGTCAGTCAAGATTTCAACTTTAATAGCAACAATTCATTTTAAGGTGTTATTAATAAGAAGTGGACTTTAGTGTTACAATACATTTTAGCAAAGTTATTTTTTGGACAGTTACATTGTTAAATAGTTCATACTAATACGAAATGAAAATTATGTGTTTACGGCTGGCAGAAGGGTTCCCTTTCATGCAAAGTTCAATGAAAATAGCATATATTGTTACCTGATAATCTGTTAAACATTTGAAGTAACAACTTGTTAATTTTCTGTTTGCTATGAAATTGTCTTCGGATTAATAAGAAAATTATACTAAATTTTAGTGGGTATCTTGACATTTATAAATAACAATCAATCACTCAATAAATTACAATATGTACAATTTTTTTTTAGAAAAGTGATTAAATACAAAAATAAATATATTAGTAAAATATATCTACAAGTTTTTTTTTAAATTTTATTTATTATAGGCTATGTTTGGAGAACCTATGCAAAGTACAAATGAAAAAGTACAACCACATAAGAACGATGTGGCTGATTGGCTGAATGGACTGAGTTTAGAACAATACATAAACAATTTCATGGAAAATGGATTTGATTCTGTTGATAAATATCTACGTGTCTCTCGACAGGATCTAGTCAAGATGGGAATTAATGATGTCTGTCACAGAGATAAAATTATTAGTAGTTTAAAAGATTTTGAAAGTAATTGTTGAACTATTGTGAAAATTTTATATATTTAAATATAAACTTCATTGTGTCGTCAAAGGGACCAGTAATTTTGCTTCAACATGTCCGAGTATTCAACATAATTAAGATAAATTAAGCTGAAGTTTAGTACAAACAGACCAAGTTTTTACTTTGAATTATCGAAGGAAAAAATCTCATCAGAGATAATATTGGACTGTAGTCAAACCTGCTCATGTGGCCACCTCTATTAAACACTAACTTTGAATAAGTAGAACTTTGGGGAAGTAGAACTCTATTCTTGATTGCCATATACAGGCAAACCTGCATAGAAAGGACACTGAAGTGAACCTGAAAATGTATCCTTTATGTCCTTTATATACAGGTTCAAATTATACGTACTATCCATTTAGTTGAGAAAACAAAACTGCTCATTATAGACAGTGATTTGTTATATACAGGTGTCTTTTATGGCAGGTTCATTTTCTAACATTTATTTTTTAAAAAGGGAAGAAAGGAACATACAGCGCCATCTCAAAAGTATTCGCGAAAACAAGATGGCGGACGTCAACGAGTTTGAGTTATTGCTCTTTGCACCATTAAAATACACTAGGTAAAAATGAAAAAGTTACCTTAATATTTTGTGAGGTAACCCTTCGACCGTATAACTGCCAGAATCCTGCGTGGAATGGAGGTATACAAGTTCTGAATGTAATCCACAGTAAAGTTCATCCAAATATCCTGAATGGCAGTAAACAGTTCTTGAGGAGTATTTATGTTTCCTGCTGAATTTTGTAACGATCTCTTGATGCGAAGCCACAAATTTTCAATAATATTTAAGTCCGGAGACTGAGCTGGCCATGTCATGCCATGAATATCATTGTCTCATTTGAATTCTTCAATTAAGCGGGCCCGATGGACAGGGGCATTGTCATCTTGGAAACGATAAGGTTTGTCGGCAAAATGACGGGCTAAAACGGGCCAAAGATGATTATCAAGGATGTCACGATATTTCACAGCATTTATATTACCATCAACCTTACATAAAGTTCCCACACCATACCATGTAATGCACCCCCAGATCATAACAGACACCTTCCTCTGATATGGCGGACACATGCACTCGGGGCGGTAAGCCTCATTCGAAGATCTCCACACGTACACACGGTTATTTTGTCCAATAACTATCTGCGATTCATCACTGAATATTACTTGATTCCAGTGTAAATTAACAGTCCATCTCCGTCGTTCCAGACACCAAGAAAGTCGTTTCTTTTTGTTGACCTCTCTGACCACCATTTTCTTACGAACAACACGTCTAAATATTTTGTTTTTGTGTAAATAACGCTGTATAGTCTTTGGGTGGACACAAACAACCCCTCCTTCATTGAAATCATTGGTAATTTCTCTTAAAACCTTGCCACGATTCTTTTTTACCGTCCTCAATAATCTAACCTCACCGCATCGTGTCACTTTCCTTGGTCGTCCAACTCTGGGAATGTTTTCAATATTACCTGTGCTGTTGTACTTCTTCCAAATTGAACGAATTGTAGATTCAGGTATATGCAACAATTTCACGATCTCACAATTTCTATGCCCTTCCCGTTTCAAATCCACAACCAGTTGTTTCCGATCCTCACTCAATTCCTTTGACTTGCGACCCATCTTGAAAACACGTCTGTTTATTTGTAAACACGTAGCAGACGACCTTAAAATTACGTCACATATTTGGGGAACGTTCAAAAGGGTAGCTCAAGACAGCTTAAAACTATGTAGTTCTTTTTATTACAACGAAAAACATTGGTGACAATTTCAACTCGCACTACCGATCGCAGCCATTTTCTTATTTTCGCGAATACTTATGAGGCAGCACTGTATGTCAACGTCATTATGCATAAAATATGTAAAAAAAAGTAAATATTATGTGATATACATGTATATATACATTTTGTACATGCATGATGTGCATTCATTGTCCAATCAGGTCTTGTTTAGCTTTAACCTGATTTTCTAACACAACAAAAAAATGTTGTTCTCACAGTATTATTAAATATTTGAATTAAATAGATTTTTTAATATATGTCGGAGTATATCTTAAGCAATCAAGGTGCTATGTATGTTTTTTTTAAATATAATTATATCTTTATACTTGAAACATGTGCTTTTATTAATTTACCTATTTTAACTTTAAATCTTGAATATATTTTTATTAAAAATTATGTGATATATGTTAACCCGAATAATCCAGTCTTTATATTACTCTCCCGCTAGTCACTGCATTAGCGACAGCGGATAGAGGGCGCTGAATAATTTGAGTTAAATATATGTTAGAAAATTAAAAATGTTATAAATGTTGCTAGCTTTACTTCAATGAAAGTTATGATACATTGTACACCAATCAAATCTACAGAAAATCCATTACATCAGACAATGGTGGATCATACTACAGTCAAACCTGTCTTACGTGACCTTCCACAGGAACAATGAAATAGGGTCAATTATGATAGTTGGTCATTAAATACAGGTTATATTACATTAATATGAAGTGCACTGTGAAGGGAAATTAAAATTTAGGTCACATAATACAAGTTATTGCTTAATAGAGGTGGTCACTAAAGCAGGTTTGATTGTATTTTGTTACTACAATCAGATCTTTAGAAATGTTTACTGTCTCATAAGATTATAATACTGTCAAAATGTGTGTCGTATTAACTTGTTTCTGAATATATAATTCTGTCTTATCAAATGAAAAACAAAGAGGGAATCAGTTTAATTTCTATCTGTTCCCAACTACTAATTTTGATTAAGTGGAAAAGTATTATTTTTCCTCGGTTAGAATGTCTATGGTATTAAATAATCTTTCTCAAATTAATCCTGTTCTCTATTATATTATTGATAATAATTTTGCTCAATTTCCATTTTTGTATTTTAACCTGTTAGGGACCGGCCATTTAACTTTTATGGGAGGGGGTGGCTATGTTTTTTTCCACACAGTTAGACAAAAAAATTCACACGAAACAATATCAGATTATTTCTTTGTTGGATATAAAAAATTGGTTCCAGTAACTTTTCTTCAAATTCAAACAAAATTTCTTGTCAAAAACTGCTGGGTCAGATTATTTATTTTTTGTGTCTTTCAGGTAAATTGATTTTTTTTGCAGCGACAGATTTTGTTTTTCTCAAAAAAAAACATACCCCTCCCCACTAAAAGTTAATTGGTCGTTCCCTTTCTTGACAATCAGGTAAGCAGCAAATAAATAAAAGGTTTAACAAAACAATGTAGAAAGCCTCTTTTTCTCTCATTGGATACTGCATTGAACTGATAATGAGTTTCCATGTAAATTAAAATAAATACATGAAATCACTTTGGAATGATTCCATAATTAGTCAGACAATACACATATACAAATTAAAATATATCAGGAGTTTTATCATGGCTTTGTTTTATATATGTTATATTACTAGAATAAGAAATTAACCCCTACCTTTATAACAGTGTAACATTATTTTGATAGAAATGTATGTACCTGTTGTATCTTTTTATAATGAAATGATTTATATAGATTTCAGTTATTAGGATTTTTTTAGGCAAACTTGGAGATGGGTTAAAGTTTATATGTTCCAACATTAACTCATAATTGTTTGTTACAAAATACATTTATTATGGCTTTAATCAAGACTTGTTGCTCATTATTATTTGTAGTATTGTATTGTGTACAGTATACACAACCCCACAGGAGACACCATGAGAATGATCATTGTGACTACTAATCTTGTTATACAAATGCTGGATCTGTGAACCAATATTTGTTCTGTTTACTGCTAATATTTGTTCCTTTGGATATTTTATTATAAACTAACTGCATAATATTTTTTCTTTGAAAAACAACTATTCTATACTGTTTATTGCATCAGTATAAATATTGTACTATTTTTTCAGTTACATATATATATATTTATCCTGCAATGACACTATTGACAGCATTTACCGACCAATATAGCCTGCCCAATATTTTTTTTGATATTGGTCAGTTATAAATAGAACATACAAATGTAAGCTCCGCCCACATCGGGGGATATTGTTTTCAAATACATACACAAAATTATTTCAAATACTTTTATCATCATCCAGTAAACGTTTATTTACGATTTAAAATTGCAGGATAAATACAATACATGTGCACTGTCGAAGCATATAGGTAAATATGTGTATTCGGCGTGAAACGGCTTGGCAAAGCCTCGCCTTTTCCACCCGTTTCTAAGCCTCATACACATATTACCTATATGCTTCGACAGTGCACAAGTATTGTATATATATTTTCTTCCAATCCACTTAGAACAAATGCTGTGGCAGTCTTTGCCTTATTGTTTTTTCACCTACTTGTCCGAATCCAGTTTTACGTGTCCCAGGCTTCAGGCAAGTGGGTTAGCACGAAGACTGCTATGGTGGAAATTCTATCTCATCACAGATCTAATTTTATTGCATAATATTTATATATAATAATGCCGTGTTTTAGTGGACATTTTGTTGCATTGATGACA
The DNA here is from genome assembly GCA_963680875.1 of Bathymodiolus brooksi. Lineage (NCBI taxonomy): Eukaryota > Metazoa > Mollusca > Bivalvia > Mytilida > Modiolidae > Bathymodiolus > Bathymodiolus brooksi. The sequence continues at coordinate 120,891,629 of OY804576.1, read as the reverse complement.
TCAGACATACATGTACTACAAATGTATTTTTATTTGTTACATTACATATTGCATTGAACTTCTATGACTTCATATGTTATTTTTGGAATAAAAAAATAATTAAAACTTATTCTCTTTGTATGTTCAATGAACTGAATGAAGCTTTCAGTAAAAGCATATTGAAACTGCAAAATATTAAATGCTCACTTGGTTATAAGCGGTGATGGTCATTGCATTCAATTATCCATTTGGTATAAAAACATCTTGGTACCTGGACCAGACCATGTACATTTCAGTAGTGTCTAAGCTTTGTAAAGGACCATCCGATGATCACCTGGCTCAAGTCGGTGTGAGCTTTAGCCATCATCTGGCATCTACCAACCTTTGTCATCAACTTTTAATGTTTATATCTGAAACCAATGGGCCATTTAAAAAAAAAATTCAACCAAACTTGGATGGGATTATCATTGAATGGCCCTGTGTCAAAAGAAATAGATCTGACAGCCCTGTCCACTGACTAACAATCCTACCAAATATGAACACATTCCGTCGTACAGTTTCAGAGGAGTTCACAAATAGTCACGAACAGAAGGAGACCATTACTATTTTTTACTTAGTTACACATATAAGGGTATGAGGTGGCTCAGTCAGTGGTCTAGAAACTGATTGTCTATTTTTTAGCAGTGATGTATACAGGTTAGAACTCAGTTCATTTGTGAAATGACCCAAATGTAGTCATCCTGTACCTTAAAGAAGAAAGCTTACCAGTATTTTACAGAAGGTTGTTGGTTTTCTTCTTGAATTACGATAAATGTACATCTATGATATATAATAGAATATTTTTAGTGTGGTTGTCTCAAGGACAGTAGATTGTGGTGTAATGGTTAGTGTGGTTGTCTCAATGACAGTAGATTGTGGTGTAATGGTTAGTGTGGTTGTCTCAAGGGCAGTATATTGTGGTGTAATGGTTAGTGTGGTTGTCTCAGGGGCAGTAGATTGTGGTGTAATGGTTAGTGTGGTTGTCTCAAGGGCAGTAGATTGTGGTGTAATGGTTAGTGTGGTTGTCTCAAGGGCAGTAGATTGTGGTGTAATGGTTAGTGTGGTTGTCTCGAGGGCAGTAGATTGTGGTGTAATGGTTAGTGTGGTCCCAAGGGCAGTAGATTGTGGTGTAATGGTTAGTGTGGTTGTCTCAAGGGCAGTAGATTGTGGTGTAATGGTTAGTGTGGTTGTCTCAAGGGCAGTAGATTGTGGTGTAATGGTTAGTGTGGTTGTCTCAAGGGCAGTAGATTGTGGTGTAATGGTTAGTGTGGTCGTCTCAAGGGCAGTAGATTGTGGTGTAATGGTTAGTGTGGTTGTCTCAAGGGCAGTAGATTGTGGTGTAATGGTTAGTGTGGTCGTCTCAAGGGCAGTAGATTGTGGTGTAATGGTTAGTGTGGTTGTCTCAAGGGCAGTAGATTGTGGTGTAATGGTTAGTGTGGTCGTCTCAAGGGCAGTAGATTGTGGTGTAATGGTTAGTGTGGTCGTCTCAAGGACAGTAGATTGTGGTGTAATGGTTAGTGTGGTCGTCTCAAGGACAGTAGATTGTGGTGTAATGGTTAGTATGGTCGCCTCAAGGGCAGTAGATTGTGGTGTAATGGTTAGTGTGGTTGCCTCAAGGGCAGTAGATTGTGGTGTAATGGTTAATGTGGTTGCCTCAAGGACAGTAGATTGTGGTGTAATGGTTAGTGTGGTTACCTCAAGGGCAGTAGATTGTGGTGTAATGGTTAGTGTGGTTGCCTCAAGGGCAGTAGATTGTGGTGTAATGGTTAGTGTGGTTGTCTCAAGAGCAGTAGATTGTGGTGTAATGGTTAGTGTGGTTGCCTCAAGGGCAGTAGATTGTGGTGTAACGGTTAGGTGTGGTTGTCTCAAGGGCAGTAGATTGTGGTGTAATGGTTAGTGTGGTTGCCTCAAGGGCAGTAGATTGTGGTGTAATTGTTAGTGTGGTTGCCTCAAGGGCAGTAGATTGTGGTGTAATGGTTAGTGTGGTTGTCTCAAGGGAAGCAGATTGTGGTGTAATGGTTAGTGTGGTTGTCTCAAGGGCAGTAGATTGTGGTGTAATGGTTAGTGTGGTTGCCTCAAGGGCAGTAGATTGTGGTGTAATGGTTAGTGTGGTTGCCTCAAGGGCAGTAGATTGTGGTGTAATGGTTAGTGTGGTTGTCTCAAGGGTAGTAGATTGTGGTGTAATGGTTAGTGTGGTTGTCTCAAGGGAAGTAGATTGTGGTGTAATGGTTAGTGTGGTTGTCTCAAGGGAAGTAGATTGTGGTGTAATGGTTAGTGTGGTTGTCTCAAGGGCAGTAGATTGTGGTGTAATGGTTAGTGTGGTTGTCTCAAGGACAGTAGATTGTGGTGTAATGGTTAGTGTGGTTGTCTCAAGGACAGTAGATTGTGGTGTAATGGTTAGTGTGGTTGTCTCAAGGGAAGTGGATTGTGGTGTAATGGTTAGTGTGGTTGTCTCAAGGACAGTAGATTGTGGTGTAATGGTTAGTGTGGTTGTCTCAAGGGCAGTAGATTGTGGTGTAATGGTTAGTGTGGTTGCCTCAAGGGAAGTAGATTGTGATGTAATGGTTAGTGTGGTTGCCTCAAGGCAGTAGATTGTGGTGTAATGGTTAGTGTGGTTGTCTCAAGGACAGTAGATTGTGGTGTAATGGTTAGTGTGGTTGTCTCAAGGACAGTAGATTGTGGTGTAATGGTTAGTGTGGTTGTCTCAAGGGCAGTAGATTGTGGTGTAATGGTTAGTGTGGTTGTCTCAAGGGAAGTAGATTGTGGTGTAAGTGTGGTTGTCTCAAGGACAGTAGATTGTGGTGTAATGGTTAGTGTGGTTGTCTCAAGGACAGTAGATTGTGGTGTAATGGTTAGTGTGGTTGTCTCAAGGACAGTAGATTGTGGTGTAATGGTTAGTGTGGTTGCCTCAAGGGCAGTAGATTGTGGTGTAATGGTTAGTGTGGTTGTCTCAAGGGCAGTAGATTGTGGTGTAATGGTTAGTGTGGTTGTCTCAAGGGAAGTAGATTGTGGTGTAATGGTTAGTGTGGTTGTCTCAAGGGCAGTAGATTGTGGTGTAATGGTTAGTGTGGTTGTCTCAAGGGCAGTAGATTGTGGTGTAATGGTTAGTGTGGTTGTCTCAAGAGCAGTAGATTGTGGTGTAATGGTTAGTGTGGTTGTCTCAAGGACAGTAGATTGTGGTGTAATGGTTAGTGTGGTTGTCTCAAGGGCAGTAGATTGTGGTGTAATGGTTAGTGTGGTTGTCTCAAGGACAGTAGATTGCGATGTAATGGTTAGTGTGGTTGTCTCAAGGGCAGTAGATTGTGGTGTAATGGTTAGTGTGGTTGCCTCAAGGGCAGTAGATTGTGATGTAATGGTTAGTGTGGTTGCCTCAAGAGCAGTAGATTGTGATGTAATGGTTAGTGTGGTTGCCTCAAGGGCAGTAGATTGTGGTGTAATGGTTAGTGTGGTTGTCTCAAGGGCAGTAGATTGTGGTGTAATGGTTAGTGTGGTTGTCTCAAGAGCAGTAGATTGTGGTGTAATGGTTAGTGTGGTTGTCTCAAGGACCGTAGATTGTGGTGTAATGGTTAGTGTGGTTGTCTCAAGAGCAGTAGATTGTGGTGTAATGGTTAGTGTGGTTGTCTCAAGGACAGTATATTGTGGTGTAATGGTTAGTGTGGTTGTCTCAAGGGCAGTAGATTGTGGTGTAATGGTTAGTGTGGTTGCCTCAAGGGAAGTAGATTGTGGTGTAATGGTTAGTGTGGTTGTCTCAAGGGCAGTAGATTGTGGTGTAATGGTTCGTGTGGTTGTCTCAGGGGCAGTAGATTGTGGTGTAATGGTTAGTGTGGTTGCCTCAAGGGCAGTAGATTGTGGTGTAATGGTTAGTGTGGTTGTCTCAAGGGCAGTAGATTGTGGTGTAATGGTTAGTGTGGTTGTCTCAAGGGCAGTAGATTGTGGTGTAATGGTTAGTGTGGTTGTCTCAAGGGCAGTAGATTGTGGTGTAATGGTTAGTGTGGTTGTCTCAAGAGCAGTAGATTGTGGTGTAATGGTTAGTGTGGTTGTCTCAAGGACAGTAGATTGTGGTGTAATGGTTAGTGTGGTTGTCTCAAGGGCAGTAGATTGTGGTGTAATGGTTAGTGTGGTTGTCTCAAGGACAGTAGATTGCGATGTAATGGTTAGTGTGGTTGTCTCAAGGGCAGTAGATTGTGGTGTAATGGTTAGTGTGGTTGCCTCAAGGGCAGTAGATTGTGATGTAATGGTTAGTGTGGTTGCCTCAAGAGCAGTAGATTGTGGTGTAATGGTTAGTGTGGTTGCCTCAAGGGCAGTAGATTGTGGTGTAATGGTTAGTGTGGTTGCCTCAAGGGCAGTAGATTGTGATGTAATGGTTAGTGTGGTTGCCTCAAGAGCAGTAGATTGTGATGTAATGGTTAGTGTGGTTGCCTCAAGGGCAGTAGATTGTGGTGTAATGGTTAGTGTGGTTGTCTCAAGGGCAGTAGATTGTGGTGTAATGGTTAGTGTGGTTGTCTCAAGAGCAGTAGATTGTGGTGTAATGGTTAGTGTGGTTGTCTCAAGGACCGTAGATTGTGGTGTAATGGTTAGTGTGGTTGTCTCAAGAGCAGTAGATTGTGGTGTAATGGTTAGTGTGGTTGTCTCAAGGGCAGTAGATTGTGGTGTAATGGTTAGTGTGGTTGCCTCAAGGGAAGTAGATTGTGGTGTAATGGTTAGTGTGGTTGTCTCAAGGGCAGTAGATTGTGGTGTAATGGTTAGTGTGGTTGTCTCAGGGGCAGTAGATTGTGGTGTAATGGTTAGTGTGGTTGCCTCAAGGGCAGTAGATTGTGGTGTAATGGTTAGTGTGGTTGTCTCAAGGGCAGTAGATTGTGGTGTAATGGTTAGTGTGGTTGTCTCAAGGGCAGTAGATTGTGGTGTAATGGTTAGTGTGGTTGTCTCAAGGACAGTAGATTGCGATGTAATGATTAGTGTGGTTGTCTCAAGGGCAGTAGATTGTGGTGTAATGGTTAGTGTGGTTGCCTCAAGGGCAGTAGATTGTGATGTAATGGTTAGTGTGGTTGCCTCAAGGCAGTAGATTGTGATGTGATGGTTAGTGTGGTTGCCTCAAGGGCAGTAGATTGTGGTGTAATGGTTAGTGTGGTTGTCTCAAGGGCAGTAGATTGTGGTGTAATGGTTAGTGTGGTTGTCTCAAGGGCAGTAGATTGTGGTGTAATGGTTAGTGTGGTTGCCTCAAGGGCAGTAGATTGTGGTGTAACGGTTAGTGTGGTTGTCTCAAGGGCAGTAGATTGTGGTGTAATGGTTAGTGTGGTTGCCTCAAGGGCAGTAGATTGTGGTGTAATGGTTAGTGTGGTTGCCTCAAGGGCAGTAGATTGTGGTGTAATGGTTAGTGTGGTTGTCTCAAGGGAAGCAGATTGTGGTGTAATGGTTAGTGTGGTTGTCTCAAGGGCAGTAGATTGTGGTGTAATGGTTAGTGTGGTTGCCTCAAGGGCAGTAGATTGTGGTGTAATGGTTAGTGTGGTTGCCTCAAGGGCAGTAGATTGTGGTGTAATGGTTAGTGTGGTTGCCTCAAGGGCAGTAGATTGTGGTGTAATGGTTAGTGTGGTTGTCTCAAGGGAAGTAGATTGTGGTGTAATGGTTAGTGTGGTTGTCTCAAGGACAGTAGATTGCGATGTAATGATTAGTGTGGTTGTCTCAAGGGCAGTAGATTGTGGTGTAATGGTTAGTGTGGTTGCCTCAAGGGCAGTAGATTGTGATGTAATGGTTAGTGTGGTTGCCTCAAGGCAGTAGATTGTGATGTGATGGTTAGTGTGGTTGCCTCAAGGGCAGTAGATTGTGGTGTAATGGTTAGTGTGGTTGTCTCAAGGGCAGTAGATTGTGGTGTAATGGTTAGTGTGGTTGTCTCAAGGGCAGTAGATTGTGGTGTAATGGTTAGTGTGGTTGCCTCAAGGGCAGTAGATTGTGGTGTAACGGTTAGTGTGGTTGTCTCAAGGGCAGTAGATTGTGGTGTAATGGTTAGTGTGGTTGCCTCCAGGGCAGTAGATTGTGGTGTAATGGTTAGTGTGGTTGCCTCAAGGGCAGTAGATTGTGGTGTAATGGTTAGTGTGGTTGTCTCAAGGGAAGCAGATTGTGGTGTAATGGTTAGTGTGGTTGTCTCAAGGGCAGTAGATTGTGGTGTAATGGTTAGTGTGGTTGCCTCAAGGGCAGTAGATTGTGGTGTAATGGTTAGTGTGGTTGCCTCAAGGGCAGTAGATTGTGGTGTAATGGTTAGTGTGGTTGCCTCAAGGGCAGTAGATTGTGGTGTAATGGTTAGTGTGGTTGTCTCAAGGGAAGTAGATTGTGGTGTAATGGTTAGTGTGGTTGTCTCAAGGGAAGTAGATTGTGGTGTAATGGTTAGTGTGGTTGTCTCAAGGGCAGTAGATTGTGGTGTAATGGTTAGTGTGGTTGTCTCAAGGACAGTAGATTGTGGTGTAATGGTTAGTGTGGTTGTCTCAAGGACAGTAGATTGTGGTGTAATGGTTAGTGTGGTTGTCTCAAGGGAAGTGGATTGTGGTGTAATGGTTAGTGTGGTTGTCTCAAGGACAGTAGATTGTGGTGTAATGGTTAGTGTGGTTGTCTCAAGGGCAGTAGATTGTGGTGTAATGGTTAGTGTGGTTGCCTCAAGGGAAGTAGATTGTGATGTAATGGTTAGTGTGGTTGCCTCAAGGCAGTAGATTGTGGTGTAATGGTTAGTGTGGTTGTCTCAAGGGAAGTAGATTGTGGTGTAATGGTTAGTGTGGTTGTCTCAAGGACAGTAGATTGTGGTGTAATGGTTAGTGTGGTTGTCTCAAGGACAGTAGATTGTGGTGTAATGGTTAGTGTGGTTGTCTCAAGGGCAGTAGATTGTGGTGTAATGGTTAGTGTGGTTGTCTCAAGGGAAGTAGATTGTGGTGTAAGTGTGGTTGTCTCAAGGACAGTAGATTGTGGTGTAATGGTTAGTGTGGTTGTCTCAAGGACAGTAGATTGTGGTGTAATGGTTAGTGTGGTTGTCTCAAGGACAGTAGATTGTGGTGTAATGGTTAGTGTGGTTGCCTCAAGGGCAGTAGATTGTGGTGTAATGGTTAGTGTGGTTGTCTCAAGGGCAGTAGATTGTGGTGTAATGGTTAGTGTGGTTGTCTCAAGGGAAGTAGATTGTGGTGTAATGGTTAGTGTGGTTGTCTCAAGGGCAGTAGATTGTGGTGTAATGGTTAGTGTGGTTGTCTCAAGGGCAGTAGATTGTGGTGTAATGGTTAGTGTGGTTGTCTCAAGAGCAGTAGATTGTGGTGTAATGGTTAGTGTGGTTGTCTCAAGGACAGTAGATTGTGGTGTAATGGTTAGTGTGGTTGTCTCAAGGGCAGTAGATTGTGGTGTAATGGTTAGTGTGGTTGTCTCAAGGACAGTAGATTGCGATGTAATGGTTAGTGTGGTTGTCTCAAGGGCAGTAGATTGTGGTGTAATGGTTAGTGTGGTTGCCTCAAGGGCAGTAGATTGTGATGTAATGGTTAGTGTGGTTGCCTCAAGAGAAGTAGATTGTGATGTAATGGTTAGTGTGGTTGCCTCAAGGGCAGTAGATTGTGGTGTAATGGTTAGTGTGGTTGTCTCAAGGGCAGTAGATTGTGGTGTAATGGTTAGTGTGGTTGTCTCAAGAGCAGTAGATTGTGGTGTAATGGTTAGTGTGGTTGTCTCAAGGACCGTAGATTGTGGTGTAATGGTTAGTGTGGTTGTCTCAAGAGCAGTAGATTGTGGTGTAATGGTTAGTGTGGTTGTCTCAAGGACAGTATATTGTGGTGTAATGGTTAGTGTGGTTGTCTCAAGGGAAGTAGATTGTGGTGTAATGGTTAGTGTGGTTGCCTCAAGGGAAGTAGATTGTGGTGTAATGGTTAGTGTGGTTGTCTCAAGGGCAGTAGATTGTGGTGTAATGGTTAGTGTGGTTGTCTCAAGGGCAGTAGATTGTGGTGTAATGGTTAGTGTGGTTGTCTCAAGAGCAGTAGATTGTGGTGTAATGGTTAGTGTGGTTGTCTCAAGGACCGTAGATTGTGGTGTAATGGTTAGTGTGGTTGCCTCAAGGGCAGTAGATTGTGGTGTAATGGTTAGTGTGGTTGTCTCAAGGGCAGTAGATTGTGGTGTAATGGTTAGTGTGGTTGTCTCAAGGGCAGTAGATTGTGGTGTAATGGTTAGTGTGGTTGTCTCAAGGGCAGTAGATTGTGGTGTAATGGTTAGTGTGGTTGTCTCAAGAGCAGTAGATTGTGGTGTAATGGTTAGTGTGGTTGTCTCAAGGACAGTATATTGTGGTGTAATGGTTAGTGTGGTTGTCTCAAGGGCAGTAGATTGTGGTGTAATGGTTAGTGTGGTTGCCTCAAGGGAAGTAGATTGTGGTGTAATGGTTAGTGTGGTTGTCTCAAGGGCAGTAGCTTGTGGTGTAATGGTTAGTGTGGTTGCCTCAAGGGAAGTAGATTGTGATGTAATGGTTAGTGTGGTTGCCTCAAGGCAGTAGATTGTGGTGTAATGGTTAGTGTGGTTGTCTCAAGGGAAGTAGATTGTGGTGTAATGGTTAGTGTGGTTGTCTCAAGGACAGTAGATTGTGGTGTAATGGTTAGTGTGGTTGTCTCAAGGACAGTAGATTGTGGTGTAATGGTTAGTGTGGTTGTCTCAAGGGCAGTAGATTGTGGTGTAATGGTTAGTGTGGTTGTCTCAAGGGCAGTAGATTGTGGTGTAATGGTTAGTGTGGTTGTCTCAAGAGCAGTAGATTGTGGTGTAATGGTTAGTGTGGTTGTCTCAAGGACAGTAGATTGTGGTGTAATGGTTAGTGTGGTTGTCTCAAGGGCAGTAGATTGTGGTGTAATGGTTAGTGTGGTTGTCTCAAGGACAGTAGATTGCGATGTAATGGTTAGTGTGGTTGTCTCAAGGGCAGTAGATTGTGGTGTAATGGTTAGTGTGGTTGCCTCAAGGGCAGTAGATTGTGATGTAATGGTTAGTGTGGTTGCCTCAAGAGCAGTAGATTGTGATGTAATGGTTAGTGTGGTTGCCTCAAGGGCAGTAGATTGTGGTGTAATGGTTAGTGTGGTTGTCTCAAGGGCAGTAGATTGTGGTGTAATGGTTAGTGTGGTTGTCTCAAGAGCAGTAGATTGTGGTGTAATGGTTAGTGTGGTTGTCTCAAGGACCGTAGATTGTGGTGTAATGGTTAGTGTGGTTGTCTCAAGAGCAGTAGATTGTGGTGTAATGGTTAGTGTGGTTGTCTCAAGGACAGTATATTGTGGTGTAATGGTTAGTGTGGTTGTCTCAAGGGCAGTAGATTGTGGTGTAATGGTTAGTGTGGTTGCCTCAAGGGAAGTAGATTGTGGTGTAATGGTTAGTGTGGTTGTCTCAAGGGCAGTAGCTTGTGGTGTAATGGTTAGTGTGGTTGCCTCAAGGGAAGTAGATTGTGATGTAATGGTTAGTGTGGTTGCCTCAAGGCAGTAGATTGTGGTGTAATGGTTAGTGTGGTTGTCTCAAGGGAAGTAGATTGTGGTGTAATGGTTAGTGTGGTTGTCTCAAGGACAGTAGATTGTGGTGTAATGGTTAGTGTGGTTGTCTCAAGGACAGTAGATTGTGGTGTAATGGTTAGTGTGGTTGTCTCAAGGGCAGTAGATTGTGGTGTAATGGTTAGTGTGGTTGTCTCAAGGGAAGTAGATTGTGGTGTAAGTGTGGTTGTCTCAAGGACAGTAGATTGTGGTGTAATGGTTAGTGTGGTTGTCTCAAGGACAGTAGATTGTGGTGTAATGGTTAGTGTGGTTGTCTCAAGGACAGTAGATTGTGGTGTAATGGTTAGTGTGGTTGCCTCAAGGGCAGTAGATTGTGGTGTAATGGTTAGTGTGGTTGTCTCAAGGGCAGTAGATTGTGGTGTAATGGTTAGTGTGGTTGCCTCAAGGGAAGTAGATTGTGGTGTAATGGTTAGTGTGGTTGTCTCAAGGGCAGTAGATTGTGGTGTAATGGTTAGTGTGGTTGTCTCAAGGACAGTAGATTGTGGTGTAATGGTTAGTGTGGTTGTCTCAAGGGCAGTAGATTGTGGTGTAATGGTTAGTGTGGTTGTCTCAAGGACAGTAGATTGCGATGTAATGGTTAGTGTGGTTGTCTCAAGGGCAGTAGATTGTGGTGTAATGGTTAGTGTGGTTGCCTCAAGGGCAGTAGATTGTGGTGTAATGGTTAGTGTGGTTGTCTCAAGGGCAGTAGATTGTGGTGTAATGGTTAGTGTGGTTGTCTCAAGGGAAGTAGATTGTGGTGTAATGGTTAGTGTGGTTGTCTCAAGGGCAGTAGATTGTGGTGTAATGGTTAGTGTGGTTGTCTCAAGGGCAGTAGATTGTGGTGTAATGGTTAGTGTGGTTGTCTCAAGAGCAGTAGATTGTGGTGTAATGGTTAGTGTGGTTGTCTCAAGGACAGTAGATTGTGGTGTAATGGTTAGTGTGGTTGTCTCAAGGGCAGTAGATTGTGGTGTAATGGTTAGTGTGGTTGTCTCAAGGACAGTAGATTGCGATGTAATGGTTAGTGTGGTTGTCTCAAGGGCAGTAGATTGTGGTGTAATGGTTAGTGTGGTTGCCTCAAGGGCAGTAGATTGTGATGTAATGGTTAGTGTGGTTGCCTCAAGAGCAGTAGATTGTGATGTAATGGTTAGTGTGGTTGCCTCAAGGGCAGTAGATTGTGGTGTAATGGTTAGTGTGGTTGTCTCAAGGGCAGTAGATTGTGGTGTAATGGTTAGTGTGGTTGTCTCAAGAGCAGTAGATTGTGGTGTAATGGTTAGTGTGGTTGTCTCAAGGACCGTAGATTGTGGTGTAATGGTTAGTGTGGTTGTCTCAAGAGCAGTAGATTGTGGTGTAATGGTTAGTGTGGTTTTCTCAAGGACAGTATATTGTGGTGTAATGGTTAGTGTGGTTGTCTCAAGGGCAGTAGATTGTGGTGTAATGGTTAGTGTGGTTGTCTCAGGGGCAGTAGATTGTGGTGTAATGGTTAGTGTGGTTGCCTCAAGGGCAGTAGATTGTGGTGTAATGGTTAGTGTGGTTGTCTCAAGGGCAGTAGATTGTGGTGTAATGGTTAGTGTGGTTGTCTCAAGGGCAGTAGATTGTGGTGTAATGGTTAGTGTGGTTGTCTCAAGGGCAGTAGATTGTGGTGTAATGGTTAGTGTGGTTGTCTCAAGAGCAGTAGATTGTGGTGTAATGGTTAGTGTGGTTGTCTCAAGGACAGTAGATTGTGGTGTAATGGTTAGTGTGGTTGTCTCAAGGGCAGTAGATTGTGGTGTAATGGTTAGTGTGGTTGTCTCAAGGACAGTAGATTGCGATGTAATGGTTAGTGTGGTTGTCTCAAGGGCAGTAGATTGTGGTGTAATGGTTAGTGTGGTTGCCTCAAGGGCAGTAGATTGTGATGTAATGGTTAGTGTGGTTGCCTCAAGAGCAGTAGATTGTGATGTAATGGTTAGTGTGGTTGCCTCAAGGGCAGTAGATTGTGGTGTAACGGTTAGTGTGGTTGTCTCAAGGGCAGTAGATTGTGGTGTAATGGTTAGTGTGGTTGCCTCAAGGGCAGTAGATTGTGGTGTAACGGTTAGTGTGGTTGTCTCAAGGGCAGTAGATTGTGGTGTAATGGTTAGTGTGGTTGCCTCAAGGGCAGTAGATTGTGGTGTAATGGTTAGTGTGGTTGTCTCAAGGGCAGTAGATTGTGGTGTAATGGTTAGTGTGGTTGTCTCAGGGGCAGTAGATTGTGGTGTAATGGTTAGTGTGGTTGCCTCAAGGGCAGTAGATTGTGGTGTAATGGTTAGTGTGGTTGTCTCAAGGGCAGTAGATTGTGGTGTAATGGTTAGTGTGGTTGTCTCAAGGGCAGTAGATTGTGGTGTAATGGTTAGTGTGGTTGTCTCAAGGGCAGTAGATTGTGGTGTAATGGTTAGTGTGGTTGTCTCAAGAGCAGTAGATTGTGGTGTAATGGTTAGTGTGGTTGTCTCAAGGACAGTAGATTGTGGTGTAATGGTTAGTGTGGTTGTCTCAAGGGCAGTAGATTGTGGTGTAATGGTTAGTGTGGTTGTCTCAAGGACAGTAGATTGCGATGTAATGGTTAGTGTGGTTGTCTCAAGGGCAGTAGATTGTGGTGTAATGGTTAGTGTGGTTGCCTCAAGGGCAGTAGATTGTGATGTAATGGTTAGTGTGGTTGCCTCAAGAGCAGTAGATTGTGATGTAATGGTTAGTGTGGTTGCCTCAAGGGCAGTAGATTGTGGTGTAACGGTTAGTGTGGTTGTCTCAAGGGCAGTAGATTGTGGTGTAATGGTTAGTGTGGTTGCCTCAAGGGCAGTAGATTGTGGTGTAACGGTTAGTGTGGTTGTCTCAAGGGCAGTAGATTGTGGTGTAATGGTTAGTGTGGTTGCCTCAAGGGCAGTAGATTGTGGTGTAATGGTTAGTGTGGTTGCCTCAAGGGCAGTAGATTGTGGTGTAATGGTTAGTGTGGTTGTCTCAAGGGAAGCAGATTGTGGTGTAATGGTTAGTGTGGTTGTCTCAAGGGCAGTAGATTGTGGTGTAATGGTTAGTGTGGTTGCCTCAAGGGCAGTAGATTGTGGTGTAATGGTTAGTGTGGTTGCCTCAAGGGCAGTAGATTGTGGTGTAATGGTTAGTGTGGTTGCCTCAAGGGCAGTAGATTGTGGTGTAATGGTTAGTGTGGTTGTCTCAAGGGAAGTGGATTGTGGTGTAATGGTTAGTGTGGTTGTCTCAAGGACAGTAGATTGTGGTGTAATGGTTAGTGTGGTTGTCTCAAGGGCAGTAGATTGTGGTGTAATGGTTAGTGTGGTTGCCTCAAGGGAAGTAGATTGTGATGTAATGGTTAGTGTGGTTGCCTCAAGGCAGTAGATTGTGGTGTAATGGTTAGTGTGGTTGTCTCAAGGGAAGTAGATTGTGGTGTAATGGTTAGTGTGGTTGTCTCAAGGACAGTAGATTGTGGTGTAATGGTTAGTGTGGTTGTCTCAAGGGCAGTAGATTGTGGTGTAATGGTTAGTGTGGTTGTCTCAAGGGAAGTAGATTGTGGTGTAAGTGTGGTTGTCTCAAGGACAGTAGATTGTGGTGTAATGGTTAGTGTGGTTGTCTCAAGGACAGTAGATTGTGGTGTAATGGTTAGTGTGGTTGTCTCAAGGACAGTAGATTGTGGTGTAATGGTTAGTGTGGTTGCCTCAAGGGCAGTAGATTGTGGTGTAATGGTTAGTGTGGTTGTCTCAAGGGCAGTAGATTGTGGTGTAATGGTTAGTGTGGTTGTCTCAAGGGAAGTAGATTGTGGTGTAATGGTTAGTGTGGTTGTCTCAAGGGCAGTAGATTGTGGTGTAATGGTTAGTGTGGTTGTCTCAAGGACAGTAGATTGTGGTGTAATGGTTAGTGTGGTTGTCTCAAGGGCAGTAGATTGTGGTGTAATGGTTAGTGTGGTTGTCTCAAGGACAGTAGATTGCGATGTAATGGTTAGTGTGGTTGTCTCAAGGGCAGTAGATTGTGGTGTAATGGTTAGTGTGGTTGCCTAAAGGGCAGTAGATTGTGGTGTAATGGTTAGTGTGGTTGTCTCAAGGGCAGTAGATTGTGGTGTAATGGTTAGTGTGGTTGTCTCAAGGGAAGTAGATTGTGGTGTAATGGTTAGTGTGGTTGTCTCAAGGGCAGTAGATTGTGGTGTAATGGTTAGTGTGGTTGTCTCAAGGGCAGTAGATTGTGGTGTAATGGTTAGTGTGGTTGTCTCAAGAGCAGTAGATTGTGGTGTAATGGTTAGTGTGGTTGTCTCAAGGACAGTAGATTGTGGTGTAATGGTTAGTGTGGTTGTCTCAAGGGCAGTAGATTGTGGTGTAATGGTTAGTGTGGTTGTCTCAAGGACAGTAGATTGCGATGTAATGGTTAGTGTGGTTGTCTCAAGGGCAGTAGATTGTGGTGTAATGGTTAGTGTGGTTGCCTCAAGGGCAGTAGATTGTGATGTAATGGTTAGTGTGGTTGCCTCAAGAGCAGTAGATTGTGATGTAATGGTTAGTGTGGTTGCCTCAAGGGCAGTAGATTGTGGTGTAATGGTTAGTGTGGTTGTCTCAAGGGCAGTAGATTGTGGTGTAATGGTTAGTGTGGTTGTCTCAAGAGCAGTAGATTGTGGTGTAATGGTTAGTGTGGTTGTCTCAAGGACCGTAGATTGTGGTGTAATGGTTAGTGTGGTTGTCTCAAGAGCAGTAGATTGTGGTGTAATGGTTAGTGTGGTTTTCTCAAGGACAGTATATTGTGGTGTAATGGTTAGTGTGGTTGTCTCAAGGGCAGTAGATTGTGGTGTAATGGTTAGTGTGGTTGTCTCAGGGGCAGTAGATTGTGGTGTAATGGTTAGTGTGGTTGCCTCAAGGGCAGTAGATTGTGGTGTAATGGTTAGTGTGGTTGTCTCAAGGGCAGTAGATTGTGGTGTAATGGTTAGTGTGGTTGTCTCAAGGGCAGTAGATTGTGGTGTAATGGTTAGTGTGGTTGTCTCAAGGGCAGTAGATTGTGGTGTAATGGTTAGTGTGGTTGTCTCAAGAGCAGTAGATTGTGGTGTAATGGTTAGTGTGGTTGTCTCAAGGACAGTAGATTGTGGTGTAATGGTTAGTGTGGTTGTCTCAAGGGCAGTAGATTGTGGTGTAATGGTTAGTGTGGTTGTCTCAAGGACAGTAGATTGCGATGTAATGGTTAGTGTGGTTGTCTCAAGGGCAGTAGATTATGGTGTAATGGTTAGTGTGGTTGCCTCAAGGGCAGTAGATTGTGATGTAATGGTTAGTGTGGTTGCCTCAAGAGCAGTAGATTGTGATGTAATGGTTAGTGTGGTTGCCTCAAGGGCAGTAGATTGTGGTGTAACGGTTAGTGTGGTTGTCTCAAGGGCAGTAGATTGTGGTGTAATGGTTAGTGTGGTTGCCTCAAGGGCAGTAGATTGTGGTGTAATGGTTAGTGTGGTTGTCTCAAGGGCAGTAGATTGTGGTGTAATGGTTAGTGTGGTTGCCTCAAGGGCAGTAGATTGTGGTGTAATGGTTAGTGTGGTTGTCTCAAGGGCAGTAGATTGTGGTGTAATGGTTAGTGTGGTTGTCTCAGGGGCAGTAGATTGTGGTGTAATGGTTAGTGTGGTTGCCTCAAGGGCAGTAGATTGTGGTGTAATGGTTAGTGTGGTTGTCTCAAGGGCAGTAGATTGTGGTGTAATGGTTAGTGTGGTTGTCTCAAGGGCAGTAGATTGTGGTGTAATGGTTAGTGTGGTTGTCTCAAGGGCAGTAGATTGTGGTGTAATGGTTAGTGTGGTTGTCTCAAGAGCAGTAGATTGTGGTGTAATGGTTAGTGTGGTTGTCTCAAGGACAGTAGATTGTGGTGTAATGGTTAGTGTGGTTGTCTCAAGGGCAGTAGATTGTGGTGTAATGGTTAGTGTGGTTGTCTCAAGGACAGTAGATTGCGATGTAATGGTTAGTGTGGTTGTCTCAAGGGCAGTAGATTGTGGTGTAATGGTTAGTGTGGTTGCCTCAAGGGCAGTAGATTGTGATGTAATGGTTAGTGTGGTTGCCTCAAGAGCAGTAGATTGTGATGTAATGGTTAGTGTGGTTGCCTCAAGGGCAGTAGATTGTGGTGTAACGGTTAGTGTGGTTGTCTCAAGGGCAGTAGATTGTGGTGTAATGGTTAGTGTGGTTGCCTCAAGGGCAGTAGATTGTGGTGTAACGGTTAGTGTGGTTGTCTCAAGGGCAGTAGATTGTGGTGTAATGGTTAGTGTGGTTGCCTCAAGGGCAGTAGATTGTGGTGTAATGGTTAGTGTGGTTGCCTCAAGGGCAGTAGATTGTGGTGTAATGGTTAGTGTGGTTGTCTCAAGGGAAGCAGATTGTGGTGTAATGGTTAGTGTGGTTGTCTCAAGGGCAGTAGATTGTGGTGTAATGGTTAGTGTGGTTGCCTCAAGGGCAGTAGATTGTGGTGTAATGGTTAGTGTGGTTGCCTCAAGGGCAGTAGATTGTGGTGTAATGGTTAGTGTGGTTGCCTCAAGGGCAGTAGATTGTGGTGTAATGGTTAGTGTGGTTGTCTCAAGGGAAGTGGATTGTGGTGTAATGGTTAGTGTGGTTGTCTCAAGGACAGTAGATTGTGGTGTAATGGTTAGTGTGGTTGTCTCAAGGGCAGTAGATTGTGGTGTAATGGTTAGTGTGGTTGCCTCAAGGGAAGTAGATTGTGATGTAATGGTTAGTGTGGTTGCCTCAAGGCAGTAGATTGTGGTGTAATGGTTAGTGTGGTTGTCTCAAGGGAAGTAGATTGTGGTGTAATGGTTAGTGTGGTTGCCTCAAGGCAGTAGATTGTGGTGTAATGGTTAGTGTGGTTGTCTCAAGGGAAGTAGATTGTGGTGTAATGGTTAGTGTGGTTGTCTCAAGGACAGTAGATTGTGGTGTAATGGTTAGTGTGGTTGTCTCAAGGGCAGTAGATTGTGGTGTAATGGTTAGTGTGGTTGTCTCAAGGGAAGTAGATTGTGGTGTAAGTGTGGTTGTCTCAAGGACAGTAGATTGTGGTGTAATGGTTAGTGTGGTTGTCTCAAGGACAGTAGATTGTGGTGTAATGGTTAGTGTGGTTGTCTCAAGGACAGTAGATTGTGGTGTAATGGTTAGTGTGGTTGCCTCAAGGGCAGTAGATTGTGGTGTAATGGTTAGTGTGGTTGTCTCAAGGGCAGTAGATTGTGGTGTAATGGTTAGTGTGGTTGTCTCAAGGGAAGTAGATTGTGGTGTAATGGTTAGTGTGGTTGTCTCAAGGGCAGTAGATTGTGGTGTAATGGTTAGTGTGGTTGTCTCAAGGACAGTAGATTGTGGTGTAATGGTTAGTGTGGTTGTCTCAAGGGCAGTAGATTGTGGTGTAATGGTTAGTGTGGTTGTCTCAAGGACAGTAGATTGCGATGTAATGGTTAGTGTGGTTGTCTCAAGGGCAGTAGATTGTGGTGTAATGGTTAGTGTGGTTGCCTCAAGGGCAGTAGATTGTGGTGTAATGGTTAGTGTGGTTGTCTCAAGGGCAGTAGATTGTGGTGTAATGGTTAGTGTGGTTGTCTCAAGGGAAGTAGATTGTGGTGTAATGGTTAGTGTGGTTGTCTCAAGGGCAGTAGATTGTGGTGTAATGGTTAGTGTGGTTGTCTCAAGGGCAGTAGATTGTGGTGTAATGGTTAGTGTGGTTGTCTCAAGAGCAGTAGATTGTGGTGTAATGGTTAGTGTGGTTGTCTCAAGGACAGTAGATTGTGGTGTAATGGTTAGTGTGGTTGTCTCAAGGGCAGTAGATTGTGGTGTAATGGTTAGTGTGGTTGTCTCAAGGACAGTAGATTGCGATGTAATGGTTAGTGTGGTTGTCTCAAGGGCAGTAGATTGTGGTGTAATGGTTAGTGTGGTTGCCTCAAGGGCAGTAGATTGTGATGTAATGGTTAGTGTGGTTGCCTCAAGAGCAGTAGATTGTGATGTAATGGTTAGTGTGGTTGCCTCAAGGGCAGTAGATTGTGGTGTAATGGTTAGTGTGGTTGTCTCAAGGGCAGTAGATTGTGGTGTAATGGTTAGTGTGGTTGTCTCAAGAGCAGTAGATTGTGGTGTAATGGTTAGTGTGGTTGTCTCAAGGACCGTAGATTGTGGTGTAATGGTTAGTGTGGTTGTCTCAAGAGCAGTAGATTGTGGTGTAATGGTTAGTGTGGTTTTCTCAAGGGCAGTAGATTGTGGTGTAATGGTTAGTGTGGTTGTCTCAAGGGCAGTAGATTGTGGTGTAATGGTTAGTGTGGTTGTCTCAAGGGCAGTAGATTGTGGTGTAATGGTTAGTGTGGTTGTCTCAAGAGCAGTAGATTGTGGTGTAATGGTTAGTGTGGTTGTCTCAAGGACAGTATATTGTGGTGTAATGGTTAGTGTGGTTGTCTCAAGGGCAGTAGATTGTGGTGTAATGGTTAGTGTGGTTGTCTCAGGGGCAGTAGATTGTGGTGTAATGGTTAGTGTGGTTGCCTCAAGGGCAGTAGATTGTGGTGTAATGGTTAGTGTGGTTGTCTCAAGGGCAGTAGATTGTGGTGTAATGGTTAGTGTGGTTGTCTCAAGGGCAGTAGATTGTGGTGTAATGGTTAGTGTGGTTGTCTCAAGGGCAGTAGATTGTGGTGTAATGGTTAGTGTGGTTGTCTCAAGAGCAGTAGATTGTGGTGTAATGGTTAGTGTGGTTGTCTCAAGGACAGTAGATTGTGGTGTAATGGTTAGTGTGGTTGTCTCAAGGGCAGTAGATTGTGGTGTAATGGTTAGTGTGGTTGTCTCAAGGACAGTAGATTGCGATGTAATGGTTAGTGTGGTTGTCTCAAGGGCAGTAGATTGTGGTGTAATGGTTAGTGTGGTTGCCTCAAGGGCAGTAGATTGTGATGTAATGGTTAGTGTGGTTGCCTCAAGAGCAGTAGATTGTGATGTAATGGTTAGTGTGGTTGCCTCAAGGGCAGTAGATTGTGGTGTAACGGTTAGTGTGGTTGTCTCAAGGGCAGTAGATTGTGGTGTAATGGTTAGTGTGGTTGCCTCAAGGGCAGTAGATTGTGGTGTAATGGTTAGTGTGGTTGTCTCAAGGGCAGTAGATTGTGGTGTAATGGTTAGTGTGGTTGCCTCAAGGGCAGTAGATTGTGGTGTAATGGTTAGTGTGGTTGTCTCAAGGGCAGTAGATTGTGGTGTAATGGTTAGTGTGGTTGTCTCAGGGGCAGTAGATTGTGGTGTAATGGTTAGTGTGGTTGCCTCAAGGGCAGTAGATTGTGGTGTAATGGTTAGTGTGGTTGTCTCAAGGGCAGTAGATTGTGGTGTAATGGTTAGTGTGGTTGTCTCAAGGGCAGTAGATTGTGGTGTAATGGTTAGTGTGGTTGTCTCAAGGGCAGTAGATTGTGGTGTAATGGTTAGTGTGGTTGTCTCAAGAGCAGTAGATTGTGGTGTAATGGTTAGTGTGGTTGTCTCAAGGACAGTAGATTGTGGTGTAATGGTTAGTGTGGTTGTCTCAAGGGCAGTAGATTGTGGTGTAATGGTTAGTGTGGTTGTCTCAAGGACAGTAGATTGCGATGTAATGGTTAGTGTGGTTGTCTCAAGGGCAGTAGATTGTGGTGTAATGGTTAGTGTGGTTGCCTCAAGGGCAGTAGATTGTGATGTAATGGTTAGTGTGGTTGCCTCAAGAGCAGTAGATTGTGATGTAATGGTTAGTGTGGTTGCCTCAAGGGCAGTAGATTGTGGTGTAACGGTTAGTGTGGTTGTCTCAAGGGCAGTAGATTGTGGTGTAATGGTTAGTGTGGTTGCCTCAAGGGCAGTAGATTGTGGTGTAACGGTTAGTGTGGTTGTCTCAAGGGCAGTAGATTGTGGTGTAATGGTTAGTGTGGTTGCCTCAAGGGCAGTAGATTGTGGTGTAATGGTTAGTGTGGTTGCCTCAAGGGCAGTAGATTGTGGTGTAATGGTTAGTGTGGTTGTCTCAAGGGAAGCATATTGTGGTGTAATGGTTAGTGTGGTTGTCTCAAGGGCAGTAGATTGTGGTGTAATGGTTAGTGTGGTTGCCTCAAGGGCAGTAGATTGTGGTGTAATGGTTAGTGTGGTTGCCTCAAGGGCAGTAGATTGTGGTGTAATGGTTAGTGTGGTTGCCTCAAGGGCAGTAGATTGTGGTGTAATGGTTAGTGTGGTTGTCTCAAGGGAAGTGGATTGTGGTGTAATGGTTAGTGTGGTTGTCTCAAGGACAGTAGATTGTGGTGTAATGGTTAGTGTGGTTGTCTCAAGGGCAGTAGATTGTGGTGTAATGGTTAGTGTGGTTGCCTCAAGGGAAGTAGATTGTGATGTAATGGTTAGTGTGGTTGCCTCAAGGCAGTAGATTGTGGTGTAATGGTTAGTGTGGTTGTCTCAAGGGAAGTAGATTGTGGTGTAATGGTTAGTGTGGTTGTCTCAAGGACAGTAGATTGTGGTGTAATGGTTAGTGTGGTTGTCTCAAGGGCAGTAGATTGTGGTGTAATGGTTAGTGTGGTTGTCTCAAGGGAAGTAGATTGTGGTGTAAGTGTGGTTGTCTCAAGGACAGTAGATTGTGGTGTAATGGTTAGTGTGGTTGTCTCAAGGACAGTAGATTGTGGTGTAATGGTTAGTGTGGTTGTCTCAAGGACAGTAGATTGTGGTGTAATGGTTAGTGTGGTTGCCTCAAGGGCAGTAGATTGTGGTGTAATGGTTAGTGTGGTTGTCTCAAGGGCAGTAGATTGTGGTGTAATGGTTAGTGTGGTTGTCTCAAGGGAAGTAGATTGTGGTGTAATGGTTAGTGTGGTTGTCTCAAGGGCAGTAGATTGTGGTGTAATGGTTAGTGTGGTTGTCTCAAGGACAGTAGATTGTGGTGTAATGGTTAGTGTGGTTGTCTCAAGGGCAGTAGATTGTGGTGTAATGGTTAGTGTGGTTGTCTCAAGGACAGTAGATTGCGATGTAATGGTTAGTGTGGTTGTCTCAAGGGCAGTAGATTGTGGTGTAATGGTTAGTGTGGTTGCCTCAAGGGCAGTAGATTGTGGTGTAATGGTTAGTGTGGTTGTCTCAAGGGCAGTAGATTGTGGTGTAATGGTTAGTGTGGTTGTCTCAAGGGAAGTAGATTGTGGTGTAATGGTTAGTGTGGTTGTCTCAAGGGCAGTAGATTGTGGTGTAATGGTTAGTGTGGTTGTCTCAAGGGCAGTAGATTGTGGTGTAATGGTTAGTGTGGTTGTCTCAAGAGCAGTAGATTGTGGTGTAATGGTTAGTGTGGTTGTCTCAAGGACAGTAGATTGTGGTGTAATGGTTAGTGTGGTTGTCTCAAGGGCAGTAGATTGTGGTGTAATGGTTAGTGTGGTTGTCTCAAGGACAGTAGATTGCGATGTAATGGTTAGTGTGGTTGTCTCAAGGGCAGTAGATTGTGGTGTAATGGTTAGTGTGGTTGCCTCAAGGGCAGTAGATTGTGATGTAATGGTTAGTGTGGTTGCCTCAAGAGCAGTAGATTGTGATGTAATGGTTAGTGTGGTTGCCTCAAGGGCAGTAGATTGTGGTGTAATGGTTAGTGTGGTTGTCTCAAGGGCAGTAGATTGTGGTGTAATGGTTAGTGTGGTTGTCTCAAGAGCAGTAGATTGTGGTGTAATGGTTAGTGTGGTTGTCTCAAGGACCGTAGATTGTGGTGTAATGGTTAGTGTGGTTGTCTCAAGAGCAGTAGATTGTGGTGTAATGGTTAGTGTGGTTTTCTCAAGGACAGTATATTGTGGTGTAATGGTTAGTGTGGTTGTCTCAAGGGCAGTAGATTGTGGTGTAATGGTTAGTGTGGTTGTCTCAGGGGCAGTAGATTGTGGTGTAATGGTTAGTGTGGTTGCCTCAAGGGCAGTAGATTGTGGTGTAATGGTTAGTGTGGTTGTCTCAAGGGCAGTAGATTGTGGTGTAATGGTTAGTGTGGTTGTCTCAAGGGCAGTAGATTGTGGTGTAATGGTTAGTGTGGTTGTCTCAAGGGCAGTAGATTGTGGTGTAATGGTTAGTGTGGTTGTCTCAAGAGCAGTAGATTGTGGTGTAATGGTTAGTGTGGTTGTCTCAAGGACAGTAGATTGTGGTGTAATGGTTAGTGTGGTTGTCTCAAGGGCAGTAGATTGTGGTGTAATGGTTAGTGTGGTTGTCTCAAGGACAGTAGATTGCGATGTAATGGTTAGTGTGGTTGTCTCAAGGGCAGTAGATTGTGGTGTAATGGTTAGTGTGGTTGCCTCAAGGGCAGTAGATTGTGATGTAATGGTTAGTGTGGTTGCCTCAAGAGCAGTAGATTGTGATGTAATGGTTAGTGTGGTTGCCTCAAGGGCAGTAGATTGTGGTGTAACGGTTAGTGTGGTTGTCTCAAGGGCAGTAGATTGTGGTGTAATGGTTAGTGTGGTTGCCTCAAGGGCAGTAGATTGTGGTGTAACGGTTAGTGTGGTTGTCTCAAGGGCAGTAGATTGTGGTGTAATGGTTAGTGTGGTTGCCTCAAGGGCAGTAGATTGTGGTGTAATGGTTAGTGTGGTTGTCTCAAGGGCAGTAGATTGTGGTGTAATGGTTAGTGTGGTTGTCTCAGGGGCAGTAGATTGTGGTGTAATGGTTAGTGTGGTTGCCTCAAGGGCAGTAGATTGTGGTGTAATGGTTAGTGTGGTTGTCTCAAGGGCAGTAGATTGTGGTGTAATGGTTAGTGTGGTTGTCTCAAGGGCAGTAGATTGTGGTGTAATGGTTAGTGTGGTTGTCTCAAGGGCAGTAGATTGTGGTGTAATGGTTAGTGTGGTTGTCTCAAGAGCAGTAGATTGTGGTGTAATGGTTAGTGTGGTTGTCTCAAGGACAGTAGATTGTGGTGTAATGGTTAGTGTGGTTGTCTCAAGGGCAGTAGATTGTGGTGTAATGGTTAGTGTGGTTGTCTCAAGGACAGTAGATTGCGATGTAATGGTTAGTGTGGTTGTCTCAAGGGCAGTAGATTGTGGTGTAATGGTTAGTGTGGTTGCCTCAAGGGCAGTAGATTGTGATGTAATGGTTAGTGTGGTTGCCTCAAGAGCAGTAGATTGTGATGTAATGGTTAGTGTGGTTGCCTCAAGGGCAGTAGATTGTGGTGTAACGGTTAGTGTGGTTGTCTCAAGGGCAGTAGATTGTGGTGTAATGGTTAGTGTGGTTGCCTCAAGGGCAGTAGATTGTGGTGTAACGGTTAGTGTGGTTGTCTCAAGGGCAGTAGATTGTGGTGTAATGGTTAGTGTGGTTGCCTCAAGGGCAGTAGATTGTGGTGTAATGGTTAGTGTGGTTGCCTCAAGGGCAGTAGATTGTGGTGTAATGGTTAGTGTGGTTGTCTCAAGGGAAGCAGATTGTGGTGTAATGGTTAGTGTGGTTGTCTCAAGGGCAGTAGATTGTGGTGTAATGGTTAGTGTGGTTGCCTCAAGGGCAGTAGATTGTGGTGTAATGGTTAGTGTGGTTGCCTCAAGGGCAGTAGATTGTGGTGTAATGGTTAGTGTGGTTGCCTCAAGGGCAGTAGATTGTGGTGTAATGGTTAGTGTGGTTGTCTCAAGGGAAGTGGATTGTGGTGTAATGGTTAGTGTGGTTGTCTCAAGGACAGTAGATTGTGGTGTAATGGTTAGTGTGGTTGTCTCAAGGGCAGTAGATTGTGGTGTAATGGTTAGTGTGGTTGCCTCAAGGGAAGTAGATTGTGATGTAATGGTTAGTGTGGTTGCCTCAAGGCAGTAGATTGTGGTGTAATGGTTAGTGTGGTTGTCTCAAGGGAAGTAGATTGTGGTGTAATGGTTAGTGTGGTTGCCTCAAGGCAGTAGATTGTGGTGTAATGGTTAGTGTGGTTGTCTCAAGGGAAGTAGATTGTGGTGTAATGGTTAGTGTGGTTGTCTCAAGGACAGTAGATTGTGGTGTAATGGTTAGTGTGGTTGTCTCAAGGGCAGTAGATTGTGGTGTAATGGTTAGTGTGGTTGTCTCAAGGGAAGTAGATTGTGGTGTAAGTGTGGTTGTCTCAAGGACAGTAGATTGTGGTGTAATGGTTAGTGTGGTTGTCTCAAGGACAGTAGATTGTGGTGTAATGGTTAGTGTGGTTGTCTCAAGGACAGTAGATTGTGGTGTAATGGTTAGTGTGGTTGCCTCAAGGGCAGTAGATTGTGGTGTAATGGTTAGTGTGGTTGTCTCAAGGGCAGTAGATTGTGGTGTAATGGTTAGTGTGGTTGTCTCAAGGGAAGTAGATTGTGGTGTAATGGTTAGTGTGGTTGTCTCAAGGGCAGTAGATTGTGGTGTAATGGTTAGTGTGGTTGTCTCAAGGACAGTAGATTGTGGTGTAATGGTTAGTGTGGTTGTCTCAAGGGCAGTAGATTGTGGTGTAATGGTTAGTGTGGTTGTCTCAAGGACAGTAGATTGCGATGTAATGGTTAGTGTGGTTGTCTCAAGGGCAGTAGATTGTGGTGTAATGGTTAGTGTGGTTGCCTCAAGGGCAGTAGATTGTGGTGTAATGGTTAGTGTGGTTGTCTCAAGGGCAGTAGATTGTGGTGTAATGGTTAGTGTGGTTGTCTCAAGGGAAGTAGATTGTGGTGTAATGGTTAGTGTGGTTGTCTCAAGGGCAGTAGATTGTGGTGTAATGGTTAGTGTGGTTGTCTCAAGGGCAGTAGATTGTGGTGTAATGGTTAGTGTGGTTGTCTCAAGAGCAGTAGATTGTGGTGTAATGGTTAGTGTGGTTGTCTCAAGGACAGTAGATTGTGGTGTAATGGTTAGTGTGGTTGTCTCAAGGGCTGTAGATTGTGGTGTAATGGTTAGTGTGGTTGTCTCAAGGACAGTAGATTGCGATGTAATGGTTAGTGTGGTTGTCTCAAGGGCAGTAGATTGTGGTGTAATGGTTAGTGTGGTTGCCTCAAGGGCAGTAGATTGTGATGTAATGGTTAGTGTGGTTGCCTCAAGAGCAGTAGATTGTGATGTAATGGTTAGTGTGGTTGCCTCAAGGGCAGTAGATTGTGGTGTAATGGTTAGTGTGGTTGTCTCAAGGGCAGTAGATTGTGGTGTAATGGTTAGTGTGGTTGTCTCAAGAGCAGTAGATTGTGGTGTAATGGTTAGTGTGGTTGTCTCAAGGACCGTAGATTGTGGTGTAATGGTTAGTGTGGTTGTCTCAAGAGCAGTAGATTGTGGTGTAATGGTTAGTGTGGTTTTCTCAAGGACAGTATATTGTGGTGTAATGGTTAGTGTGGTTGTCTCAAGGGCAGTAGATTGTGGTGTAATGGTTAGTGTGGTTGTCTCAGGGGCAGTAGATTGTGGTGTAATGGTTAGTGTGGTTGCCTCAAGGGCAGTAGATTGTGGTGTAATGGTTAGTGTGGTTGTCTCAAGGGCAGTAGATTGTGGTGTAATGGTTAGTGTGGTTGTCTCAAGGGCAGTAGATTGTGGTGTAATGGTTAGTGTGGTTGTCTCAAGGGCAGTAGATTGTGGTGTAATGGTTAGTGTGGTTGTCTCAAGAGCAGTAGATTGTGGTGTAATGGTTAGTGTGGTTGTCTCAAGGACAGTAGATTGTGGTGTAATGGTTAGTGTGGTTGTCTCAAGGGCAGTAGATTGTGGTGTAATGGTTAGTGTGGTTGTCTCAAGGACAGTAGATTGCGATGTAATGGTTAGTGTGGTTGTCTCAAGGGCAGTAGATTGTGGTGTAATGGTTAGTGTGGTTGCCTCAAGGGCAGTAGATTGTGATGTAATGGTTAGTGTGGTTGCCTCAAGAGCAGTAGATTGTGATGTAATGGTTAGTGTGGTTGCCTCAAGGGCAGTAGATTGTGGTGTAACGGTTAGTGTGGTTGTCTCAAGGGCAGTAGATTGTGGTGTAATGGTTAGTGTGGTTGCCTCAAGGGCAGTAGATTGTGGTGTAACGGTTAGTGTGGTTGTCTCAAGGGCAGTAGATTGTGGTGTAATGGTTAGTGTGGTTGCCTCAAGGGCAGTAGATTGTGGTGTAATGGTTAGTGTGGTTGTCTCAAGGGCAGTAGATTGTGGTGTAATGGTTAGTGTGGTTGTCTCAGGGGCAGTAGATTGTGGTGTAATGGTTAGTGTGGTTGCCTCAAGGGCAGTAGATTGTGGTGTAATGGTTAGTGTGGTTGTCTCAAGGGCAGTATATTGTGGTGTAATGGTTAGTGTGGTTGTCTCAAGGGCAGTAGATTGTGGTGTAATGGTTAGTGTGGTTGTCTCAAGGGCAGTAGATTGTGGTGTAATGGTTAGTGTGGTTGTCTCAAGAGCAGTAGATTGTGGTGTAATGGTTAGTGTGGTTGTCTCAAGGACAGTAGATTGTGGTGTAATGGTTAGTGTGGTTGTCTCAAGGGCAGTAGATTGTGGTGTAATGGTTAGTGTGGTTGTCTCAAGGACAGTAGATTGCGATGTAATGGTTAGTGTGGTTGTCTCAAGGGCAGTAGATTGTGGTGTAATGGTTAGTGTGGTTGCCTCAAGGGCAGTAGATTGTGATGTAATGGTTAGTGTGGTTGCCTCAAGAGCAGTAGATTGTGATGTAATGGTTAGTGTGGTTGCCTCAAGGGCAGTAGATTGTGGTGTAACGGTTAGTGTGGTTGTCTCAAGGGCAGTAGATTGTGGTGTAATGGTTAGTGTGGTTGCCTCAAGGGCAGTAGATTGTGGTGTAACGGTTAGTGTGGTTGTCTCAAGGGCAGTAGATTGTGGTGTAATGGTTAGTGTGGTTGCCTCAAGGGCAGTAGATTGTGGTGTAATGGTTAGTGTGGTTGCCTCAAGGGCAGTAGATTGTGGTGTAATGGTTAGTGTGGTTGTCTCAAGGGAAGCAGATTGTGGTGTAATGGTTAGTGTGGTTGTCTCAAGGGCAGTAGATTGTGGTGTAATGGTTAGTGTGGTTGCCTCAAGGGCAGTAGATTGTGGTGTAATGGTTAGTGTGGTTGCCTCAAGGGCAGTAGATTGTGGTGTAATGGTTAGTGTGGTTGCCTCAAGGGCAGTAGATTGTGGTGTAATGGTTAGTGTGGTTGTCTCAAGGGAAGTGGATTGTGGTGTAATGGTTAGTGTGGTTGTCTCAAGGACAGTAGATTGTGGTGTAATGGTTAGTGTGGTTGTCTCAAGGGCAGTAGATTGTGGTGTAATGGTTAGTGTGGTTGCCTCAAGGGAAGTAGATTGTGATGTAATGGTTAGTGTGGTTGCCTCAAGGCAGTAGATTGTGGTGTAATGGTTAGTGTGGTTGTCTCAAGGGAAGTAGATTGTGGTGTAATGGTTAGTGTGGTTGTCTCAAGGACAGTAGATTGTGGTGTAATGGTTAGTGTGGTTGTCTCAAGGGCAGTAGATTGTGGTGTAATGGTTAGTGTGGTTGTCTCAAGGGAAGTAGATTGTGGTGTAAGTGTGGTTGTCTCAAGGACAGTAGATTGTGGTGTAATGGTTAGTGTGGTTGTCTCAAGGACAGTAGATTGTGGTGTAATGGTTAGTGTGGTTGTCTCAAGGACAGTAGATTGTGGTGTAATGGTTAGTGTGGTTGCCTCAAGGGCAGTAGATTGTGGTGTAATGGTTAGTGTGGTTGTCTCAAGGGCAGTAGATTGTGGTGTAATGGTTAGTGTGGTTGTCTCAAGGGAAGTAGATTGTGGTGTAATGGTTAGTGTGGTTGTCTCAAGGGCAGTAGATTGTGGTGTAATGGTTAGTGTGGTTGTCTCAAGGGCAGTAGATTGTGGTGTAATGGTTAGTGTGGTTGTCTCAAGGGCAGTAGATTGTGGTGTAATGGTTAGTGTGGTTGTCTCAAGGACAGTAGATTGTGGTGTAATGGTTAGTGTGGTTGTCTCAAGGGCAGTAGATTGTGGTGTAATGGTTAGTGTGGTTGTCTCAAGGACAGTAGATTGCGATGTAATGGTTAGTGTGGTTGTCTCAAGGGCAGTAGATTGTGGTGTAATGGTTAGTGTGGTTGCCTCAAGGGCAGTAGATTGTGATGTAATGGTTAGTGTGGTTGCCTCAAGAGCAGTAGATTGTGATGTAATGGTTAGTGTGGTTGCCTCAAGGGCAGTAGATTGTGGTGTAATGGTTAGTGTGGTTGTCTCAAGGGCAGTAGATTGTGGTGTAATGGTTAGTGTGGTTGTCTCAAGAGCAGTAGATTGTGGTGTAATGGTTAGTGTGGTTGTCTCAAGGACCGTAGATTGTGGTGTAATGGTTAGTGTGGTTGTCTCAAGAGCAGTAGATTGTGGTGTAATGGTTAGTGTGGTTGTCTCAAGGACAGTATATTGTGGTGTAATGGTTAGTGTGGTTGTCTCAAGGGCAGTAGATTGTGGTGTAATGGTTAGTGTGGTTGCCTCAAGGGAAGTAGATTGTGGTGTAATGGTTAGTGTGGTTGTCTCAAGGGCAGTAGATTGTGGTGTAATGGTTAGTGTGGTTGTCTCAGGGGCAGTAGATTGTGGTGTAATGGTTAGTGTGGTTGCCTCAAGGGCAGTAGATTGTGGTGTAATGGTTAGTGTGGTTGTCTCAAGGGCAGTAGATTGTGGTGTAATGGTTAGTGTGGTTGTCTCAAGGGCAGTAGATTGTGGTGTAATGGTTAGTGTGGTTGTCTCAAGGGCAGTAGATTGTGGTGTAATGGTTAGTGTGGTTGTCTCAAGGACAGTAGATTGTGGTGTAATGGTTAGTGTGGTTGTCTCAAGGACAGTAGATTGTGGTGTAATGGTTAGTGTGGTTGCCTCAAGGGCAGTAGATTGTGGTGTAATGGTTAGTGTGGTTGTCTCAAGGGCAGTAGATTGTGATGTAATGGTTAGTGTGGTTGTCTCAAGGGAAGTAGATTGTGGTGTAACGGTTAGTGTGGTTGTCTCAAGGACAGTAGATTGTGGTGTAATGGTTAGTGTGGTTGCCTCAAGGGCAGTAGATTGTGGTGTAACGGTTAGTGTGGTTGTCTCAAGGGCAGTAGATTGTGGTGTAATGGTTAGTGTGGTTGCCTCAAGGGCAGTAGATTGTGGTGTAATGGTTAGTGTGGTTGCCTCAAGGGCAGTAGATTGTGGTGTAATGGTTAGTGTGGTTGTCTCAAGGGAAGCAGATTGTGGTGTAATGGTTAGTGTGGTTGTCTCAAGGGCAGTAGATTGTGGTGTAATGGTTAGTGTGGTTGCCTCAAGGGCAGTAGATTGTGGTGTAATGGTTAGTGTGGTTGCCTCAAGGGCAGTAGATTGTGGTGTAATGGTTAGTGTGGTTGCCTCAAGGGCAGTAGATTGTGGTGTAATGGTTAGTGTGGTTGTCTCAAGGGAAGTGGATTGTGGTGTAATGGTTAGTGTGGTTGTCTCAAGGACAGTAGATTGTGGTGTAATGGTTAGTGTGGTTGTCTCAAGGGCAGTAGATTGTGGTGTAATGGTTAGTGTGGTTGCCTCAAGGGAAGTAGATTGTGATGTAATGGTTAGTGTGGTTGCCTCAAGGCAGTAGATTGTGGTGTAATGGTTAGTGTGGTTGTCTCAAGGGAAGTAGATTGTGGTGTAATGGTTAGTGTGGTTGTCTCAAGGACAGTAGATTGTGGTGTAATGGTTAGTGTGGTTGTCTCAAGGGCAGTAGATTGTGGTGTAATGGTTAGTGTGGTTGTCTCAAGGGAAGTAGATTGTGGTGTAAGTGTGGTTGTCTCAAGGACAGTAGATTGTGGTGTAATGGTTAGTGTGGTTGTCTCAAGGACAGTAGATTGTGGTGTAATGGTTAGTGTGGTTGTCTCAAGGACAGTAGATTGTGGTGTAATGGTTAGTGTGGTTGCCTCAAGGGCAGTAGATTGTGGTGTAATGGTTAGTGTGGTTGTCTCAAGGGCAGTAGATTGTGGTGTAATGGTTAGTGTGGTTGTCTCAAGGGAAGTAGATTGTGGTGTAATGGTTAGTGTGGTTGTCTCAAGGGCAGTAGATTGTGGTGTAATGGTTAGTGTGGTTGTCTCAAGGGCAGTAGATTGTGGTGTAATGGTTAGTGTGGTTGTCTCAAGAGCAGTAGATTGTGGTGTAATGGTTAGTGTGGTTGTCTCAAGGACAGTAGATTGTGGTGTAATGGTTAGTGTGGTTGTCTCAAGGGCAGTAGATTGTGGTGTAATGGTTAGTGTGGTTGTCTCAAGGACAGTAGATTGCGATGTAATGGTTAGTGTGGTTGTCTCAAGGGCAGTAGATTGTGGTGTAATGGTTAGTGTGGTTGCCTCAAGGGCAGTAGATTGTGATGTAATGGTTAGTGTGGTTGCCTCAAGAGCAGTAGATTGTGATGTAATGGTTAGTGTGGTTGCCTCAAGGGCAGTAGATTGTGGTGTAATGGTTAGTGTGGTTGTCTCAAGGGCAGTAGATTGTGGTGTAATGGTTAGTGTGGTTGTCTCAAGAGCAGTAGATTGTGGTGTAATGGTTAGTGTGGTTGTCTCAAGGACCGTAGATTGTGGTGTAATGGTTAGTGTGGTTGTCTCAAGAGCAGTAGATTGTGGTGTAATGGTTAGTGTGGTTGTCTCAAGGACAGTATATTGTGGTGTAATGGTTAGTGTGGTTGTCTCAAGGGCAGTAGATTGTGGTGTAATGGTTAGTGTGGTTGCCTCAAGGGAAGTAGATTGTGGTGTAATGGTTAGTGTGGTTGTCTCAAGGGCAGTAGATTGTGGTGTAATGGTTAGTGTGGTTGTCTCAGGGGCAGTAGATTGTGGTGTAATGGTTAGTGTGGTTGCCTCAAGGGCAGTAGATTGTGGTGTAATGGTTAGTGTGGTTGTCTCAAGGGCAGTAGATTGTGGTGTAATGGTTAGTGTGGTTGTCTCAAGGGCAGTAGATTGTGGTGTAATGGTTAGTGTGGTTGTCTCAAGGGCAGTAGATTGTGGTGTAATGGTTAGTGTGGTTGTCTCAAGGACAGTAGATTGTGGTGTAATGGTTAGTGTGGTTGTCTCAAGGACAGTAGATTGTGGTGTAATGGTTAGTGTGGTTGCCTCAAGGGCAGTAGATTGTGGTGTAATGGTTAGTGTGGTTGTCTCAAGGGCAGTAGATTGTGGTGTAATGGTTAGTGTGGTTGTCTCAAGGGAAGTAGATTGTGGTGTAATGGTTAGTGTGGTTGTCTCAAGGACAGTAGATTGTGGTGTAATGGTTAGTGTGGTTGTCTCAAGGACAGTAGATTGTGGTGTAATGGTTAGTGTGGTTATCTCAAGGACAGTAGATTGTGGTGTAATGGTTAGTGTGGTTGCCTCAAGGGCAGTAGATTGTGGTGTAATGGTTAGTGTGGTTGTCTCAAGGGCAGTAGATTGTGGTGTAATGGTTAGTGTGGTTGTCTCAAGGGAAGTAGATTGTGGTGTAATGGTTAGTGTGGTTGTCTCAAGGGCAGTAGATTGTGGTGTAATGGTTAGTGTGGTTGTCTCAAGGACAGTAGATTGTGGTGTAATGGTTAGTGTGGTTGTCTCAAGGGCAGTAGATTGTGGTGTAATGGTTAGTGTGGTTGTCTCAAGGACAGTAGATTGCGATGTAATGGTTAGTGTGGTTGTCTCAAGGGCAGTAGATTGTGGTGTAATGGTTAGTGTGGTTGCCTCAAGGGCAGTAGATTGTGGTGTAATGGTTAGTGTGGTTGTCTCAAGGGCAGTAGATTGTGGTGTAATGGTTAGTGTGGTTGTCTCAAGGGAAGTAGATTGTGGTGTAATGGTTAGTGTGGTTGTCTCAAGGGCAGTAGATTGTGGTGTAATGGTTAGTGTGGTTGTCTCAAGGGCAGTAGATTGTGGTGTAATGGTTAGTGTGGTTGTCTCAAGAGCAGTAGATTGTGGTGTAATGGTTAGTGTGGTTGTCTCAAGGACAGTAGATTGTGGTGTAATGGTTAGTGTGGTTGTCTCAAGGGCAGTAGATTGTGGTGTAATGGTTAGTGTGGTTGTCTCAAGGACAGTAGATTGCGATGTAATGGTTAGTGTGGTTGTCTCAAGGGCAGTAGATTGTGGTGTAATGGTTAGTGTGGTTGCCTCAAGGGCAGTAGATTGTGATGTAATGGTTAGTGTGGTTGCCTCAAGAGCAGTAGATTGTGATGTAATGGTTAGTGTGGTTGCCTCAAGGGCAGTAGATTGTGGTGTAATGGTTAGTGTGGTTGTCTCAAGGGCAGTAGATTGTGGTGTAATGGTTAGTGTGGTTGTCTCAAGAGCAGTAGATTGTGGTGTAATGGTTAGTGTGGTTGTCTCAAGGACCGTAGATTGTGGTGTAATGGTTAGTGTGGTTGTCTCAAGAGCAGTAGATTGTGGTGTAATGGTTAGTGTGGTTTTCTCAAGGACAGTATATTGTGGTGTAATGGTTAGTGTGGTTGTCTCAAGGGCAGTAGATTGTGGTGTAATGGTTAGTGTGGTTGTCTCAGGGGCAGTAGATTGTGGTGTAATGGTTAGTGTGGTTGCCTCAAGGGCAGTAGATTGTGGTGTAATGGTTAGTGTGGTTGTCTCAAGGGCAGTAGATTGCGGTGTAATGGTTAGTGTGGTTGTCTCAAGGGCAGTAGATTGTGGTGTAATGGTTAGTGTGGTTGTCTCAAGGGCAGTAGATTGTGGTGTAATGGTTAGTGTGGTTGTCTCAAGAGCAGTAGATTGTGGTGTAATGGTTAGTGTGGTTGTCTCAAGGACAGTAGATTGTGGTGTAATGGTTAGTGTGGTTGTCTCAAGGGCAGTAGATTGTGGTGTAATGGTTAGTGTGGTTGTCTCAAGGACAGTAGATTGCGATGTAATGGTTAGTGTGGTTGTCTCAAGGGCAGTAGATTGTGGTGTAATGGTTAGTGTGGTTGCCTCAAGGGCAGTAGATTGTGATGTAATGGTTAGTGTGGTTGCCTCAAGAGCAGTAGATTGTGATGTAATGGTTAGTGTGGTTGCCTCAAGGGCAGTAGATTGTGGTGTAATGGTTAGTGTGGTTGTCTCAAGGGCAGTAGATTGTGGTGTAATGGTTAGTGTGGTTGTCTCAAGGGCAGTAGATTGTGGTGTAATGGTTAGTGTGGTTGCCTCAAGGGCAGTAGATTGTGGTGTAACGGTTAGTGTGGTTGTCTCAAGGGCAGTAGATTGTGGTGTAATGGTTAGTGTGGTTGCCTCAAGGGCAGTAGATTGTGGTGTAATGGTTAGTGTGGTTGCCTCAAGGGCAGTAGATTGTGGTGTAATGGTTAGTGTGGTTGTCTCAAGGGAAGCAGATTGTGGTGTAATGGTTAGTGTGGTTGTCTCAAGGGCAGTAGATTGTGGTGTAATGGTTAGTGTGGTTGCCTCAAGGGCAGTAGATTGTGGTGTAATGGTTAGTGTGGTTGCCTCAAGGGCAGTAGATTGTGGTGTAATGGTTAGTGTGGTTGCCTCAAGGGCAGTAGATTGTGGTGTAATGGTTAGTGTGGTTGTCTCAAGGGAAGTAGATTGTGGTGTAATGGTTAGTGTGGTTGTCTCAAGGGAAGTAGATTGTGGTGTAATGGTTAGTGTGGTTGTCTCAAGGGCAGTAGATTGTGGTGTAATGGTTAGTGTGGTTGTCTCAAGGACAGTAGATTGTGGTGTAATGGTTAGTGTGGTTGTCTCAAGGGCAGTAGATTGTGGTGTAATGGTTAGTGTGGTTGCCTCAAGGGAAGTAGATTGTGATGTAATGGTTAGTGTGGTTGCCTCAAGGCAGTAGATTGTGGTGTAATGGTTAGTGTGGTTGTCTCAAGGGAAGTAGATTGTGGTGTAATGGTTAGTGTGGTTGTCTCAAGGACAGTAGATTGTGGTGTAATGGTTAGTGTGGTTGTCTCAAGGGCAGTAGATTGTGGTGTAATGGTTAGTGTGGTTGTCTCAAGGGAAGTAGATTGTGGTGTAAGTGTGGTTGTCTCAAGGACAGTAGATTGTGGTGTAATGGTTAGTGTGGTTGTCTCAAGGACAGTAGATTGTGGTGTAATGGTTAGTGTGGTTGTCTCAAGGACAGTAGATTGTGGTGTAATGGTTAGTGTGGTTGCCTCAAGGGCAGTAGATTGTGGTGTAATGGTTAGTGTGGTTGTCTCAAGGGCAGTAGATTGTGGTGTAATGGTTAGTGTGGTTGTCTCAAGGGAAGTAGATTGTGGTGTAATGGTTAGTGTGGTTGTCTCAAGGGCAGTAGATTGTGGTGTAATGGTTAGTGTGGTTGTCTCAAGGGCAGTAGATTGTGGTGTAATGGTTAGTGTGGTTGTCTCAAGAGCAGTAGATTGTGGTGTAATGGTTAGTGTGGTTGTCTCAAGGACAGTAGATTGTGGTGTAATGGTTAGTGTGGTTGTCTCAAGGGCAGTAGATTGTGGTGTAATGGTTAGTTTGGTTGTCTCAAGGACAGTAGATTGCGATGTAATGGTTAGTGTGGTTGCCTCAAGGGCAGTAGATTGTGATGTAATGGTTAGTGTGGTTGCCTCAAGAGCAGTAGATTGTGATGTAATGGTTAGTGTGGTTGCCTCAAGGGAAGTAGATTGTGGTGTAATGGTTAGTGTGGTTGTCTCAAGGGCAGTAGATTGTGGTGTAATGGTTAGTGTGGTTGTCTCAAGGACAGTAGATTGTGGTGTAATGGTTAGTGTGGTTGCCTCAAGGACAGTAGATTGTGGTGTAATGGTTAGTGTGGTTGTCTCAAGGGAAGTGGATTGTGGTGTAATGGTTAGTGTGGTTGTCTCAAGGACAGTAGATTGTGGTGTAATGGTTAGTGTGGTTGTCTCAAGGGCAGTAGATTGTGGTGTAATGGTTAGTGTGGTTGCCTCAAGGGAAGTAGATTGTGATGTAATGGTTAGTGTGGTTGCCTCAAGGCAGTAGATTGTGGTGTAATGGTTAGTGTGGTTGTCTCAAGGGAAGTAGATTGTGGTGTAATGGTTAGTGTGGTTGTCTCAAGGACAGTAGATTGTGGTGTAATGGTTAGTGTGGTTGTCTCAAGGGCAGTAGATTGTGGTGTAATGGTTAGTGTGGTTGTCTCAAGGGAAGTAGATTGTGGTGTAAGTGTGGTTGTCTCAAGGACAGTAGATTGTGGTGTAATGGTTAGTGTGGTTGTCTCAAGGACAGTAGATTGTGGTGTAATGGTTAGTGTGGTTGTCTCAAGGACAGTAGATTGTGGTGTAATGGTTAGTGTGGTTGCCTCAAGGGCAGTAGATTGTGGTGTAATGGTTAGTGTGGTTGTCTCAAGGGCAGTAGATTGTGGTGTAATGGTTAGTGTGGTTGTCTCAAGGGAAGTAGATTGTGGTGTAATGGTTAGTGTGGTTGTCTCAAGGGTAGTAGATTGTGGTGTAATGGTTAGTGTGGTTGTCTCAAGGGCAGTAGTTTGTGGTGTAATGGTTAGTGTGGTTGTCTCAAGAGCAGTAGATTGTGGTGTAATGGTTAGTGTGGTTGTCTCAAGGACAGTAGATTGTGGTGTAATGGTTAGTGTGGTTGTCTCAAGGGCAGTAGATTGTGGTGTAATGGTTAGTGTGGTTGTCTCAAGGACAGTAGATTGCGATGTAATGGTTAGTGTGGTTGTCTCAAGGGCAGTAGATTGTGGTGTAATGGTTAGTGTGGTTGCCTCAAGGGCAGTAGATTGTGATGTAATGGTTAGTGTGGTTGCCTCAAGAGCAGTAGATTGTGATGTAATGGTTAGTGTGGTTGCCTCAAGGGCAGTAGATTGTGGTGTAATGGTTAGTGTGGTTGTCTCAAGGGCAGTAGATTGTGGTGTAATGGTTAGTGTGGTTGTCTCAAGAGCAGTAGATTGTGGTGTAATGGTTAGTGTGGTTGTCTCAAGGACCGTAGATTGTGGTGTAATGGTTAGTGTGGTTGTCTCAAGAGCAGTAGATTGTGGTGTAATGGTTAGTGTGGTTGTCTCAAGGACAGTATATTGTGGTGTAATGGTTAGTGTGGTTGTCTCAAGGGCAGTAGATTGTGGTGTAATGGTTAGTGTGGTTGCCTCAAGGGAAGTAGATTGTGGTGTAATGGTTAGTGTGGTTGTCTCAAGGGCAGTAGATTGTGGTGTAATGGTTAGTGTGGTTGTCTCAGGGGCAGTAGATTGTGGTGTAATGGTTAGTGTGGTTGCCTCAAGGGCAGTAGATTGTGGTGTAATGGTTAGTGTGGTTGTCTCAAGGGCAGTAGATTGTGGTGTAATGGTTAGTGTGGTTGTCTCAAGGGCAGTAGATTGTGGTGTAATGGTTAGTGTGGTTGTCTCAAGGGCAGTAGATTGTGGTGTAATGGTTAGTGTGGTTGTCTCAAGGACAGTAGATTGTGGTGTAATGGTTAGTGTGGTTGTCTCAAGGACAGTAGATTGTGGTGTAATGGTTAGTGTGGTTGCCTCAAGGGCAGTAGATTGTGGTGTAATGGTTAGTGTGGTTGTCTCAAGGGCAGTAGATTGTGGTGTAATGGTTAGTGTGGTTGTCTGAAGGGAAGTAGATTGTGGTGTAATGGTTAGTGTGGTTGTCTCAAGGACAGTAGATTGTGGTGTAATGGTTAGTGTGGTTGTCTCAAGGACAGTAGATTGTGGTGTAATGGTTAGTGTGGTTGTCTCAAGGACAGTAGATTGTGGTGTAATGGTTAGTGTGGTTGCCTCAAGGGCAGTAGATTGTGGTGTAATGGTTAGTGTGGTTGTCTCAAGGGCAGTAGATTGTGGTGTAATGGTTAGTGTGGTTGTCTCAAGGGAAGTAGATTGTGGTGTAATGGTTAGTGTGGTTGTCTCAAGGGCAGTAGATTGTGGTGTAATGGTTAGTGTGGTTGTCTCAAGGGCAGTAGATTGTGGTGTAATGGTTAGTGTGGTTGTCTCAAGAGCAGTAGATTGTGGTGTAATGGTTAGTGTGGTTGTCTCAAGGACAGTAGATTGTGGTGTAATGGTTAGTGTGGTTGTCTCAAGGGCAGTAGATTGTGGTGTAATGGTTAGTGTGGTTGTCTCAAGGACAGTAGATTGCGATGTAATGGTTAGTGTGGTTGTCTCAAGGGCAGTAGATTGTGGTGTAATGGTTAGTGTGGTTGCCTCAAGGGCAGTAGATTGTGATGTAATGGTTAGTGTGGTTGCCTCAAGAGCAGTAGATTGTGATGTAATGGTTAGTGTGGTTGCCTCAAGGGAAGTAGATTGTGGTGTAATGGTTAGTGTGGTTGTCTCAAGGGCAGTAGATTGTGGTGTAATGGTTAGTGTGGTTGTCTCAAGGACAGTAGATTGTGGTGTAATGGTTAGTGTGGTTGTCTCAAGGACAGTAGATTGTGGTGTAATGGTTAGTGTGGTTGTCTCAAGGGAAGTGGATTGTGGTGTAATGGTTAGTGTGGTTGTCTCAAGGACAGTAGATTGTGGTGTAATGGTTAGTGTGGTTGTCTCAAGGGCAGTAGATTGTGGTGTAATGGTTAGTGTGGTTGCCTCAAGGGAAGTAGATTGTGATGTAATGGTTAGTGTGGTTGCCTCAAGGCAGTAGATTGTGGTGTAATGGTTAGTGTGGTTGTCTCAAGGGAAGTAGATTGTGGTGTAATGGTTAGTGTGGTTGTCTCAAGGACAGTAGATAGTGGTGTAATGGTTAGTGTGGTTGTCTCAAGGGCAGTAGATTGTGGTGTAATGGTTAGTGTGGTTGTCTCAAGGGAAGTAGATTGTGGTGTAAGTGTGGTTGTCTCAAGGACAGTAGATTGTGGTGTAATGGTTAGTGTGGTTGTCTCAAGGACAGTAGATTGTGGTGTAATGGTTAGTGTGGTTGTCTCAAGGACAGTAGATTGTGGTGTAATGGTTAGTGTGGTTGTCTCAAGGACAGTAGATTGTGGTGTAGTGGTTAGTGTGGTTGCCTCAAGGGCAGTAGATTGTGGTGTAATGGTTAGTGTGGTTGTCTCAAGGGCAGTAGATTGTGGTGTAATGGTTAGTGTGGTTGTCTCAAGGGAAGTAGATTGTGGTGTAATGGTTAGTGTGGTTGTCTCAAGGGCAGTAGATTGTGGTGTAATGGTTAGTGTGGTTGTCTCAAGGGCAGTAGATTGTGGTGTAATGGTTAGTGTGGTTGTCTCAAGAGCAGTAGATTGTGGTGTAATGGTTAGTGTGGTTGTCTCAAGGACAGTAGATTGTGGTGTAATGGTTAGTGTGGTTGTCTCAAGGGCAGTAGATTGTGGTGTAATGGTTAGTGTGGTTGTCTCAAGGACAGTAGATTGCGATGTAATGGTTAGTGTGGTTGTCTCAAGGGCAGTAGATTGTGGTGTAATGGTTAGTGTGGTTGCCTCAAGGGCAGTAGATTGTGATGTAATGGTTAGTGTGGTTGCCTCAAGAGCAGTAGATTGTGATGTAATGGTTAGTGTGGTTGCCTCAAGGGCAGTAGATTGTGGTGTAATGGTTAGTGTGGTTGTCTCAAGGGCAGTAGATTGTGGTGTAATGGTTAGTGTGGTTGTCTCAAGAGCAGTAGATTGTGGTGTAATGGTTAGTGTGGTTGTCTCAAGGACCGTAGATTGTGGTGTAATGGTTAGTGTGGTTGTCTCAAGAGCAGTAGATTGTGGTGTAATGGTTAGTGTGGTTGTCTCAAGGACAGTATATTGTGGTGTAATGGTTAGTGTGGTTGTCTCAAGGGCAGTAGATTGTGGTGTAATGGTTAGTGTGGTTGCCTCAAGGGAAGTAGATTGTGGTGTAATGGTTAGTGTGGTTGTCTCAAGGGCAGTAGATTGTGGTGTAATGGTTAGTGTGGTTGTCTCAGGGGCAGTAGATTGTGGTGTAATGGTTAGTGTGGTTGCCTCAAGGGCAGTAGATTGTGGTGTAATGGTTAGTGTGGTTGTCTCAAGGGCAGTAGATTGTGGTGTAATGGTTAGTGTGGTTGTCTCAAGGGCAGTAGATTGTGGTGTAATGGTTAGTGTGGTTGTCTCAAGGGCAGTAGATTGTGGTGTAATGGTTATTGTGGTTGTCTCAAGGACAGTAGATTGTGGTGTAATGGTTAGTGTGGTTGTCTCAAGGACAGTAGATTGTGGTGTAATGGTTAGTGTGGTTGCCTCAAGGGCAGTAGATTGTGGTGTAATGGTTAGTGTGGTTGTCTCAAGGGCAGTAGATTGTGGTGTAATGGTTAGTGTGGTTGTCTGAAGGGAAGTAGATTGTGGTGTAATGGTTAGTGTGGTTGTCTCAAGGACAGTAGATTGTGGTGTAATGGTTAGTGTGGTTGTCTCAAGGACAGTAGATTGTGGTGTAATGGTTAGTGTGGTTGTCTCAAGGACAGTAGATTGTGGTGTAATGGTTAGTGTGGTTGCCTCAAGGGCAGTAGATTGTGGTGTAATGGTTAGTGTGGTTGTCTCAAGGGCAGTAGATTGTGGTGTAATGGTTAGTGTGGTTGTCTCAAGGGAAGTAGATTGTGGTGTAATGGTTAGTGTGGTTGTCTCAAGGGCAGTAGATTGTGGTGTAATGGTTAGTGTGGTTGTCTCAAGGACAGTAGATTGTGGTGTAATGGTTAGTGTGGTTGTCTCAAGGGCAGTAGATTGTGGTGTAATGGTTAGTGTGGTTGTCTCAAGGACAGTAGATTGCGATGTAATGGTTAGTGTGGTTGTCTCAAGGGCAGTAGATTGTGGTGTAATGGTTAGTGTGGTTGCCTCAAGGGCAGTAGATTGTGGTGTAATGGTTAGTGTGGTTGTCTCAAGGGCAGTAGATTGTGGTGTAATGGTTAGTGTGGTTGTCTCAAGGGAAGTAGATTGTGGTGTAATGGTTAGTGTGGTTGTCTCAAGGGCAGTAGATTGTGGTGTAATGGTTAGTGTGGTTGTCTCAAGGGCAGTAGATTGTGGTGTAATGGTTAGTGTGGTTGTCTCAAGAGCAGTAGATTGTGGTGTAATGGTTAGTGTGGTTGTCTCAAGGACAGTAGATTGTGGTGTAATGGTTAGTGTGGTTGTCTCAAGGGCAGTAGATTGTGGTGTAATGGTTAGTGTGGTTGTCTCAAGGACAGTAGATTGCGATGTAATGGTTAGTGTGGTTGTCTCAAGGGCAGTAGATTGTGGTGTAATGGTTAGTGTGGTTGCCTCAAGGGCAGTAGATTGTGATGTAATGGTTAGTGTGGTTGCCTCAAGAGCAGTAGATTGTGATGTAATGGTTAGTGTGGTTGCCTCAAGGGCAGTAGATTGTGGTGTAATGGTTAGTGTGGTTGTCTCAAGGGCAGTAGATTGTGGTGTAATGGTTAGTGTGGTTGTCTCAAGAGCAGTAGATTGTGGTGTAATGGTTAGTGTGGTTGTCTCAAGGACCGTAGATTGTGGTGTAATGGTTAGTGTGGTTGTCTCAAGAGCAGTAGATTGTGGTGTAATGGTTAGTGTGGTTGTCTCAAGGACAGTATATTGTGGTGTAATGGTTAGTGTGGTTGTCTCAAGGGCAGTAGATTGTGGTGTAATGGTTAGTGTGGTTGCCTCAAGGGAAGTAGATTGTGGTGTAATGGTTAGTGTGGTTGTCTCAAGGGCAGTAGATTGTGGTGTAATGGTTAGTGTGGTTGTCTCAGGGGCAGTAGATTGTGGTGTAATGGTTAGTGTGGTTGCCTCAAGGGCAGTAGATTGTGGTGTAATGGTTAGTGTGGTTGTCTCAAGGGCAGTAGATTGTGGTGTAATGGTTAGTGTGGTTGTCTCAAGGGCAGTAGATTGTGGTGTAATGGTTAGTGTGGTTGTCTCAAGGGCAGTAGATTGTGGTGTAATGGTTAGTGTGGTTGTCTCAAGGACAGTAGATTGTGGTGTAATGGTTAGTGTGGTTGTCTCAAGGACAGTAGATTGTGGTGTAATGGTTAGTGTGGTTGCCTCAAGGGCAGTAGATTGTGGTGTAATGGTTAGTGTGGTTGTCTCAAGGGCAGTAGATTGTGATGTAATGGTTAGTGTGGTTGTCTCAAGGGAAGTAGATTGTGGTGTAACGGTTAGTGTGGTTGTCTCAAGGACAGTAGATTGTGGTGTAATGGTTAGTGTGGTTGCCTCAAGGGCAGTAGATTGTGGTGTAACGGTTAGTGTGGTTGTCTCAAGGGCAGTAGATTGTGGTGTAATGGTTAGTGTGGTTGCCTCAAGGGCAGTAGATTGTGGTGTAATGGTTAGTGTGGTTGCCTCAAGGGCAGTAGATTGTGGTGTAATGGTTAGTGTGGTTGTCTCAAGGGAAGCAGATTGTGGTGTAATGGTTAGTGTGGTTGTCTCAAGGGCAGTAGATTGTGGTGTAATGGTTAGTGTGGTTGCCTCAAGGGCAGTAGATTGTGGTGTAATGGTTAGTGTGGTTGCCTCAAGGGCAGTAGATTGTGGTGTAATGGTTAGTGTGGTTGCCTCAAGGGCAGTAGATTGTGGTGTAATGGTTAGTGTGGTTGTCTCAAGGGAAGTGGATTGTGGTGTAATGGTTAGTGTGGTTGTCTCAAGGACAGTAGATTGTGGTGTAATGGTTAGTGTGGTTGTCTCAAGGGCAGTAGATTGTGGTGTAATGGTTAGTGTGGTTGCCTCAAGGGAAGTAGATTGTGATGTAATGGTTAGTGTGGTTGCCTCAAGGCAGTAGATTGTGGTGTAATGGTTAGTGTGGTTGTCTCAAGGGAAGTAGATTGTGGTGTAATGGTTAGTGTGGTTGTCTCAAGGACAGTAGATTGTGGTGTAATGGTTAGTGTGGTTGTCTCAAGGGCAGTAGATTGTGGTGTAATGGTTAGTGTGGTTGTCTCAAGGGAAGTAGATTGTGGTGTAAGTGTGGTTGTCTCAAGGACAGTAGATTGTGGTGTAATGGTTAGTGTGGTTGTCTCAAGGACAGTAGATTGTGGTGTAATGGTTAGTGTGGTTGTCTCAAGGACAGTAGATTGTGGTGTAATGGTTAGTGTGGTTGCCTCAAGGGCAGTAGATTGTGGTGTAATGGTTAGTGTGGTTGTCTCAAGGGCAGTAGATTGTGGTGTAATGGTTAGTGTGGTTGTCTCAAGGGAAGTAGATTGTGGTGTAATGGTTAGTGTGGTTGTCTCAAGGGCAGTAGATTGTGGTGTAATGGTTAGTGTGGTTGTCTCAAGGGCAGTAGATTGTGGTGTAATGGTTAGTGTGGTTGTCTCAAGAGCAGTAGATTGTGGTGTAATGGTTAGTGTGGTTGTCTCAAGGACAGTAGATTGTGGTGTAATGGTTAGTGTGGTTGTCTCAAGGGCAGTAGATTGTGGTGTAATGGTTAGTGTGGTTGTCTCAAGGACAGTAGATTGCGATGTAATGGTTAGTGTGGTTGTCTCAAGGGCAGTAGATTGTGGTGTAATGGTTAGTGTGGTTGCCTCAAGGGCAGTAGATTGTGATGTAATGGTTAGTGTGGTTGCCTCAAGAGCAGTAGATTGTGATGTAATGGTTAGTGTGGTTGCCTCAAGGGCAGTAGATTGTGGTGTAATGGTTAGTGTGGTTGTCTCAAGGGCAGTAGATTGTGGTGTAATGGTTAGTGTGGTTGTCTCAAGAGCAGTAGATTGTGGTGTAATGGTTAGTGTGGTTGTCTCAAGGACCGTAGATTGTGGTGTAATGGTTAGTGTGGTTGTCTCAAGAGCAGTAGATTGTGGTGTAATGGTTAGTGTGGTTGTCTCAAGGACAGTATATTGTGGTGTAATGGTTAGTGTGGTTGTCTCAAGGGCAGTAGATTGTGGTGTAATGGTTAGTGTGGTTGCCTCAAGGGAAGTAGATTGTGGTGTAATGGTTAGTGTGGTTGTCTCAAGGGCAGTAGATTGTGGTGTAATGGTTAGTGTGGTTGTCTCAGGGGCAGTAGATTGTGGTGTAATGGTTAGTGTGGTTGCCTCAAGGGCAGTAGATTGTGGTGTAATGGTTAGTGTGGTTGTCTCAAGGGCAGTAGATTGTGGTGTAATGGTTAGTGTGGTTGTCTCAAGGGCAGTAGATTGTGGTGTAATGGTTAGTGTGGTTGTCTCAAGGGCAGTAGATTGTGGTGTAATGGTTAGTGTGGTTGTCTCAAGGACAGTAGATTGTGGTGTAATGGTTAGTGTGGTTGTCTCAAGGACAGTAGATTGTGGTGTAATGGTTAGTGTGGTTGCCTCAAGGGCAGTAGATTGTGGTGTAATGGTTAGTGTGGTTGTCTCAAGGGCAGTAGATTGTGGTGTAATGGTTAGTGTGGTTGTCTCAAGGGAAGTAGATTGTGGTGTAATGGTTAGTGTGGTTGTCTCAAGGACAGTAGATTGTGGTGTAATGGTTAGTGTGGTTGTCTCAAGGACAGTAGATTGTGGTGTAATGGTTAGTGTGGTTATCTCAAGGACAGTAGATTGTGGTGTAATGGTTAGTGTGGTTGCCTCAAGGGCAGTAGATTGTGGTGTAATGGTTAGTGTGGTTGTCTCAAGGGCAGTAGATTGTGGTGTAATGGTTAGTGTGGTTGTCTCAAGGGAAGTAGATTGTGGTGTAATGGTTAGTGTGGTTGTCTCAAGGGCAGTAGATTGTGGTGTAATGGTTAGTGTGGTTGTCTCAAGGACAGTAGATTGTGGTGTAATGGTTAGTGTGGTTGTCTCAAGGGCAGTAGATTGTGGTGTAATGGTTAGTGTGGTTGTCTCAAGGACAGTAGATTGCGATGTAATGGTTAGTGTGGTTGTCTCAAGGGCAGTAGATTGTGGTGTAATGGTTAGTGTGGTTGCCTCAAGGGCAGTAGATTGTGGTGTAATGGTTAGTGTGGTTGTCTCAAGGGCAGTAGATTGTGGTGTAATGGTTAGTGTGGTTGTCTCAAGGGAAGTAGATTGTGGTGTAATGGTTAGTGTGGTTGTCTCAAGGGCAGTAGATTGTGGTGTAATGGTTAGTGTGGTTGTCTCAAGGGCAGTAGATTGTGGTGTAATGGTTAGTGTGGTTGTCTCAAGAGCAGTAGATTGTGGTGTAATGGTTAGTGTGGTTGTCTCAAGGACAGTAGATTGTGGTGTAATGGTTAGTGTGGTTGTCTCAAGGGCAGTAGATTGTGGTGTAATGGTTAGTGTGGTTGTCTCAAGGACAGTAGATTGCGATGTAATGGTT
Source organism: Bathymodiolus brooksi (assembly GCA_963680875.1). NCBI lineage: Eukaryota > Metazoa > Mollusca > Bivalvia > Mytilida > Modiolidae > Bathymodiolus > Bathymodiolus brooksi. Next base: position 120,848,442 of record OY804576.1, on the reverse strand, counting down.
AGTGTGGTTGTCTCAAGGGCAGTAGATTGTGGTGTAATGGTTAGTGTGGTTGCCTCAAGGGCAGTAGATTGTGATGTAATGGTTAGTGTGGTTGCCTCAAGAGCAGTAGATTGTGATGTAATGGTTAGTGTGGTTGCCTCAAGGGCAGTAGATTGTGGTGTAATGGTTAGTGTGGTTGTCTCAAGGGCAGTAGATTGTGGTGTAATGGTTAGTGTGGTTGTCTCAAGAGCAGTAGATTGTGGTGTAATGGTTAGTGTGGTTGTCTCAAGGACCGTAGATTGTGGTGTAATGGTTAGTGTGGTTGTCTCAAGAGCAGTAGATTGTGGTGTAATGGTTAGTGTGGTTTTCTCAAGGACAGTATATTGTGGTGTAATGGTTAGTGTGGTTGTCTCAAGGGCAGTAGATTGTGGTGTAATGGTTAGTGTGGTTGTCTCAGGGGCAGTAGATTGTGGTGTAATGGTTAGTGTGGTTGCCTCAAGGGCAGTAGATTGTGGTGTAATGGTTAGTGTGGTTGTCTCAAGGGCAGTAGATTGCGGTGTAATGGTTAGTGTGGTTGTCTCAAGGGCAGTAGATTGTGGTGTAATGGTTAGTGTGGTTGTCTCAAGGGCAGTAGATTGTGGTGTAATGGTTAGTGTGGTTGTCTCAAGAGCAGTAGATTGTGGTGTAATGGTTAGTGTGGTTGTCTCAAGGACAGTAGATTGTGGTGTAATGGTTAGTGTGGTTGTCTCAAGGGCAGTAGATTGTGGTGTAATGGTTAGTGTGGTTGTCTCAAGGACAGTAGATTGCGATGTAATGGTTAGTGTGGTTGTCTCAAGGGCAGTAGATTGTGGTGTAATGGTTAGTGTGGTTGCCTCAAGGGCAGTAGATTGTGATGTAATGGTTAGTGTGGTTGCCTCAAGAGCAGTAGATTGTGATGTAATGGTTAGTGTGGTTGCCTCAAGGGCAGTAGATTGTGGTGTAATGGTTAGTGTGGTTGTCTCAAGGGCAGTAGATTGTGGTGTAATGGTTAGTGTGGTTGTCTCAAGGGCAGTAGATTGTGGTGTAATGGTTAGTGTGGTTGCCTCAAGGGCAGTAGATTGTGGTGTAACGGTTAGTGTGGTTGTCTCAAGGGCAGTAGATTGTGGTGTAATGGTTAGTGTGGTTGCCTCAAGGGCAGTAGATTGTGGTGTAATGGTTAGTGTGGTTGCCTCAAGGGCAGTAGATTGTGGTGTAATGGTTAGTGTGGTTGTCTCAAGGGAAGCAGATTGTGGTGTAATGGTTAGTGTGGTTGTCTCAAGGGCAGTAGATTGTGGTGTAATGGTTAGTGTGGTTGCCTCAAGGGCAGTAGATTGTGGTGTAATGGTTAGTGTGGTTGCCTCAAGGGCAGTAGATTGTGGTGTAATGGTTAGTGTGGTTGCCTCAAGGGCAGTAGATTGTGGTGTAATGGTTAGTGTGGTTGTCTCAAGGGAAGTAGATTGTGGTGTAATGGTTAGTGTGGTTGTCTCAAGGGAAGTAGATTGTGGTGTAATGGTTAGTGTGGTTGTCTCAAGGGCAGTAGATTGTGGTGTAATGGTTAGTGTGGTTGTCTCAAGGACAGTAGATTGTGGTGTAATGGTTAGTGTGGTTGTCTCAAGGACAGTAGATTGTGGTGTAATGGTTAGTGTGGTTGTCTCAAGGGAAGTGGATTGTGGTGTAATGGTTAGTGTGGTTGTCTCAAGGACAGTAGATTGTGGTGTAATGGTTAGTGTGGTTGTCTCAAGGGCAGTAGATTGTGGTGTAATGGTTAGTGTGGTTGCCTCAAGGGAAGTAGATTGTGATGTAATGGTTAGTGTGGTTGCCTCAAGGCAGTAGATTGTGGTGTAATGGTTAGTGTGGTTGTCTCAAGGGAAGTAGATTGTGGTGTAATGGTTAGTGTGGTTGTCTCAAGGACAGTAGATTGTGGTGTAATGGTTAGTGTGGTTGTCTCAAGGGCAGTAGATTGTGGTGTAATGGTTAGTGTGGTTGTCTCAAGGACAGTAGATTGCGATGTAATGGTTAGTGTGGTTGTCTCAAGGGCAGTAGATTGTGGTGTAATGGTTAGTGTGGTTGCCTCAAGGGCAGTAGATTGTGATGTAATGGTTAGTGTGGTTGCCTCAAGAGCAGTAGATTGTGATGTAATGGTTAGTGTGGTTGCCTCAAGGGCAGTAGATTGTGGTGTAATGGTTAGTGTGGTTGTCTCAAGGGCAGTAGATTGTGGTGTAATGGTTAGTGTGGTTGTCTCAAGAGCAGTAGATTGTGGTGTAATGGTTAGTGTGGTTGTCTCAAGGACCGTAGATTGTGGTGTAATGGTTAGTGTGGTTGTCTCAAGAGCAGTAGATTGTGGTGTAATGGTTAGTGTGGTTTTCTCAAGGACAGTATATTGTGGTGTAATGGTTAGTGTGGTTGTCTCAAGGGCAGTAGATTGTGGTGTAATGGTTAGTGTGGTTGTCTCAGGGGCAGTAGATTGTGGTGTAATGGTTAGTGTGGTTGCCTCAAGGGCAGTAGATTGTGGTGTAATGGTTAGTGTGGTTGTCTCAAGGGCAGTAGATTGCGGTGTAATGGTTAGTGTGGTTGTCTCAAGGGCAGTAGATTGTGGTGTAATGGTTAGTGTGGTTGTCTCAAGGGCAGTAGATTGTGGTGTAATGGTTAGTGTGGTTGTCTCAAGAGCAGTAGATTGTGGTGTAATGGTTAGTGTGGTTGTCTCAAGGACAGTAGATTGTGGTGTAATGGTTAGTGTGGTTGTCTCAAGGGCAGTAGATTGTGGTGTAATGGTTAGTGTGGTTGTCTCAAGGACAGTAGATTGCGATGTAATGGTTAGTGTGGTTGTCTCAAGGGCAGTAGATTGTGGTGTAATGGTTAGTGTGGTTGCCTCAAGGGCAGTAGATTGTGATGTAATGGTTAGTGTGGTTGCCTCAAGAGCAGTAGATTGTGATGTAATGGTTAGTGTGGTTGCCTCAAGGGCAGTAGATTGTGGTGTAATGGTTAGTGTGGTTGTCTCAAGGGCAGTAGATTGTGGTGTAATGGTTAGTGTGGTTGTCTCAAGGGCAGTAGATTGTGGTGTAATGGTTAGTGTGGTTGCCTCAAGGGCAGTAGATTGTGGTGTAACGGTTAGTGTGGTTGTCTCAAGGGCAGTAGATTGTGGTGTAATGGTTAGTGTGGTTGCCTCAAGGGCAGTAGATTGTGGTGTAATGGTTAGTGTGGTTGCCTCAAGGGCAGTAGATTGTGGTGTAATGGTTAGTGTGGTTGTCTCAAGGGAAGCAGATTGTGGTGTAATGGTTAGTGTGGTTGTCTCAAGGGCAGTAGATTGTGGTGTAATGGTTAGTGTGGTTGCCTCAAGGGCAGTAGATTGTGGTGTAATGGTTAGTGTGGTTGCCTCAAGGGCAGTAGATTGTGGTGTAATGGTTAGTGTGGTTGCCTCAAGGGCAGTAGATTGTGGTGTAATGGTTAGTGTGGTTGTCTCAAGGGAAGTAGATTGTGGTGTAATGGTTAGTGTGGTTGTCTCAAGGGAAGTAGATTGTGGTGTAATGGTTAGTGTGGTTGTCTCAAGGGCAGTAGATTGTGGTGTAATGGTTAGTGTGGTTGTCTCAAGGACAGTAGATTGTGGTGTAATGGTTAGTGTGGTTGTCTCAAGGACAGTAGATTGTGGTGTAATGGTTAGTGTGGTTGTCTCAAGGGAAGTGGATTGTGGTGTAATGGTTAGTGTGGTTGTCTCAAGGACAGTAGATTGTGGTGTAATGGTTAGTGTGGTTGTCTCAAGGGCAGTAGATTGTGGTGTAATGGTTAGTGTGGTTGCCTCAAGGGAAGTAGATTGTGATGTAATGGTTAGTGTGGTTGCCTCAAGGCAGTAGATTGTGGTGTAATGGTTAGTGTGGTTGTCTCAAGGGAAGTAGATTGTGGTGTAATGGTTAGTGTGGTTGTCTCAAGGACAGTAGATTGTGGTGTAATGGTTAGTGTGGTTGTCTCAAGGGCAGTAGATTGTGGTGTAATGGTTAGTGTGGTTGTCTCAAGGGAAGTAGATTGTGGTGTAAGTGTGGTTGTCTCAAGGACAGTAGATTGTGGTGTAATGGTTAGTGTGGTTGTCTCAAGGACAGTAGATTGTGGTGTAATGGTTAGTGTGGTTGTCTCAAGGACAGTAGATTGTGGTGTAATGGTTAGTGTGGTTGCCTCAAGGGCAGTAGATTGTGGTGTAATGGTTAGTGTGGTTGTCTCAAGGGCAGTAGATTGTGGTGTAATGGTTAGTGTGGTTGTCTCAAGGGAAGTAGATTGTGGTGTAATGGTTAGTGTGGTTGTCTCAAGGGCAGTAGATTGTGGTGTAATGGTTAGTGTGGTTGTCTCAAGGGCAGTAGATTGTGGTGTAATGGTTAGTGTGGTTGTCTCAAGAGCAGTAGATTGTGGTGTAATGGTTAGTGTGGTTGTCTCAAGGACAGTAGATTGTGGTGTAATGGTTAGTGTGGTTGTCTCAAGGGCAGTAGATTGTGGTGTAATGGTTAGTGTGGTTGTCTCAAGGACAGTAGATTGCGATGTAATGGTTAGTGTGGTTGCCTCAAGGGCAGTAGATTGTGATGTAATGGTTAGTGTGGTTGCCTCAAGAGCAGTAGATTGTGATGTAATGGTTAGTGTGGTTGCCTCAAGGGAAGTAGATTGTGGTGTAATGGTTAGTGTGGTTGTCTCAAGGGCAGTAGATTGTGGTGTAATGGTTAGTGTGGTTGTCTCAAGGACAGTAGATTGTGGTGTAATGGTTAGTGTGGTTGCCTCAAGGACAGTAGATTGTGGTGTAATGGTTAGTGTGGTTGTCTCAAGGGAAGTGGATTGTGGTGTAATGGTTAGTGTGGTTGTCTCAAGGACAGTAGATTGTGGTGTAATGGTTAGTGTGGTTGTCTCAAGGGCAGTAGATTGTGGTGTAATGGTTAGTGTGGTTGCCTCAAGGGAAGTAGATTGTGATGTAATGGTTAGTGTGGTTGCCTCAAGGCAGTAGATTGTGGTGTAATGGTTAGTGTGGTTGTCTCAAGGGAAGTAGATTGTGGTGTAATGGTTAGTGTGGTTGTCTCAAGGACAGTAGATTGTGGTGTAATGGTTAGTGTGGTTGTCTCAAGGGCAGTAGATTGTGGTGTAATGGTTAGTGTGGTTGTCTCAAGGGAAGTAGATTGTGGTGTAAGTGTGGTTGTCTCAAGGACAGTAGATTGTGGTGTAATGGTTAGTGTGGTTGTCTCAAGGACAGTAGATTGTGGTGTAATGGTTAGTGTGGTTGTCTCAAGGACAGTAGATTGTGGTGTAATGGTTAGTGTGGTTGCCTCAAGGGCAGTAGATTGTGGTGTAATGGTTAGTGTGGTTGTCTCAAGGGCAGTAGATTGTGGTGTAATGGTTAGTGTGGTTGTCTCAAGGGAAGTAGATTGTGGTGTAATGGTTAGTGTGGTTGTCTCAAGGGTAGTAGATTGTGGTGTAATGGTTAGTGTGGTTGTCTCAAGGGCAGTAGTTTGTGGTGTAATGGTTAGTGTGGTTGTCTCAAGAGCAGTAGATTGTGGTGTAATGGTTAGTGTGGTTGTCTCAAGGACAGTAGATTGTGGTGTAATGGTTAGTGTGGTTGTCTCAAGGGCAGTAGATTGTGGTGTAATGGTTAGTGTGGTTGTCTCAAGGACAGTAGATTGCGATGTAATGGTTAGTGTGGTTGTCTCAAGGGCAGTAGATTGTGGTGTAATGGTTAGTGTGGTTGCCTCAAGGGCAGTAGATTGTGATGTAATGGTTAGTGTGGTTGCCTCAAGAGCAGTAGATTGTGATGTAATGGTTAGTGTGGTTGCCTCAAGGGCAGTAGATTGTGGTGTAATGGTTAGTGTGGTTGTCTCAAGGGCAGTAGATTGTGGTGTAATGGTTAGTGTGGTTGTCTCAAGAGCAGTAGATTGTGGTGTAATGGTTAGTGTGGTTGTCTCAAGGACCGTAGATTGTGGTGTAATGGTTAGTGTGGTTGTCTCAAGAGCAGTAGATTGTGGTGTAATGGTTAGTGTGGTTGTCTCAAGGACAGTATATTGTGGTGTAATGGTTAGTGTGGTTGTCTCAAGGGCAGTAGATTGTGGTGTAATGGTTAGTGTGGTTGCCTCAAGGGAAGTAGATTGTGGTGTAATGGTTAGTGTGGTTGTCTCAAGGGCAGTAGATTGTGGTGTAATGGTTAGTGTGGTTGTCTCAGGGGCAGTAGATTGTGGTGTAATGGTTAGTGTGGTTGCCTCAAGGGCAGTAGATTGTGGTGTAATGGTTAGTGTGGTTGTCTCAAGGGCAGTAGATTGTGGTGTAATGGTTAGTGTGGTTGTCTCAAGGGCAGTAGATTGTGGTGTAATGGTTAGTGTGGTTGTCTCAAGGGCAGTAGATTGTGGTGTAATGGTTAGTGTGGTTGTCTCAAGGACAGTAGATTGTGGTGTAATGGTTAGTGTGGTTGTCTCAAGGACAGTAGATTGTGGTGTAATGGTTAGTGTGGTTGCCTCAAGGGCAGTAGATTGTGGTGTAATGGTTAGTGTGGTTGTCTCAAGGGCAGTAGATTGTGGTGTAATGGTTAGTGTGGTTGTCTGAAGGGAAGTAGATTGTGGTGTAATGGTTAGTGTGGTTGTCTCAAGGACAGTAGATTGTGGTGTAATGGTTAGTGTGGTTGTCTCAAGGACAGTAGATTGTGGTGTAATGGTTAGTGTGGTTGTCTCAAGGACAGTAGATTGTGGTGTAATGGTTAGTGTGGTTGCCTCAAGGGCAGTAGATTGTGGTGTAATGGTTAGTGTGGTTGTCTCAAGGGCAGTAGATTGTGGTGTAATGGTTAGTGTGGTTGTCTCAAGGGAAGTAGATTGTGGTGTAATGGTTAGTGTGGTTGTCTCAAGGGCAGTAGATTGTGGTGTAATGGTTAGTGTGGTTGTCTCAAGGGCAGTAGATTGTGGTGTAATGGTTAGTGTGGTTGTCTCAAGAGCAGTAGATTGTGGTGTAATGGTTAGTGTGGTTGTCTCAAGGACAGTAGATTGTGGTGTAATGGTTAGTGTGGTTGTCTCAAGGGCAGTAGATTGTGGTGTAATGGTTAGTGTGGTTGTCTCAAGGACAGTAGATTGCGATGTAATGGTTAGTGTGGTTGTCTCAAGGGCAGTAGATTGTGGTGTAATGGTTAGTGTGGTTGCCTCAAGGGCAGTAGATTGTGATGTAATGGTTAGTGTGGTTGCCTCAAGAGCAGTAGATTGTGATGTAATGGTTAGTGTGGTTGCCTCAAGGGAAGTAGATTGTGGTGTAATGGTTAGTGTGGTTGTCTCAAGGGCAGTAGATTGTGGTGTAATGGTTAGTGTGGTTGTCTCAAGGACAGTAGATTGTGGTGTAATGGTTAGTGTGGTTGTCTCAAGGACAGTAGATTGTGGTGTAATGGTTAGTGTGGTTGTCTCAAGGGAAGTGGATTGTGGTGTAATGGTTAGTGTGGTTGTCTCAAGGACAGTAGATTGTGGTGTAATGGTTAGTGTGGTTGTCTCAAGGGCAGTAGATTGTGGTGTAATGGTTAGTGTGGTTGCCTCAAGGGAAGTAGATTGTGATGTAATGGTTAGTGTGGTTGCCTCAAGGCAGTAGATTGTGGTGTAATGGTTAGTGTGGTTGTCTCAAGGGAAGTAGATTGTGGTGTAATGGTTAGTGTGGTTGTCTCAAGGACAGTAGATAGTGGTGTAATGGTTAGTGTGGTTGTCTCAAGGGCAGTAGATTGTGGTGTAATGGTTAGTGTGGTTGTCTCAAGGGAAGTAGATTGTGGTGTAAGTGTGGTTGTCTCAAGGACAGTAGATTGTGGTGTAATGGTTAGTGTGGTTGTCTCAAGGACAGTAGATTGTGGTGTAATGGTTAGTGTGGTTGTCTCAAGGACAGTAGATTGTGGTGTAATGGTTAGTGTGGTTGTCTCAAGGACAGTAGATTGTGGTGTAGTGGTTAGTGTGGTTGCCTCAAGGGCAGTAGATTGTGGTGTAATGGTTAGTGTGGTTGTCTCAAGGGCAGTAGATTGTGGTGTAATGGTTAGTGTGGTTGTCTCAAGGGAAGTAGATTGTGGTGTAATGGTTAGTGTGGTTGTCTCAAGGGCAGTAGATTGTGGTGTAATGGTTAGTGTGGTTGTCTCAAGGGCAGTAGATTGTGGTGTAATGGTTAGTGTGGTTGTCTCAAGAGCAGTAGATTGTGGTGTAATGGTTAGTGTGGTTGTCTCAAGGACAGTAGATTGTGGTGTAATGGTTAGTGTGGTTGTCTCAAGGGCAGTAGATTGTGGTGTAATGGTTAGTGTGGTTGTCTCAAGGACAGTAGATTGCGATGTAATGGTTAGTGTGGTTGTCTCAAGGGCAGTAGATTGTGGTGTAATGGTTAGTGTGGTTGCCTCAAGGGCAGTAGATTGTGATGTAATGGTTAGTGTGGTTGCCTCAAGAGCAGTAGATTGTGATGTAATGGTTAGTGTGGTTGCCTCAAGGGCAGTAGATTGTGGTGTAATGGTTAGTGTGGTTGTCTCAAGGGCAGTAGATTGTGGTGTAATGGTTAGTGTGGTTGTCTCAAGAGCAGTAGATTGTGGTGTAATGGTTAGTGTGGTTGTCTCAAGGACCGTAGATTGTGGTGTAATGGTTAGTGTGGTTGTCTCAAGAGCAGTAGATTGTGGTGTAATGGTTAGTGTGGTTGTCTCAAGGACAGTATATTGTGGTGTAATGGTTAGTGTGGTTGTCTCAAGGGCAGTAGATTGTGGTGTAATGGTTAGTGTGGTTGCCTCAAGGGAAGTAGATTGTGGTGTAATGGTTAGTGTGGTTGTCTCAAGGGCAGTAGATTGTGGTGTAATGGTTAGTGTGGTTGTCTCAGGGGCAGTAGATTGTGGTGTAATGGTTAGTGTGGTTGCCTCAAGGGCAGTAGATTGTGGTGTAATGGTTAGTGTGGTTGTCTCAAGGGCAGTAGATTGTGGTGTAATGGTTAGTGTGGTTGTCTCAAGGGCAGTAGATTGTGGTGTAATGGTTAGTGTGGTTGTCTCAAGGGCAGTAGATTGTGGTGTAATGGTTATTGTGGTTGTCTCAAGGACAGTAGATTGTGGTGTAATGGTTAGTGTGGTTGTCTCAAGGACAGTAGATTGTGGTGTAATGGTTAGTGTGGTTGCCTCAAGGGCAGTAGATTGTGGTGTAATGGTTAGTGTGGTTGTCTCAAGGGCAGTAGATTGTGGTGTAATGGTTAGTGTGGTTGTCTGAAGGGAAGTAGATTGTGGTGTAATGGTTAGTGTGGTTGTCTCAAGGACAGTAGATTGTGGTGTAATGGTTAGTGTGGTTGTCTCAAGGACAGTAGATTGTGGTGTAATGGTTAGTGTGGTTGTCTCAAGGACAGTAGATTGTGGTGTAATGGTTAGTGTGGTTGCCTCAAGGGCAGTAGATTGTGGTGTAATGGTTAGTGTGGTTGTCTCAAGGGCAGTAGATTGTGGTGTAATGGTTAGTGTGGTTGTCTCAAGGGAAGTAGATTGTGGTGTAATGGTTAGTGTGGTTGTCTCAAGGGCAGTAGATTGTGGTGTAATGGTTAGTGTGGTTGTCTCAAGGACAGTAGATTGTGGTGTAATGGTTAGTGTGGTTGTCTCAAGGGCAGTAGATTGTGGTGTAATGGTTAGTGTGGTTGTCTCAAGGACAGTAGATTGCGATGTAATGGTTAGTGTGGTTGTCTCAAGGGCAGTAGATTGTGGTGTAATGGTTAGTGTGGTTGCCTCAAGGGCAGTAGATTGTGGTGTAATGGTTAGTGTGGTTGTCTCAAGGGCAGTAGATTGTGGTGTAATGGTTAGTGTGGTTGTCTCAAGGGAAGTAGATTGTGGTGTAATGGTTAGTGTGGTTGTCTCAAGGGCAGTAGATTGTGGTGTAATGGTTAGTGTGGTTGTCTCAAGGGCAGTAGATTGTGGTGTAATGGTTAGTGTGGTTGTCTCAAGAGCAGTAGATTGTGGTGTAATGGTTAGTGTGGTTGTCTCAAGGACAGTAGATTGTGGTGTAATGGTTAGTGTGGTTGTCTCAAGGGCAGTAGATTGTGGTGTAATGGTTAGTGTGGTTGTCTCAAGGACAGTAGATTGCGATGTAATGGTTAGTGTGGTTGTCTCAAGGGCAGTAGATTGTGGTGTAATGGTTAGTGTGGTTGCCTCAAGGGCAGTAGATTGTGATGTAATGGTTAGTGTGGTTGCCTCAAGAGCAGTAGATTGTGATGTAATGGTTAGTGTGCTTGCCTCAAGGGCAGTAGATTGTGGTGTAATGGTTAGTGTGGTTGTCTCAAGGGCAGTAGATTGTGGTGTAATGGTTAGTGTGGTTGTCTCAAGAGCAGTAGATTGTGGTGTAATGGTTAGTGTGGTTGTCTCAAGGACCGTAGATTGTGGTGTAATGGTTAGTGTGGTTGTCTCAAGAGCAGTAGATTGTGGTGTAATGGTTAGTGTGGTTTTCTCAAGGACAGTATATTGTGGTGTAATGGTTAGTGTGGTTGTCTCAAGGGCAGTAGATTGTGGTGTAATGGTTAGTGTGGTTGTCTCAGGGGCAGTAGATTGTGGTGTAATGGTTAGTGTGGTTGCCTCAAGGGCAGTAGATTGTGGTGTAATGGTTAGTGTGGTTGTCTCAAGGGCAGTAGATTGCGGTGTAATGGTTAGTGTGGTTGTCTCAAGGGCAGTAGATTGTGGTGTAATGGTTAGTGTGGTTGTCTCAAGGGCAGTAGATTGTGGTGTAATGGTTAGTGTGGTTGTCTCAAGAGCAGTAGATTGTGGTGTAATGGTTAGTGTGGTTGTCTCAAGGACAGTAGATTGTGGTGTAATGGTTAGTGTGGTTGTCTCAAGGGCAGTAGATTGTGGTGTAATGGTTAGTGTGGTTGTCTCAAGGACAGTAGATTGCGATGTAATGGTTAGTGTGGTTGTCTCAAGGGCAGTAGATTGTGGTGTAATGGTTAGTGTGGTTGCCTCAAGGGCAGTAGATTGTGATGTAATGGTTAGTGTGGTTGCCTCAAGAGCAGTAGATTGTGATGTAATGGTTAGTGTGGTTGCCTCAAGGGCAGTAGATTGTGGTGTAATGGTTAGTGTGGTTGTCTCAAGGGCAGTAGATTGTGGTGTAATGGTTAGTGTGGTTGTCTCAAGGGCAGTAGATTGTGGTGTAATGGTTAGTGTGGTTGCCTCAAGGGCAGTAGATTGTGGTGTAACGGTTAGTGTGGTTGTCTCAAGGGCAGTAGATTGTGGTGTAATGGTTAGTGTGGTTGCCTCAAGGGCAGTAGATTGTGGTGTAATGGTTAGTGTGGTTGCCTCAAGGGCAGTAGATTGTGGTGTAATGGTTAGTGTGGTTGTCTCAAGGGAAGCAGATTGTGGTGTAATGGTTAGTGTGGTTGTCTCAAGGGCAGTAGATTGTGGTGTAATGGTTAGTGTGGTTGCCTCAAGGGCAGTAGATTGTGGTGTAATGGTTAGTGTGGTTGCCTCAAGGGCAGTAGATTGTGGTGTAATGGTTAGTGTGGTTGCCTCAAGGGCAGTAGATTGTGGTGTAATGGTTAGTGTGGTTGTCTCAAGGGAAGTAGATTGTGGTGTAATGGTTAGTGTGGTTGTCTCAAGGGAAGTAGATTGTGGTGTAATGGTTAGTGTGGTTGTCTCAAGGGCAGTAGATTGTGGTGTAATGGTTAGTGTGGTTGTCTCAAGGACAGTAGATTGTGGTGTAATGGTTAGTGTGGTTGTCTCAAGGACAGTAGATTGTGGTGTAATGGTTAGTGTGGTTGTCTCAAGGACAGTAGATTGTGGTGTAATGGTTAGTGTGGTTGTCTCAAGGGCAGTAGATTGTGGTGTAATGGTTAGTGTGGTTGCCTCAAGGGAAGTAGGTTGTGATGTAATGGTTAGTGTGGTTGCCTCAAGGCAGTAGATTGTGGTGTAATGGTTAGTGTGGTTGTCTCAAGGGAAGTAGATTGTGGTGTAATGGTTAGTGTGGTTGTCTCAAGGACAGTAGATTGTGGTGTAATGGTTAGTGTGGTTGTCTCAAGGGCAGTAGATTGTGGTGTAATGGTTAGTGTGGTTGTCTCAAGGGAAGTAGATTGTGGTGTAAGTGTGGTTGTCTCAAGGACAGTAGATTGTGGTGTAATGGTTAGTGTGGTTGTCTCAAGGACAGTAGATTGTGGTGTAATGGTTAGTGTGGTTGTCTCAAGGACAGTAGATTGTGGTGTAATGGTTAGTGTGGTTGCCTCAAGGGCAGTAGATTGTGGTGTAATGGTTAGTGTGGTTGTCTCAAGGGCAGTAGATTGTGGTGTAATGGTTAGTGTGGTTGTCTCAAGGGAAGTAGATTGTGGTGTAATGGTTAGTGTGGTTGTCTCAAGGGCAGTAGATTGTGGTGTAATGGTTAGTGTGGTTGTCTCAAGGGCAGTAGATTGTGGTGTAATGGTTAGTGTGGTTGTCTCAAGAGCAGTAGATTGTGGTGTAATGGTTAGTGTGGTTGTCTCAAGGACAGTAGATTGTGGTGTAATGGTTAGTGTGGTTGTCTCAAGGGCAGTAGATTGTGGTGTAATGGTTAGTGTGGTTGTCTCAAGGACAGTAGATTGCGATGTAATGGTTAGTGTGGTTGTCTCAAGGGCAGTAGATTGTGGTGTAATGGTTAGTGTGGTTGCCTCAAGGGCAGTAGATTGTGATGTAATGGTTAGTGTGGTTGCCTCAAGAGCAGTAGATTGTGATGTAATGGTTAGTGTGGTTGCCTCAAGGGCAGTAGATTGTGGTGTAATGGTTAGTGTGGTTGTCTCAAGGGCAGTAGATTGTGGTGTAATGGTTAGTGTGGTTGTCTCAAGAGCAGTAGATTGTGGTGTAATGGTTAGTGTGGTTGTCTCAAGGACCGTAGATTGTGGTGTAATGGTTAGTGTGGTTGTCTCAAGAGCAGTAGATTGTGGTGTAATGGTTAGTGTGGTTGTCTCAAGGACAGTATATTGTGGTGTAATGGTTAGTGTGGTTGTCTCAAGGGCAGTAGATTGTGGTGTAATGGTTAGTGTGGTTGCCTCAAGGGAAGTAGATTGTGGTGTAATGGTTAGTGTGGTTGTCTCAAGGGCAGTAGATTGTGGTGTAATGGTTAGTGTGGTTGTCTCAGGGGCAGTAGATTGTGGTGTAATGGTTAGTGTGGTTGCCTCAAGGGCAGTAGATTGTGGTGTAATGGTTAGTGTGGTTGTCTCAAGGGCAGTAGATTGTGGTGTAATGGTTAGTGTGGTTGTCTCAAGGGCAGTAGATTGTGGTGTAATGGTTAGTGTGGTTGTCTCAAGGGCAGTAGATTGTGGTGTAATGGTTAGTGTGGTTGTCTCAAGGACAGTAGATTGTGGTGTAATGGTTAGTGTGGTTGTCTCAAGGACAGTAGATTGTGGTGTAATGGTTAGTGTGGTTGCCTCAAGGGCAGTAGATTGTGGTGTAATGGTTAGTGTGGTTGTCTCAAGGGCAGTAGATTGTGGTGTAATGGTTAGTGTGGTTGTCTCAAGGGAAGTAGATTGTGGTGTAATGGTTAGTGTGGTTGTCTCAAGGACAGTAGATTGTGGTGTAATGGTTAGTGTGGTTGTCTCAAGGACAGTAGATTGTGGTGTAATGGTTAGTGTGGTTGTCTCAAGGACAGTAGATTGTGGTGTAATGGTTAGTGTGGTTGCCTCAAGGGCAGTAGATTGTGGTGTAATGGTTAGTGTGGTTGTCTCAAGGGCAGTAGATTGTGGTGTAATGGTTAGTGTGGTTGTCTCAAGGGAAGTAGATTGTGGTGTAATGGTTAGTGTGGTTGTCTCAAGGGCAGTAGATTGTGGTGTAATGGTTAGTGTGGTTGTCTCAAGGACAGTAGATTGTGGTGTAATGGTTAGTGTGGTTGTCTCAAGGGCAGTAGATTGTGGTGTAATGGTTAGTGTGGTTGTCTCAAGGACAGTAGATTGCGATGTAATGGTTAGTGTGGTTGTCTCAAGGGCAGTAGATTGTGGTGTAATGGTTAGTGTGGTTGCCTCAAGGGCAGTAGATTGTGGTGTAATGGTTAGTGTGGTTGTCTCAAGGGCAGTAGATTGTGGTGTAATGGTTAGTGTGGTTGTCTCAAGGGAAGTAGATTGTGGTGTAATGGTTAGTGTGGTTGTCTCAAGGGCAGTAGATTGTGGTGTAATGGTTAGTGTGGTTGTCTCAAGGGCAGTAGATTGTGGTGTAATGGTTAGTGTGGTTGTCTCAAGAGCAGTAGATTGTGGTGTAATGGTTAGTGTGGTTGTCTCAAGGACAGTAGATTGTGGTGTAATGGTTAGTGTGGTTGTCTCAAGGGCAGTAGATTGTGGTGTAATGGTTAGTGTGGTTGTCTCAAGGACAGTAGATTGCGATGTAATGGTTAGTGTGGTTGTCTCAAGGGCAGTAGATTGTGGTGTAATGGTTAGTGTGGTTGCCTCAAGGGCAGTAGATTGTGATGTAATGGTTAGTGTGGTTGCCTCAAGAGCAGTAGATTGTGATGTAATGGTTAGTGTGGTTGCCTCAAGGGCAGTAGATTGTGGTGTAATGGTTAGTGTGGTTGTCTCAAGGGCAGTAGATTGTGGTGTAATGGTTAGTGTGGTTATCTCAAGAGCAGTAGATTGTGGTGTAATGGTTAGTGTGGTTGTCTCAAGGACCGTAGATTGTGGTGTAATGGTTAGTGTGGTTGTCTCAAGAGCAGTAGATTGTGGTGTAATGGTTAGTGTGGTTGTCTCAAGGACAGTATATTGTGGTGTAATGGTTAGTGTGGTTGTCTCAAGGGCAGTAGATTGTGGTGTAATGGTTAGTGTGGTTGTCTCAGGGGCAGTAGATTGTGGTGTAATGGTTAGTGTGGTTGCCTCAAGGGCAGTAGATTGTGGTGTAATGGTTAGTGTGGTTGTCTCAAGGGCAGTAGATTGTGGTGTAATGGTTAGTGTGGTTGTCTCAAGGGCAGTAGATTGTGGTGTAATGGTTAGTGTGGTTGTCTCAAGGGCAGTAGATTGTGGTGTAATGGTTAGTGTGGTTGTCTCAAGAGCAGTAGATTGTGGTGTAATGGTTAGTGTGGTTGTCTCAAGGACAGTAGATTGTGGTGTAATGGTTAGTGTGGTTGTCTCAAGGGCAGTAGATTGTGGTGTAATGGTTAGTGTGGTTGTCTCAAGGACAGTAGATTGCGATGTAATGGTTAGTGTGGTTGTCTCAAGGGCAGTAGATTGTGGTGTAATGGTTAGTGTGGTTGCCTCAAGGGCAGTAGATTGTGATGTAATGGTTAGTGTGGTTGCCTCAAGAGCAGTAGATTGTGATGTAATGGTTAGTGTGGTTGCCTCAAGGGCAGTAGATTGTGGTGTAATGGTTAGTGTGGTTGTCTCAAGGGCAGTAGATTGTGGTGTAATGGTTAGTGTGGTTGTCTCAAGGGCAGTAGATTGTGGTGTAATGGTTAGTGTGGTTGCCTCAAGGGCAGTAGATTGTGGTGTAACGGTTAGTGTGGTTGTCTCAAGGGCAGTAGATTGTGGTGTAATGGTTAGTGTGGTTGCCTCAAGGGCAGTAGATTGTGGTGTAATGGTTAGTGTGGTTGCCTCAAGGGCAGTAGATTGTGGTGTAATGGTTAGTGTGGTTGTCTCAAGGGAAGCAGATTGTGGTGTAATGGTTAGTGTGGTTGTCTCAAGGGCAGTAGATTGTGGTGTAATGGTTAGTGTGGTTGCCTCAAGGGCAGTAGATTGTGGTGTAATGGTTAGTGTGGTTGCCTCAAGGGCAGTAGATTGTGGTGTAATGGTTAGTGTGGTTGCCTCAAGGGCAGTAGATTGTGGTGTAATGGTTAGTGTGGTTGTCTCAAGGGAAGTAGATTGTGGTGTAATGGTTAGTGTGGTTGTCTCAAGGGAAGTAGATTGTGGTGTAATGGTTAGTGTGGTTGTCTCAAGGGCAGTAGATTGTGGTGTAATGGTTAGTGTGGTTGTCTCAAGGACAGTAGATTGTGGTGTAATGGTTAGTGTGGTTGTCTCAAGGACAGTAGATTGTGGTGTAATGGTTAGTGTGGTTGTCTCAAGGGAAGTGGATTGTGGTGTAATGGTTAGTGTGGTTGTCTCAAGGACAGTAGATTGTGGTGTAATGGTTAGTGTGGTTGTCTCAAGGGCAGTAGATTGTGGTGTAATGGTTAGTGTGGTTGCCTCAAGGGAAGTAGATTGTGATGTAATGGTTAGTGTGGTTGCCTCAAGGCAGTAGATTGTGGTGTAATGGTTAGTGTGGTTGTCTCAAGGGAAGTAGATTGTGGTGTAATGGTTAGTGTGGTTGTCTCAAGGACAGTAGATTGTGGTGTAATGGTTAGTGTGGTTGTCTCAAGGGCAGTAGATTGTGGTGTAATGGTTAGTGTGGTTGTCTCAAGGGAAGTAGATTGTGGTGTAAGTGTGGTTGTCTCAAGGACAGTAGATTGTGGTGTAATGGTTAGTGTGGTTGTCTCAAGGACAGTAGATTGTGGTGTAATGGTTAGTGTGGTTGTCTCAAGGACAGTAGATTGTGGTGTAATGGTTAGTGTGGTTGCCTCAAGGGCAGTAGATTGTGGTGTAATGGTTAGTGTGGTTGTCTCAAGGGCAGTAGATTGTGGTGTAATGGTTAGTGTGGTTGTCTCAAGGGAAGTAGATTGTGGTGTAATGGTTAGTGTGGTTGTCTCAAGGGCAGTAGATTGTGGTGTAATGGTTAGTGTGGTTGTCTCAAGGGCAGTAGATTGTGGTGTAATGGTTAGTGTGGTTGTCTCAAGAGCAGTAGATTGTGGTGTAATGGTTAGTGTGGTTGTCTCAAGGACAGTAGATTGTGGTGTAATGGTTAGTGTGGTTGTCTCAAGGGCAGTAGAT
This sequence comes from Bathymodiolus brooksi, assembly GCA_963680875.1. Taxonomy (NCBI): domain Eukaryota; kingdom Metazoa; phylum Mollusca; class Bivalvia; order Mytilida; family Modiolidae; genus Bathymodiolus; species Bathymodiolus brooksi. Next base: position 120,831,693 of record OY804576.1, on the reverse strand, counting down.
TGTGGTGTAATGGTTAGTGTGGTTGTCTCAAGGACAGTAGATTGCGATGTAATGGTTAGTGTGGTTGTCTCAAGGGCAGTAGATTGTGGTGTAATGGTTAGTGTGGTTGCCTCAAGGGCAGTAGATTGTGATGTAATGGTTAGTGTGGTTGCCTCAAGAGCAGTAGATTGTGATGTAATGGTTAGTGTGGTTGCCTCAAGGGCAGTAGATTGTGGTGTAATGGTTAGTGTGGTTGTCTCAAGGGCAGTAGATTGTGGTGTAATGGTTAGTGTGGTTGTCTCAAGAGCAGTAGATTGTGGTGTAATGGTTAGTGTGGTTGTCTCAAGGACCGTAGATTGTGGTGTAATGGTTAGTGTGGTTGTCTCAAGAGCAGTAGATTGTGGTGTAATGGTTAGTGTGGTTGTCTCAAGGACAGTATATTGTGGTGTAATGGTTAGTGTGGTTGTCTCAAGGGCAGTAGATTGTGGTGTAATGGTTAGTGTGGTTGTCTCAAGGGAAGTAGATTGTGGTGTAATGGTTAGTGTGGTTGTCTCAAGGGCAGTAGATTGTGGTGTAATGGTTAGTGTGGTTGTCTCAGGGGCAGTAGATTGTGGTGTAATGGTTAGTGTGGTTGCCTCAAGGGCAGTAGATTGTGGTGTAATGGTTAGTGTGGTTGTCTCAAGGGCAGTAGATTGTGGTGTAATGGTTAGTGTGGTTGTCTCAAGGGCAGTAGATTGTGGTGTAATGGTTAGTGTGGTTGTCTCAAGGGCAGTAGATTGTGGTGTAATGGTTACTGTGGTTGTCTCAAGAGCAGTAGATTGTGGTGTAATGGTTAGTGTGGTTGTCTCAAGGACAGTAGATTGTGGTGTAATGGTTAGTGTGGTTGTCTCAAGGGCAGTAGATTGTGGTGTAATGGTTAGTGTGGTTGTCTCAAGGACAGTAGATTGCGATGTAATGGTTAGTGTGGTTGTCTCAAGGGCAGTAGATTGTGGTGTAATGGTTAGTGTGGTTGCCTCAAGGGAAGTAGATTGTGATGTAATGGTTAGTGTGGTTGCCTCAAGAGCAGTAGATTGTGATGTAATGGTTAGTGTGGTTGCCTCAAGGGCAGTAGATTGTGGTGTAATGGTTAGTGTGGTTGTCTCAAGGGCAGTAGATTGTGGTGTAATGGTTAGTGTGGTTGTCTCAAGGGCAGTAGATTGTGGTGTAATGGTTAGTGTGGTTGCCTCAAGGGCAGTAGATTGTGGTGTAACGGTTAGTGTGGTTGTCTCAAGGGCAGTAGATTGTGGTGTAATGGTTAGTGTGGTTGCCTCAAGGGCAGTAGATTGTGGTGTAATGGTTAGTGTGGTTGCCTCAAGGGCAGTAGATTGTGGTGTAATGGTTAGTGTGGTTGTCTCAAGGGAAGCAGATTGTGGTGTAATGGTTAGTGTGGTTGTCTCAAGGGCAGTAGATTGTGGTGTAATGGTTAGTGTGGTTGCCTCAAGGGCAGTAGATTGTGGTGTAATGGTTAGTGTGGTTGCCTCAAGGGCAGTAGATTGTGGTGTAATGGTTAGTGTGGTTGCCTCAAGGGCAGTAGATTGTGGTGTAATGGTTAGTGTGGTTGTCTCAAGGGAAGTAGATTGTGGTGTAATGGTTAGTGTGGTTGTCTCAAGGGAAGTAGATTGTGGTGTAATGGTTAGTGTGGTTGTCTCAAGGGCAGTAGATTGTGGTGTAATGGTTAGTGTGGTTGTCTCAAGGACAGTAGATTGTGGTGTAATGGTTAGTGTGGTTGTCTCAAGGACAGTAGATTGTGGTGTAATGGTTAGTGTGGTTGTCTCAAGGGAAGTGGATTGTGGTGTAATGGTTAGTGTGGTTGTCTCAAGGACAGTAGATTGTGGTGTAATGGTTAGTGTGGTTGTCTCAAGGGCAGTAGATTGTGGTGTAATGGTTAGTGTGGTTGCCTCAAGGGAAGTAGATTGTGATGTAATGGTTAGTGTGGTTGCCTCAAGGCAGTAGATTGTGGTGTAATGGTTAGTGTGGTTGTCTCAAGGGAAGTAGATTGTGGTGTAATGGTTAGTGTGGTTGTCTCAAGGACAGTAGATTGTGGTGTAATGGTTAGTGTGGTTGTCTCAAGGACAGTAGATTGTGGTGTAATGGTTAGTGTGGTTGTCTCAAGGGCAGTAGATTGTGGTGTAATGGTTAGTGTGGTTGTCTCAAGGGAAGTAGATTGTGGTGTAAGTGTGGTTGTCTCAAGGACAGTAGATTGTGGTGTAATGGTTAGTGTGGTTGTCTCAAGGACAGTAGATTGTGGTGTAATGGTTAGTGTGGTTGTCTCAAGGACAGTAGATTGTGGTGTAATGGTTAGTGTGGTTGCCTCAAGGGCAGTAGATTGTGGTGTAATGGTTAGTGTGGTTGTCTCAAGGGCAGTAGATTGTGGTGTAATGGTTAGTGTGGTTGTCTCAAGGGAAGTAGATTGTGGTGTAATGGTTAGTGTGGTTGTCTCAAGGGCAGTAGATTGTGGTGTAATGGTTAGTGTGGTTGTCTCAAGGGCAGTAGATTGTGGTGTAATGGTTAGTGTGGTTGTCTCAAGAGCAGTAGATTGTGGTGTAATGGTTAGTGTGGTTGTCTCAAGGGAAGTAGATTGTGGTGTAATGGTTAGTGTGGTTGTCTCAAGGGCAGTAGATTGTGGTGTAATGGTTAGTGTGGTTGTCTCAAGGACAGTAGATTGCGATGTAATGGTTAGTGTGGTTGTCTCAAGGGCAGTAGATTGTGGTGTAATGGTTAGTGTGGTTGCCTCAAGGGCAGTAGATTGTGATGTAATGGTTAGTGTGGTTGCCTCAAGAGCAGTAGATTGTGATGTAATGGTTAGTGTGGTTGCCTCAAGGGCAGTAGATTGTGGTGTAATGGTTAGTGTGGTTGTCTCAAGGGCAGTAGATTGTGGTGTAATGGTTAGTGTGGTTGTCTCAAGAGCAGTAGATTGTGGTGTAATGGTTAGTGTGGTTGTCTCAAGAGCAGTAGATTGTGGTGTAATGGTTAGTGTGGTTGTCTCAAGGGCAGTAGATTGTGGTGTAATGGTTAGTGTGGTTGCCTCAAGGGCAGTAGATTGTGGTGTAATGGTTAGTGTGGTTGCCTCAAGGGCAGTAGATTGTGGTGTAATGGTTAGTGTGGTTGTCTCAAGGGAAGCAGATTGTGGTGTAATGGTTAGTGTGGTTGTCTCAAGGGCAGTAGATTGTGGTGTAATGGTTAGTGTGGTTGCCTCAAGGGCAGTAGATTGTGGTGTAATGGTTAGTGTGGTTGCCTCAAGGGCAGTAGATTGTGGTGTAATGGTTAGTGTGGTTGCCTCAAGGGCAGTAGATTGTGGTGTAATGGTTAGTGTGGTTGTCTCAAGGGAAGTAGATTGTGGTGTAATGGTTAGTGTGGTTGTCTCAAGGGAAGTAGATTGTGGTGTAATGGTTAGTGTGGTTGTCTCAAGGGCAGTAGATTGTGGTGTAATGGTTAGTGTGGTTGTCTCAAGGACAGTAGATTGTGGTGTAATGGTTAGTGTGGTTGTCTCAAGGACAGTAGATTGTGGTGTAATGGTTAGTGTGGTTGTCTCAAGGGAAGTGGATTGTGGTGTAATGGTTAGTGTGGTTGTCTCAAGGACAGTAGATTGTGGTGTAATGGTTAGTGTGGTTGTCTCAAGGGCAGTAGATTGTGGTGTAATGGTTAGTGTGGTTGCCTCAAGGGAAGTAGATTGTGATGTAATGGTTAGTGTGGTTGCCTCAAGGCAGTAGATTGTGGTGTAATGGTTAGTGTGGTTGTCTCAAGGGAAGTAGATTGTGGTGTAATGGTTAGTGTGGTTGTCTCAAGGACAGTAGATTGTGGTGTAATGGTTAGTGTGGTTGTCTCAAGGACAGTAGATTGTGGTGTAATGGTTAGTGTGGTTGTCTCAAGGGCAGTAGATTGTGGTGTAATGGTTAGTGTGGTTGTCTCAAGGGAAGTAGATTGTGGTGTAAGTGTGGTTGTCTCAAGGACAGTAGATTGTGGTGTAATGGTTAGTGTGGTTGTCTCAAGGACAGTAGATTGTGGTGTAATGGTTAGTGTGGTTGTCTCAAGGACAGTAGATTGTGGTGTAATGGTTAGTGTGGTTGCCTCAAGGGCAGTAGATTGTGGTGTAATGGTTAGTGTGGTTGTTTCAAGGGCAGTAGATTGTGGTGTAATGGTTAGTGTGGTTGTCTCAAGGGAAGTAGATTGTGGTGTAATGGTTAGTGTGGTTGTCTCAAGGGCAGTAGATTGTGGTGTAATGGTTAGTGTGGTTGTCTCAAGGGCAGTAGATTGTGGTGTAATGGTTAGTGTGGTTGTCTCAAGAGCAGTAGATTGTGGTGTAATGGTTAGTGTGGTTGTCTCAAGGACAGTAGATTGTGGTGTAATGGTTAGTGTGGTTGTCTCAAGGGCAGTAGATTGTGGTGTAATGGTTAGTGTGGTTGTCTCAAGGACAGTAGATTGCGATGTAATGGTTAGTGTGGTTGTCTCAAGGGCAGTAGATTGTGGTGTAATGGTTAGTGTGGTTGCCTCAAGGGCAGTAGATTGTGATGTAATGGTTAGTGTGGTTGCCTCAAGAGCAGTAGATTGTGATGTAATGGTTAGTGTGGTTGCCTCAAGGGCAGTAGATTGTGGTGTAATGGTTAGTGTGGTTGTCTCAAGGGCAGTAGATTGTGGTGTAATGGTTAGTGTGGTTGTCTCAAGAGCAGTAGATTGTGGTGTAATGGTTAGTGTGGTTGTCTCAAGGACCGTAGATTGTGGTGTAATGGTTAGTGTGGTTGTCTCAAGAGCAGTAGATTGTGGTGTAATGGTTAGTGTGGTTGTCTCAAGGACAGTATATTGTGGTGTTATGGTTAGTGTGGTTGTCTCAAGGGCAGTAGATTGTGGTGTAATGGTTAGTGTGGTTGCCTCAAGGGAAGTAGATTGTGGTGTAATGGTTAGTGTGGTTGTCTCAAGGGCAGTAGATTGTGGTGTAATGGTTAGTGTGGTTGTCTCAGGGGCAGTAGATTGTGGTGTAATGGTTAGTGTGGTTGCCTCAAGGGCAGTAGATTGTGGTGTAATGGTTAGTGTGGTTGTCTCAAGGGCAGTAGATTGTGGTGTAATGGTTAGTGTGGTTGTCTCAAGGGCAGTAGATTGTGGTGTAATGGTTAGTGTGGTTGTCTCAAGGGCAGTAGATTGTGGTGTAATGGTTAGTGTGGTTGTCTCAAGAGCAGTAGATTGTGGTGTAATGGTTAGTGTGGTTGTCTCAAGGACAGTAGATTGTGGTGTAATGGTTAGTGTGGTTGTCTCAAGGGCAGTAGATTGTGGTGTAATGGTTAGTGTGGTTGTCTCAAGGACAGTAGATTGCGATGTAATGGTTAGTGTGGTTGTCTCAAGGGCAGTAGATTGTGGTGTAATGGTTAGTGTGGTTGCCTCAAGGGCAGTAAATTGTGATGTAATGGTTAGTGTGGTTGCCTCAAGAGCAGTAGATTGTGATGTAATGGTTAGTGTGGTTGCCTCAAGGGCAGTAGATTGTGGTGTAATGGTTAGTGTGGTTGTCTCAAGGGCAGTAGATTGTGGTGTAATGGTTAGTGTGGTTGTCTCAAGAGCAGTAGATTGTGGTGTAATGGTTAGTGTGGTTGTCTCAAGGACCGTAGATTGTGGTGTAATGGTTAGTGTGGTTGTCTCAAGAGCAGTAGATTGTGGTGTAATGGTTAGTGTGGTTGTCTCAAGGACAGTATATTGTGGTGTAATGGTTAGTGTGGTTGTCTCAAGGGCAGTAGATTGTGGTGTAATGGTTAGTGTGGTTGCCTCAAGGGAAGTAGATTGTGGTGTAATGGTTAGTGTGGTTGTCTCAAGGGCAGTAGCTTGTGGTGTAATGGTTAGTGTGGTTGCCTCAAGGGAAGTAGATTGTGATGTAATGGTTAGTGTGGTTGCCTCAAGGCAGTAGATTGTGGTGTAATGGTTAGTGTGGTTGTCTCAAGGGAAGTAGATTGTGGTGTAATGGTTAGTGTGGTTGTCTCAAGGACAGTAGATTGTGGTGTAATGGTTAGTGTGGTTGTCTCAAGGACAGTAGATTGTGGTGTAATGGTTAGTGTGGTTGTCTCAAGGGCAGTAGATTGTGGTGTAATGGTTAGTGTGGTTGTCTCAAGGGAAGTAGATTGTGGTGTAAGTGTGGTTGTCTCAAGGACAGTAGATTGTGGTGTAATGGTTAGTGTGGTTGTCTCAAGGACAGTAGATTGTGGTGTAATGGTTAGTGTGGTTGTCTCAAGGACAGTAGATTGTGGTGTAATGGTTAGTGTGGTTGCCTCAAGGGCAGTAGATTGTGGTGTAATGGTTAGTGTGGTTGTCTCAAGGGCAGTAGATTGTGGTGTAATGGTTAGTGTGGTTGTCTCAAGGGAAGTAGATTGTGGTGTAATGGTTAGTGTGGTTGTCTCAAGGGCAGTAGATTGTGGTGTAATGGTTAGTGTGGTTGTCTCAAGGACAGTAGATTGTGGTGTAATGGTTAGTGTGGTTGTCTCAAGGGCAGTAGATTGTGGTGTAATGGTTAGTGTGGTTGTCTCAAGGACAGTAGATTGCGATGTAATGGTTAGTGTGGTTGTCTCAAGGGCAGTAGATTGTGGTGTAATGGTTAGTGTGGTTGCCTCAAGGGCAGTAGATTGTGATGTAATGGTTAGTGTGGTTGCCTCAAGAGCAGTAGATTGTGATGTAATGGTTAGTGTGGTTGCCTCAAGGGCAGTAGATTGTGGTGTAATGGTTAGTGTGGTTGTCTCAAGGGCAGTAGATTGTGGTGTAATGGTTAGTGTGGTTGTCTCAAGAGCAGTAGATTGTGGTGTAATGGTTAGTGTGGTTGTCTCAAGGACCGTAGATTGTGGTGTAATGGTTAGTGTGGTTGTCTCAAGAGCAGTAGATTGTGGTGTAATGGTTAGTGTGGTTGTCTCAAGGACAGTATATTGTGGTATAATGGTTAGTGTGGTTGTCTCAAGGGCAGTAGATTGTGGTGTAATGGTTAGTGTGGTTGCCTCAAGGGAAGTAGATTGTGGTGTAATGGTTAGTGTGGTTGTCTCAAGGGCAGTAGATTGTGGTGTAATGGTTAGTGTGGTTGTCTCAGGGGCAGTAGATTGTGGTGTAATGGTTAGTGTGGTTGCCTCAAGGACAGTAGATTGTGGTGTAATGGTTAGTGTGGTTGTCTCAAGGGCAGTAGATTGTGGTGTAATGGTTAGTGTGGTTGTCTCAAGGGCAGTAGATTGTGGTGTAATGGTTAGTGTGGTTGTCTCAAGGGCAGTAGATTGTGGTGTAATGGTTAGTGTGGTTGTCTCAAGAGCAGTAGATTGTGGTGTAATGGTTAGTGTGGTTGTCTCAAGGACAGTAGATTGTGGTGTAATGGTTAGTGTGGTTGTCTCAAGGGCAGTAGATTGTGGTGTAATGGTTAGTGTGGTTGTCTCAAGGACAGTAGATTGCGATGTAATGGTTAGTGTGGTTGTCTCAAGGGCAGTAGATTGTGGTGTAATGGTTAGTGTGGTTGCCTCAAGGGCAGTAGATTGTGATGTAATGGTTAGTGTGGTTGCCTCAAGAGCAGTAGATTGTGATGTAATGGTTAGTGTGGTTGCCTCAAGGGCAGTAGATTGTGGTGTAATGGTTAGTGTGGTTGTCTCAAGGGCAGTAGATTGTGGTGTAATGGTTAGTGTGGTTGTCTCAAGAGCAGTAGATTGTGGTGTAATGGTTAGTGTGGTTGTCTCAAGGACCGTAGATTGTGGTGTAATGGTTAGTGTGGTTGTCTCAAGAGCAGTAGATTGTGGTGTAATGGTTAGTGTGGTTGTCTCAAGGACAGTATATTGTGGTGTAATGGTTAGTGTGGTTGTCTCAAGGGCAGTAGATTGTGGTGTAATGGTTAGTGTGGTTGCCTCAAGGGAAGTAGATTGTGGTGTAATGGTTAGTGTGGTTGTCTCAAGGGCAGTAGCTTGTGGTGTAATGGTTAGTGTGGTTGTCTCAGGGGCAGTAGATTGTGGTGTAATGGTTAGTGTGGTTGCCTCAAGGGCAGTAGATTGTGGTGTAATGGTTAGTGTGGTTGTCTCAAGGGCAGTAGATTGTGGTGTAATGGTTAGTGTGGTTGTCTCAAGGGCAGTAGATTGTGGTGTAATGGTTAGTGTGGTTGTCTCAAGGGCAGTAGATTGTGGTGTAATGGTTAGTGTGGTTGTCTCAAGGGCAGTAGATTGTCGTGTAATGGTTAGTGTGGTTGTCTCAAGGACAGTAGATTGTGGTGTAATGGTTAGTGTGGTTGTCTCAAGGGCAGTAGATTGTGGTGTAATGGTTAGTGTGGTTGCAGTAGATTGTGTGATTGAGCTCCAGTTGGATCAAACCAAAAACTATAAAATAGGTATTTGTTGCTTCTCCTCTAAGAACCCAGCATTAAGGAGTAAGAGCATAGACTGGTTGGCTCGGTATTTGTTTGAGTGGAGCAATATGTCTACACGCAAGGAGTTGTTTCAGTCAACTAGCACTATAAAAATCCACCTAAGTGTATTAGGTCTAGTCAAAGCAGACAACATCATCATCATCATTTCATCGAAATGCAATGTTCTAATCATGATATAGCTGGATAAATATGATCTCTTGGCGTAAAACAAAAATCACTCACTTGAAAAATGTTGAACATGTATAGTATGTAGCATAGAACAAAATAATACTTCCAATTCAATAAATTGAATCATTTAATACCAATATTTTAAATACAAGAAACATTTATCTTTAATGTACGTTGATTAGATACCATTTCTTATATTATCTCATCTAATATATCATGTTATCTGTACTTGTTTATTATAGGTAGCTCTCAATAAGAAATTCATCGTAATTGTACTGATAATTTTCAATGTAATTTACAGCATAACAAATTATATACAAATTTATTCCTATTTTGAACACTCAATACGGGTTCCAATATCTTTGATCATATCTCAATGAATTATGCTGTTGAGAGTGTTGCAGGACAACATTACTGAAATCTACACATGTATGTACACATATAAATCTACACATATATAAACACATGTATGTACACATATAAATCTACACATGAATATACACATAAATCTACACATGTTTATACACATATAAATCTACACATGTATATACACATATAAATCTACACATGTATATACACATATAAATCTACACATGTATATACACATATAAATCTACACATGTATGTACACATATAAATCTACACATGTATATACACATATAAATCTACACATGTATGTACACATATAAATCTACACATGTATATACACATATAAATAAATCTACACATGTATATACACATATCTGATTATTCAAGGGTCTGTCATTTGTAGTAACTGAGTCTTTGTTAAAGGTCCAGACTTTTGTGGACTTATTTCAAGATGAAATCGTTCAAGTGTAGCCAGTCTACTTTTTATATGATCTATTCTGTGATAAGCAAGAGTCAGATCTTTAGATGCAGCATATGAGGATCCCTCATGAGGTTGACCTGTAAAAGAAAAAGATGCCAGTAACGTTCACAATATTCTACAAGCTAAAGGATGCATTCCATAATTTTCAGTAATATTCTAATACAGTATAGTACCCTTCTTATAAGGCCAACCCTTCAGTAATGAAAAAATGGCCTTATTATAAACTTATAAGAGGGTGGCCTCTTATGAAGCCAAGGGGACAATTTAGCAGTGATTCACTGAAATCTGGTCTGATAAGAGGGAATTAGGGTTATGGTGTTTAACTTCACTTTCAACAATATTTCAGTTTTATCATGACAGTCAGTTTTATTGGTGGAGAAAACCAGAGTGCCAGAAGAAAACCACCGACAGCCCCTGGCCTTATTAGAGGGAGAGCAGTGTAATACACGCAAAATATTGTAGACTTGTAATTCCTTAGAAAATTATGCTGAATTAAATCCACTACTGATACATCCATGTATTTGTACAGAAAAGGCTTTGGGTTGAAAACAAACTTATTTTTTTTTCATAGCTTTCATAGTTATACAAGTTAATGTATAACCAACATTATACAATTTATATGGCATTTATATAATATGATAAGCTAATATCCATAATTATCAAATTGAGAAGGAGTTATATAATTATTTTCTAAAGCCTGAAAGACTGAGGGAATAACACTTTAGAAATTTGATAATTATGAATATTAATTGTTCATGAATGACATAATGGTATTGTACTGCCTTAAGTTACATACCAAATTTAAAGGATAGAAATGTGTGTATATATATTGAATGCACTGTGCAAATAATCAATACAGATTGCAATGCAATAATCAACAAATTAACAATCTCACATAAATTGTAGTAGAGATTAAGATTAATTCACATGCACATTGAAATTCACCACACATGCAACTAGACACAAATCGTTCGCTCACAATGTCATCCATATTTATTTGTTTACATCTGGCAGTTGATCATAATAAATGGAAATAACTAGTTATTAGTTTGACATGCAGTTGTGCTGCAGAATTAAAGCAGTTATTTTTCGCTACATGTATGTGCAGTATACCACAGGAAATATTAGTTATTGCTGGACACAGACAAAGAAAACCAGTAAAATAATGCAGTTATTTCTTACTCAATTACTATAGTAAAGAATGATAATGCAATTTATTTGTTCTTCATATTTTTCTTACTTTGTTTTTATTATTACATTGTAATTATCAGTAATGCGATATTCATTATAAATCCTGATTATATGTTAACTTGTCCAAAAACAAAAACAGTGATGACCAATTCAGAAAGATACAAATGTATCCTTTATTGTCTCTGGAATAGAAATTGTTTATTATACACTGACATACAATTACAAATTATGTCTAGAGTCAGAAAATACAAGAAACTTATTTTTAGAGTGTGAGTGATTGTTATTTAATGCCAAATGAGCAATTTTTATACGCCCGTCTCGAGACGGTCTGTATTATGTGATTGGGTATGGCTGGCGTCCACACAGGTTTCTGCACAATAACTTTAGTTCTGTATATCGGATCTTTACCAAACTTGGCCAAATGATTCCCCTGTGGAAGGGGAAGAACCCTATTTATTTTGGGGTCATTAGGTCAAAGTCACCATTACTATAAATAGAATTTTTGACAACATGGTCGTTTCTGTACGATAACTTTAGTTCTGTACATGTATATTGGATCTTTAACAAACTTGGCCACATGATTCCCCTGTGGAAGGGGAAGAACCCTATTTATTTTGGGGTCAAAGGTCAAGGTCACTACATTTTATAAATAGAATTTTTGACAACAGGGTCGTTTCCACATGATAACTTTAGTTCTGTATATTGGATCTTTACCAAACTTGACCAAATGATTGCCCCGTGGAAGGGGGAGAATCCTATTCATTTTGGGGTCATTAGGTCAAAGGTCACTGCTACTATAAATATAATTTTTGACAACAGGATCGTTTCCGCAAGATAACTTTAGTTCTGTATATTGGATCTTTACCAAACTTGGCCACATGATTGCCCTGTGCAAGGGGAAGAACCCTATTTATTTTGGGGTCATTACCATTATACCGTTTGATAATTTATATAGACGTGCGTATTCTGTGATGTACACATTTCTTGTTCAGCTACATTTGTATATTGTGGTAAGAAGAAGTTACAATTTGATGGTGAGATGTTTGCTTTGTACTAGACCAACACGTTTAGCTGGATTTCATAGTGCTAGCATGCTTGTTTAGCGGAGAAGCAGCAAATACCAAATTTATAGTCTGAATGAACTAGCAATCAACCACCATTATTTTGATAACTTATCTACTACATGTAACATACCAGTAGAGACTTGTGTTAAATAGTTGATATGATTTGTCATTTTCTTTTCTACTTCCATCAAAGTTTTCATGAATGTTGTTGTATGTGTCTCAATCTGCTTGGCTTGTGGTTTTTCTTTGGCTAATTCCTGAAGTGCTAAACCTGCATAGACAAAAATCAAAAGTATAGAAATTGCCTGGTTGCAAAGACGTTCAATGGGTTAATTAAATGTGATATGGACAAGAAGGTCAGACTAGAGAGTGCAAAATCTTAATGCAAGTTTTCAAGGTAGATTTTTCATGTCAAGTACATATCTTCAATATGTGTGCAAACAATCTGCAAGTTATCAATTAAACAAAATATGTACCATCTACTAAAAATGCTTTTGAACTAAAGGCCCACATGAACCTCTATCGCCAACCTGGTAAAGAAGATATATTGAACTATTTCCTGTCCTAGCATGGGTTGAATGTTGATCCCAAGGGCTTGAACACAATAGACACTGGGTAATATTATCATAAAAAAATTGAACTTGAATATACATGTATCACAATGCTCCTTTGTGTAACATACAATTCTATTTACATTCTTTTTTCTAGAGAAGAATTGTGAAATTTTACCCACTGAAGTCTACTTTAAACCTTTAAACCACAGACCCTTGGCCTATCTAAATTTCTGCAAACTTGAATCCATATAATCAAGTGTTTCTTTAGTGAGTCAGTGATACTTGTACAGTACAGTCAGAGACATAGCGTGATAAATCTCTGTGATACGACATATCACTCATCTTGGTGATTTGGATATATCTTTTGCTCTATTAAATACATCATTAAAAATTCTTTTACATTTAGAGTGTTGCTTACTATCACCAAAAAGGCATATCAAAATAAGTAAGTAGATTAAACAGACCAAAAGATATATACCAGTATCACTAAGATGAGTGATACGTTTATCACAGTGATTTATCATGCTATGTCTCTGACTGTACTGTAGCAATTTAATCTGACGTGTCCAGAACACATTTCTGAAAAATTTGGTGAGTCCCAGCATTGTAAGAGTCTAAAATTTGAAATCTTAGGCAAGTCCTAACTGAAAATGGTGAGTCCAGAACTAAACCAACACCCCTAATTGGATTTTTATAATGCTAGCTCACTGAAACAACAGTATATCAGTTTTGCTAAGCAGAGAGATATGCATTGTATGTCTATCAAAATGATTTATCACATACAAAATGTATGTCTCAGACTGTACCTGTAAAAAGGCTGTATGCTACAAAGTTATAAACAGCAGAGTTCAAAATTAACTATTGTCTGCTAGTCTGTGGCTAGTAGAAAGATCATCAGACTACTGTTCCCATTATCTGGTTACCCATCAGACTATTAAAATCTTTACTTTAACATCAAAGTGATAATGTAGTCTAAAATACGCTTGGAATAGCATGTAAAAAAAGTCATGCATTAAAGCATTTTTCATGACAAATCACTTAAGCGCTTTAGATTACAAATTTTTTACATTATTTCAAGCGTATACTGACACCAATGTTTTTTATTGGATTGACAAAATGTGGCGATTTATAGAGGGGGTTGGAACCAAACAAAAAATTAAGATAATGATAAGGCAGGGCAGATTTCATTTTTATATTTGAACACATCACAAATAAAGTATGAAAATGGTCAGGTCAATCAATACCTATTGGAGAAAGTTCTGAAAAGGAATTGATTTGGATGAGAATTTACAAATCATCTTGACGAGCCTTGCCTAATACAGTTTAGCGGTGGATATAAAGCTGAGCATTCCAAAACTTTTTGAAAGATTTTAATCTTTTTCCTTTGCTATTTTTTAATGCTCCATTTACACTCCAGAAACCACCCAGAATGCAAGATTTTGTGTCCAATTATTCAAAATTTTATGAGGGAGCATACCCCAAAACTCCCTAGCAAGGTGCACACCTGTACATCGTGTGCATGGGGTAGTAAAAATTCTGGAGTACAACTCCAAATATTTTTTAATAGCCCAGGGATTACTATCTAAAATATTTAATTTATAACCCTGCACAGCCTCAAGGGCAATAAAGAAATATGGTTGAGCAATGATCATGTCAATTACTACACTATTTTTAAGCGAATAATATTTCTCCTCCCTCCGTTGTGTCCATTTCCTCTACAAAACAGAATTGTAACAAAAATTAGATGTGAGACTTTACTCCACATTATTGCAGGAATTGTATTTTCCCATCAATATCTGCTACTGTTGGAGATGATCAATATTTGTAAGGCAGAAAACCTTTGTCTTTGATGGAAACCGCATCGGTGGCGTAATGGTTAGCATGCTCGCCTCGTGTGCGGTAGATCGTGGATTCGAGCCCTGGTCGGGTCAAACCAAAGACTTTAAAATTGGTATTTGTTGCTTCTCCGCTAAGCACGCAGCATTCAGGAGAAAGAGCAAAGACGGGTTGGCTCAGAATCAGAATAATGTGTCTGAGTGGAGCGACATGTCTACCCGTGGACTGTTGTTTCAGTGAGCTAGCACTATAAAAATCCAACTCAGCGTGTTGGTTTAGTACAAAGCAGACCTCATCATCATCTCATTGAAAATTAACTTGATCTCACCGTCATATAGCAGAAAAATTGCTGAATTGGCATTAAACAACAATCACTCACTTGCTCCTTGGTGGATCTTATAATGAAGGAAGGAAATTACTGAAAATATGGTGGACATAGTGAATACTACATTAAAATTAATGTACAGTTCAAAGACAGTACCTACTAGTATTAATCATGCAGGTACGTATATGTTTTAGACCTACATATATGATAGCAAATAAAAAAAAACATTGTACATGTACAATAATATATTTCGGGCCGATATATTTCCTTTGTCGAGGCTTGTGTCGGTCAGAAGACCTTTCAACCACTCGGTCACCTAGCCCCTTCGTCTTTCAGACACATTGATTGTATGTGTTGTGTTCTTTTGAACATGTAAATGAATGTTTACCAGCACTATGTATTGATGTAGCGATTTCTCTTTCAATAACATCAAGTTGTTGAATCCGTTCAATTGGACCGGAACCCATGACTGCTGTTGTAATATCGGGAACGATTTAGGAATTACACAAACATTTCCGGTAAACCATCGATAGTGTGTAAGTAAGTAAATTTTATTTAGAGTCGGTATATATACATAGACAACAAATCAACATGAGCCCTAATGTGCTCTTCATAAAACATAAAACAACATAACATCAAAGCATGCATCAAAATCATATTTAAAAGCAGAGCACAAAACACATAAGCACATAAATAACAGGGGAAGATCCAGGATTTCAAGTTAGGGGGGCGCACTTAAAAAACTTGCGCCGAGCGGAGGGAGGCGCGAAAATTGTTGGGGTATTTCGTGTGAAAAATCAATTTTAGGGAGGGGGGGGAGAGAACTGGTGTGAGGCAGCACTGGTTGGATACGGCATGCACTGCATGTACATTTTTGTCCTCCACACCAGCCGGCTGTTTATGTACTTTTTGAACTGGTCAAATGAGGTCATAATTCTGGCCTCATTTGGTAGTGAGTTCCATACCTGTGCTGCCTCATATCTGAAAGATTTTTTACCATAGTTTGAAGTTCTGGGTCTGGGTACCTCAGCAATATTCGTGTATCTGAAATTATATAAATTGTTTTTAATTATAAAAAGATCTTGAATGAAAAGGGGGCTCTTTTTATTTATTATTTTGAAGGTCTCTAAAGCAATAGTACGCATTCTGAAGGTTTTAAGAGAGGGAAACTTTGACTTTTCTAACAGAAATTCATAGGAATTTTGAAAATCATCATAAATGAAACGAAGTGCGCGTTCTTGTATTTTTTTCTATCTTTTTAGTGTTTTGTTCACCACAGAAATACCAGGTCAAAGGACAATAGCTAAAATTTGACATAATGAATGAATAATAAATGACTCGACACGTATTTACTCAAGCTACAGTGCTTAGACATCTTACAGTCTCTAATAGAAAAATATGAAGAAACACATGCAATCGTGTTCTATGGTGATATGAATGACACATTAGTAAAGGAAAGAAAAAACAGCCACGACAAAAAACTTATGAATTTTATCAAAAACAACAAACTGAATGTACATCAAGAGATGGTCACACACTCAACTCCAACCTTCTATCATAACGATGGCAAATCAACGTCACAAATAGACTATATATTTTCCAACAATGATGTTATCGATACCACCATAGTAATGGGGCATGATCCCATTAACTCGTCATCACACCTACCGGTCATAGCCAATTTAACAAAAACATTAAAGGCAACAGCGAAAAAAGGAAAGAAAAGCAACACAACATACAAACTTTTATGGGAAAAAGTTGACAAGAAAGAATACCAAAACGTATTCAACCAGTTGTTAGCAACTTACAACTGGAATATAACTATGATGTGAATGGTAAAATAAATCAACTGACTTACCTTCTACACAAAACGGCAGATAAAGTAATTCCTAAAATAACTCATCAAGTTAAATGGTTTTAAAAATAAAGCCTCGTCAAAAGTTCGCCAACTGATACAAACCAGCAATCAGAAACACAGAGAATGGGACAATGCCGATCGACCAAGAAATGACCATAAACTCTTTCTGGAGAAAAAAGCAGCAAAAAGGGCGTTGTGTCGTCAACAACGTAAAGAAACAGCAATAGCACAGTGTATAACCGGACAGTTTTCAAAAACAGAAGTTGTTGTACTGTCCGACCAGGTAATGTTAGTTGCTTGCAGAAATTTCAACATTTTTGGATGATTATCCGTGATTTATTCTTTGAAAGTGGATCAACCGAAGCAACAAAAATAAAAAAAATACTGCAAAGGTATGTCATTTATATTTCTGATCAAATAACAGTGCCCTATTTGAACATTGAAACTGGAAATCGCCGTTTAAACATCGGTGGATGGTATGTTTTCGCTCGAATAAAGGGGTTAAAAATCTATTTTTTCTCCACGAATTCTTTAAACTATGTCAAATATTTTCTCACTATCTGACGAAATAGACATCGACATTTTCAATGCAAGGAAAATATTACCGTAAGCGCACTCATTTTCCTTACGACGTGTGCATTTAACATCCTTCTTCATTGTACGTCAATGTACGCCTAATTGCTAACGAATTTTTCTGTCCTGTCCGCACAATTGTGTATTCCTTCAAGTTTCGAAGTTGTTATCTGTTGTTCTAAAATTTCATACTTTTTTACAGTTTACTCATCTTTATTTGTAAAACGTGTAGTAAGGTTACGACCTTTTGCTGGCAAAAAGATTATGGACAGTTTTTGAAATAAAATCAATACCAGATCTTGCCAAAAAATAAATCGGAAAGTGCATTTCATTGAAAAATTATGTCCTTAATTTTTACCATTTTGTTATGCCCCGACCATGAATGTGGAAGGGGTATATAGATTTACCCTTGTCCGTCTGTACGTCCGTATGTGTGGTCCTGTTGGTTAAGTTGTTTAGCTGCATTTCTCAGGAACCACTTATGATAGACCAAAGGTATTTCACATGACTGTATAATCATCATATATAGTGAAACACATCCCAACATCAATTGGGTCACCCTGATCTACATTGTACGCTTGAGTGACTTTGGTTAAATTAAGTGTTTAGGTCCATTTCTCAGACTTCGTATATACGGGAGGGGCATCCGTATCTTACAGACACATAATCTGGTTGTTTTTAGTTTTCTGTTATGAATAAATAAATAAATTATCTTTCTTTCAAGAGCATAACCCCATTAGCAAGAGCTAATCTCCCTGAGGGTCCTCAAAATAGCATCAATATGTACACAAATTTTAAATAGCAAATATACAAGCATTTGGAGAAAACTAAACAGTGAAGGAACAGCCAGCTACAGGTAACACATCGATACTGTCGAATCAGAGCGGGATCCATATCTGTAATTAAAAAGATAATTGATAATTCCAAAGTCAGGTAGAACGGGGTTGTAATGGCTAACTAGCACAAAGATGGCTTCGTACATATATCATTTTACAGAAATTATGCGTTGGCTCAACAGTATACATGTATTGCATGGATAGGAGGTATATATACAATACATAGTCATTGTCGGAAAATATAAGATTTATTTCGGCGAGCTTAAGAAACATGAGAAAAGGCGAGCTTTAGCAAGCCTTTTTCGCATGCTTCAAAGGGGACCCAAAACATTTTATATTTTCCGATAATGATTGTGTATTTTCTTTATCCTGCAATCATAAAATTGCTACAATAGATGCCTGTAACTACGTTTGAAGCTGATTCCGACTGCTACCAAAACGCGGTAAACGTCGTGACGTACCACTACCTGGCACACTAACTACGCTACGCGCGCCCTAATATGACCTAATACGACTCAAGTTCATCCGATCCCTGTTATTAGGCCGCAAATAGCTTGATTGCAGGATAAACATGAACATTTGAAAAGCATATCCTGAGCGCTCCGCCCGAAGGAAATTATGATTTTCTAGGGTGAACAAATCTGCATGTGTTCGGACATTACCATGCTATAAATGTTTTATTATTCTGAATCAACAGAGGACAGAGAAAAAAATCGTTCTTCATCCAAATCAACTTCGCCAAAGCTGTTCATCTGATGACGTCACAGACATAATATTGTTTTAAAAATACGCATTATTCTCGGGACTCGTCTTATATTGCACCGGTACATTGTGGCGAGAATTAATTCCTAATGTATGAAACACGATATTCGTTTTCAATCACGTAGTTGTAAAAGACAATCATTGCAGTCAATGTATAGACACCTGCTGCTAGAGGAAGATAACTCTGTAAACGGGAGAAAACTCATTTAACTTGTTCCAAAAACTGGGAATAAGATACAAATGTATTTGAATCACATATCATCTTAGATTACTGAATATCTGGTAAATGTAGTTCCTTACAAGTCCTCCAATACAGGCAACACATAAACTATCTTAATTTTCGGTAGAACTAAATTTGTAAAGGATTAGACTGTAGAAAAGTTCTCGATCAACTTTAACAAAAAACAATTAGGCGGACAGATGAGTTTTAAGATTCAGCAATTAATGATAACGTACAGTACCAATTAGGCGTACAGTGACGTCCAATGAAGAACGATGTTAAATGCACCCGTTGTAGGGAAAATGAGTGCGTTTAAAAATAGATTTTTAACCCCTTTCTTCGAGCGAAAACATACCATCCACCGATGTTTAAACGGCGATTTCCAGTTTCAATGTTCAAATAGGGCACTGTTATTTGATCAGAAATATAAATGACATACCTTTGCAGTATTTATTTTTATTTTTGTTGCTTCGATTGATCCACTTTCAAAGAATAAATCACGGATAATCATCCAAAAATGTTGAAATTTCTGCAAGCAACTAACATTACCTGGTCGGACAGTATAGCAACTTCTGTTTTTGAAAACTGTCTGGCTATACAATGTGGAAACGAAATGCAAGAAATGCTTAACACTATTTATGATTACTCTAGTGACCACAGATTCCTGATTCATCCAATAAAAAGCATTACAATAGTCAAAAGTATCAACAAGCGAAATGCAGAATGAATACAAGAAACAACCGAAAATTTTACTTTGGGAAATAACACTATGGAATTTAAATTTGAAACCACGCATCTTGGTCTAAGAAGAACAACGTCTGAAGAAAACAAGATTAATGTTAACGACAGGATATCACTAGCAATACTCTCTGATCAAAACCGGCGTACATGGCACAAATGGACTCAACCCAAGAACATCTTGTAAGATATAGCCAGTTTATGTTGTCCCACGCCTAGACACTGTGTCGGCAAAACATGTTTGGACTCGTGCATATCTAACTCCGGAACGGAACCGGACTGTAAGAAGACAAGAAGAAGGTAAGAATTATGTTTATTTATTTGTTTTTTGCATGAACTTGGGGGAAATAAATGCTTTATTAACCATTTCCTGCTGTCAGATGAAACATTTTGGCTATGTCATCGTATATTAATTGAGAAATAAACGATAATGTGCCGCAAAATGACGATCAGCCCGAATTTCGCTCAGTTTCACTTTGAATTGCTCACATTGAATGGAACGAAATGTATTGAAGGAACGATTGATGAATAAAGATGATAAGAATCGTCACTTTGTGCTTTTAATTATTGATATAAGTAAGCACGGGGCGAAAGAAATGGGTCATGTCAAAATGGCAGGACCCGGTTTCGTAAATGATGTTACAGCATGATGACCCGCTTTTGTTCCAAAAAAAATTACGAACAAACAGAAACCAAAGCCTTTATTTTCTCTGGAATAACATTGAAATTATTTCTTTTGTAACCATAATGTCCACTAAATGGATTCAGTTCAAGGTATTTAACTTTCAACATTAGTGAGCCGTGGTTTTCCGTCGAGTGTTTTATTACTCAGTCTTCAAATAGGACGAAGGTTGTTTTGCAGTAAAAACAATGGTACGGATGATTTTCTCTAGAATGTTTAATTAAGTCATCGAATTGTGGAAATGTTGTATCACAGTATAAACAATGGTGGCTGTGGATTTCTGTTGCTTTGGTTCCTGTTTGTTCGTAAATTTTTTTGGAACATCATTCACGAGACCGGGTCCTGCCATTTTGACATGACCCATTTCTTTCAACTACATCTACATCTACATTTTACGACAATCCAGCAATGGTGATGATTACTTGTCGCCCCGTGCTTACTTATATCAATAATTAAAAGCACAAAGTGACGATTCTTGTCATCTTTATTCATCAAACGTTCCTTCAATACATTTCGTTCCATTCAATGCGAGCAATTCAAAGAGAAACTGAGCGAAATTCGGGGTTGGGGTCAAGCTGATCGTCATTTTGCGGCACATTATCGCTTATTTCTCAATTAATATACGATGACATAGCCAAAATGTTTCATCTGACAGCAGGAAATGGTTAATAAAGCATTTATTTCCCCCAAGTTCATGCAAAAAACAAATAAATAAACAGAATTCTTACCTTCTTACAGTCCGGTTCCGTTCCGGAATTAGATATGCACGAGTCCAAACATATTTGCCGGGTCAGTTTGTACACAGTGTTCTATATGGACTAGAAGCTTTAGATCTTCAAAACAAAGATTTAACGGCATTGTGAAGTTTTCATCTAAGCTCATTGAAACATATTCAATCTCTTCGAAACAGAGCAGCAACATCAGAAATCTACTTGCTTCTAGGAGTACTGCCAATAAATGCCGAGCTTCACAAAAGACAGTTGAGTCTTCTACACTCAATAGCAATGAGTCAAAATAACTCAATGCGAGAGACCACATGGAGACAACATACAGTGGGTCAACCAACCAGCTTCTTTGTTAGAATAACTGACATACTGGATATGTATCAACTCCCGTCATTTATCGAAATAATGAATTGTCATTACAACAAAATAGAATGGAAAAATAAAGTACGAACAGCTATTTCATCTTATTGGTCTAATAAACTCAGATCAGATTGCGAAGAAAAATCAACACTAAATTTACTCTCAACAGAAAATCTAAATATTGGAAAAAATCACAATGTTTGGGATATTACATTTTGTATTTCAAATTCTGTAAAGGATATCAGGAAAGCTGCAACAAAAGTACGCATGCTAACTGGAACATACATGCTTCAGACCTTAAAAGTTAAATTCAACCAAGCAGAGGTAGACCCTACATGCCCTATATGTAAACTTGAAACGGAGGACCTTCAACACCTTCTTACAAGCTGTCCGGAATACAGAAACAGTAGGAAATCCCATTTTCAAAATATTAAAGAATATGTGGTTGATAAAATTGGAAGTAGAGTGTGGACTAACTATTTCAATAACAAAGAGACCATCACAGAACTATTGATAGACTGTCAATGTCTTGTTAAAAGGAACATTCTCCCAGATGACAAAGAATTACTTAGAACAATCGAAACAAAATCTAGAGATTACTGCCACCTAATACACATGAAAAGGATGAACATTACTAGTGTCTAGTTAGTGTGTGATAATAAGGGGTAAGTCTCTGTGTATGGTCAATCAACCTTAAACAATACCGCCGTATATAGACGTTTGTATAATATACTTTATTTACTGTGACTGTATAATGAATTCTTCATTATCCTATACAATATATTAAAAATTGCTGAGTTAGATTGCTGTCAAATTATAATATTAAGTATATATGTACCATCTACACACGCTTATACACATGTCTTACGTCTATCCCTAGATTTACCTTACGAGAAAAGGTAACACTAGGATTATTGAAGCTCCTTTTTTAGGGAGTGGATGTGGTCGAGTGGTCTAGGGCGCTGGACGTAAGGCTAAGCGAATGGTGCTGCAGTGTATCAATGGTGTGGGTTCAAATCACGTCGAGGGAAGAACAAAAATTTGACAGCTCTAAAATCTAATTCTAACACTGTTTGGTTTAATTTTCAGACGTATATATATATATATATATTAGATTTTAAAAGTAGCATTGTATATGAACATTACTAAAATAAGGCTACTAAAACCGATCGTGTACATATTTTTAGGTTTTTAAAGTAGCATCCTAAACAAACATTTTAAAGTTATTTTAAGATAAAACTACTCAAGCCGACCGTATACATTTTTTATAGATTTTAGAAGTAGCATTTCTATACGAGCATTAAGTTATTTTAAAACGCTGCTACTCGTACCAAGCGAAGCACTAAACAGAACTTTTAATCTTAAATATCGCCGATTAAATAATTAAAATCACGACTTGATGTATATACACTGGACATTATGGTGGCGGATAGTGTTGATTCATATTTTACAAAGGATTTTATGTGTTTTTTTAATGTGTACAGATAATATATATATTTTATCAGTTCAGTCCGAGTGCTCCCAGACAGGAGGGAATTACGAAAGAAGAAGAAGCTGCCTCATAAGTATCCGCGAATACAAAGTGGCGGAAATCAATAGCTTAAAAGCGCGATGCTTTCGACATTTTTCAATGTACATGTAATAACAAATTTAAGATGTTATACGCATGGGCATGGCATAGACTATAATTGTATTTAATGAAGAAGAAAAACCAATAAACCAAATACATAGAGGATAAGCTACAAATGTATATATCATTCGATGCCAAAAATACAGATAATCTCTCTGATGTTAGAACAAGTATAAAAATCGATTTTAAATAACTTTTTTGGCATTTCTCATTCAAGGAGTGTCAAATCAACGCTAGTAGATATAAACTTTAAAAAAAAACACTTCTAAAACATTCAAATCTAGTTACATATGAAACTTAGTCTTACTCCTTGAAAAAATATCTTGATGTCTTAGAATTTACAAAGGTGTGTAGAACATTTAAAACTCAGTACATATTCTTTTAGAAACTGATCAGGAAACTAGTTAAAATGAGAATATCTAGTACAACTGTGTTCATTAGAAATAGATGATGCCGAAATTCCAAAATTAAATGAAAATGAAAATGAAAAAGAATCTTGTGAAGGTATGATATCAGAAGAGGAATGTGTTAAAGCTATCAAATCAATGCAGAATGGAAAATCACCAGGAACTGATGGTCTTCCAGTTGAATTTTACAAAATATTTTGGAAAAACATTAAAAAATTGGTAATGAATTCGTTTTCATATAGTTATGAAAATGAAAACATGTCAATTTCACAAAAACAAAGCATTATTACATTATTACCCAAAAAAAATAATGATGTAAGATTTCTGAAAAACTGGAGACCTATATATCTTTACTAAAAACAGACTACAAGATAATGACAAAATGTATTGCGACACGATTAAAAAATAATCTTATTAAAATTATAAACAAAAGTCAGTCCGGTTTTATAAAGGGTCGATATATAGGTGATAATATTAGAAGTCTTCTAGAGGTTATAGATCTTGCAGAGGAAGAGAACCTTTCATGTATTGTTTTGTCAATAGACTTTGAGAAAGCATTTGATACAATCAGTTGGAAATTCTTAAAAAAATGTCTTTCCTTTTTTAATTTTGGCGAATCATTTCAGCAATGGATAAAAGTATTTTTCACTGATATAACTAGCTGTGTATTAAATACTGGATGGACTACACAATTTTTTTCTGTATCTCGTGGTGTTCGTCAAGGATCTCCGATTTCTCCTTATTTATTTCTTTTATGTGCAGAAATTCTAGGAATAGCCATAAGGCAATCAAAAGATATAAAAGGGTTTTGTTATAAAAGAAAAGAGATAAAACTGTCTCAATATGCAGACGATACACAAATTTTATTAGACAGTAGTGAAAAATCGGTCCGCAATACAGTAAATTTATTAAATAACTTTACAAAAATTAGTGGGTTGAAAGTTAATTATAATAAATCAGAATTAGCACCACTGGGTCGATCTCGAATGGAAATTTACACACATAATTTCTCACCAGGTATGAAAATTACAGTTGATAAAATGAAAATATTGGGAATCACTATACCAACAAATGGGAAATATGAAGACTTGATAAAGTTAAATTATGATGAAAAAAAGGTAAAAATAAAAAATATCATTCAGTCGTGGAGTAAAAGAAGCTTGACTTTATTTGGAAAGGTAACAATTATAAAAAGTTTAATTGTACCACAGCTAACATATCTCTTATCTGTATTACCAAATCCAGGACAAAACTACCTTAAAGATATTGATAGCTTAATTTTCAATTTTCTGTGGGATAATAAAGCGCCAAAAATAAAGAGGGAAGTAATTCTGCAAAAGGCAAATCAAGGAGGTTTAAACATCACCGATATATATACTTACAGCAAATCTGTAAAATTTCAGTGGGTCAAAAAGCTGTTGGATAGTTCATACAAAGTGGCGGAAATCAATAGCTTAAAAGCGCGATGCTTTCGACATTTTTCA
This sequence comes from Bathymodiolus brooksi, assembly GCA_963680875.1. NCBI lineage: Eukaryota > Metazoa > Mollusca > Bivalvia > Mytilida > Modiolidae > Bathymodiolus > Bathymodiolus brooksi. The sequence goes on along the minus strand of OY804576.1, from coordinate 120,807,059 downwards.
ATGTACATGTAATAACAAATTTAAGATGTTATACGCATGGGCATGGCATAGACTATAATTGTATTTAATGAAGAAGAAAAACCAATAAACCAAATACATAGAGGATAAGCTACAAATGTATATATCATTCGATGCCAAAAATACAGATAATCTCTCTGATGTTAGAACAAGTATAAAAATCGATTTTAAATAACTTTTTTGGCATTTCTCATTCAAGGAGTGTCAAATCAACGCTAGTAGATATAAACTTTAAAAAAAAACACTTCTAAAACATTCAAATCTAGTTACATATGAAACTTAGTCTTACTCCTTGAAAAAATATCTTGATGTCTTAGAATTTACAAAGGTGTGTAGAACATTTAAAACTCAGTACATATTCTTTTAGAAACTGATCAGGAAACTAGTTAAAATGAGAATATCTAGTACAACTGTGTTCATTAGAAATAGATGATGCCGAAATTCCAAAATTAAATGAAAATGAAAATGAAAAAGAATCTTGTGAAGGTATGATATCAGAAGAGGAATGTGTTAAAGCTATCAAATCAATGCAGAATGGAAAATCACCAGGAACTGATGGTCTTCCAGTTGAATTTTACAAAATATTTTGGAAAAACATTAAAAAATTGGTAATGAATTCGTTTTCATATAGTTATGAAAATGAAAACATGTCAATTTCACAAAAACAAAGCATTATTACATTATTACCCAAAAAAAATAATGATGTAAGATTTCTGAAAAACTGGAGACCTATATATCTTTACTAAATACAGACTACAAGATAATGACAAAATGTATTGCGACACGATTAAAAAATAATCTTATTAAAATTATAAACAAAAGTCAGTCCGGTTTTATAAAGGGTCGATATATAGGTGATAATATTAGAAGTCTTCTAGAGGTTATAGATCTTGCAGAGGAAGAGAACCTTTCATGTATTGTTTTGTCAATAGACTTTGAGAAAGCATTTGATACAATCAGTTGGAAATTCTTAAAAAAATATCTTTCCTTTTTTAATTTTGGCGAATCATTTCAGCAATGGATAAAAGTATTTTTCACTGATATAACTAGCTGTGTATTAAATACTGGATGGACTACACAATTTTTTTCTGTATCTCGTGGTGTTCGTCAAGGATCTCCGATTTCTCCTTATTTATTTCTTTTATGTGCAGAAATTCTAGGAATAGCCATAAGGCAATCAAAAGATATAAAAGGGTTTTGTTATAAAAGAAAAGAGATAAAACTGTCTCAATATGCAGACGATACACAAATTTTATTAGACAGTAGTGAAAAATCGGTCCGCAATACAGTAAATTTATTAAATAACTTTACAAAAATTAGTGGGTTGAAAGTTAATTATAATAAATCAGAATTAGCACCACTGGGTCGATCTCGAATGGAAATTTACACACATAATTTCTCACCAGGTATGAAAATTACAGTTGATAAAATGAAAATATTGGGAATCACTATACCAACAAATGGGAAATATGAAGACTTGATAAAGTTAAATTATGATGAAAAAAAGGTAAAAATAAAAAATATCATTCAGTCGTGGAGTAAAAGAAGCTTGACTTTATTTGGAAAGGTAACAATTATAAAAAGTTTAATTGTACCACAGCTAACATATCTCTTATCATCTGTATTACCAAATCCAGGACAAAACTACCTTAAAGATATTGATAGCTTAATTTTCAATTTTCTGTGGGATAATAAAGCGCCAAAAATAAAGAGGGAAGTAATTCTGCAAAAGGCAAATCAAGGAGGTTTAAACATCACCGATATATATACTTACAGCAAATCTGTAAAATTTCAGTGGGTCAAAAAGCTGTTGGATAGTTCATTTGAAAGCTCTTGGAAGGATATTATAAAATTGCGATATCACATATTTAATCAAAATTTTATTTTTAATTGTGATCTAAATACCTCTGATATTGACAACATAACAATGAAAGATATATTTTGGACAGATTTGTTGAAATTTTTCTTTGAATTAAAAACAAAAGAAAAGATACCTCTTAATGTTGACAGTATTATTTGGTATAACTCATCTCTAAAAATTGAAGGAAAAACACTTTTTTACAAAGAATTGTTTGATAATAATATCATATTTATCAAAGATATCTTAGATGAAGAAAATAAATTTAAAACTTATGATGAATTAAAAAATCAGCTTAATTGCAAACTTAACTTTTTGAAGTACTTTAGTCTAATATCCATGATTAAAAGTAAGAATGTAACCAACATAACAAATGCAGAATATAGAAGCCATTTAATTAACACAATTCTGAATTCCAAGAGCTTATCAAAGGAAATATATAACAAACTTAGCCCACTGGAAAATTTAGAAGTTGATTCAATAAAAGGCATTTCTAAGTGGAAATCAGATATGGAGACAGATATTAATATCAGTGACGTCTTCCGTAATTTATATCTTGTCACAAATGATTCGAAACTAAAAAATTTCCAGTACAAACTTCTTCATAGAACTTTACCGACAAACACATTCTTGGTTAAAATTGGGATAAAGAACTCGGACCTTTGTAACTTTTGTAAAAATGACACTGACTCAATTCTTCATTATATCTGGCTTTGCCCTGTAGTAAAACTGTTTTGGAATCGGGTAAAAACATGGTTAGAAGAAATTTTTGACATTCCTATTGAGTTAAATATGGCAAATATAGTGTTTATTACAAATGTCAATGAATATCCATTCGAGATCATCGAATTTGTGATGCTATTCACAAAATATTATATCCATTGCTGTAAGTGGTCAAATAATTTGCCAACAATAGAAGTACTTAAAGCAAAATTAAAATGTAGGGAAAAATGGAGAGATCAAATTCAATCTTTAAGGATAAGTTGAAAGACCATGAGGATAGGTGGCTGAAATTACTGTAATTTAGCATTGTTATTACTGTTCTATACCCTTAGCAGAAACAAATTATATAAACTATTTGTAACAGTTTAATCATTCTGATCATTGTAAACTTAATTTTTAGATTAATTTATATATTTATAAATAAATAATGGTTTATTGGGAATAGGGCGGTAATTACAATTACAATTGCTGAGCACACAAATAGCAATAACTGTCATTTACACTTGTAATATGTTTGTATTGTTCTGTGCATGTGATGTGATGAATGTGTTGTCTGTAAAAAAAAAAAAAAAAAAAAAAGAAAAAAAAAAAAAAAAAAAAGAAATAGAATAATGAAAACATATTTGAGAAAAAAATATATATGTCCTGGTCAGAAATACTGTAAAAATTGCACCGACTCAGTAATGCGGAAGATGAATTTCATTTTCGAAATATATTGCACTGAGCTGTCATATTAATCTCAGAAACAGAGACCGTACTTCCACTGAAGTACATAATATCACCTCTGTCATACCAGAAAAAGAATTTTCCTTCACAGCGCATATTCGATTACGATTTTAAAGAAAATAAATCACTGAGCTTAGTAAATCGGACACATTTGTGGATAACAAGAGGGCGGTTAGGTGGTTGGTTTATGGCGCTTAACGCCACTTTCAACAATATTTCAGTTATATCGTGGCGGTCAGTTTTATTGGTGGAGGAAACCGGAATACCCGGAGAAAACCGTCGACCTGTCGCAAGTTATTGACAAACTGTATCACATAATGTTGTATCGAGTATACCTCGCCATGTACGGGGTTCGAACTCACAACTTTAGTGGTGATAGGCACTGATTGCACAGGTAGTTGTAAATACAACTATCATACGATCACGATGGCCCCACAAGATGACGGACAATATTGAATATCCTACTATATCTACTAGTATGTGGTTATGAACTCAACTGGAACAAAGGCCATGAAACAGGAAACGGAAGCTGCAGATATACCTTATTATCTGTCGATGATAAACCTAACAAATGGGAATGTAATGTGGTATTCAATTTTTCAGCAGCCGCATATGAAGAATTTAAAAATGTTGCATTAAATTTCCCACATCAGACACATCAATCAGAAATGGGCAATATCTTAATAAATTTTGTTTACTACAAACCTTTGAGAGAAATCATGTGAGAGCATGTATCGGCTCTACATTATCTAGAAGTCCAATGGTACCGGAAGGACATCGCTTTTATTTCAACTGTTTCGAATTAATAACAATCCATGTTAAATGTACAAGCAGATCCTACCCAATATTCTACAATATATTCTCAGTGAACAAAAGTAAACCATATATTGGTTTATAATTATAAATATTGGACTGGAAATGTCAGTGTAAAATTCAGCTGTCCGTCTTGGAACGGAGGGGGACTGTTACATTAGCTGTTACCAAAAAAGTTATAAATAAAAGAACAATAATTGTTAGGAAAACAATATTTTCTCTCATGCGTGGGAGCTGGTCTGCACGGACAAAATGGAATCAATCCAAAAGCTTCGATACATTTGATACCTAGAACATTGTATGGTCTAGATGTTACAACCCTCTCCATCGGGGATATACACAAATTGGAATTATTTTATAGACTATTTCTAATGCTAATTAAACACACATACTGCTGCAACACTGATATTATTAGGATGCATTCCAATAGAAATTATTTTCTTCAAGAACTATATTTCATTAATCGTAATAAAACGCGGAAATTGATTGAAGAACTGGTTACATTCTTTTCCTTTGATCTTTTTATGGTTTATATACCAGAATGTAAGCAAAAGCTAAGAATTATGAAATAATACACACAGATACGAGATATTACACACTTTAAATATGGGATGTAGTTTTATTACCCCCAGAGAGCCGTGCAATAATCAACGACCTAGGTGTGATAGTGCATGGCTTCATGTTGCAAATCATTTATACAACGGTTTTCCTAGTTAAATGGTTTTAAAAACAATCGAACGTTAATTATAATTTAACACACAAGAAAATTAATATTATTGAGCTTGAAATGCTTGAATTTCATTGCAGAAGGCTAATTTATATGTTACACAGCACGAGATATATACTATTGGAAAATGTAAGGACAGGGAAACGGTTGTACCAAATCTATAATATAGAATTCTATTTTTAGATTTTAACATTAGAATAGTGAAGTAAACATTACTGATGAAAGTCCGCAGATATATACATGTATATATTATGTAGAGTGTAAATATTATAATTCTAATGGTGGAGGATTTTATTGGTGGATATTGTATTTGGCTTCAAACCATTGTTGTACAGATCTCCTAAGCAGGAGGTGATTACAGAATACAGAATACAGAACAGTGCTCTATAACCAGACCAGTGACTGCTTGTAGTAAAGTAACTTCTAGCTAACCTCTGTTAGTTAAAGATCATTACCCACCGGACAAAAATATAACTGATAATTCTAACAGATTTAATGTCAAATGGTCATAAGCATCGAAAGAAATTAATGGTCTTCGAGGAGGTCCAGCATGAATAGGTCACCAGATTGTTAATATGGAATGAACTATATTTGAACTGATTAAATAACTATTTGAACCTACTAGATATACCAGCAATTTGCCTCTATTTCTTGCAAAGAAAACCTGCCTCAAAGAGTGAGTGAGTGATTTTTGTTTAACGCCAACTGATCCATTTTTCAGATATATCATGGCGAGAACAAGTTGCAATTTCATGAGATAATAATGATGATGTCCGCAGTATACTAGATCAACAAGCTGGATTGGATTTTTAGAGTGCTAGATCACTGAAAAAATAGTTGTCCGCAAGCAGACACATCGCTCCACTTGGACACTTTATTCTGATTGCGAGGCAACGAATCTTTGCTCTTATTCCTTAATGCTGCTTGCTTAACGGAGAAGCAACCAATAACAATGTTATAGTCTTAAGTCTTTTGTTTGACCCGACCTGCATGCTAACAATTGCACCACCCGATGCGGTTTTCTTACTCAAAGAATCGACAAAAGTTATTTAATTACAGCCTTCACGATGAAGATTTTTCAATGGTTTCTTGAATTAAGACGTGCCAGATTAGAACGTATTATAAATGCTTTATTAATAATTTTACCATGGAAATATAAATGGGAAAATCATATCTCTAGGTGTACTCGATACAACATTATGTGATAAAGTTCGTTAGTGACTTGCGACAGGTCGGTGGTTTTCTCCGGTTTCCTCCACCAATAAAACTGACCTCCATGATATAACTGAAATATTGTTGAAAGTGGCGTTAAGCACAACCAAACCAAGCCAAACCATACCTTATACATGTATGACAGTTATGGTGTGCGAGTGGTTGTTGTTCAATGCCAAAATGAGCATTTCATAGATACATCATTGCTAAGATGCTACAGCTTGACGTGATGATGGTGATTGATATTATATTTGTTCTGTACTAAGCTATTACGCCCTGTTGGATTTGTTTGGTGCTAGCTCATTTAAATAACACAACAGAGGTAGAACTTGGAAAATTATCCAGACTCCATAGAGTTAGAGGTGTTAGGGTTATGGTGTTTCACGCCACTTTCAACAATATTTCAGTTATATCGTGGTGGTAAGTTTTTTTGGTGGAGGAAACCGGAGTACCGTAGAAAACAACCGATCCGCCGCAAGTCAATGACACACTTTTTCACATAATTTTGTATCTAGTACATCTCGCCAAGAGTTAGCGCTTAATAGTCTTTGTGCTAATCTCTTAATGTTGCACATGCTAATTGGAGAGGCATCAAATATCAATGTCTTTGTTTTGACCAGACCAAAGTAGTAACCGACGTCACAGAGTAGGTCTACTGACAGTTAGTGATAATTGACAATCATACAGAGTGTTAATCATTCAGAATTAACATTAACCATAGGATATAAAAAGAATACTAGTATACAACTGTAAATGTCATCGTCTACGTTTGCTTACGAGATTATTTTGAAGATTGAAGGAGATTAATGTTGCCAGTTTCTCTGAATTGTCCATTCTTGATTTACCTTTCGGTTTTCTCTGACGTTTATTTATATCAGAATGACATTGGAAACACAAATATTTTAACCAAGCAGCACACGGTCGAATAACGTGTTTCTCAATTAAAATAGCATAATGAATTGACCTCAAGTTGTTTGTAGGAGGGGTTATATCTTGTTTACATTGTTTGTGTTTGTATACATACAGTGGTGTCCAACACAACATTAACGACTGACTAACACTTGATTAATTCTCAATACACTTCTACCTTTCGATACTAATTAAACCTTGAACACCAGATAACAACAGGGATACGGATTAATATAAGCATAACCAATTGTTTCCGAATCCTATTGATTAATTTAAATGTCTATATCATTTATATGTGTATTATCATAATGTGTAATATTGAATTAATTAATAAAGGCATTTTATATCTTATACATATTTTTATGGCACATCCCATTAAAATTATCTAAATTACTTCCCTTTGAAAAGTAAAATTTTTCAGAGTTCATTAATGGTTTAACTATTTGCGCATGCCCTAGAAACAACTGGTCATTCTCGCTAGCCATCATTACACAGTTCACATCATCATCAATTTCATGTTTTGAAACTTCATTTTACAAACACGTAAAAGGATTTCTATACCGATATTTAAAGCGAGAAGTTTACACATAGGATGTGTTAAATTATCTTTTGTGGATGTACAAAATTATTGTCTTGGACAATAACAAACTGTTTTATTTGACATTCTCGTCGATATGAAGTCCGTTACCTAACATGTATATCCATACAGATTCTCTTCAACTTGTGTTACTTAGAACTATAAAACTGGCCAAAACTACAGTTATTCAAAACTCGATTTAGAATCAACCAGGATTTTGATATTCGTTTATTTTGAGGTAAATATTTGACATTAGTTTTGTTCGAATATTAGTATTATGTCACAACTGATCATGATCTTCACTTGTGATAAACAAACATACACACAGAGACGCAGGTGTCCAAGTAGGTCAAACTACCATATATGAATATTCATGAGACACTAATTATAGAAGGCTTACTTAGATTGTACGAGATTTATGAATATTTATTAGACTTTGTTTACAATCAGCATCATGACGCGTGTATTGATAATAGGCAGTTCACACGTAAATAGGTTAAGGACATATGTGAATTCCAATTGCTCTACAAGAAACTTTTCATTTGGGAATGACCCTTTGGTACGTTTTTACGGAATTAGTGGCAGTAGAGTGAATAAGAAGGAACATTGTACCAGATGGGAGAGAGTGATTTCGGATATCCGTCCACATCATTTAGTTTTTCATGCTGGTGGAAACGATTTAGATCAAAACAGCTGTGAGGGTTTTACTGAGGAAATGGTGTTCCGGCTTTTGTCCATACTATCATCATGGAAAGGCAGATACAATATTCAGACTATTACTGTCTTACAGCTAACAGGTCGTAGATCTACATACAATGTACCAGTAGACAAATACAACTTTATTGTGTGTCAGTTTAATCAGCATTTAAAACGAGAATTGAAATCCCATTCTACAATTATATAATGGAATCTCCGGAATATGAAAAACTGTATATCCAACGTATACTTGGATGGTGTCCACTTCAACGCAGAAGGCAACCTCCGCTATTACAGGAATGTTAGAGGAGCTATAATAAATGCCATCCGTTTTGTTTGACATAATTAGTTTACTGTTATCATCTGATAAAGTAATTTGTTATTGCTATATGTGAATAATAATTTTACTATTGTAAATTTGCAAGCAGTTTTGGGGTCCCCCTTTTCCTGTTATGCTTTTTGAAAATGCATAGGTACAATGAATAGGTGGTATTTATTGTCTGTTTTACTGGTGCATATTTTTGTTATTATTATTTTCAATTTAACACATATTTTCAGTTTCAGTATTATATTTCAGGATTAAAACAAGTCTGACAGGGTGCAGACACCACATTAACTCCACCTTGTTAGTTTAAACAGTCTTACAGACTTTGATGTAAGGTTATTTCCTCATTGAAATTTTAGACTACTTAATTAAATATTTAATTACATGAGTTGTACATTAGTGCATACTCCACTGCTTTTTAAAGCATGTACTTAGTGTACACTGGTACACTTGTCTTTGTGTTTACAAAACGGTACACTTGTACACATTTGCATTTCGTACACTGGTACGTTGTTGGGTACACTAGTACACAATGGCAAATGAAGAAATAAATGATCATATACTGGTACACAATTGCAATATGAAATGATTGTACACTGGTACACATTGCAAAACAATCTGATGATACATTGCTTATACAGTGGTATGTACATTTTGTACATGTATTTTTGTACACTGGTACACAAATTTAAAAATACATTAAATATACTGGGATAAAACTGTACATTGGTACAATAAAACATTACCAGTATATCCATGCAAATCAAACTTTGTAATTCCATTCGATTATTTATTGGTATGCAATCCAAATGAAAGGAATACCGACAGTTACAATACAATCATGACAAGAACTGCAATGAATGATATTACAGTATACATTTATAATTGTATCAATAATATTGGTCTAACTTAGAGCACTTGTACACAATTCCATGACATAGATACAATATACATTAAAACATTTACATACAGCAGTTCATTTTGTACAGTGGGACTGATAAAACTGTATACATTGATACAACATTACATTATATACATATGAATATCATTGGGTACACTTGTACACAATTCCATGACATAAGCACACTTTACATTTAAACATTTGCATACATTTGTACAACAGATTATTATGTACATGGGTACAACAAACCAATGTTTTAATTTCTTAGGAGATGGCAGAACCACCACGTAAATCCAGAAGAATTTCCTCAAAATGGTCTCGAGCCCTCCACATAGAAGATAATCAGGAGGTACATATACCAGCTCAATCAAATGCATGTAGCACTGCCCAGTCTGAGGGTTCTGACATTACTGAAAAAATTCAAGCAGGCATACAAGCTGCTATACCGGATATAGCAAATTCTGTTATTTCCGCGTTAAAGGTACATGGCCTAACATTTCCAACTACACAGTGTGTAAATGATACAGCTGTACATGCTGAACCAGATACTAACAGCACACCTCTGCAGCCTTCACAGTCACCTCTTCAGAACGAAACTACAACTTATCCTGTGTTAAACAGGCCTACTGGTCAGAGAGGCAACAATGATGTTGCAAATGCTGAAACACTACATCACTTTTTGAATTCTGGTATTGACAATATTCATGATATTACAAGAACAAATATCGGAAATTCAATTTTACAGCCGATTACATTGGAGGCTGATTTACGTAAAGCTGACAACTCAGTAAATTATTCTCGTGCCAGTATTTCAAAACCACTTGCTTTGGGCATTGACCCCAAAATAAAAACAAAAATTTGGGCTCTAGAATACATTGATTTAGGCTGTCTATTAAATAAGAAGCAGTCTAAAGGGAAATTTCAGCCTACTGAAACAAGTGAAGGGGGTATGGCTTGGGAAAAACAACAACCACCCACTTATAGGTTTGAAAATATTTCCCACTGGCTGTCTGCATTTCATATTTTTGTCAGTATTTATTCTGAAAAATATCCTAAGGAAACAGGATCCCTTATGAAATATGCGGATATAATTCAGAATCTAGCCCGCAGATCATGTGATGTGGCTGCTTATATATATGATCGTACTTATAGAGAATGGCGCGAACATGATTATGAAAGTTTACCTTGGGACCAAGTCAATAATGAACTGTACTATGTCCTTAGGTCTAAAAATTAAGTTTGACAATCTCAGTAAAAATTTAAAATCATTGCCCTTTCCAGTCAGTGGAGCTCCACAAAGGAGCTCTTTGTGGATCTCCAAGAAATATTGTTACAGCTTTAACAACAACGATGGCAGATGTGAGCGCGGGCAAAACTGCAAATACCCACATGTATGCGAAAAGTGTGGCGGGGGTCATTTTAAGAGACTGTGCAGACAACCATATAAAGGAAAGAGTCAACCAAAGTTTAACAACAGACCAAAGAACGACAATGTCCCCAATAAAAAATGAATTATTGCCGTCCCCTAAAGTGGTAACCCCTATTCATCCAGAACTCATTAAGCATTACCTTGTAGGGTATGACAAAAAACAGGTTTCACGCAAGGGTTTAGGATACCTTATGAGGGAATTAGGAAATTTCGTTTTAATAGGAACCTCCCATCAGCAACAAAAAATTTAGATATTCTCAAACAAAAAAATTCAAAGGAAGTTACAGCTGGCAGGGAATCTGGTCCATTTGACGAACCCCCCTTTCCCAATATTCAAGTATCTCCCTTGGGATTAGTTCCAAAAAAAAAAAAATCCAGGGGAGTTCAGAGTTATCCATCATCTATCCTATCCAGAAAATGAGTCTATCAATAGTGGGATTCCTGAAAGCAAATGTACAGTAAAATATCAGACCATTGAGGATGCTGTTAAACTGATGAAATTTTAAGGCAAAGGCTTCCTACTTTCTAAAACTGACATTGAGAATAGTTTCAAAATAATACCGATACATCCGGATGACCATGAGCTTTTAGGATTCCCACTATGGGATCAGTATTATTTTGATAAAACATTACCTATGGGGTTAAGCTTTTCTTGTAAACTTTTTGAAACGTTTAGTACAGCAGTTCACTGGATTATTGATCATAAGCTAGGAGGCTCGGGCTGTGTTCATTTTTTAGATGATTTTCTTTTTGTAGGGCCAGCTAATTCCCCACTTTGTCTGCAAACGTTAGAAATGTTTTTGACAATGTCAAAACAGATAGGTTTGCCTATTAAAGCAGACAAAACTGTTTTTCCAACTACAACTTTGACATTTTTGGGTCTCGACCTTGACTCTGAGTTGATGGAAATCCGTTTACCTCTTGACAAACTAGGCAAATTGAAGGATCAATTCAATCATTTTAAGTTCAAGAAAAAATCCACATTGAGAGAACTACAGTCATTAATAGGCCTATTAAACTTTGCATGTTCAGTGGTCCCTCCAGGTCGTGCATTTTTAAGGCGACTTATAGACCTTACCATTGGCTTATCAAAACCTCACCATCATCGCCGCCTTAATAAGGAGACTAGGTCAGATATACAGGCTTGGCTGATCTTTGTGGAAAGTTTTAATGGAAAATGTCTCTTCTTATCAGATAGATGGGGAACATCTGAACAATTAAACTTGTACACAGATGCAAGCAATATTGGATTTGGGGGTCTGTTTCGAAAACATTGGTTCGCAATCAAATGGCCTACTGACTGGTTGAAGTACCATATTACTATTCGGGAATTTTTTCCTATTGTAGTAGCAATACAATTATGGGGTAATGCCTTGAGTAACAAATGTGTCACATTTTTCACAGATAATTCAGGGGTTGTCCATATCATCAATAAGCAGTCCTCTAAGGATCCTACAATTATGAAATTAGTAAGGAAATTTGTTGTTCTCACATTACAATTTAATATTTTATTTAAAGCTGTCCATATACCCGGTATTAAAAACACTGCAGCAGATCATCTTTCTCGTTTGCAGATTCAGAAGTTCAGAGAAGAATTTCCATTGATGAATCCACTTCCAATAGTGAACTCTGTGGACATTCCGCAACTTTGAAACAAATACAAAATGTAGCTACAAATCTGATTCATGGGTCCTTAGCAAAATCGTCTAAAGAGTCTTATAGACGAGTATTTGCCTTTAATAAGGAATTTATGCTTTTGTACTTCCCACTAGAAATTGTCTTTCCAGCCTCTTTGGAACATCTTACTTTATTTATTGCTTACTGTTTTCAAAAAAATATAGCTTCATCTACTGTTTTAACTTATATGTCAGCTATAAGCTTCTTGTTACAATTAGGTGGTTACGAAGACTTAACTGGTCACTTTATTATCAGTAAAGCTCTTCGAGGCTATCATAAAGAAAAGGCTGCTAAAGACAGCAGACTGCCCATTACGCCATCAATATTAAAAGGTTTATGTCAATCTCTACCCAAAACCTGTTCTTCAAGGAAATTTGCAGGTTTAAATGTTAAAAACTACAAATCCCATAGTTTTCGAATTGGAGCAGCTACGACTGCTTGGGCTAAGGGGTTTTCCGAAGAACAAATTCAACAAATGGGTCGTTGGAATAGCGAAGCATTTAAGAAATATATTCGAATACCTTTATTGAGTCTTCAGTAAACACTTGGGGACAAGGGCCTCAGTGTTCTAGTTTTTCTTTGGCCAGCCAGTGGGTATATGATTATTATTGCTTAATGTCTTTTATTGATTTTATTGTGCAATATTTTTTTTTCCTATGTACATATTTTTTTATTATGGCTTGTGTATAGTACAGTACTGGCGACAAGGGCCTCAGTACTGATGAATGATGTAAGTTAAATACCTCGGTTGAGTCTTAAGTAAACACTTGGGGACAAGGGCCTCAGTGTTTAAAATATAGTAATTTTGTCATTATGCGGTTTATTGATTACAAACATTCTCCTGTGTTAAATAGTTTATGTTAAAATAAATCTTGTATGCAATGCACATTTTCAGTTTAATGAAAGTGTTGTGGATGGGGTATATTGTTTCTTTCACAATATGTCTATTGAGCAAAATTACATATTGCTCAATGCACAATAATGTGGCGGTTTTACCCCCATCTTTGACGGTTTTTTAGTTTCTAGTAAATATCTAGAACTTTGTCTTGAAAATGTTTTTTATATGATTCATATAATATCTGGTTATTATGTGTAGTTATATTTGTGTAGTTTACTGCAATTTTAATTATGTGTAGTTTTGTAGTGTAGTGCATTTTTAATTATGTCATTTAATAATAAATGACCATTTTCAATTTCAACAATTGTTTTCTTATTGAGTTATACCGTCAAACAAAGCACAACACTATAGGATGGGGCCATAAAGGCATTTTATATCTTATAAATATTTTTATGGCACATCCCATTAAAATTATCTAAATTACTTCCCTTTGAAAAGTAAAATTTTTCAGAGTTCATTAATGGTTTAACTATTTGCGCATGCCCTAGAAACAACTGGTCATTCTCGCTAGCCATCATTACACAGTTCACATCATCATCAATTTCATGTTTTGAAACTTCATTTTACAAACACCCTCCCACCCCCCTATTTTGTGAAAATGTATCTTTGATGTTGGCGGTTTTACCCCCATCTTTGACGGTTTTTTAGTTTCTAGTAAATATCTAGAACTTTGTCTTGAAAATGTTTTTTATATGATTCATATAATATCTGGTTATTATGTGTAGTTATTTTTGTGTAGTTTACTGCAATTTTAATTATGTGTAGTTTTGTAGTTTAGTGCATTTTTAATTATGTCATTTAATAATAAATGACCATTTTCAATTTCAACAATTGTTTTCTTATTGAGTTATACCGTCAAACAAAGCACAACACTATAGGATGGGGCCATAAAATATGTTTATACTAACACAAATTGTGTTGTGTGTTTGCTTTGGTTTTCCTAGTCTGGTGTGCCCTTATAGTTACCAGTTTCTCCGGATTGTCCATTTTTGATTGCCCTTTCGGTATTCTCTAACGTTTATTTAAACTAGCGACCTATAAGGCGATATGTCTCAACTCCCCCCCCCCCCCCCCCCCCCCCCCCCCCCCCCCCCCCCCCTCCCCCCCAGAAAAGTAAAATGTCCTTTTAAAGATTTCTAGCGACCAATAACAAATATATTACTGTATATGCATATTCAACACAATGAATCGACCTCTGGGAAAATCAGGAAATATTTTTAGAGCCCCCCCCCCCCCCCCCCTCCGCCCACACAATACAAAGTTAACATTTGACACCCGACTGTGGACCTGATGTGCAGAATCCTACACAAACACTCAGTTGAGTGAAAGACCCGGGCGATACATTTTACATTTTAATTCACATGTTCTTCCGAACATAAAATATTTATTTTCTTTACTGGACTAAATAACGAAGACATAAATATTTTTCGGATAGCGATCTTACAAAAACATTTGAAATAAACACAGATTAAAAAATAATTTACTTTCATGTAAACCGGTAAATAATTTGGACAGCGTTTTGTCAAACAATATAAAGTTATAAGATTCCGGTTCATATGAAGACATCTCATCAATCTAATTAGAAAAATAGAACTACCGTATAAGTTTTATGAAAAAATATGCAAAATCTAAATCCCGCATGTGCGTGTCACATTTATTTAAAATAATATTATTATGTTTTATCTACATGCATTTATTTTTAAATTGTCTATTTAAAGGTGTCAATTCACCAATTGAATTCACCAATCAGAGCTTAGAACATATACAAAAAAGTTCCTTTCGCTTTGTTGTAAGGCCACAGTAGGGTGTCATATTATATATCAACTTTGATATTTGAAAAAAAAATTTGGTGGTCTCACATGAACAATATATTCCGGACGGCAAAGTTCTTGCCACTTGGGGTTTAAATCAAAGGTATTGCCCGGGCCTTTAACTGACTTAAGTGCCTGGATGGGTTTCTGCACCTCAAGCCCACAGCAGGGTGTCAAATATCAACTTTGATATGCAGTGAAATACCATGCTCTTGGATATTATTATTACCTATACTCTACAAATAGCAACGTTATTCGCGGAATTTCCGTATTTATAGGTCATACATCAAGACCTACATAAAGGATTCCAATACAACTAAATGTAACCAAATTTGGGCTGAAAATAATCCTTAGTGGTCGCGGATAATATGAAGCAGCCGGCCGCGATACTGGTATTACCAGTATTGTAATATTTACAATACTGGTATTACCAGTATTATAATATTCACAATACTGGAAATACCAGTATTGTAAATATTACAATACTGGTAATACCAGTATTGTAACACTGTATAATACTAGAAATACCAGTATTGTAATGTTACAATACTGGTAATACCAGTATCGTACATATACAATACTGGGTGTACCAGTATCGTGCATTTACAATACTGGAATACCAGAATCGTTGATCTATACACAATACCGGAAGCTCCAGTATTCTTCATCCAACAATATCGGTAATACTAGTATTGTAAAACACACGATACTGGAAGCTCCAGTATTCTTCATCCAACAATACTGGTAATACTAGTATTGTAAAGCACACAATACTGGAAACTCTAGTATTCTTCATCCAGCAATACTGGTAATACTAGTATTGTAAAACACACAATACTGGAAGCTCCAGTATTCTTCATCCAGCAATACTGGTAATACTAGTATTGTAAAACACACAATACTGGAAACTCTAGTATCTGGCAATTTGACATGAGTGGGCAGAGCCTAATTCTAACTGTAAATCACAGCTCATTGTATTTACCGTTAGTATTAGGCTCCGCCCAGTCATGTCAAATTACCATACCAATATATATCAAACTCTAAGGGACCATACAAAATATTTTGACATTACAGGGCTTTTGCCTCTTATGTTATGTACAGCAGAAACGACGTATGAGTATGAATTATATTCAATTCTTTTAGTATAATGTAGACATAAAAACTCGGGTTAACCGGAATTCTACCTAATCTTCCAATATCTGCAATACTGGAATTACCAGTATTTTCCAGAGTCTTCCAGTATCTGCAATACTGGTATTACCAGTATTTCCCAGAATCTTCCGGTATCTACAATACTCATATTTTGGCAATGACCAGTATCTTCTAGTATTGCAGATACTGGAAAATTCTGGAAGATACTGGGATACTAGTATTTACCAGTATCTGTACCAGTATTGCAGATACTGGAAGATACTGGTAAAAGACAAAGAAACAGTCAAGCCACTCCCAGCTAAAGCTATCTATACCTAAGGCAAGCACAATTTACAGTCAAGCCACACCCAGCTAAAACTATTTATACCTAAGACAAACACAATTTACAGTCAAGTCACACCCAGCTAAAACTATCTATACCTAAGGCAAACACAATTTAGTCAAGCCCAGCAAAAACTATCTATACCTAAGACAAATACAATTTACAATCAAGCCACACCCAGCTAAAACTATCTATTCCTAAGGCAAGCACAATTTACAGTCAAGCCACTCCCAGCTAAAGCTATCTATACCTAAGGCAAGCACAATTTACAGTCAAGCCACACCCAGCTAAAACTATCTATGCCTAAGAAAAACACAATTTACAGTTAAGCCCATCTAAAACTATCTATACCCAAGGCAAACACAATTTACAGTCAAGCCACTCCCAGCTAAAGCTATCTATACCTAAGGCAAGCACAATTTACAGTCAAGCCACACCCAGCTAAAACTATTTATACCTAAGACAAACACAATTTACAGTCAAGTCACACCCAGCTAAAACTATCTATACCTAAGGCAAACACAATTTAGTCAAGCCCAGCAAAAACTATCTATACCTAAGACAAATACAATTTACAATCAAGCCACACCCAGCTAAAACTATCTATTCCTAAGGCAAGCACAATTTACAGTCAAGCCACTCCCAGCTAAAGCTATCTATACCTAAGGCAAGCACAATTTACAGTCAAGCCACACCCAGCTAAAACTATCTATGCCTAAGAAAAACACAATTTACAGTTAAGCCCATCTAAAACTATCTATACCTAAGGCAAACACAATTTACAGTCAAGCCACTCCCAGCTAAAGCTATCTATACCTAAGGCAAGCACAATTTACAGTCAAGCCACACCCAGCTAAAATTATTTATACCTAAGACAAACACAATTTACAGTCAAGTCACACCCAGCTAAAACTATCTATACCTAAGGCAAACACAATTTACAGTCAAGCCACACCCTGCTAAAGCTATCAAAACACGGCAAGCACAATTTACAATCAAGCCACAACCAGCTAAAATTATCAATACACGGCAAACACAATTTACAGTCAAGCCACACCCAGTTAAAACTATCTATACCTAAGGCAAACACAATTTACCGTCAAGCTCAGCTAAAACTATCTATACCTAAGGCAAACACAATTTAGTCAAGCCCAGCTAAAACTAGCTATGCCTAAGGCAAACACAATTCAGTCAAGCCCAGCTAAAACTATCTATACCTAAGGCAAACACAATTTACAGTCAAGCCACACCCAGCTAAATCTATCTATACCTAAGGCAAACACAATTTAGTCAAGCCCAGCAAAAACTATCTATACCTAAGGCAAACACAATTTACAGTCAAGCCACACCCAGCTAAAACTATCTATACCTAAGGTAAGCACAATTTACCGTCAAACCACACCCAGCTAAAATTATCTATGCCTAAGACAAACACAATTTACAGTCAAGTCCCGCTAAAACTATCTTTACCTAAGGCAAACACAATTTAGTCAAGCCCAGCTAAAACTATCTATGCCTAATGCAAACACAATTCACAGTCAATCCCAGCTAAAACTATTTATACCTAAAGCAAACACAATTTACAGTCAAGCCACACCCAGCTAAAATATCTATGCCTAATGCAAACACAATTTACAGTCAAGCCCAGCTAAAACTATAAATACACGGCAAACACAATTTACAGTCAAGCCACACCCAGCTAAAACTATCTATGCCTAAGACAAACACAATTCACAGTCAAGCCCAGCTAAAACTATCTATGCCTAAGGCAAACACAATTTACAATCAAGCCACACCCAGCTAAGACTATATATACCTAAGACAAACACAATTTACAGTCAAGTCACACCCAGCTAAAACTATCTATGCCTAAGACAAACACAATTCACAGTCAAGCCCAGCTAAAACTATCTATGCCTAAGGCAAACACAATTTACAATCATGCCACACCCAGCTAAAACTATATATACCTAAGACAAACACAATTTACAGTCAAGTCACACCCAGCTAAAACTATCTATACCTAAGGTAAACACAATTCACAGTCAAGCCACACCCAGCTAAAACTATCTATGCATAAGACAAACACAATTCACAGTCAAGCCCAGCTAAAACTATCTATACCTAAGGCAAACACAATTTACCATCAAGCCACACCCAGCTAAAACTATCTATACCTAAGGTAAACACAATTCACAGTCAAGCCACACCCAGGTAAAACTATCTATACCTAAGGTAAACACAATTTACAGTCAAGCCACACCCAGCTAAAACTATCTATACCTAAGACAAACACAATTTACAGTCAAGACACACCCAGCTAAAACTATCTATGCCTAACACAAACACAATTTACAGTCAAGCCACACCCAGCTAAAATATCTATGCCTAATGCAAACACAATTTACAGTCAAGCCCAGCTAAAACTATCTATACCTAAGGCAAACACAATTTACAATCAAGCCACACCCAGCTAAAACTATATATACCTAAGACAAACACAATTTACAGTCAAGTCACACCCAGCTAAAACTATCTATACCTAAGGTAAACACAATTCACAGTCAAGCCACACCCAGCTAAAACTATCTATGCATAAGACAAACACAATTCACAGTCAAGCCCAGCTAAAACTATCTATACCTAAGGCAAACACAATTTACCATCAAGCCACACCCAGCTAAAACTATCTATACCTAAGGTAAACACAATTCACAGTCAAGCCACACCCAGGTAAAACTATCTATACCTAAGGTAAACACAATTTACAGTCAAGCCACACCCAGCTAAAACTATCTATACCTAAGACAAACACAATTTACAGTCAAGACACACCCAGCTAAAACTATCTATGCCTAACACAAACACAATTTACAGTCAAGCCACACCCAGCTAAAACTATCTATACCTAAGGCAAACACAATTTACAGTCAAGCCATACCCTGCTAAAGCTATCAAAACACGCCAAAAACAATATACAGTCAATTCACACCCAGCTAAACCTATCAATACACGGCAAACACAATTTACAATCAAGCCACACCCAGCTAAAATTATCAATACACGGCAAACACAATTTACAGTCAAGCCACACCCAGCTAAAACTATCAATACCTAAGGCAAACACAATTTACAGTCAAGCCCAGCTAAAACTATCTATACCTAAGGCAAACATAATTTACAGTCAAGCCCAGCTAAAACTATATATGCCTAAGGCAAACACAATTCAGTCAAGCCCAGCTAAAACTATCTATACCTAAGGCAAACACAATTTAGTCAAGTCCAGCTAAAACTATCTATACCTAAGACAAACACAATATAGTCAAGCCCAGCTAAAACTATCTATGCCTAAGACAAACACAATTTACAGTCAAGCCACACCCAGCTAAAACTATCTATGCCTAACACAAACACAATTTACAGTCAAGCCCAGCTAAAACTATCAATACATAGCAAACACAATTTACAGTCAAGCCACACCCAGCTAAAACTATCAATACACGGCAAACACAATTTACAGTCAAGCCATACACTGCTAAAGCTATCAAAACACGGCAAGCACAATATACAGTCAAGCCACACCCAGCTAAACCTATCAATACACGGCAAACACAATTTACAATCAATCCACACCCAGCTAAAATTATAAATACACGGCAAACACAATTTACAGTCAAGCCACACCCAGCTAAAACTATCAATACCTAAGGTAAACACAATTTACAGTCAAGCCCAGCTAAAACTATCTATACCTAAGGCAAACATAATTTACAGTCAAGCCCAGCTAAAACTATCTATACCTAAGGCAAACATAATTTACAGTCAAGCCCAGCTAAAACTATATATGCCTAAGGCAAACACAATTCAGTCAAGCCCAGCTAAAACTATCTATACCTAAGGCAAACACAATTTAGTCAAGCCCAGCTAAAACTATCTATACCTAAGGCAAAACAATTTATAGTCAAGCCACTCCCAGCTAAAGCTATCTATACTTAAGGCAAGCAAAATTTACAGTCAAGCCACACCCAGCTAAAACTATCTATGCCTAAGAAAAACACAATTTACAGTCAAGCCCAGCTAAAACTATCTATACCTAAGGCAAACACAATTTAGTCAGGCCCAGCTAAAACTATCTATGCCTAAGGCAAACACAATTCACAATCAATCCCAGCTAAAACTATCTATACCTAAAGCAAGCACAATTTACAGTCAAGCCACACCCAGCTAAAACTATCTATACCTAATGCAAACACAATTTACAGTCAAGCCACACCCAGCTAAAACTATATATGCCTAAGACAAACACAATTCACAGTAAAGCCCAGCTAAAACTATCTATACCTAAGGCAAACACAATATACAGTCAAGCCACACCCAGCTAAAACTATCTACACCTAAGGCAAACACAATTTACAGTCAAGCCACACCCAGCTAAAACTATCTATACCTAAGGCAAACATAATTTACAGTCAAGCCCAGCTAAAACTATATATGCCTAAGGCAAACACAATTCAGTCAAGCCCAGCTAAAACTATCTATACCTAAGGCAAACACAATTTAGTCAAGTCCAGCTAAAACTATCTATACCTAAGACAAACACAATTTAGTCAAGCCCAGCTAAAACTATCTATGCCTAAGACAAACACAATTTACAGTCAAGCCACACCCAGCTAAAACTATCTATGCCTAACACAAACACAATTTACAGTCAAGCCCAGCTAAAACTATCAATACATAGCAAACACAATTTACAGTCAAGCCACACCCAGCTAAAACTATCAATACACGGCAAACACAATTTACAGTCAAGCCATACCCTGCTAAAGCTATCAAAACACGGCAAGCACAATATACAGTCAAGCCACACCCAGCTAAACCTATCAATACACGGCAAACACAATTTACAATCAAGCCACACCCAGCTAAAATTATAAATACACGGCAAACACAATTTACAGTCAAGCCACACCCAGCTAAAACTATCAATACCTAAGGTAAACACAATTTACAGTCAAGCCCAGCTAAAACTATCTATACCTAAGGGAAACACAATTTACAGTCAAGCCACACCCAGCTAAAACTATCTATACCTAAGACAAACACAATTTACAGTCAAGACACACCCAGCTAAAACTATCTATGCCTAACACAAACACAATTTACAGTCAAGCCACACCCAGCTAAAACTATCTATACCTAAGGCAAACACAATTTACAGTCAAGCCATACCCTGCTAAAGCTATCAAAACACGCCAAAAACAATATACAGTCAATTCACACCCAGCTAAACCTATCAATACACGGCAAACACAATTTACAATCAAGCCACACCCAGCTAAAATTATCAATACACGGCAAACACAATTTACAGTCAAGCCACACCCAGCTAAAACTATCAATACCTAAGGCAAACACAATTTACAGTCAAGCCCAGCTAAAACTATCTATACCTAAGGCAAACATAATTTACAGTCAAGCCCAGCTAAAACTATATATGCCTAAGGCAAACACAATTCAGTCAAGCCCAGCTAAAACTATCTATACCTAAGGCAAACACAATTTAGTCAAGTCCAGCTAAAACTATCTATACCTAAGACAAACACAATTTAGTCAAGCCCAGCTAAAACTATCTATGCCTAAGACAAACACAATTTACAGTCAAGCCACACCCAGCTAAAACTATCTATGCCTAACACAAACACAATTTACAGTCAAGCCCAGCTAAAACTATCAATACATAGCAAACACAATTTACAGTCAAGCCACACCCAGCTAAAACTATCAATACACGGCAAACACAATTTACAGTCAAGCCATACACTGCTAAAGCTATCAAAACACGGCAAGCACAATATACAGTCAAGCCACACCCAGCTAAACCTATCAATACACGGCAAACACAATTTACAATCAAGCCACACCCAGCTAAAATTATAAATACACGGCAAACACAATTTACAGTCAAGCCCAGCTATAACTATCTATACCTAAGGCAAACATAATTTACAGTCAAGCCCAGCTAAAACTATATATGCCTAAGGCAAACACAATTCAGTCAAGCCCAGCTAAAACTATCTATACCTAAGGCAAACACAATTTAGTCAAGCCCAGCTAAAACTATCTATACCTAAGGCAAAACAATTTATAGTCAAGCCACTCCCAGCTAAAGCTATCTATACTTAAGGCAAGCAAAATTTACAGTCAAGCCACACCCAGCTAAAACTATCTATGCCTAAGAAAAACACAATTTACAGTCAAGCCCAGCTAAAACTATCTATACCTAAGGCAAACACAATTTAGTCAGGCCCAGCTAAAACTATCTATGCCTAAGGCAAACACAATTCACAATCAATCCCAGCTAAAACTATCTATACCTAAAGCAAGCACAATTTACAGTCAAGCCACACCCAGCTAAAACTATCTATACCTAATGCAAACACAATTTACAGTCAAGCCACACCCAGCTAAAACTATATATGCCTAAGACAAACACAATTCACAGTAAAGCCCAGCTAAAACTATCTATACCTAAGGCAAACACAATATACAGTCAAGCCACACCCAGCTAAAACTATCTACACCTAAGGCAAACACAATTTACAGTCAAGCCACACCCAGCTAAAACTATCTATACCTAAGGCAAACATAATTTACAGTCAAGCCCAGCTAAAACTATATATGCCTAAGGCAAACACAATTCAGTCAAGCCCAGCTAAAACTATCTATACCTAAGGCAAACACAATTTAGTCAAGTCCAGCTAAAACTATCTATACCTAAGACAAACACAATTTAGTCAAGCCCAGCTAAAACTATCTATGCCTAAGACAAACACAATTTACAGTCAAGCCACACCCAGCTAAAACTATCTATGCCTAACACAAACACAATTTACAGTCAAGCCCAGCTAAAACTATCAATACATAGCAAACACAATTTACAGTCAAGCCACACCCAGCTAAAACTATCAATACACGGCAAACACAATTTACAGTCAAGCCATACCCTGCTAAAGCTATCAAAACACGGCAAGCACAATATACAGTCAAGCCACACCCAGCTAAACCTATCAATACACGGCAAACACAATTTACAATCAAGCCACACCCAGCTAAAATTATAAATACACGGCAAACACAATTTACAGTCAAGCCACACCCAGCTAAAACTATCAATACCTAAGGTAAACACAATTTACAGTCAAGCCCAGCTAAAACTATCTATACCTAAGGGAAACACAATTTACAGTCAAGCCACACCCAGCTAAAACTATCTATACCTAAGACAAACACAATTTACAGTCAAGACACACCCAGCTAAAACTATCTATGCCTAACACAAACACAATTTACAGTCAAGCCACACCCAGCTAAAACTATCTATACCTAAGGCAAACACAATTTACAGTCAAGCCATACCCTGCTAAAGCTATCAAAACACGCCAAAAACAATATACAGTCAATTCACACCCAGCTAAACCTATCAATACACGGCAAACACAATTTACAATCAAGCCACACCCAGCTAAAATTATCAATACACGGCAAACACAATTTACAGTCAAGCCACACCCAGCTAAAACTATCAATACCTAAGGCAAACACAATTTACAGTCAAGCCCAGCTAAAACTATCTATACCTAAGGCAAACATAATTTACAGTCAAGCCCAGCTAAAACTATATATGCCTAAGGCAAACACAATTCAGTCAAGCCCAGCTAAAACTATCTATACCTAAGGCAAACACAATTTAGTCAAGTCCAGCTAAAACTATCTATACCTAAGGCAAACACAATTTAGTCAAGTCCAGCTAAAACTATCTATACCTAAGACAAACACAATTTAGTCAAGCCCAGCTAAAACTATCTATGCCTAAGACAAACACAATTTACAGTCAAGCCACACCCAGCTAAAACTATCTATGCCTAACACAAACACAATTTACAGTCAAGCCCAGCTAAAACTAACAATACATAGCAAACACAATTTACAGTCAAGCCACACCCAGCTAAAACTATCAATACACGGCAAACACAATTTACAGTCAAGCCATACACTGCTAAAGCTATCAAAACACGGCAAGCACAATATACAGTCAAGCCACACCCAGCTAAACCTATCAATACACGGCAAACACAATTTACAATCAAGCCACACCCAGCTAAAATTATAAATACACGGCAAACACAATTTACAGTCAAGCCCAGCTATAACTATCTATACCTAAGGCAAACATAATTTACAGTCAAGCCCAGCTAAAACTATATATGCCTAAGGCAAACACAATTCAGTCAAGCCCAGCTAAAACTATCTATACCTAAGGCAAACACAATTTAGTCAAGCCCAGCTAAAACTATCTATACCTAAGGCAAAACAATTTATAGTCAAGCCACTCCCAGCTAAAGCTATCTATACTTAAGGCAAGCAAAATTTACAGTCAAGCCACACCCAGCTAAAACTATCTATGCCTAAGAAAAACACAATTTACAGTCAAGCCCAGCTAAAACTATCTATACCTAATGCAAACACAATTTAGTCAGGCCCAGCTAAAACTATCTATGCCTAAGGCAAACACAATTCACAATCAATCCCAGCTAAAACTATCTATACCTAAAGCAAGCACAATTTACAGTCAAGCCACACCCAGCTAAAACTATCTATACCTAATGCAAACACAATTTACAGTCAAGCCACACCCAGCTAAAACTATATATGCCTAAGACAAACACAATTCACAGTAAAGCCCAGCTAAAACTATCTATACCTAAGGCAAACACAATATACAGTCAAGCCACACCCAGCTAAAACTCTCTACACCTAAGGCAAACACAATTTACAGTCAAGCCACACCCAGCTAAAACTATCTATACCTAAGGCAAACATAATTTACAGTCAAGCCCAGCTAAAACTATATATGCCTAAGGCAAACACAATTCAGTCAAGCCCAGCTAAAACAATCTATACCTAAGGCAAACACAATTTAGTCAAGTCCAGCTAAAACTATCTATACCTAAGACAAACACAATTTAGTCAAGCCCAGCTAAAACTATCTATGCCTAAGACAAACACAATTTACAGTCAAGCCACACCCAGCTAAAACTATCTATGCCTAACACAAACACAATTTACAGTCAAGCCCAGCTAAAACTATCAATACATAGCAAACACAATTTACAGTCAAGCCACACCCAGCTAAAACTATCAATACACGGCAAACACAATTTACAGTCAAGCCATACCCTGCTAAAGCTATCAAAACACGGCAAGCACAATATACAGTCAAGCCACACCCAGCTAAACCTATCAATACACGGCAAACACAATTTACAATCAAGCCACACCCAGCTAAAATTATAAATACACGGCAAACACAATTTACAGTCAAGCCACACCCAGCTAAAACTATCAATACCTAAGGTAAACACAATTTACAGTCAAGCCCAGCTAAAACTATCTATACCTAAGGGAAACACAATTTACAGTCAAGCCACACCCAGCTAAAACTATCTATACCTAAGACAAACACAATTTACAGTCAAGACACACCCAGCTAAAACTATCTATGCCTAACACAAACACAATTTACAGTCAAGCCACACCCAGCTAAAACTATCTATACCTAAGGCAAACACAATTTACAGTCAAGCCATACCCTGCTAAAGCTATCAAAACACGCCAAAAACAATATACAGTCAATTCACACCCAGCTAAACCTATCAATACACGGCAAACACAATTTACAATCAAGCCACACCCAGCTAAAATTATCAATACACGGCAAACACAATTTACAGTCAAGCCACACCCAGCTAAAACTATCAATACCTAAGGCAAACACAATTTACAGTCAAGCCCAGCTAAAACTATCTATACCTAAGGCAAACATAATTTACAGTCAAGCCCAGCTAAAACTATATATGCCTAAGGCAAACACAATTCAGTCAAGCCCAGCTAAAACTATCTATACCTAAGGCAAACACAATTTAGTCAAGTCCAGCTAAAACTATCTATACCTAAGACAAACACAATTTAGTCAAGCCCAGCTAAAACTATCTATGCCTAAGACAAACACAATTTACAGTCAAGCCACACCCAGCTAAAACTATCTATGCCTAACACAAACACAATTTACAGTCAAGCCCAGCTAAAACTATCAATACATAGCAAACACAATTTACAGTCAAGCCACACCCAGCTAAAACTATCAATACACGGCAAACACAATTTACAGTCAAGCCATACACTGCTAAAGCTATCAAAACACGGCAAGCACAATATACAGTCAAGCCACACCCAGCTAAACCTATCAATACACGGCAAACACAATTTACAATCAAGCCACACCCAGCTAAAATTATAAATACACGGCAAACACAATTTACAGTCAAGCCACACCCAGCTAAAACTATCAATACCTAAGGTAAACACAATTTACAGTCAAGCCCAGCTAAAACTATCTATACCTAAGGCAAACATAATTTACAGTCAAGCCCAGCTATAACTATCTATACCTAAGGCAAACATAATTTACAGTCAAGCCCAGCTAAAACTATATATGCCTAAGGCAAACACAATTCAGTCAAGCCCAGCTAAAACTATCTATACCTAAGGCAAAAACAATTTAGTCAAGCCCAGCTAAAACTATCTATACCTAAGGCAAAACAATTTATAGTCAAGCCACTCCCAGCTAAAGCTATCTATACCTAAGGCAAGCAAAATTTACAGTCAAGCCACACCCAGCTAAAACTATCTATGCCTAAGAAAAACACAATTTACAGTCAAGCCCAGCTAAAACTATCTATACCTAAGGCAAACACAATTTAGTCAGGCCCAGCTAAAACTATCTATGCCTAAGGCAAACACAATTCACAATCAATCCCAGCTAAAACTATCTATACCTAAAGCAAGCACAATTAACAGTCAAGCCACACCCAGCTAAAACTATCTATACCTAATGCAAACACAATTTACAGTCAAGCCACACCCAGCTAAAACTATATATGCCTAAGACAAACACAATTCACAGTAAAGCCCAGCTAAAACTATCTATACCTAAGGCAAACACAATATACAGTCAAGCCACGCCCAGCTAAAACTATCTACACCTAAGGCAAACACAATTTACAGTCAAGCCACACCCAGCTAAAACTATCTATACCTAAGGCAAACATAATTTACAGTCAAGCCCAGCTAAAACTATATATGCCTAAGGCAAACACAATTCAGTCAAGCCCAGCTAAAACTATCTATACCTAAGGCAAACACAATTTAGTCAAGTCCAGCTAAAACTATCTATACCTAAGACAAACACAATTTAGTCAAGCCCAGCTAAAACTATCTATGCCTAAGACAAACACAATTTACAGTCAAGCCACACCCAGCTAAAACTATCTATGCCTAACACAAACACAATTTACAGTCAAGCCCAGCTAAAACTATCAATACATAGCAAACACAATTTACAGTCAAGCCACACCCAGCTAAAACTATCAATACACGGCAAACACAATTTACAGTCAAGCCATACCCTGCTAAAGCTATCAAAACACGGCAAGCACAATATACAGTCAAGCCACACCCAGCTAAACCTATCAATACACGGCAAACACAATTTACAATCAAGCCACACCCAGCTAAAATTATAAATACACGGCAAACACAATTTACAGTCAAGCCACACCCAGCTAAAACTATCAATACCTAAGGTAAACACAATTTACAGTCAAGCCCAGCTAAAACTATCTATACCTAAGGCAAACATAATTTACAGTCAAGCCCAGCTAAAACTATCTATACCTAAGGCAAACATAATTTACAGTCAAGCCCAGCTAAAACTATATATGCCTAAGGCAAACACAATTCAGTCAAGCCCAGCTAAAACTATCTATACCTAAGGCAAACACAATTTAGTCAAGCCCAGCTAAAACTATCTATACCTAAGGCAAAACAATTTATAGTCAAGCCACTCCCAGATAAAGCTATCTATACCTAAGGCAAGCAAAATTCACAGTCAAGCCACACCCAGCTAAAACTATCTATGCCTAAGAAAAACACAATTTACAGTCAAGCCCAGCTAAAACTATCTATACCTAAGGCAAACACAATTTAGTCAGGCCCAGCTAAAACTATCTATGCCTAAGGCAAACACAATTCACAATCAATCCCAGCTAAAACTATCTATACCTAAAGCAAGCACAATTTACAGTCAAGCCACACCCAGCTAAAACTATCTATACCTAATGCAAACACAATTTACAGTCAAGCCACACCCAGCTAAAACTATATATGCCTAAGACAAACACAATTCACAGTAAAGCCCAGCTAAAACTATCTATACCTAAGGCAAACACAATATACAGTCAAGCCACACCCAGCTAAAACTATCTACACCTAAGGCAAACACAATTTACAGTCAAGCCATACCCAGCTAAAGCTATCTATACCTAAGGTAAACACAATTCGCAGTCAAGCCATACCCAGCTAAAACTATTCATACCAAAGGCAAACACAATTTACAGTCAAGCCACACCCAGCTAAAACTATCTATACCTAAGGCAAACACAATTTACAGTCAAGCCATACCCAGCTAAAGCTATCTATACCTAAGGCAAACACAATTTACAGTCAAGCCACACCCAGCTAAATCTATCTATACCTAAGGCAAACACAATTTAGTCAAGCCCAGCAAAAACTATCTATACCTAAGGCAAGCACAATTTAAAATCAAGCCACTCCCAGTTAAAGCTATCTATACCTAAGGCAAGCACAATTTACAGTCAAGCCACATCCAGCTAAAACTATCTATGCCTAAGAAAAACACAGTATACAGTCAAGCCCAGCTAAAACTATCTATACCTAAGGCAAACACAATTTAGTCAAGCCCAGCTAAAACTATCTATGCCTAAGGCAAACACAATTTACAGTCAAGCCACTCCCAGCTAAAGCTATCTATACCTAAGGCAAGCACAATTTACAGTCAAGCCACACCCAGCTAAAACTATCTATGCCTAAGAAAAAAACAATTTACAGTCAAGCCCAGCCAAAACTATCTATACCTAAGGCAAACACAATTTAGTCAAGCCCAGCTAAAACTATCTATGCCTAATGCAAACACAATTTACAGTCAAGCCACACCCAGCTAAAACTATCTATGCCTAAGAAAAAAACAATTTACAGTCAAGCCCAGCTAAAACTATCTATACCTAAGGCAAACACAATTTACAGTCAAGCCCAGCTAAAACTATCTATACCTAAGGCAAACACAATTTAGTCAAGCCCAGCTAAAACTATTCATGCTTAAGGCAAACACAATTCACAGTCAAGCCCAGCTAAAACTATCTATACCTAAGGCAAACACAATTTACAATCAAGCCCAGCTAAAACTATCTATACCTAAGGCAAACACAATTTAGTCAAGCCCAGCTAAAACTATCTATGCCTAAGGCAAACACAATTCACAGTCAAGCCCAGCTAAAATTATGTATACCTAAGGCAAACACATTTTACAGTCAAGCCACATCCAGCTAAAACTATCTATACCTAAGGCAAACACAATTTACAGTCAAGCCACACCCAGCTAAATCTATCTATTCCTAAGGCAAACACAATTTACAGTCAAGCCACACCCAGCTGAAACTATCTATACCTAAGGCAAACACAATTTACAGTCAAGCCACACCCAGCTAAAACTATCTATACCTAAGGCAAACACAATTTAGTCAAGCCCATCTAAAACTATCTATACCTAAGGCAAACACAATTTACAGTCAAGCCACACCCAGCTAAAACTATATATACCTAAGTCAAACACAATTTACAGTCAAGCCAGACCCAGCTAAAACTATCTATACCTAAGGCAAACACAATTTACAGTCAAGCCCAGCAAAAACTATCTATACCTAAGGCAAACACAATTTACAATCAAGCCACACCCAGCTAAAGCTATCTATACCTAAGGCAAGCACAATTTACAGTCAAGCCACACCCAGCTAAAACTACCTATGCCTAAGAAAAACACAATTTACAGTAAAGCCCAGCTAAAACTATCTATACCTAAGGCAAACACAATTTAGTCAAGCCCAGCTAAAACTATCTATGCCTAAGGCAAACACAATTTACAGTCAAGCCACACCCAGCTAAAACTATCTATGCCTAAGAAAAAAACAATTTACAGTCAATCCCAGCTAAAACTATCTATACCTAAGGCAAACATAATTTAGTCAAGCCTAGCTAAAACTATCTATTCCTAAGGCAAACACAATTCACAGTCAATCCCAGCTAAAACTATCTATACCTAAAGCAAACACAATTTACAGTCGAGCCACACCCAGCTAAAACTATCTATGCCTAATGCAAACACAATTTACAGTCAAGCCACACCCTGCTAAACCTATATATGCCTAAGACAAACACAATTCACAGTCAAGCCCAGCTAAAACTATCTATACCTAAGGCAAACACAATTTACAGTCAAGCCTCACCCAGCTAAACTATCTATGCCTAAGGCAAACACAATTTACAGTCAAGCCACATCCAGCTAAAACTATTTATACCTAAGACAAACACAATTTACAGTCAAGTCACACCCAGCTAAAACTATCTATACCTAAGGTAAACACAATTCAGTCAAGCCACTCCCAGCTAAAGCTATCTATACCTAAGGCAAGCACAATTTACAGTCAAGCCACACCCAGCTAAAACTATCTATGCCTAAGAAAAACACAATTTACAGTCAAGCCCAGCTAAAACTATATATACCTAAGGCAAACACAATTTACAGTCAAGCCATACCCAGCTAAAACTATCTATGCCTAAGGCAAACACAATTTACAGTCAAGCCATACCCAGCTAAAACTATCTATACCTAAGGCAAACACAATTTACAGTCAAGCCACACCCAGCTAAAACTATCTATACCTAAGGCAAACACAATTTAGTCAAACCCAGCAAAAACTATCTATACCTAAGGCAAATACAATTTACAATCAAGCCACACCCAGCTAAAACTATCTATACCTAAGGCAAGCACAATGTACATTCAAGCCACTCCCAGCTAAAGCTATCTATACCTAAGGCAAGCACAATTTACAGTCAAGCCACACCCAGCTAAAACTATCTATGCCTAAGAAAAACACAATTTACAGTCAAGCCCAGCTAAAACTATCTATACCTAAGGCAAACACAATTTACAGTCAAGCCACTCCCAGCTAAAGCTATCGATACCTAAGGCAAGCACAATTTACAGTCAAGCCACACCCAGCTAAAACTATTTATACCTAAGACAAACACAATTTACAGTCAAGTCACACCCAGCTAAAACTATCTATACCTAAGGCAAACACAATTTACAGTCAAGCGACACCCTGCTGAAACTATCAAAACACGGCAAGCACAATTTACAATCAAGCCACACCCAGCTAAAATTATCAATACACGGCATACACAATTTACAGTCAAGCCACACCCAGCTAAAACTATCTATACCTAAGGCAAACACAATTTACCGTCAAGCTCAGCTAAAACTATCTATACCTAAGGCAAACACAATTTAGTCAAGCCCAGCTAAAACTATATATGCCTAAGGCAAACACAATTCAGTCAAGCCCAGCTAAAACTATCTATACCTAAGGCAAACACAATTTACAGTCAAGGCACACCCAGCTAAATCTATCTATACCTAAGGCAAACACAATTTAGTCAAGCCCAGCAAAGACTATCTATACCTAAGGCAAACAAAATTTACAGTCAAGCCACACCCAGCTAAAACTATCTATACCTAAGGTAAGCACAATTTATAGTCAAACCACACCCAGCTAAAATTATCTATGCCTAAGACAAACACAATTTACAGTCAAGTCCCGCTAAAACTATCTTTACCTAAGGCAAACACAATTTAGTCAAGCCCAGCGAAAACTATCTATGCCTAATGCAAACACAATTCACAGTCAATCCCAGCTAAAACTATTTATACCTAAAGCAAACACAATTTACAGTCAAGCCACACACAGCTAAAACTATCTATGCCTAATGCAAACACAATTTACAGTCAAGCCACACCCAGCTAAAACTATCTATGCCTAAGACAAACACAATTTACAGTCAAGCCAGACCCAGCTAAAACTATCTATGCCTAAGACAAACACAATTCACAGTCAAGCCCAGCTAAAACTATCTATACCTAAGGCAAACCCAACTTACAATCAAGCCACACCCAGCTAAAACTATCTATACCTAAGGCAAACACAATTTACAGTCAAGCCACACCCAGCTAAAACTATTTATACCTAAGACAAACACAATTTACCGTCAAGTCACACCCAGCTAAAACTATCTATACCTAAGGTAAACACAATTCACAGTCAAGCCACACCCAGCTAAAACTATCTATACCTAAGACAAACACAATTTATGGTCAAGCCACACCCAGCTAAAACTATCTATGCCTAACACAAACACAATTTACAGTCAAGCCCAGCTAAAACTATCAATACACAGCAAACACAATTTACAGTCAAGCCATACCCAGCTAAACCTATCAATACACGGAAAACACAATTTACAATCAAGCCACACCCAGCTAAAATTATCAATACACGGCAAACACAATTTACAGTCAAGCCACATCCAGCTAAAACTATCTATACTTAGGGCAAACACAATTTACAGTCAAGCCCGGCTAAAACTATCTATACCTAAGGCAAACACAATTTAGTCAAGCCCAGCAAAAACTATATATGCCAAAGACAAACACAATTCAGTCAATCCCAGCTAAAACTATCTATACCTAAGGCAAACACAATTTACAGTCAAGCCACACCCAGCTAAAACTATATATACCTAAGGCAAACACAATTTAGTCAAGCCCAGCTAAAACTTTCCATGCTTAAGGCAAACACAATTCACAGTCAAGCCCAGCTAAAACTATCTATGCCTAATGCAAACACAATTCACAGACAATCCCAGCTAAAACTATTTATACCTAAAGCAAACACAATTTACAGTCAAGCCACACCCATCTAAAACTATCTATGCCTAATGCAAACACAATTTACAGTCAAGCCACACCCAGCTAAAACTATCTATGCCTAAGACAAACACAATTCACAGTCAAGCCCAGCTAAAACTATCTATACCTAAGGCAAACACAATTTACAGTCAAGCCACACCCAGCTAAAACTATCTATACCTAAGGCAAACACAATTTACAGTCAAGCCAAACCCAGCTAAATCTATCTATACCTAAGGCAAACACAATTTACAGTGAAGCCACACCCAGCTAAAACTATCTATACCTAAGGCAAACACAATTTAGTCAAGCCCAGCTAAAATTATCTATACCTAAGGCAAACACAATTTACAGTCAAGCCACACCCAGCTAAAACTATATATACCTAAGGCAAACACAATTTACAGTCAAGCCAGACCCAGCTAAAACTATCTATACCTAAGGCAAACACAATTTACAGTCAAGCCCAGCTAAAACTATCTATACCTAAGGCAAACACAATGTACTCAAGCCCAGCTAAAACTATCTATGCCTAAGGCAAACACAATTCACAGTCAAGCCCAGCTAAAACTATATATACCTAAGGCAAACACAATTTACAGTCAAGCCACACCCAGCTGAAACTATCTATACCTAAGGCAAACACAATTTACAGTCAAGCCACACCCAGCTAAAACTATCTATACCTAAGGCAAACACAATTTACAGTCAAGCCACACCCAGCTAAAACTATCTATACCTAAGGCAAACACAATTTAGTCAAGACCAGCTAAAATTATCTATACCTAAGGCAAACACAATTTACAGTCAAGCCACACCCAGCTAAAACTATCTATACCTAAGGCAAACACAATTTACAGTCAAGCCCAGCTAAAACTATCTATACCTAAGCCAAACACAATGTACTCAAGCCCAGCTAAAACTATTTATGCCTAAGGCAAACACAATTCACAGTCAAGCCCAGCTAAAACTATATATAACTAAGGCAAACACAATTTACAGTCAAGTCACACCCAGCTAAAACTATCTATACCTAAGACAAACACAATTTTTAGTCAAGCCACACCCAGCTATAACTATCTATGCCTAACACAAACACAATTTACAGTCAAGCCCAGCTAAAACTATCAATACACAGCAAACACAATTTACAGTCAAGCCACACCCAGCTAAAACTATCAATACACGCAAACACAATTTACAGTCAAGCCACATCCTGCTAAAGCTATCAATAGACGGCAAGCACAATTTACAATCAAGCCACACCCAGCTAAAATTATCAATACACGGCAAACACAATTTACAGTCAAGCCACATCCAGCTAAAACTATCTATACTTAAGGCAAACACAATTTACAGTCAAGCCCGGCTAAAAACTATCTATACCTAAGGCAAACACAATTTAGTCAAGCCCAGCTAAAACTATATATGCCAAAGGCAAACACAATTCAGTCAATCCCAGCTAAAACTATCTATACCTAAGGCAAACACAATTTACAGGCAAGCCACACCCAGCTAAAACTATCTATACCTAAGGCAAACACAATTTACAGTCAAGCCCAGCTAAACCTTCCTATACCTAAGGCAAACACAATTTAGTCAAGTCCAGCTAAAACTATCTATGCTTAAGGCAAACACAATTCACAGTCAAGCCCAGCTAAAACTATCTATACCTAAGGCAAACACAATTTACAATCAAGCCCAGCTAAAACTATCTATACCTAAGAAAAACACAATTTAGTCAAGCCCAGCTAAAACTATCTATGCCTAAGGCAAACACAATTCACAGTCAAGCCCAGCTAAAACTTTCTATACCTAAGGCAAACACAATTTACAGTCAAGCCACACCCAGCTAAAACTATCTATACCTAAGGCAAACACAATTTACAGTCAAGCCAAACCCAGCTAAATCTATCTATACCTAAGGCAAACACAATTTACAGTCAAGCCACACCCAGCTGAAACTATCTATACCTAAGGCAAACACAATTTACAGTCAAGCCACACCCAGCTAAAACTATCTATACCTAAGGCAAACACAATTTACAGTCAAGCCACACCCAGCTAAAACTATCTATACCTAAGGCAAACACAATTTAGTCAAGCCCAGCTAAAATTATCTATACCTAAGGCAAACACAATTTACAGTCAAGCCACACCCAGCTAAAACTATATATACCTAAGGCAAACACAATTTACAGTCAAGCCAGACCCAGCTAAAACTATCTATGCCTAAGGCAAACACAATTTACAGTCAAGCCCAGCTAAAACTATCTATACCTAAGGCAAACACAATGTACTCAAGCCCAGCTAAAACTATCTATGCCTAAGGCAAACACAATTCACAGTCAAGCCCAGCTAAAACTATATATACCTAAGGCAAACACAATTTACAGTCAAGCCAAACCCAGCTAAATCTATCTATACCTAAGGCAAACACAATTTACAGTCAAGCCACACCCAGCTGAAACTATCTATACCTAAGGCAAACACAATTTACAGTCAAGCCACACCCAGCTAAAACTATCTATACCTAAGGCAAACACAATTTACAGTCAAGCCACACCCAGCTAAAACTATCTATACCTAAGGCAAACACAATTTAGTCAAGCCCACCTAAAATTATCTATACCTAAGGCAAACACAATTTACAGTCAAGCCACACCCAGCTAAAACTATCTATACCTAAGGCAAACACAATTTACAGTCAAGCCCAGCTAAAACTATCTATACCTAAGCCAAACACAATGTACTCAAGCCCAGCTAAAACTATTTATGCCTAAGGCAAACACAATTCACAGTCAAGCCCAGCTAAAACTATATATACCTAAGGCAAACACAATTTACAGTCAAGTCATACCCAGCTAAAACTATCTATACCTAAGAAAAACACAATTTTTAGTCAAGCCACACCCAGCTATAACTATCTATGCCTAACACAAACACAATTTACAGTCAAGCCCAGCTAAAACTATCAATACACAGCAAACACAATTTACAGTCAAGCCACACCCAGCTAAAACTATCAATACACGCAAACACAATTTACAGTCAAGCCACATCCTGCTAAAGCTATCAATAGACGGCAAGCACAATTTACAATCAAGCCACACCCAGCTAAAATTATCAATACACGGCAAACACAATTTACAGTCAAGCCACATCCAGCTAAAACTATCTATACTTAAGGCAAACACAATTTACAGTCAAGCCCGGCTAAAACTATCTATACCTAAGGCAAACACAATTTAGTCAAGCCCAGCTAAAACTATATATGCCAAAGGCAAACACAATTCAGTCAATCCCAGCTAAAACTATCTATACCTAAGGCAAACACAATTTACAGTCAAGCCACACCCAGCTAAAACTATCTATACCTAAGGCAAACACAATTTACAGTCAAGCCCAGCTAAAACTATCTATACCTAAGGCAAACACAATTTAGTCAAGCCCAGCTAAAACTATCCATGCTTAAGGCAAACACAATTCACAGTCAAGCCCAGCTAAAACTATCTATACCTAAGGCAAACACAATTTACAATCAAGCCCAGCTAAAACTATCTATACCTAAGAAAAACACAATTTAGTCAAGCCCAGCTAAAACTATCTATGCCTAAGGCAAACACAATTCACAGTCAAGCCCAGCTAAAACTATCTATACCTAAGGCAAACACAATTTACAGTCAAGCCACACCCAGCTAAAACTATCCATACCTAAGGCAAACACAATTTACAGTCAAGCCAAACCCAGCTAAATCTATCTATACCTAAGGCAAACACAATTTACAGTCAAGCCACACCCAGCTGAAACTATCTATACCTAAGGCAAACACAATTTACAGTCAAGCCACACCCAGCTAAAACTATCTATACCTAAGGCAAACACAATTTACAGTCAAGCCACACCCAGCTAAAATTATCTATACCTAAGGCAAACACAATTTAGTCAAGCCCAGCTAAAATTATCTATACCTAAGCCAAACACAATTTACAGTCAAGCCACACCCAGCTAAAACTATATATACCTAAGGCAAACACAATTTACAGTCAAGCCAGACCCAGCTAAAACTATCTATACCTAAGGCAAACACAATTTACAGTCAAGCCCAGCTAAAACTATCTATACCTAAGGCAAACACAATGTACTCAAGCCCAGCTAAAACTATCTATGCCTAAGGCAAACACAATTCACAGTCAAGCCCAGCTAAAACTATCTATACCTAAGGCAAACACAATTTACAGTCAAGCCACACCCAGCTAAAACTATCCATACCTAAGGCAAACACAATTTACAGTCAAGCCAAACCCAGCTAAATCTATCTATACCTAAGGCAAACACAATTTACAGTCAAGCCACACCCAGCTGAAACTATCTATACCTAAGGCAAACACAATTTACAGTCAAGCCACACCCAGCTAAAACTATCTATACCTAAGGCAAACACAATTTACAGTCAAGCCACACCCAGCTAAAATTATCTATACCTAAGGCAAACACAATTTAGTCAAGCCCAGCTAAAATTATCTATACCTAAGCCAAACACAATTTACAGTCAAGCCACACCCAGCTAAAACTATATATACCTAAGGCAAACACAATTTACAGTCAAGCCAGACCCAGCTAAAACTATCTATACCTAAGGCAAACACAATTTATAGTCAAGCCCAGCTAAAACTATCTATACCTAAGGCAAACACAATGTACTCAAGCCCAGCTAAAACTATCTATGCCTAAGGCAAACACAATTCACAGTCAAGCCCAGCTAAAACTATATATACCTAAGGCAAACACAATTTACGGTCAAGCCACACCCAGCTAAAACTATATATACCTAAGGCAAGTACAATTTACAGTCAAGCTACACCCAGCTAAAACTATCTATACCTAAGGCAATCACAATTTTCAGTCAAGCCACACCCAGCTAAAACTAGCTATGCCTAAGACAAACACAATTCACAATCAAGACCAGCTAAAACCATCTATACCTAAGGCAAACACAATTCACAGTCAAGCCACACCCAGCTAAAACTATTTATACCTAAGACAAACACAATTTTTAGTCAAGCCACACCCAGCTAAAACTATCTATGCCTAACACAAACACAATTTACAGTCAAGCCCAGCTAAAACTATAAATACACGGCAAACACAATTTACAGTCAAGCCACACCCAGCTAAAACTATCAATACACGGCAAACATAATTTACAGTTAAACCACACCCAGCTAAAACTATCAATACACGGCAAACACAATTTAAAGTCAAGCCACACCTAGCTAAAACTATCAATATACGGCAAACACGATTTACAGTCAAGCCACACCCAGCTAAAACTATACCTAAGGCAAACACAATTCACAGTCAAGCCACACCCAGTTAAAACTATCTATACCTAAGGCAAACACAATTTACAGTCAAGCCCAGCTAAAACTATCTATACCCAAGGCAAACACAATTTAGTCAAGCCCAGCTAAAACTATCTATGCCTAAGGCAAACACAATTCACAGTCAAGCCCAGCTAAAACTATCTATATCTAAGGCAAACATAATTTACAGTCAAGCCACACCCAGCTAAAACTATCTACACCTAAGACAAACACAATTCACAGTCAAGACCAGCTAAAACTATCTATACCCAAAGCAAACACAATTCACAGTCAAGCCACACCCAGCTAAAACTATCTATACCTAAGACAAACACAATTTTTAGTCAAGCCACACCCAGCTAAAACTATCTATACCTAAGGCAAACACAATTCACAGTCAAGTCACACCCAGCTAAAACTATTTATACCTAAGACAAACACAATTTTTAGTCAAGCCACACCCAGCTAAAACTATCTATACCTAAGGCAAACACAATTCACAGTCAAGCTACACCCAGCTAAAACTATTTATACCTAAGACAAACACAATTTTTAGTCAAGCCACACCCAGCTAAAACTATCTATGCCTAATACAAACACAATTTACAGTCAAGCCCAGCTAAAACTATAAATACACGGCAAACACAATTTACAGTCAAGCCACACCCAGCTAAAACTATCAATACACGGCAAAGACAATTTACAGTCAAGCCACACCCAGCTAAAACTATCAATACACGGCAAACACAATTTACAGTGAAGCCACACCCAGCTAAAACTATCAATACACGGCAAACACAATTTACATAAAGGTAATAACAAAATTACCGAACTCCGAACAATCTTACAAAGGGAAAGTCAAAACTCATAATTATATAAACAGACAAAATCAGTCAACAACCGGAAAACTGTGAAAACCGTAATGACCCTGACTTGGTACAGGCATTTCTAAAGAAATGGTGGGTTGAATCAGATTTTAAGGCGCCAAACCTCCCGCTCTCATTACGGTTCAAAGGTTCCGGCTGTCACTGTAACAGTATTTAAATACAGTTAAACCACACCCAGCTAAAACTATCAATACACGGCAAACACAATTTAAAGTCAAGCCACACCCAGCTAAAACTATCAATATACGGCAAACATAATTTACAGTCAAGCCACACCCAGCTAAAACTATACCTAAGGCAAACACAATTCACAGTCAAGCCACACCCAGCTAAAACTATCTATACCTAAGGCAAACACAATTTACAGTCAAGCCCAGCTAAAACTATCTATACCTAAGGCAAACACAATTTAGTCAAGCCCAGCTAAAACTATCTATGTCTAAGGCAAACACAATTCACAGTCAAGCCCAGCTAAAACTATCTATACCTAAGGCAAACATAATTTACAGTCAAGCCACACCCAGCTA
Organism: Bathymodiolus brooksi; assembly: GCA_963680875.1. Taxonomy (NCBI): domain Eukaryota; kingdom Metazoa; phylum Mollusca; class Bivalvia; order Mytilida; family Modiolidae; genus Bathymodiolus; species Bathymodiolus brooksi. The sequence continues at coordinate 120,766,502 of OY804576.1, read as the reverse complement.
AAACTATCTATACCTAAGACAAACACAATTTACAGTCAAGCCATACCCAGCTAAAACTATCTATGCCTAAGGCAAACACAATTCACAGTCAAGCCCAGCTAAAACTATCTATACCTAAGGCAAACACAATTTAGTCAAGCCCAGCTAAAACTATCTATGCTTAAGGCAAACACAATTCACAGTCACGCCCAGCTAAAACTATCTATACCTAAGGCAAACACAATTTACAGTCAAGCCACACCCAGTTAAAACTATCTATACCTAAGGCAAACACAACTTACAGTCAAGCCACACCCAGCTAAAACTATCTATGCCTAAGGCAAACACAATTTACAGTCAAGCCACACCATCTAAAACTATCTATACCCAAGGCAAACACAATTTACAGTCAAGCCACACCCAGCTAAAACTATCTATGGCTAAGGCAAACACAATTTACAGTCAAGCCACACCCAGCTAAAACTCTCTATACCTAAGGTAAACGCAATTTACAGTCAAGCCACACTCAGCTAAAACTATCTATACCTAAGGCAAACACAATTTACAGTCAAGCCACACCCAGTTAAAACTATCTATACCTAAGGCAAACACAATTTACAGTCAAGCCACACCCAGCTAAAACTATCTATGCCTAAGGCAAACACAATTTACAGTCAAGCCACACCCAGCTAAAACTATCTATACCCAAGGCAAACACAATTTACAGTCAAGCTACACCCAGCTAAAACTATCTATGCCTAAGGCAAACACAATTTACAGTCAAGCCACACTCAGCTAAAACTATCTATACCTAAGGCAAACACAATTTACAGTCAAGCCACACCCAGCTAAAACTATCTATACCTTACACAAACACAATTTACAGTCAAGCCACACCCAGCTAAAACTATCTATAACTAAGACAAACACAATTTACAGTCAAGCCACATCCAGCGAAAACTATCTATACCTAAAGCAAACACAATTTACAGTCAAGCCCAGCTAAAACTATCCATACCTAAGACAACACAGCTTACAGCCAAGACCAGCTAAAAGTTGTGTACGGAAACCGTAAGGATTCTTCTCACTGGCAACTGTTTAGTCGACATCAAATATTGTTTGATTGATATAGAGACTATCTTTCTTACAGATGACCGAAGATATGCCCCTCCCCTGTCATAGCATAACATCAACCCTCTTGCTTGATAGTTTTGTGACTACTGTTACACGACGGTTTCACTAGTGAAACAGGAAATGTTTACCGTTCCGGGGCACTTAAGGCCATCCCTGGTTTTTGTGGGGGGTTCATGTTTCTCTTTTTTAGTTATCAGTATTTGTTATTACACTGTAAACATTGTGTTTAGGCCCTCAACACTATACGAAACATGTTACACCTAAATATGTTTGAAATTCTATACTCATGATATCTAAACATGATCCCTGTCTAAATACATTTGTGTGTTTACAACCAGAACATGTAACCGAATAAGTGTATAGGATTAGAACATGTATACTACCGATTCTTATCTTAATGACCAGCTAACCGATCCCCCGTCGTTCACGCCAAAGATATCGTTTACACAAAGCCGAAAACCACGCCATTCGGTCAGTCATATTTAAAGAAGATCGGCATTCAGCAAATCAGCAGATTTTAATACAAGAACATCTGAGGTATGTATGCATTATAAAAATGGAAATTAATTTGCCGTTTTGATATTCTCATGTATAATTTTCATTTAATATTCAAAATACACAATAAAAGAATAAACACTTCGAATGATCTAAAGAAAGGCTAATTCAATCTTTGGCAACACACGCAAGTTGCACGTTACTGCTGAGACTACTAATAATCTCAGGCTACAGTTACTCGTCGACAGCTGTCAATTTGTTAAAATTTCAATAAACATAACCAGGGAATTCTTGTTTTATAATTCCCTGACATAACTGTGTTTTCTCATGGAGTAATATGCCATTGCCAATTCCCGACTTGATTCTAAAATTATACACTTTTAACATTTTATTATTTGAGTTATTTCCCTTACAGAGGACAAACTGGTTCCCGTTCAATGCAAGAGCAACATAAAGGATTAAGAATTTAAGTATAATTTTCTTAAAATTTACAGATATTTGAACCTTGTAAAATAATAGAAGTTAACTTTATAGCAAATACAAAATTCACAAGTTGTTACAACATTTAAATTTTATACAGAGTATGAGAAAAATATATGTCATTTTGGTTGAATATTGCATGAAATTGACACTTTTGTCCTCTGTAAGGGAAATAACTCAAATAATAAAATGTTAAAAGTGTATAATTTTAGAATCAAGTCGGGAATTGGGAAATGGTGTAAATTCCTTAGGTTTTTTTTTGTACCCTTAGGCTTTTCTCCGTTTTTTGTTTTTTTTTAATATTAGTTTTCGTGTATTCTAACTTACTACTTGTAAAAAAATGCCTGTAATCTTGCAAAAAGATTCAACCCATGATATTAATATATGCTCAACATTAATGTAGATATGTAATATATATACATTTGTATATGCCTAATATTGTAAATGAACTTTTTTTTTTTATAGGAATGCAGTATGACAGATATGGAGCTGCTTGCTTGCATGGATGTGTTGGATGATCAAATCAAATACAATGCCAAAACCAAGGCTATTACTCCATTAGGTACTAATTAAAATTCAATTACATTTTAGTACCCATTATACTTGCATATTATAATGGCAAAGCCTTTTCCAAAACTATTGCTTGGCTTAAGGTTATCCCCCTTTTCTGTGTCTTTTTTTTCACAGAAGTTTTAAAGTTTTGCAGTTGACATTTGTTCAGCATCTTTTAATTTTTTTTAAAGGACTATAATACTAATTGAATTTGAAATGGGAGGGAGAAAAATAAAATGGTTCTAATCTTAAATAAACAAATCATATGGCTGCTATATCCCTTAATAAATGACAAGCTTTAAATATTCAGCCAATGTTATTCTTTGACAGTGGAAATCAGCTGACTACTTTCGTGTAATACCTAACGGTATCCAGTTTTATACTGTTCTCAAAGTATGACTGCTTATTCACAGTGCTATTATAACTATGCATTGTGTATATTCACTTTTTTGAAGATGTTTAAAGTTAATTTTTATTATTTATAAAACCGGAAGTTTTGGGATGTTTTTTTTTTGTCCACAGTTTTGTTTTAAATTTTCATATGATAAAATTTATATAGTGAATATAATTTATTGAAATGTTGAATTTTTTTTCAGCCTACCAACCCTTGCCCTGAATTCCCGGAAGAATTATCCCCCAGGACTAGTCATCATCAACAATGATGATAACAGCATTAACAATTGTTTTGTTGCTGGAGGTGGCATCCAGGTTGATATTGGAAACGATGCAAAAGATGCACTGACTAACCTTTTATTTTGTTACTATGTATGGGATCTATCATACCCAAAACAGTATCAGTTATTAGGCTTTTTGCAGACCAGTGTGTTAAGAGGACAAAGAAAACAAATTTGATAAGGGTAATAACAAAATTACCGAACTCCAAACAATCTTACAAAGGGAAAGTCAAAACTCATAATTATATAAACAGACAAAATCAGTCAACAACCGGAAAACTGTGAAAACCGTAATGACCCTGACTTGGTACAGGCATTTCTAAAGAAATGGTGGGTTGAATCAGATTTTAAAGCACCAAACCTCCCGCTCTCATTACGGTTCAAAGGCTCCGGCTGTCATATGAGTGGAAAATTCACACAGAAGTATGAGGAGAAATTGAAACAGAAGAAATCGTAATTTTTCCTCTGTATTCAACGTTTGCCTATTTATGCAAAATTTTAATAACTTTAATTATTAGTAATCATTGTTTTTCTATGTTCAGTATACATTGTTTATAAAATTTTCATTTTCATGTTCTTCCCCTTGTTTACATTTTCATATGATGATGTGTGTTTAAAGTTTTTTCAACATTAGTTAGAATTTATTTGACTGGATTGAATAAATGATGGATTAGTAAAACATACCCTTTCTTTGGTCTTTAATATAGCACACAACTTTCACACAACACACATTTGTGTTCATGAGGTTTAGATATTCTGAATTTTTGTTGGAAACATGCTTTGCTGTTGTATTCATTAGATGTACAGATGTGTTTATGAATGTTTTTCAAATTCGTTTTATGTTCAAGAACTGTATTTTTGCATCAATTTTTTAATGTGCTTTTCGCATAATGAGATGTAGATATTGTGGTTTTTGTATCAACTTTTTATAAACATGCTTTTAATTTCTTGAAGGTTGTATCAATTTCGAAAAAATAATCTGATTCAGAGTTTTTGTCATATAACCAAATGTTATTTTCTGGAAAAAAATTCCGCGCATTGCGCGACAAAAAAAATATTCTAACTCTTGTGTTGTCCGAAAAAAAAATTCTGAACGAAACAAAAAACCATAACCCCCCCCCCCCCTCCCCCTTCAAGTCAAATGGTCGGTTCCTTACTGAAGATGTTGGTGATGACAGCACACAAGTGCAATGATTGTTCCAATATTTTGAAAGTACATGTATATGTTTTTATGGTATGGTATATTGTTACCAAACTTAATTTTGGACAAATTGTTGAAAGTTTTTTTGTTTAAGCTCTGTTTTAATGTTATAGGGAAAATATCTTGCTCATGTAACCACCCGTTGTAAGCTAGTAATTTAGAATAATATTTTATTTGGGATTTTCTTCAATGTGAAATTCATCAATAAAATATCAGTGACAGATAGGTGTTTCTTATGTTTGAGGTTGCACTGTGAGTGACTTTTTGCGAGAAAGTAAGCACATTGATAACTGATCAGTGAAGCCACTACTTGTTTCAAATATTTACTAGTAAATTTTTTTTTATGAAGTCAAATTTTATTTCATTAATTAATCAATAAAAGAAAAAAAAACAGAAATGGAAAACCTTCAAATTTTCAAAATACGCAAAATATTTTGCTCCTCGCTTTGCTTGGCTATGAAGTCTTAGTCCACATCCCCTCTTAGCTTAACCTTGGGTCCACCCTGTAATTGATATGTTTTATCAGCTTCAAAGTTTCATTTTTGCTTTTGAAATCTAAACAATAGAACTAATTTGTTCTTGCCTTTTATGAATACAAATATAGATGTAAATTTGCTTAAAGTTTATAATGAAAAGCTTATATTATCTAATCAATACAAATTAATGAAATTAATTGATAGGATTATTTTCATAAAATGGCAGCTGTTGAATATGCCTATATATTTCGGATTTACTTGTATGAAGACTGATTTTGTCGTATTTGATTGTTTCAAATGAATGTCAAGCTTTAGATCTAGAAAATAATTAAAATATTTGCTTTGAATTAGTAGTTTGTCTTTTTTCAGATCAAACTTAGAATTTATGCATTAGTTTATGGTTATGATACTGCTTGAAGTATCAATTGTGAGGTACTCAGAATGCATTAGGCAATGTAAATTTTTTGTATGATTGACCATTGTTTGTTGGCATATCCAGAGAATAACTCTGGTAAACATGTTTTGTTCCTCTTCAGGTCACAAGGTGAAGAGTTATATTGTGGTTTTACTGTGTTAGTATTGAATTTTGCTGTGTCCATAATGGGTTGTGACTATGATACACATGTTTCAGCTTCAGATAAGAGATGCAATTTCAAGTTCATTCATTCTTCCATTCTACAGAGGGGAATATAGTGAATTCAGCTCTAAACATGTTTAACCTAAACATGTTCTCTGATTATACACTACTGAAGGTAAACATGTTTAGGTTTTGAATACTTTCCTAAACATGTTTAGGATAAGAACACGTTTAGAATAAGAACATGTTTAAAAATGTATTACATGTAATATGTTTATGAAAGTGCTTAGGCCCTTAACACATTTGTTACAGTGTAGCTTAAGCATATTTTATTAATTAATTCAACATAACATTACAATATTGAACTATATATGGTACAGAATACAAAATAATTAATAGGATTGGGAAACAAGTTGCTAGAACTGGGACCGTCGTGGTCGTATCGTAGTTGGATTTACAACTACCTGTGCATTCAGTGCCTATCACCGCTAAAGTTGTGAGTTCGAACCCCGTTCATAGCGTGGCGTACTCGATACAACATTATGTGATAAAGTTTGTCAGTGACTTGCGTCAGATCGGTGGTTTTCTCTGTGTTCTCCGGTTTCCTTCACTAATAAAACTGACCGCCATGATACAACTGAAATAGTGTTGAATGTGGTGTTAAACATCATAAACTAACCAACAATATTAATCCCCTATCTGTATTTGTTAATTTCACGTGTTTGTCCGTATGTTTATTTTTTTATAATACTTTTTGTCATTTTCTAATGATTAAGGGCTTTTTATCTCTCAGTTTATATACTGCTATGGTTACTTTTTAAAGATAGTTTGTTCTCTTATGATGATAAAAATAAACACGTATATATCTAATTCAGTGTGCACGATGTGTTTCTTTAATAACCTTCATCAGCTCAAAGCCAAATAATTTTAAAATACCTGTATTTAGAAGCAAGAAAAGCAAAAAGGCATTAACAAAACCCAAAACCAAATATTGTCAGTTCAGCGCGCGCGGGGGTGGGGGAGGGGGGGTAGAACCTTTGTTTGAATAATAATTACATTATTTATGAACTATAACTTTCAATAATAAACATATTTATAAATGTTGTCAGTACAGAAACCATGGAAACACTGACTATTTGTAGTTTATAAATTAAATAAAGACTTGAGAGTCATTGTTCTTGATCAAACTTAAAAGCTCATATAATGCAGAAATAATATATATATATATGACCAATGACCTTCAGAGGTCAAAAGTCTTTTCGCCTTTGGATATCTCCCTATATATTTAATGAAAACCCACATATTTTCAAAAATCACCCTGAAGTCATTTCCTATCCGATTGTTCTTGATTAATAAGAGTTTATTTTGATATTTTAATATAATTTTTCCGAAATTTTACTTACAAACATTTAAGCACTGATGCAAATTCGGGAAGTCACAATTTTCTATGATTATATAATAACACTTAAACGTCCTGTTTAAATCGCATGTTAAAAGGAAATTACGCAGGAAAAAACTTATATGAAAATAATAAGAAGAAACTATATTTATTTCTGCATTTAATGCTGAAAATTTCAAAGAAGAAATAACTTGACAAGAATTTGTTTTTATCATGGTTTAATATGAAACATGTAGGGAAATATTTTAGTTCTGGAAGACTTTAAATTTGATCCATTACTGTAAGTGCAACAGACAGATTTCTTTTTGAATATCAACAGGAAATATGTTAAGAAGGTCTTAGACAAGATATTTTTAAATATAAACGAATATATTATACTTTACGTTTTTTACGCTTCGTTTCGGTCCATATAATATTTTGGGGGTGATAGACCAGTCCATAAACTGCCATATAGCCCTCAGTGCCAGGAACTATTTGTATTATATTGGGAATTAGGGTTATATGTGTTTAACACCACTTTCAACAATTATTTAAGATATATATATCATGGCGATCAGTTTTTTTTATTGGTGGAGGAAACCAGAGTACCCGGATAAAATCCGCCGACATGCCGCATGTTACTACTGTATAGCAGTGGAATCGTTCATGTTTTGGTATTGGTTATAATGTATACTATTACAGGTTAAGTTTTCTTTTTCAGTGATGGCGGAAGTTATACCAAGACAAACTTACGGGGCTAAATAATGACATTGGATTATTCCAATCGGCAAACCTCGGTACAATGCGTTGCTTTCCTCCTCGATGCAAGAATAGAATCGCCCATGTTGGGCCTAATGATAATTATTCAGAGGTAGACTAACTCCCATGCGACCTCATAGATAAAAGTAAATGTAAAATGTTATTAACAGTGAATAAAATCTGGATAGGCGATGCTCGTAGCTGTTTAAAATAAGGGAAGCATACACTACATGTATAAGCAATAACCACCATTAAAGACAGCTGCAAAATATAAAACCATATCAATTTCACTATAAACAATATTCACAATTATAGACCGCTTCAAAATATAAAACCATTTTAAATTAGCACAAGTTGGCATTAAAACACAACAGAATACACATGCATCATTTGTTCGTGCAAAAATTAAAAATGACTTTATACCTCTTTAAGAATGCTTCTCTAAACACGGGAATTGTGCTTAAGGTTAATATTGGGTTTATAAATGACGTCATTTGTAGGAATAGGTACATTCCAAATCGAACAGTCCTGCATGTTTCCGAAGTAAACGCATTGGTACTAAAACAAACAACAAGGCTAGAAGGAGCAAGGCAGATAAAATACAATATTACCCTCATGAACACCATATAAAAGGCCTTCTTTAGTTGTTCCTTTCCTTTATCATTATGCATTGCCATAGATTTCTCTCCATTAAGCGGTCGTCTCTTTGACTCAGAGCAAGAAGTACCTTTCGGTGAACCAGTAGGTAAATTAATTTCAATTTCCAAATTTGACTTGTTTATTGGAGTATCATTTTGAATTTGTTCCCCCTCGTTTTCGTGGATATATTTTTCCTGAATCGAAAACATGGAAAGGACATTTTCTGTTGATTTAACATCGCCTTGATATAAGGTTGAGTATGTAGACGATAATTGCCCCGCTTGGTTGTCAGAACCTGTGTTCGTCTGTTCTGTGACGGTCGAAGGTGAGTGCAACCCTGATTGTGGTTTGGTATCTTTCAAATATGTTTCATTTTCAATATTGTTTTTATGGGATCTCTTTTTCTGTTGAACTCTCCCATGTCTTTTAGAAATTAAAAGAAGGCATCCAGCATTCGATATAACAATTCCTCCGACGAAGATAGAAGCTACCAATATGTTCAATTTACGTACTTTTTCCATATTGCCCCGGAAAATGATTTCTAACGTGCATTCTTCGTCAACAATTCTCTTCTTTTCATTGAGAAAAAACAAAGGTATGACGGTTAATAGTACAATACAGCACAACCATGTAAGTACACTGATAAATACCGCACATCTTCTTGTAACGATGTTCCGACAGCGCAAAGGGTAGGCCACAGAAAAGAACTGTACGACAGATATGAGCATCAATGTATAGCCAGTCACTGTACACACGGTATTGGTAGAGAAAACTATAAATGAACAAAGTTCAAAATTCTGCCATCTATTCGCATTATTTTCCAGTAATGTCAGTGCATACATACACAGAAATATACCGTTCATTAGGTCCGATATTGCCAAGGAAACGTAAAATATGTGAAAAGGCACTTTATTCTTCTCCAGTTTTTGTACAAAGGGATACAATTGCAATAACAATATATTTAGAAAAATAATAAAACAACTTATCACTATGGCAACAAAAAATGTTATACGTCTGTTTTCTTCCATTTGAAAATATGTACAGTTTCCCGTGAATATATCCATGGCGGTTTATTTCAGTTATTTTCAGGCTTGTCGTTTTGCTTCAAATGAATTCACTTGTTTTGATTTTAAAATGGTTTCAAAATTATTCCAATTACATATATAATTATCATTATTTCTCAAATCAGCAAATACATGCATGTCTCACATATTATCTTGTTACTACGATATCAAGAATTCAAGATTGAATCTATATCGTTCACATTCATATCCCTTTTCGACATAATATATAAATATATATATAGCACTCCCTTTTCTACGGGCTTCCGTATTTTTCTGTTATTATAATGACAACTGAATGTGCAGAAATCTTTGATATGCTCTTACCTGTGATAATTAAATAATGATAACGGCCGTCATTTAATTGGTGACGTTTTATCTTACAATATCATTCACACAATTAACGATGTTGATAACTAATAGATACTTGGGTGGATTTTCTTACTAATTACCCACTAATAACACAAAATTACGGAAAATAAGTTCAAATGTATACTCATTATATTTTTGTCTAGTGTTACCAGTATGAGACACACATTAACAAAACCAGACCTAGACGGTAGTCACAAAGGTCATTATGTGGAGTAAAACCAGATCTAGACGGTAGTCACAAAGGTCATTATGTGGAGTAAAATCAGACCTAGACGGTAGTCACAAAGGTCATTATGTGGAGTAATAGAGTTGTGATATACATTTGTACTGTAAATGAATTCATTTACGTCAATTCGTTTTGTTTGGGGAACAATATTATCAAATTCAGCTTCCGACCAATCAATCTGTGAAATATTCACCGTGGCCAAATGCCATAAGTGGAGCACATGATGTGGGAACAGGATTTGTGGAACACATGGGGTGGGAACGGGATTTGTGTAGCAAGGGAACATATATTATAAACGGAAGAAAATCTGTCAGTTGGCGGTTGGTAAATATTTGTGAGTTAGGGTTATGGTGCTTAACGCAACTTTCAACAATATTTCAATCATATCGTGGCGGTGAGTTTTATTAGTGAAGGAAACTGGAGTACCCGGACAAAATCACCGACCTGCTGAAAGACACTGACAAACTTGATATGTCGGTAAAAAGCTCTACAGAGCTTATGTTATATATTTGTAAAAACTCCGACTTTAAATAAAAACTTTTACGCTTTATGTTTTATGATAACATAATGTTGTATTGAGTACACCTCGCCATGAGCCGGATTCGAACTCACAACTTTAGCGGTGATAGGCACTGATTGCAAAGAGAGTTGTAAATCCAACTACCATACGATCAGAGAGAGAGAGAGAGAGAGAGAGAGAGAGAGAGAGAGAGATGACATAAGCTTTATTTTCCTATGGAGGATAGTGAAATTGGTGATAATGTTTGTTGAATTTAAAATGGGTATACCATTTAGGTAAAACAGGAGTAGGATAAGCCTCATTCGTAACAACTCGGTCAATTCCGTTTCTCAGTAGGAGAGTAACGGATTCACCCGAGGATGGCCGATTGGGATAGGCTTATAAATGTCTTACCTGACTTTCATTAATATCTCAGTCTTATCAATAGCGATCAGTTTTATTTGAGGAGGAAACCGGTATACTTGGAGAAACCAATCGACCGGTCCTATATAACCGACACATTTTTCATATAAAGTTGTATTGTATCTAGTACATGACGCTAGGGACGGGAATCGAGATAGCAAACTTTAATGGCGATGCACACCGATTAGGAACGATCGATGCCACGCTGGTCCCATGCGTAAATTACTAATGGAAATTTGTTAGTTAGAACATAAAATTGTACAGTATAGATTTAGATCATAATTGATAACTGTAGCCATAAATTGGTTGTATCAATCTACATAATATAACACATTTCAAATAACCACAACAATTTTAATAAGAACTCCGTATACATAACAAAATAAAAGCCTTAAAAAGTTACAAAACAACAAAATGTCTCTGTATATTATACAACATAAATGTTAACGTATAAACAAGACAATTTAGAGTATCACAAACAGTTCCGTATAGAGAATAAAATAATATCTTTAAACTTGTTGCACACAACCAATTTTCTGCGTATATTACACAATATAAATGTATAAATAAACATTACAATTTAGAGCATCACAAAGAGTTCCGCATAGAGAAGAAAATAATATCTTCAAACTTGTTGCACACAACCAATTTTCTAAGTACCGGTATATTACACAATATAAATATACAAACAATAAAATTTAGAGTATATGCCTGTCATGTGTATTGTGGAAATGGTGAGTGGTTTAATATTGTTAGGTCCATTGTTTCTAAAGATAGATTAGTATGATTCTTTCTTTTGAACGACTGTACATTAAAATGCAAAATACCACGGGTTCTGCCCTCCAAACTTTATATATATTTGTATATTTGTTCTTCTTTAAAGCGGGACTCGAACCTACAGTGGCTTTAAACAAAATCTAATAATGAATCATTTAGCCTCATCGATCAAATCAACTATAGTTCCTATGCTCGTTTTTTGTTGTTGATATTGTTGATAATCATTGTTTAAACTTGCTTTTCAAAATAGACACTTGATGATAAAAAATTGACATAACCTTTGACCTTGTAATAACTTTACAACCCAATTTCTCCAGGCTGTATTGACAGGCTAGAGCGTTATAGAGACAGGATCCTGACTGAACAGGTTGTGTTTATGTAATAGGAGTTTATCATGGATGAAGGAGTTAACTTACACATCATCCTGCTTATCTATATGTATGTCTCCGTCCACAAGTAGTGAATCAAACAGACGAATTTGTTAATACAAATAGGTCAAATAAATTATTCAAATAATTTAACAGTTCAATGTATTCATAACGCGTACCATACTTTTGAAGAATGAATCACTACTTGTTCTCTTTTCCACTGTGGTATTTTAAGGTTTAACATTGTATTTACAATGCAAGACAAGATAATTGCACTCACGATAAACACAACTGTTGCTAGTCGAAAATAAAATATTTAAAGGCACACAGGCCGTTATTTTAATAAAAAAAAAATGTTTCCCAATATAAGACATAAACTTTGATTTAAAAAATCATAAAGATATATTGCAGTTGAAATTTTTCATAATATCATACGTAAATAGCCTAGAAGAAAGGAAATACGTCGCTGTTTGATTTTCTTCCATCCAGGAAAGAATTCAATGTTGACCCGCCCAATGCTTAACATTCGAATTCTTTTCACTAATTACGACATTATAACAGATTTTTTAAACCTGGCTTTTTGTTCAGAACATTTTATTAGTATAAAACATCGAATATTGGCAACTTTTAATATAAACAAAAAATTCAATTCTGACAGCCTGTGTGACTTTAATTGGTAAAAAAATAATGCTGTATGGTTCACCGACGCAACACGATATAAGATCAAAAAGTCCCACTTCACCGGTTATACAGAGTAAATTGCACTTGATGATTATATAGGAGTGAAAAAATGGTTTTAATCTTGTGAAGACATCAAAAGCAAGGAATACTGACAGAAAGAAAACATAGCAAATCTTGATCTATGCATGCATAATAAAAAGTAACAAGCGCCATCCTAACAGTCCGCGAAATACCCGACCGACCTGCATACAGAGGCCAGTAAAATTACTGACAGCCTAGTAAACATTGGTCTCCATTTTAGCACTACGGTCCAATTCGACCGATTTATTGACATATCATACTTCAATTATGGAACGTAAAACCAGCGATCTGTCCAAAGTTAGGCGATGTAGCAGTCTTATTCTGACTGGACTCTCCAAACGTGAAAACAATATCTTGAACAGTAACAAGACTGTTACAACTGTCTCCATAATATACGTTTCTTGAAACGCCTTTTGATATTAGAGTGTATTGCACATTGGGTTCGATGGGAACTGGTTTTGGTAATGGTATATCAAATGTTTCACAGTAACCTACTGATATATCTTTTTGAACATTAGATATAATATTTCCTGCATTGTCTCGAATTTCGACACCAGTAGACATACATGCTGTTGCCGTTTTTGTTCCGAACGAAATAATACTTTTTAAGAAAACTGGTTTACTACTTGTAAAAGTAATTGCATCTGTTTCGCTACTTATCCAGGAACCAGTAGTTGAAATGCTTCCATATCGTATAACCCGATTAGCCTCTGGGACCTTCCTTTTCTCTTCAGAGAAAATGGCGTTCTTTATTCCATTGAATGATCGATACACGGACAACATCTCATCTTTATTTAAAATTTCTCTTGTTGAAACTTCTGTGGTGAAAAAATCCTGATCCATGGATGGAAACCTGATAAGATATAGAAGAGATCCAAGCATATCTCTTATGTCATGGTCACTGGCTTCTAGATGTTTCTTCATACATTGATATGTAGCCCATTGTAAAACAAATTTGAACATTTCTGCTTCAGATAACACGAGTTCGTCTGATTGTAAGATCATTTCCATGCAATCTGCTGACAGCTCTAATGCATTTTCGGAATTTAGACATTTTTTGGGACATTTCAAAATATGGTGTAGGCTCTCCTGGAGTAAATCTAGCATATTGAACGAATATGCAGTTTGGAGCACGATGGGGGCATCAGCAGAACAGGCTAAAGTTTGTAACAACTGCTCACAAGCGAGTTTTAGTTTTGGAAGCATATATTTTTCCGATGCATACAATACTTGACCAACTTTATCTTTCGGAATTATCACAATGTCGCTGTAAATATATCTGCAAAAAATGTAAATCTTTTGACATTATCGATAGCATAAGCGAATAAGTGAGTGATTGATGCTTATCACCAAATGAGCAATTTTTTAGCTATGTCATGGCGATGATGATATCTGCTTTGTACTGAAGTTCTCTTCCCTTAGGCATAGGTAATCTTAGCCGATTTTGGCTATCCTGTTTAGGCCCTTTGGTTTTATTGCTCCCAAAACTTTTAAATTATTTAGCTTTCCAATCTTTCGATTTTGAGCGTACCTGATGAAGGTTATTTCAGAAACGCGTCGTGCGCACTAAATCTTATATCTACGCGTACATTTTTCTAAAAAAAAATATGTTTGTGTACAAGACCAGTGTTGATATTGCTTAGTTAGAGTTTTATAGTACTAGCTCACTGAAACAACAGTTCTAGTGTAAACATGTCGCTTCACATAGACACATTAATCTAACTGAAACAACAGTTCTAGTGTAAACATGTCGCTTCACATAGACACATTAATCTAACTGAAACAACAGTTCTAGTGTAAACATGTCGCTTCACATAGACACATTAATATAACTGAAACAACAGTTCTAGTGTAAACATGTCGCTTCACATGGACACATTAATATAACTGAAACAACAGTTCTAGTGTAAACATGTTGCTTCACATAGACACATTAATCTAACTGAAACAACAGTTCTAGTGTAAACATGTCGCTTCACATGGACACATTAATCTAACTGAAACAACAGTTCTAGTGTAAACATGTCGCTTCACATGGACACATTAATCTAACTGAAACAACAGTTCGAGGGTAAACATGTCGCTTCACATAGACACATTAATCTAACTGAAACAACAGTTCTAGTGTAAACATGTCGCTTCACATAGACACATTAATCTAACTGAAACAACAGTTCTAGTGTTAACATGTCGCTTCACATAGACACATTAATATAACTGAAACAACAGTTCTAGTGTAAACATGTCGCTTCACATGGACACATTAATCTAACTGAAACAACAGTTCGAGTGTAAACATGTCGCTTCACATGGACACATTAATCTAACTGAAACAACAGTTCTAGTGTAAACATGTCGCTTCACATAGACACATTAATCTAACTGAAACAACAGTTCGAGGGTAAACATGTCGCTTCACATGGACACATTAATATAACTGAAACAACAGTTCTAGTGTAAACATGTCGCTTCACATAGACACATTAATCTAACTGAAACAACAGTTCGAGTGTAAACATGTCGCTTCACATGGACACATTAATCTAACTGAAACAACAGTTCGAGGGTAAACATGTCGCTTCACATAGACACATTAATATAACTGAAACAACAGTTCGAGGGTAAACATGTCGCTTCACATAGACACATTAATCTAACTGAAACAACAGTTACAGGGTAAACATGTCGCTTCACATAGACACATTAATCTAACTGAAACAACAGTTCGAGGGTAAACATGTCGCTTCACATAGACACATTAATCTAACTGAAACAACAGTTCGAGGGTAAACATGTCGCTTCACATAGACACATTAATCTAACTGAAACAACAGTTCCAGGGTAAACATGTCGCTTCACATAGACACATTAATCTAACTGAAACAACAGTTCGAGGGTAAACATGTCGCTTCACATAGACACATTAATCTAACTGAAACAACAGTTCCAGGGTAAACATGTCGCTTCACAGACACATTAATCTAATGTGAGACAACCAATCTTTGCACTTACTCCTTAATACTGCATGATTGGCGGAGATGCAGCAAATACCAGTTTTACAGTCTTTGGTTAGACCCGATCGGGAATAGAGGCGAGCACGCTAACCATTGTACCACCGTTGCGGTTTCGGTAGAATGGACATCTTTATAAGCTTAATTGTAATAATCTTGTTGATTAATGTTAAAGGCATTCCGAAAATAGAAACAAAGGTTGAGGAACATTATCTGAAAGGGGCAAATAATTGATGATCACTACAACATGACTCATGCATACAGTAACATTATGTTTTTGGTAACTGTTTCCTGTTTGGATTCTGATTTGAAACATGTCTTAGCTACAATAGGTACATACACAGGTGCAAGTATATTAATTGTTCATTGAAGAAATATTGCATAGCTATTTGTCACATTATTTCCATTGTTCTCTTTTTCCCAGTTTAACATAAACCAGAATTAAAATATTTATTTTGAAATATTACTAAAGTTTTTCAAACAGAGTTTGCATTTAAATGTTATATATACTATAAAATGACATGTATTTGGTCTCAGGTTACAAGAAAACCACGTGTGCCGTATTTGCACTGCTTTTGTAATTTATAAATATATTTGGTATGAATTTCATTAACCTTCACGAGAACTCCGTGATGTGCAGAATAACAACCATTGTTGTCATTCATGGGGTGACGTAAATGTTGCTATATTCGCAGAATGATATACAATGTTCGCTCTGAAAGTGTTAGAAACGTTTTGTCCGTCTTAATGAGCAACGTGTCTTTATATGTGAACGTATGGTAACAATCTCTATATCATCTCTTTTATCGCCTTTTACCTGATAGACATATAGGCAGACAGGGCCGGACTTACGAGGGTGGGATCTAATTGCTTAAGAAATAAATCATGGAAGCCAGAATGTGTTTTGAGTTTTAACATGGGTTGGCGGATATTAGTAAATTTTACCCCTCCAATTTACTAATATCCGCCAACCCATGTTAAAACTCAAAACACATTCTGGCTTCCATGATTTATTTCGATTCTGATATGTGTAAGAGTACAAATACGGTAGTATACTTTGATTGGAAGACGGTAATTTATATTTACGTTTGCGGAAAATTTCGCACACAATTTATGCTGCCAATGGAAAAGTTAGTCACATTCACCGGCGCATGCAACAAGGCAGTAAAATGGAGCACCCCTGGAGTTTGTTGCGACTCGTGTGAAGTCTGGTTTCACCAAGAATGTATGGGCATGCCTGATGTAGTCTACAATGGCTTAAGAAATATCAGTTGGTACTGCTGTCAATGCGGCCTTCCGAACATATCGCCAAGCATATTTGACAGTACCATCTATGAATCGTCTAACTCTTTCACCATACTTAGTGATACCATGCACTCTGACATCAGTTTTAGTAATCCTGCTGCCACATCATCTCCAACTAAAAGTACACAGCAGCAATTACAACTACAAAAAAGGAAAGACTTACCAATGCGTATTGTCGTAGTCAACTGTCAATCTATAAAATCAGACGGTAAACCTTCACAATTGAGAAACCTCGTCTCATCCATTCAGGCCGACATAGTAATAGGTACAGAGTCGTGGCTTAATCCTACCATACGAGATGCTGAAGTTTTTCCAGAAGGGTTTAAAGCATACCGCAGAGACAGAACTGACGCCAAAGGCGGTGGGGTCTTTTTACTAATATCAAAGAAATATGATAGCAGTGAACCAGAAGAACTAAAAGTTTCACCACAAGACGATATTGAACTTGTATGGGTAAAAATTAAAACACTTGGAAGCAATGACCTGTATATTGGATCCTTTTACAAACCACCAGGCAGAAGTGATCCTCAATATCTAGACAAACTTTATTCTTTCATCACAAGAATACCAACTGCAAATGGAGCACATCTGTGGATTGGAGGAGATTTTAACCTTGGGGACATAAATTGGGAAAAAGAAACAGTCAATGAATATGCCACTAATGGAACACAATGCAACCAGCTACTAACTATTACCAAAGACACATTTCTTGACCAAGTAGTACAGGAACCTACACGTGTAACAGAGACTACCGCAAATGTACTCGATTTATTTTTCACTAACAACTCAACATTAACCAACAAAGTAGAAGTCATTCCTGGTATCTCAGATCATGAAGCCGTATTTATAGAATCTAGCCTTCGTCCTTTGAAAGTTAAAGTACCACCAAGAAAAGTATTTATGTACAAGGACATAGATTATAATCCAATGAAAGACGAACTAAGAAAATTCTATGGACAATACCAAGAGTCATCAAAAGGTAAGAATGTCGAACAGCTATGGACAGAATTTAAAGACAAGATCCACTCACTAATGAACGAACACATACCAACAAAACTCATCCGTGGAAATAAAAACAAGAAACCATGGATCAGTAAAGAAGTAAAATCACTAATCAGGAAAAGAAATAAACAGTATAAAAAGTATATGAAAACAAAGAATAAAATAGACATAAAGAGATATAAAGAAACAAAAGCACATCTACAAAAGGCAGAGAGACAATCGTACTGGAAGTACATCAACAACATCATAGAAATAGGAGACCCAGACCAGGAAGATAGACCACCAAAACAGAAAAGATTCTGGTCATACATCAAATCACTGAGGAAAGACACAAATGGGATAGCTCCACTTAAAGATGTGGGAATATTACACGCCGACGCTAAAGATAAAGCTGATATTCTAAATCGACAATACCAATCAGTATTTACAAATGAAGACACATCTGACATACCAACACCAGATGGCAAACCTTATTCATCTATGCCTGAAATAACTGTCGGCATAGAAGGAGTTCAAAAACTTCTCCAGAAACTGAACCCTCAAAAAGCATGTGGGCCTGACCAAATACCAGCAAGAATCCTGAGAGACCTTGCAGATGTTATAGCTCCACCATTAACATTGATCTTTCAGAAGAGTCTAGATGAGGGGAACATACCGAATGATTGGCGCACCGCAAACGTTACAGCCATTTTCAAGAAAGGGGAACGATATAAAGCCAGCAACTATCGCCCTGTATCACTAACCAGTCTTTGTTGTAAAGTACAAGAACATATAATTGTCAGCAGTATTCTTAAACACCTAGATGCTCACCAAATTTTGACTGATTGCCAACACGGATTTAGAGCAAGACGCAGTTGTGAAACCCAGCTCTTAACACTAGCACATGAACTGTTATCATCATTAGATGTAGGATATCAGCATGACCTTATCATCCTCGATTTGTCAAAAGCTTTTGATCGAGTACCACATGAAAGACTCCTGAAGAAACTTGATCACTACGGTATCCGAGATTCCACACAAGGATGGATCAAGGCATTTCTGAGCAACCGAACACAACAGGTAATAGTGGAAGGGGCAACATCTGAAACAGTACCAGTCATTAGTGGAGTACCTCAAGGAACAGTCCTAGGACCCTTGTTGTTCCTGATCTTTATAAACGATCTCCCGAACTGTGTACAGTCACGCATACGACTCTTTGCGGATGATTGTATTCTCTACAGGAATATTCGATCGAACGAAGATACCATTGTACTCCAAGATGACCTCAACAAACTGGCAGACTGGGAACAAAAATGGGGAATGGATTTCCATCCAGATAAATGCAGCACACTCCATGTGACACGATCTAAAACACCAATACTACAAGACTACATTCTCAAAGGACACAAACTAACATCGGAAGCTTCATCAAAATATTTGGGAGTGGAACTACATTCAGAGGAGGAGTCATATTGACAAAACTGTTAAAAAGGCGAACAGTACTCTCGGATTTTTAAGAAGAAACCTGAAGGTCAGCAACCAGGATACGAAAACAGCGGCATATAAAACCTTAGTCCGTCCTACAATTGAATACTGCTCATCAGTATGGAGCCCGCACACAAAAGACGCCATAAACAAGATCGAAATGGTCCAGCGAAGAGCAGCTAGGTACGTGACAAATCGCTATAGAAACACCAGCAGCGTAACTTCCATGCTTGGAGATCTAGAATGGGACACACTTGAAATAAGACGAAAGAAAATCCGACTTACTATGATGTACAAGATCATCAACAACTTAATTGACATCAGAGCAGAAGAGTACCTGACCAAACCAACTCGTCAAACAAGATCTAGCCATTCCTTGAAGTACCAACAGTTCTCAGCATCCACAGATTACTACAAACACAGTTTCTTTCCACAGACCACCAGTATTTGGAATACCTTGCCAGCACCAGTTGCTGAGGCTCCCTGTTTGGTATTTTTCAAACAGGAGCTGTCCACTGCCTCTATCTAAGTTTAGGGTCGTCAAGTTGTAAGGAGTATCTAGTGAGGCTGATAGTGCTGTGCTGGTTGGGTGTATACCCAGTGGCCGCTACGGTAGCCAGAGTGGACTATTGCTGAAGATATGAACATGCAACTTGACAAATCTTTCGCCTATTCCTCTGACTTTCCTATATACACTTTTTTTTTTTTTTTCTTTTTTTTTCTTCTTTCTATCTTTCCTACTTTCTCTGTAATTCATACTTTTTCTTAAGGATTGTACAAAATTATTTATTTAAATTAGTGCGCTTAAGACCAGCCTTGTAGGCAGGCATACCCTAGCGATACCTTTTACCTATCCTCTGAGTCAAGTCCGTGTATAGAAACAGAAAAGACAACTTACATCAGCTCCTAACGAGTAAGTTTGTTGGGAGTAGTCGTTGAAGACCCAATGCAAGGCTAAAATTTCCTTTGTTGGGAGTAGTCGTTGAAGACCCGATGCAAGGCTAAAATTTCCTTTGTTGGGAGTAGTCGTTGAAGACCCGATGAAAGGCCAACATTTCCTTTGTTGGGAGTAGTCGTTGAAGACCCGATGCAAGGCTAAAATTTCCTTTGTTGGGAGTAGTCGTTGAAGACCTGATGTAAGGCCAACATTTCCTTTGTTGGGAGTAGTCGTTGAAGACCCGATGCAAGGCTAAAATTTCCTTTGTTGGGAGTAGTCGTTGAAGACCCGATGAAAGGCCAACATTTCCTTCGTTGGGAGTAGTCGTTGAAGACCCGATGCAAGGCTAAAATTTCCTTTGTTGGGAGTAGTCGTTGAAGACCCGATGCAAGGCCAACATTTCCTTTGTTGGGAGTAGTCGTTGAAGACCCGATGTAAGGCCAACATTTCCTTTGTTGGGAGTAGTCGTTGAAGACCCGATGTAAGGCCAACATTTCCTTTGTTGGGAGTAGTCGTTGAAGACCCGATGTAAGGCTAAAATTTCCTTTGTTGGGAGTAGTCGTTGAAGACCTGATGTAAGGCCAACATTTCCTTTGTTGGGAGTAGTCGTTGAAGACCCGATGTAAGGCCAAAATTTCCTTTGTTAGGAGTAGTCATTGAAGACCCGATGAAAGGCCAACATTTCCTTTGTTGGGAGTAGTCGTTGAAGACCCGATGAAAGGCCAACATTTCCTTTGTTGGGAGTAGTCGTTGAAGACCCGATGTAAGGCCAACATTTCCTTTGTTGGGAGTAGTCGTTGAAGACCCGATCAAGGCCAAAATTTCCTTTGTTGGGAGTAGTCGTTGCAGACCCGATGAAAGGCCAACATTTCCTTTGTTGGGAGTAGTCGTTGAAGACCCGATGTAAGGCCAACATTTCCTTTGTTGGGAGTAGTCGTTGAAGACCCAATGCAAGGCTAAAATTTCCTTTGTTGGGAGTAGTCGTTGAAGACCCGATGTAAGGCCAAAATTTCCAACCATATCCAATATATCATCTTTTTTTCCCTGTGACAATCTAAGGTTCTGCCCAGTAGTCCATCCCAGTGTGACGATTTATTGTTTGAATTTTTGTTCGCTTCATCATTCATGAATATACACATGTAGCTGAAATAAGGCATACTTAACCTTAAACAACCACCAACCAACCTTTCACCTACATTGATTTGTTGTTTGTGAACGTAGACTCACCGTGATAATATTTAAAATACCACTCAAACATTAAGAACCTTATGACCGTCATGTAAACGGAAGCAGTGTATTGAGAACAATTAAATCTCAAAATTTCAATTGTTTAAATATAAAAATTTGACTGTTTGAATCTTGAAATTTTTAGTTTAATTGTTTATTAATGTATGGTTCCGTAGTCATGTAATTCTGTGTGTATTTTTTTTGTTCCATTATAAAAACGGCGTGATCGCAAGACAGACATCACAGATATAAGATATAAAATCGACGAGAAACAAGCAGGTTAAATATGGACTTACTCTATTAATATCTGAAATGTTTCAATGTCAATATCGGGAATATCAATTTCTCCAGTTTCTGGCAAGGAACCTTCAATCATTATATAGAAAACAGGACTTCGGCTGCACAGCACAAATTTATGCGCATTCACTATTTTCTGTTCTGGACCAATCCGAAACGAAATATCACACATGATTTCGTGTTGAAACATGTATAACATACATTCAGGTAATGTTTTGTTCAGTTGCCAATCGGTGGTGTCTGTTATGCACGACATCTGAAATAAGAACGTAGATGTATATGTTATCTGGATGTGAATTGAGTGATAGCGAAAATATCAGCCTGCCGAGCCAGAATATGAAGTTAGGTGGCGAGTGAGCGAAGCGAACGAGTCACAAACTTCATATTCTGTCGAGCAGGCTGATATTTTTCAGTATCAATCATATTCACATTTATATTAATAATAATAACTTTATTGTCATTAAACATATATAAACATGTCTGTGACAAATACAAACAAACAAACGTGTGTATGGAAAAAAAAGGACAAACATAATGAGTTATTTATGTCGCAATAAGACTTCTGTCCTCAGTTCTAATGACCGTTTCAAATAGAAGCCAATAACTCTAACATGTCGTACGGAAGCAGGATTTAGTAAATATACTAACTTTTGTTCATCAGAAAAGTTTAAGAAAAACATTTCATTTTCTAATTCAATATTATTAAACAGAGATTCTCTCAGATTCTGATTTACTTTACAGTTTAAAATAAAATTTATCATTCTTAAATCAACCATAAACACGGATACAGAGTACTTTTAATTTCGTGTATGTGCAGATAAACTGATCTCGGGCACGCCCTCGATCAGTTTATCAGCACATACACGAAATTAAAAGTACTCTAAATATTACATAAACCTGTAAAATGAATGATAAAACCGTATATTTGCAAACTACTTATGAACTACGGTTTTAGGGAAGCGTATTTTGAATATTTTGAATCATGTAGTTTTTCCCGCAAAAATACAAATAAATGTTAAGATTGTTGCATTTTTCCTTTAATTGTGATATTCATTGGTTTTTTTTTTTTTATTACAAACATCAAAGTCACCCATTTTCATTAAAGGTTTTGCTTAACAGTGTCGTTTCGGTTTAGAAAACATGAACGTCACAACCTTCCTTAGCAGAGGTTATCAAGAATTGTGTAAAGTACATTTTTGTAGGACGATGTTTGTTGATATGTCTAACACGACAGTTCTTAATTTGATATATGTTTAAAAAAAAAATGTTAACTAGCTAATGGTGTCGATGAATTTTATTTATTTTTGCCATCTTCACAGGAATTATCATTTAAATGTTGGGAGAATTTGGTGATAACTCCTGCTCACTGTTGATAAGTCCAGCTCAGCTCACGCGAACTTTGATACGAGTTTTGCTTATAGAGTCAGCAGGTAGGTATAGCGGGAGGGAAGGATGATAAATCAAGTTTATTGTACACTGGGCGTTATGTGTACAGTGCCGTTTTATAAGTCCGAGGGCGACTATATATTGTGGGGAAAAAAATGTTTCTCTATGTATCGTCACGGTATGTGTTTTCGTGCGTCATCTGTTTTCATTTTATCCATTTTATTTTGATTTCCACAGCGCACGCATTATTTTTTACGTGTCTTCCGATTTCTATTTATGGAACATAAACAAGACTATAGCTGACATCTGTGAAAGATGTTAAAGTTTGCTTTTAAAGAGGTAAGTACCAAAAACAGTGAACCTACCTACTGAACCATACTTTTTGTAATGCTAAACACTTACTTCATTTATAAAGTAGCTGGAAAAAAATCCAGAAGGGCTATATAAAATTTAACTATGTCGTCTGCCTCTCAGACACCGGCTCTTCCTGTCATGTAACTGTCATGGGGTCACTGATCGTACTTGTAAACAAAAGAGCTGACTGAAATGTGCCTGTTTCTTATATAAAATACATGTCACTTTGCAGTGCATTGTTGTTTCAGCACTAAAAAAAACATCAAAAGTAAACACAATTTTGAAGGTGGTCATTTTCAAACATTCTGTTATTTTATTTAGATGTAGTATGATTTGGTAGATGGCCAGAACCATGAAATTTTAAAACCAACCATTTCCGGATTTTATATTCGTTTCCATCCCGTATATCGACCTTGTTTTTACTTCACACGAAAACAGATGACGCCATTTTACTGACAACAAAAGTTGCCAGATAATCGAGAGTATATTAAAATACAAGAATGGCTTTAAAAACAATCTTATGTACAAAGAAATATTTAACTAGCCATTCTTTGAAAATTCCAATCGTCATATGAATGAAGGGTTAACAATGTTAATCGCTATATCGGAAAATCGATAATAGCACGAAAACCGATAACACGATGCTAAATTTGGTATCAAAAGAAAGATAAATCATTCATCGATGTAAAAATTTTAAAATAACAATAACTAATAAAACAATGGGGAAAAAAATTACATAACTAGTAAATTTTTTGATCATGTCGATATATTTTATAAGTCTGTGTACCGCTTCCTGTACCAGACATGGAGGGCTTGGAATGCAACAAATGGGGCGAAATGTCAGTGACGGAAACGATATTTGTTAGGTGGGAGCTTGTTTTAACAAACGATGTTTACATTAGAAACGGAAGCGGAACCAATATTGGAGCCAGACTCTCAAGGTGAACAGACTTACAATATTTATCAGTACATGTAGATATGGCGCTGTTTATAACAGATAAAGACAAAATCTGTAAACAATGCAACCGTTATGCCCTCATTAAAAGATTCAATAAGTTTATTTTTATTTCGCTGATGGCCTTGGAAACTAGCGGCTCACTTGAGCTTTTATCCATCATCTGGTTATTCATGTATACTAGTAGTAGGTTTTCAATCAAGTATAGATTTTGTGAAAATCAAAGTTTGTATACAGAGAAGAAACCCCCCTCAGAGAAGAATTCAGGGTGAAATAATATGTCTCCCTTCGTTGAATATGTTTTACTTAAAGAGAATTTTATAAGGAACAAAAAGAAAAAAAATATGTTATTCATCAAAATTTAAACTAATGAAAAATAAATAGTCCCCATACAAAAACAGAACACATCCTTTTTGGTATCTTGTGTCTATTGGTTCTCTTGTGAATTTCCAGTTGAAAAAACCCCATTAACTTTGTAGAGAACCATCCAATGAAAATTCCAGCCAAAATTTGTTTTCTATATCTTTATAAATCTTAATTCAATTATTTACTAGTTTTCCATTAATCATTTACAAAAGTTAACAAAGTGTACATTTTTATCAATTTAATGTTTTGTTTTTTTTCACTGGGTTTGTTCAATTGACACTCTGTATTACGTGATTAAATACTGTAGTATTGCCAAAGTCAGTGCAATGTAACATGTGATCACAATAACCTAGCTTCAACTTATGTGTAATTAATTTATATTTAGATTTGGCAGGTTTATCATTCTTGATCAAATGCTGTTATGTTAAGAGAATTGTTTCTGATTATTAATATTTCTATGTTTATTCTTTTCTTTATTATGATGTTCCCATGCATGTTACAGCCAGAAAATAATGGTCATTGAGATATGGTCATCAAGGTATGATGACTCTTGAGGTGAGGGCAGTGTAACGGTTATAGGAATCGTAGTAGCTTTAAGACCATCCCTCCTCCTCAGACAAGTCAATGGAGTCATCAGTTGCACTATATCCGATATGAAAGATCTGTTTTTTGCATTGATGACTACTACGCATTTTACTTGGTTTATCATTATTTTTAAATTACTTTCTATGAAAGAAAACAGTTTCAATGAATTTATATGGTATCCACTTGAAACTTGCTCCCAGTGTCCTTATTTATTTCTCTCTCATACACGTCTTGGCTCTTTTCCACCGCCCATTGCCTCCGTTCTGCCACCCCTTAGGCTCTTTTCTACTCTATAAGCCCTGCTAACCTCCTTTCTTCCCATATCCTCACTGTCCACGGCCACTGATCGTTATACAGAAATTGGACGACTTTTATAGCATTGTGGACACGAAAAGAGGAATTACCAAGACAACGAAATGATAAGAATGTTACCCACGCCCGTGACGGGAGTTGTTGGTTATGGCCATGGGAAATCATTTTGAAAGCTTTTGATACTAAATGGAGCCTATAGGCTATAGCGATTCGACATCACATGTCACATTGACATCTTTTCTCCATTATTCATTATCTTACAAGGCTAGAAAGAATATATGGCATTACAAATGCAAGACCTTATTCTGTAACCATTACATCACAAATATGCTAATATTTCTATTCATAATCACCTGAGGTCGATCATAAAATTAAAATAACAAAGATGACCAGAACGAATTACTGATTGGGATGGATTATATTTCAGAGTTAAATTTTATACTGACACCGTAGAAAAAAAAGAAAGCGAACTTGTTGATTAAACATATACATTGTACCTGTAGACGGTTTATAATGATGTGTAATTTACTACAAATTATACGAAGTTCACAAATCAAACAATTTTACTTACCTTTAATTTGACATATAAGTAAAAGTGACTGGAAAATTTTGTGTATAATATTAAAACCAAATCGGAGCAGATACGAATACCCGGAAGTCTACCTTTCGGGGGAAAAAATACATGCTAAAAACTGTATCATATTGTTTTTTTTTATTTTTTATTAATGGTTGTTAGTAAGAAATCAGAGAAATTAAATACACATATTAATGAACGTTTCAGCATAACAAATTCGAAAACATTCAGTTTTATTAACAAACAAGAAAAAAACATATTTATCTAAATATGATGTACACAGAAGTCGTCTCTGTCAAAGAGGCTATAGAAAGATAACCACTGGTGTCAAATTGGTGGTAAATGTCAAGAAATTATGCAAAATAAGACATTTCTGTGTTTTTTATTTACAGTTCTTTGTAGTATATTAATTTAATCCTGTTAGCGGAGTTTTTATTATTTTTTGTTACCAAATATCACCATAATCAGGTATATCTAAATGTGAGATTAAATGCTTTAGCTTCCGTACTTTTATATTTGATAAGTACAATAGGTTACCACGAAAAGTTTGAAAAGTGCAGGTACACAGATTAAAAAAATATATATAATTACCTCGCATTCAGATTCCAACTATTCATAGGCTGAAAATACCAACAAATGAAACATAGGGATACATTGTCTTGGAAACGATAAGTCCAATCATAGATTGTTTGTCGTATGCAAAATATTCATGTGTCTATTCATTAACCCCTATAGAAAAATGATACGAAATCATAATGACATTCAAACTATGTAACTGATAAGATCTCAACCAATTTTCTGATAAAGCACATAATTATGTCAAAAGTATTCGGTTCGAGTTTCAGATAAGTAAGACACTTGTAAAATGCATCTACAATTCCACCACATTAAGTTTAAATGTTTACCGGTGTTGACCTTTGTGAATGTTCACTTAAAGCCACCCCAATGTTCATGTAACCAAGGTTTTGTGAAAATACATAGACATTGTGGGAAAATATCAGATTTATGTGTACGAGCTTTAAAAACAGGGAAAAAAGGCGAGCCTTTGGTGAGTTGTTTAGACCTGTTTTCGCAGCGAGTATGTATGTACGTATATTGTGATTATCTTGCAATGTCAAAAAGTCGAAAACAACTACCAAAGAGCAGAAACAAGTCTCGTTCTGATTGTGCATTATGGTGTCTTCTGTAACGCGTTTATACAAGTTGTTGTTACCGGTTTTTTTTTACCGTCGCTCTACATGAATCACAGAGGCGGATTTAGAGGGGGGCGTGCGGGGCGTGCGCCCCCCCCCCTAAAATTCGCAAAGCATATGTTATACAACGTTAATTAAGCAGTTCAACAAACAATTTTTTCATGAATGGTTAACTCGTGACCTGTAGTACTATTCCTACACATTGTAAATACACGTTGGGTGTGTTCGTTGATTCATATCATAGTATGGATTCGCCGACAAGTTCCGCTTTTGTTTGTCTATAAACAAGAACGGTCGAATCATATGTTTTCAATGAATGAATCAAACGACGAAAAAAAAGCTCCTTCCGGACGGGCAGTATTAACTAGAACCACCCGAAAGGACAAGCACCGAAAGGACAAGCACCGAAAGTACAGACCAATTCGTGAAATGAGGAATGCGTTAAAACTAACCCAATAGTTCTTTGAAGGGTTAAAATATCGTGATCGATCAGTCATGAGTTGAACAATTCACATCACGGTTGTTCAAAAAAAGTTTTACTTGCCGAGTTGCATGCCTTGTGTATTATTAGGACACATGCAATTTGATGTTAACATAAGATTGTATGAATATTGACACGAACAAGTTAAAATAAGGAAAAAATGATGAAATAATAAAGAAACAAAGAAATTTTATTGAAAATAAATTTGTAAACAGAAAATTAGAAAAAAGGGGGGTGGTCCTAGTTCTAATAATAAAACCCTAAATGCTCGCTTACTCGCAAGGGTTATAACGGGATGCCATTACACGTAATGGAGCAGCCGCCGAGATTTTTTGCGCTCGCTTACAGAGCTTCTGAAGCCTGCATTTATCAATAATAAGACATAACCTTTCCTTTTGTCCATTATTATAACAAGTTTGTATCACCTACCAGTATTTTAGAATGTAATTCCCACAAAATAAAAATCTCCTCTTTGAAAATTTTGAATTTCGTCATTTCCGGCCACACTATTTAGATGTCGATACCATATTTGGCGATTTAGGCGTGAATGCTTACCAATCGTAACTACTCGGCCATTCTCGCTACCCTGCAAATAACAGGGTAGCGAGAATGGCCGAGTAGTTACGATTGGAATGTTTACCATATTTAGAAAAGCTCCGCCTTCCGTAGTTTCCGGTTGTGGAAAACGATCGATAAATTTGAACAAGGTTGTTGCTAACTTTGAAAAGCATATATTTCTCAGCCAAACCGATTTAACAAGGACTGGGATCATCAGTAATTGTTATAATGAAATGTTTGAAGCGTAAATAGTGAGTTTTTATGTTTCAACTGCAACTTTTTTTTTGCTCCATTGTGACGAATGGGACCGCGTTGTAGCTCTGCCGAGACACAAGTTTGTCACAGGAGCTACATTATTGCAGCTAGGGTGGTCCGTGCCACGAGCTCCTGTGAAATTATCCAGTAAATAGTCATTGACTGATAAGATAGAACCAGTGCATGGCAAAATCTAATTAACATCAAAAGTTTCTTGAATAATTTCTTTTTTGGCGATACACTTGTAACAGGGCTTAAATATGATAAAGTCGAACTTTGGGTTCGATTCTTTTATTCGAAATATTATATAACAGTAACCCTACAAATACACAAATAATAAACATAAATACATGACAAGACAGATCACACAAGACAATACACAATCAAAGGGAGATAATTCCCTATGATTTGTCATAGAAATATAAAATAAAACACTTTTCTACAAGTTATCTTCTATAAGAAAAATACCACAATATAGCTTACCCTTCTAATAAGCATACAATAAAGTAAACCATTCTGTTTTTAATAAATAACAAAATAATTGCAACTTCAAAACAATTGCATCACCTCACCTCGGAATTAGTTTCAGCATAGTTTATACACTCAAAAAATACATATAGAATATATGACACAAATAAAAATGACATAATCACTAACACACTCAGCAAACAAAATCAACTGAACACACAAACATATAAACATGCAAACAAATAAACAATCAAATAAAATAATCAAACAAATACAAAGCTTACCCTATATATGGTACAGCTGATTGATCACTCTAGGATCTGTCTACATCATAAATTCCTGAATAACATAAAAGGGCAATGGTAAGTCAAAATGACTAAGAACATATTAATTATAACAAAATCATCATCTTGAATAAATTAATCAGATATATAAATTATATATCAAAGTCCACTGAAATTCAACACTTGTAGTTGTAAAAATATAAAAGGATAACCATGATAATATTACTCTCATTCTAATTCTAAATGAAATTATAAAACATTTATACTCAGATTCATACTTCAATCTCAATATTTGCATTCTCACAATTTCATACTAAAGTAAAAATTAGAAATGGAAAATAAGAAAACAGAAAGATGACTGACCTTTAGAAAACAAACAGAATATTAGTATATGTAAATCCAAATTTAGTTTCCAGTTGAAAATATATGAGTTAAGCAAAATGTCTGCCTGTGTCTTAATTGTGCTCTATCCAGGGCGGATCCAGGATTTCAAGTTAGGGGGGCGCACTTAAAAAAATTGCGCCGAGCGGAGGGAGGCGCGAAAATTGTTGGGGTATTTCGTGTGAAAAATCACGATTTTACGCCAGAAATTCATATTTTTTCCAATTTTAGGGATGGGGGCGCTGTCGGGTGCGCCCCCCCCCCCCCCCCCTGGATCCGCCCCTGCTATCACAGGTGTATGGAAAAAATAATCTACCAATGGAAAGTCTGTATTTTCCCTCCAAAAATTAGGTGTAGTGAACCATGTAATTTACTGTACTGTATAATAATGCAACATGTGAAGTTTTATTTTGTAATTTTAATTTCAAAAATATTATAAACATTAAAAACATGAGTAAATAATATCATTATAGAATATAATGATTTTCAGTAATTACATAAAATTAAGACTACCACACACTAACATCTTACGACATCTCGTTTAGGGTCACACCAGGTTTCATATTCATATGTGAGTCTACCAAATCTACATGCGTTAAAACTGAAAACAGACTGCGCAATCTTGAGCTATTACCTGATTTGCCAATATATTAAAATATATTGTATATGATTCGGTCTAAGATGAATAAAAGGTGTCTTGAGGAATGTTGTGTTTAACGAAAACGGATCAAACAAACATTGTCTTTAAATAGATCGACAAAAAAGTGGGTTCGTTTGAAATTCATTCATCGTCTACAATAAAAAACGTAGATATCTACTGTTGGGGCACCACTGGAATAACATTCGTTAGGTTCCCTGTAATTATTATTAAAATTAATTCTCATCCTTCAGGCAAAGGTGACCGAAACCGATTTTGGTTATCTTGTTGCAGCCGTTTGGTTTTCTCACTCCCAAAGACTTTTAAATTACATGTATTTGGTTATAAAATATTCAAATGGCTTTTAGCTTACCTGATGATGGTTATTCCAGGAACGTACCTGATGATGGTTATTCCAGGAACGTACCTGATGATGGTTATTCCAGGAACGTACCTGATGATGGTTATTCCAGGAACGTACCTGATGATGGTTATTCCAGGAACGTACCTGATGATGGTTATTCCAGGAACGTACCTGATGATGGTTATTCCAGGAACACGCCGTGCACACTACATTTAATATCTACGTTTGTATTCGCTGAGAGTAAGTAAAGTTGAAAAACCAAATAATCTAAAAGTCATTTGGGCAAGAAAACCAGAGAGCATAAAGAAGATAGCAGATATCGGCTAAGGTCACCTATGTCCGAGGGAAGAGAACATTCAATGTTACAGAAACTACAGGAATTTGTATTATCTGAGTCTGATGTCGACGTCCAATCGCAGCGAAAGACGTATAGTTGAATCTTAAAGTCAAGACTTGGAATGAAAAAATCGTTTTTGGAGTTAGTCCCTGTAGTACCGGAAGACGAAGTATTGTAATTAGTACCAGAAACACCTGATGGACCTCAGTAAGTGGTAAACCTTTAGTTCATCCTCGTAGATCAGCAATTGTGGTAACTGAATCTGAGTGGATGAAGTCTGGTGTCAGGATTTTGACTCATTTTGTCGAATATGGAGGCTTAGTACCTCCATAATCAGAGCTACGTCTACCTTGAGTGATTGAGTTTAACATAGTTGAGAAATTGGTACTCCACGACCTGGCATGACCTGATTTAAGATTAAGAATTTGGGTCATTTTTAATACGAATCTCAAATATTTAATTTTTGTGTTGAAAGATGACCTATATTTCATATACATTTGTAGGGTTGATGTTAATCCAACCGATTTATTCTTGATGTTATATAGGTGAAGTTTTGTTCCAAATATTGACTTTGGTGTACGTACGATATGCATTTAATAGTAATGAAACAAGGACAGGTCAAACGGGGACAAACGAGGCGTTACAGTCTATGCCAATTTTGTAGAGATAAGGCCAGGGGTAGAATTTAAACAAAAATTGCAACTAGCCAGCAGGACTAGTAGATATAAAAATCAACTAGCCCCCCAGATATTCAACTAGCCCGACCATCATGGGAACAATTACTAAAAATTAGAAAATAATTATTTTATTTGAATAAATTATAATGAAGAAAGAATGTCAGTATTGTCATCACTTGAAACATCATCATCACCAGCGTCTCCATCATCCTGTCGGAAGAAGCATATTGTATGCAAACTGAACATGTCATTCGGTCTATTTCAATGTTGTGAACTAACCAGTTGCGGTTTTTCTGCCAGCTTGTTTTTCGTTTTCTTTTGACCTGATCACACGTCCTTTTTCTCTCCAATTTTTCATTATTATCTAATTTAATTTTTTTCGCTGGTTGCTCTACGCCGGTAATGTGTCGCCACATTTCTTGAACCTTAGATTATGTTGTTAAGAACGCTCACTGAGTTACCCGGATTATCGAGTAATTTGATCAATTCGCATACCACCCTTAATGATCTAATTGCTATCGAGGGAATTCCCCACAGGTAAATTGTGTACAGCGTAAACAAACACAGTAATATGAATGACTAATTATGATTTTCAATTATGTCATTAAAATTAATGAAGTGGAAACAATAATTGACAATTGGAAATTTTAACTAGCCCATCGGACTAGCTTCTAAGAGAGTTATTCTAGCCCGACGCTGATCTTACTAGCCTCGGGCTAGCGGACCAGCGTTAATTTCGTGCCCTGGATAAGGCACATGATTTTGTGTTAGGGGGTGCATTTTTAGACGAGGAATCTGGTGGTCGCTTATGACGAGAACGACCGAAGCACACGCGGTCAGAAAACTACGTACATGTATAAGAAAGGGACACGGATTAGTATAAACTTAGCTTGTTTCCGAATCCTGTCATGTTAAAACAAAATTTGTGTGTATTGTAACATTATACCAGTTTATCATGAATAAATATGTTTATACAAAGAAATGGACAAAAAACACCTGTTGGTATAGTTTATCACAATGGACATATCTTATCTAAATTGGCGGGTCTTGTTAACATTAAGCACATAATCTTAAATATACAAAGGTTACAAAAATCAACTGATAAATTTATTATGGATTGATAGAGAATAGAAATCAAAAAGTAGATATCTTTAGTGCATACGACGTGTTTCTGGTAATATATTTAGACACAAGAAAGATAACTCCATATTACAATGTTTGGCTGCAGGATAGTATAAAATCGATTCAGTTTTAACACCAATGTACTTGGTACGTGAGAGCATTCACATATAACAACAGGAAATATGAAAATTTCAGTACTCGGTGCAACAGGCCCTACTGGTCTTCAATTTGTTCTGGAAGCAATTAAAAATGAACATGAAGTGACAGCCTTGGTGAGAAATGCAGAGGGACTTAGTTCTGTAACGAATGATAAATTAAAGGTATGTCACACCACTGTATGATTAGTACGTGTAGTATTTCTAATACTAGATTGCATGTGACCTGTAGGGGAAAGTTTATATTAACCATATGGTCAGGATGATAAGAATAATCGTCCTCGTATTTAAACAACACTATTTCAATTTCACATTTATTTACAAGCAGCATATATATATATATATATATATATATATATATATATATATATATATATAAACTTTCGGAATGGATCTCCTTGTTTGAAAAAGAGGGGGAGGATGCAGTATACCAATTTTGAAGATTGTGTATCCCCCAATGTTTCACATTTATCCCCCCCCCCCCCTATCGATGGAATAAGGTAAATTTCAGACTCCATTGAGTAATGTAAATGAAGCAGTTTTAGTCACATCTGTGATTTTTACTTTATCAAGCGACATCATGACAATATTAACCAGTGTTAACGATATACGATGATTGCATCAATATTGTAACAGGTTTACAAACTTTTATGATCCCAGATGTACATATATGTATTACATATGAATATTGTTAAGTGGATGACGAAAATCAATATTGGAGGGATATTTTATTCTAAATTTATTGACGACCATCTATGACATATTTTGCTTTGTATAATCTGTATACGTTAATTTTATATGTTGAACAAATGTGCTCTTTTCATAAATTTGTTGTCCAGGATTTGAAATCGATATAAATGTCCCGAATAAGATAGACAAGTAAGATAATGACTGAAAATGAACTGATAGCAACTAATATACATTATATTCCGTCTTGTGAATTGCAGTCAAACCTGCCGATGTGGTCACCTCTATTAAGCAGTCACCTGCATTGCAAGGTCACCTTTTTCTTGTCCTGTCATAGAAAATTTCATATGAATTAACCTCCTTTTAAGAGGTCACATGTCTTATAAGGCCACTTTGTCATTGTCCCAAGGTGACCTGTTGATACAGGTTTGTCTGTATTTACATTCTGTGAAAAATAAAAAATCAACAGAATAAAAGAGGATTTTTTTATTTAAAAAAAAAGAAAAAAATATGAGATTCTAACATTAAAACAAAATTCGTAAATTTTACATAATACAAAAACCACCATTTTCTGGAGGAATTGACATAAAATATTGTATTATATACAAGGAAACATAAAAGATGATTAAGAATTGTCTGAATCTTTATAGACCCATACGTTATATTTAAATATTATAGGACAAAATTTACCTATAGTAAACATGTAAAGTTCATCGTTATGTGTCCGTACACACCAGACGAGATTATTTGCTCAAAGGTCAAACAGTGACCATACAATATAGATAATGGGATGTACTATGTTATATAGGGGTCATCTCCCCCGTCGTAGGTCTTACCCATTTTAATACCCAAAGTATAATTCAACCCCATTATAATTAAGTATATATAAAAGTTACAGCCTATATTTTGAGTTGCTGTATGTTTATATTTAAAAAATATTTCAGAATTTTTTTTCACAAATTATATGAAGTATTACACAACCTTTAAATCTGTACCGCCACGATATAACTGAAATATTGTTGAAAGTGGCGTTAAATACCACAACCATAACCATATTAACATGTGTGAGAACGAACAATTAACAATAATTTGCAGCTATAGAATAAAAAAACGTATGCAATTTTGCTATGTCTCCCATACATCGACAAAGAAAAGGGGGATGGAAAAGTGAGGAGAGTTGCTCTTTATGAGATTGGAAATTATAAAGTTTTTGATCTCTTTTGCCTTAGGTGAAGGAAGTTGACATTTTTAAAGAAGAAGATCTCGTTGAACATTTTAAAAACACAGATGCCGTTGTTTCATGTCTTGGCTGCAGACCAAGCTTTCTTGGTTGGTCCACCATTACCTTCTATCTGGATACCATTAAACCAATCGTTGCTGCCATGAGAACAGCCAACAAGAAACGTCTTGTGTGTATATCAGCTTGGGGTACAGTTTGTAAGTATATATATATTACTTTGTAATCAAAATCCAAACTTTTTCATTATTAAGCATAATATGGTCTTGGTTTGTCGGAAGGGAATATGTTTGTCATTTCTGAAGGGAATATATTTTGTCTATTTTGTAAAGCACTTGCATTATTTCACTAAGATGAGAGTTTAACATAGCTACTTTTTATTGAAGTGCCTGTACCAAACCAGGAATTATAGTGGTCTTGTATTTGTGTGTTATGAGTATCGATTTTTCCTCTTTCTACGATATTTCTATTAGATTTTAGAAATGTTCCAACATTGTGGTATTCTTTGGTTTTGTTTTACATTTTATTTATAACAATGTAAAAGTAGCATACATATACAATACTTGTGCACTGTCGAAGCATATAGGCTTCGCCGAGCCTTTTTCCGCGTTTCGCGCCGAATACACATATTTACCTATATATATGTTTCGACAGTGTACATGTATTGTATTTATCCTGCAATCTTAAATCGTAAATAAACGTTTACTGGACGATGATAAAAGTTTTAGAAATAATTTTGTGTATGTATTTGAAAACAATATCCCCCGATGTGCCCCGATGTGGGCGGAGCTTACATTTGTATGTTCTATTTATAACTAACCAATATCAAAAAAATATTGGGCAAGCTATATTGGTCGGTAAATGCTGTCATTGCAGGATAAAGAGGAATAAACACATCTATATAATAAAATTATGTTTAAAATGTTGTACAAAAGTAAACAAAGTAAGTAAAGGACAATAACAATAACAATAAAGGCATCTTTGTTTGATTTCATGATGATAAATACTTACATGATATTATACGACACTACCACACACACTATTGTTTTTTCTTCTTCTTGTGGTTGAGTATAAACATTGTTTATCAATTTCATATATTAGAGGTCAATGCATGCAATGAATGTGGTAGTCTAAGTCAGTACAACACTGAAAAACTCCAAATCTAATACATTTATATGTCAACGAGTTTTATGGAAAAATCAAAAAGGCTGAGAATGTATGAATACCATCAGATATAGGCGTTTTGGTCGTGTGATTTCCAATATTTTGGAATTAACACTATTTACACGATAAAAATTATCAAATGTGAAAATAAATTATATATTTGTTTAACTTAACCCAGCTCAGTGATGTATTTGTTAGCTTGCCCTCTTCGAGTGTGATAGATCGTGGGTTCGATTCCCGGTCGCGCTGAGCCAGAGATTATACAATTGGTATTTACTGCTATTTGAGGAAGAGCAACAACTGGTCAACTCGAAGTCGGGATAATGCGTCCGAGTGGAACAACATATCTATCCGTAGACTGTAAATGTTGTTTCAGTGATGTTGTATTTTCAAAATCTAACTCAGCCTGTTGGTCGAATACAAATCAGACATCATCATCAAGTGACTTGTAAGGGGCCATCGAATCCCACTCATGACGAGGTGTACTCGATACAACATTATGTGATGGAGTTTGTCAGTGACTTGCGACAGATCGGTGGTTTTCTCCGGGTACTCCGGTTTCCTCCACCAATAAAACTGACCGACGCGATATAAATGAAATATTGTTGAATGTGGCGTTAAACGCCATACCCGCCCCCTCAAATGAATTGTTCTCTCCATGATATATTAAAATTGCACACTTTTTAAAATAAGCAACAATCACTTGCACACTAAGCTTGAAAGAAGCATGTTTATTACGACTGATGAACAATAACAGTTTAAAATTAAAATCAAAGTTCGTTTGGTAATGATTTTTAACAATGTTTTCAGCACAGCCAGATGAGCCAAGAATCATAAGATATTTTTTGAGACCCATTTTCCTTGGCAGTACACTCAAAAGTATGTCAGAGATGGAGGATTACCTGAAGGAATCCTGCACTGATATTGATTACACGGTTGTCCGACCACCTGGTCTTACAAATGATCCTAGTTCAGGTACAATACATTACAGTAACAGCGTTAAACAACAAATACAACCACCCAGTCACTCATTACAGTACTTAACATATTCATAATACAAATCATAAGATATTTAAATTGTTTGGTCATCCAATATTTTGACTTTGAACGTATCCTGATGAAGGTTATTCTAGAAACACGTCCTATGCACTAAATTAGATATCTATGATTTGTACATATGCGTAATGTTTTGTTCATGCGAAATGTTTTGTACATATGCGTCCAACTGTTGTACTGTTCCTGTCCATTTTCGCCTTAACATGCATACATTTCGTCATTTGAAAACATATTTCATGCTTATTTTTCTTTCCCATTATACACGTGTTCGAATCTCGATCAGGGCGAGGTGTACAACATTATGTGATAAAGTTTGTCAATGACTTGCGACAGGTCGGTGGTTTTCTCCGGCTCCTCTGGTTTCCTCCACCAATAAAACTGACCGCCACGATATAACTGAAATATTATTGAAAGTGGCGTTAAGCACAATCAAACAAACAAAACAGCATTATACATGTTTTAATTTTGCTGATTGTATTGTTTTAATGTTGATGTATTTGTGTTTTTTTTATATTCGGTAAAAAGCTCTCGAGAGCTTATGTTTTTGATTGTTTATATTACATGCCGAATTGAAATAAAGTTTTACTTACGTATTCATATTTATAAATGTACAATTGAATTAGGAAAAATCAAACAGTAATGTCAGATCAATGAAGGTACTATTACAACCAGAAATTACATGACAGCTACACGATAAACGCACAATTAAATGAAAGTATAAAAAGAGGAAAAAACATTCAAATAATAAATATCTCGTGTATTTAGCAAGGATACGTTCCAGCATTAATTGCATATCCATTCACACAAAATTATTCTAACCATAAACAACTCATTTATAATTATCAGTGTAACCCAGCGTTACAAATACGGTAATATTGTGTAGCCAAATGTGCAAACTGTTTATATTAATAATAAATTTGTATAAGTGTTATATAATTTTTATTTGTCATGAATTTGTTATTTTTGCACTGTAGGAAAAGAATTAAAGGCAGTAGAAGGACAGTTTATTCCAGAAATAACGGGCAGAATACCTCGACGTGATGTGGCTATATTTATGTTGGAATGTGCAATCAGCCATGACTGGAACCAGAAGTTTGTTGCAGTGGGATTAGAAACATAAATAAAACACTCATTTTATTTACATATTAAATCTTTATTATTTTTATCATTAAATGTATTGGGTATGCTTGTTCGATTTATTACTTTGGTATGTTCCGCATTATTCCCCATGACTATGTAAAACATTGTTGTTTTCAATGAAAAGACCCCCCCCCCCCCCCAAAATACAACGAAATCTATGTATTTTTGATTCACATGCGATGTTTTATACCGAAGTGTGACCATGATTATATACTCATATAAACTATCAGCTTGTAAGTATACCATAAAGCAATTTTTAACATGTTTTTTCACTGTTAAGTTATCCGTTATGGTAAAATTAATAATGACATAACAAAATGGTGATGGCAACCATCGTTGTTAGGTATAAACGTATACGTTATTACAGATGGTACAATGCAAATTCCCTTTCACACGAACCGCACCGGTGGCGTAATGGTTAGCGTGCTCGCCTCGAGTGGGATAGATCGTGGGTTCGAGACTATACAATTAGTATTTGTTGCTTCTCCGCTAAGCACGCAGCATTAAGGAGAAAGAGCAAAGACTGGTTGGCTCGGAATCAGAATAATGTGTCCGAGTGGAGCGACATGTCTAACCGCAGATTTGTATCAGTGAGCTAGCACTCTAAAAATCCAACTCAGCGGGTTGGTCTAGTGCAAAGCGTACCTCATCATCATCTCATTGAAAATTAACTTTTTCTCGCCATGAGATAGCTGATAAATTGCTGAATTGGCGTTAAACAACAACCACTCGCTCATTCACTCCCTGTCACATGGTACAGCAAGTTCATACACTTTGGTGTATAAAGCGAAGATAACCGTATGTACCGTTATTTTACTTATGTAATATACAACGAGTTCTATAAAACACAATTTTGGATAGAACATGTTCTATTCTGTACAACAAGATGCAAGCAATCATTTATGTCTTAACATATCAGAGACATATAGTGTCTTGGAGGTCATATGATCATCAACAGACAACAATCACACGGTAAATAAAACATGGATAAATAAAGGGAAGAAAGTGTATGTGTGACTTAGCCAATGATCAGACAGAGGAAAAGTTTGAAGATACCAGAAGTGTAATCAGAAGTCGTAAATCGATATGAGCAGGAATCTGACCTGTAGGATATATTGGATCTGAGCAGGAATCTGACCTGTAGGATATATTGGATCTGAGCAGGAATCTGACCTGTAGGATATATTGGATCTGAGCAGGAATCTGACCTGTAGGATATATTGGATCTGAGCAGGAATCTGACCTGTGGAATATATTGGATCCACACGTTTCCAAGAAAGAATATTTCTTCCAGAACAAGATTACTAACAGTAAATCAAGTAAATAAGAGTTCACACGGATGGGTCGATGGACGTTCATTTCTTCCGCACTACCAGTGGACACCATGTTGTAATCTGAAACCTGCATAGCCCGGCGAACTTGTTATTAAAGAAAACATTGGCCCATATATGTCCTCTTTATTTCTAGACTATATAACATAGCCAAAATAAGAAACCTATTGATGAGATAGACTCCGAACCAACCATACTCCTTAATGCTGCCTGCTTAGCGGATAAACAGCAAATGACAATTGTATTGTCTTTGGTTTGACCCGATCAGGATTGATTGAAACCATGATCTACCATACTCGAGGCGAACACGCCAACTATGACACCATGGGGCGGTTTGTTGATTTTAATTTTATTGTTAGCCTCAATATCTTTGGTAGCTGAAAATAAGAAATATATGTTTTCCCGACATGTCTTATAGAGTTTAACAATTTCATAAATATTGTATTCTAGCAGTTGATTTAGTTGTGGAACCGTAACTGTTATGGTGATTTCGGTTTTTTTTTGGTCACCATATGGTTACAATACCGGTATATATATATATAAAAGAATAGACCATAAGACCTACGGTTTTGCCACGATATATCTGAAATACTGCTAATGTTGGCGTTTAACACCAAAACACCAATTAATCAAATCTATGGTTCCGCAAATAGCAGTTGATTATCCTATAATCACTGCAGTGATTTAATTCCCATTACGATTGTGAAATAAAGTATCATCTTATCTCATATGTTCAAAGCGAGATAACTCTAGAGAATTCACAAGAAAAGATTTGTTATTATTGAAATTATGTACATCTCTCTCATGCAAAGATAATATTAGCCGATTTTTGACTATCCTGTTTATTATAGTAAAACTAAAATAAATCTGATAAAACCAGGTGCTCAATGGGTTTGTGCCGATCACATAGTAAAGAAAATATTTTGTACTATGTTTCCTGTCGTAGCCTATATTAACTTTGGAGTTCCCAGTGTTTAGCCCAATAGACCACGATTAGATTATCCATGTGAAATAGCATTACAGTTCCGTTACTATCTTTTTGTTCCCTAGTGTTGTATATTATTCAACTTTAGATCTGTAGACATGGAATCAACAGATACGAGTGCCCAAGGCCGCCAAGAGAATTCCTCCTCCAATTCTCCAAATAATGATACTCGAACTAAGTCCACCACGGTATGTCATAAGCAAGGAATTCAACTGATGGCCACGATATAACTAAAATATTGTTGAAAGTGGCGTTAAACACAAAAAAAACCCATTGATAAATATGCCTTTACATGTTTTATATAATAGTATAATTAACATACACTTATTCTCGTATATAATATAGAAATTATGATGATTAAAAAGTGTAATCTTTGTGTTTCGAAGTAGACAAGTTCTACTGTATAAATATATTTCAGATGCATGATGGAATATCATTGTACATGCATGATAAAATACATTTATTTACGTAGTTTTATTTATGTCACTCATATGACAGGTAATAGGTTTAAATTTAGGAAGTTAAATGTCAAATAACTATAAACTACATAAGTACATTGACCCTGTTTTTATTTTCCCAAAATAGTATTTAATTTAAAGTACATTTGTAATTGATAAGTTTCATCTTCCACTCACATACATACAGGTACATCCCAGGGGCGGATCCATGATTTCAAGTAAGGGGGGGGGGGGAGGGGCGCACTCAAAAAAATTGCACCGAGCGGAGGGAGGCGCGAACATTTTTGGGGTATTTCGTGTGAACAATATTTTTTCCTATTTTAGGGGG
Source organism: Bathymodiolus brooksi (assembly GCA_963680875.1). NCBI lineage: Eukaryota > Metazoa > Mollusca > Bivalvia > Mytilida > Modiolidae > Bathymodiolus > Bathymodiolus brooksi. The sequence goes on along the minus strand of OY804576.1, from coordinate 120,724,597 downwards.
GGCGCCGGGTGCACCCCCCCCCCCCCCTGGATCCGCCCCTGCATCCTAAATATAATATACATATTACAACTATCTATGCAATCAGTGCCTGTCACCACTGATATTGTGAGTTCGAATTTCGATGAGGGCGAGGTGTACAACATTATGTGATAAGGTTTGTCTGTGACTTGCGACAGGTCGGTGGTTTTCTCCGGGTCCTCTGGTTTCCTCCACCAATTAAACTGACTGGAATATTGTTGAAAGTATACTTTCATATTTTTATATGTCTGAAAATTAAACCCAACTGTGTTAGAATTAAACTTGCTGAGCACACATCTTTGATACACTACATCACCAATTACCTAGAACAAAATAAAACAGAAAAAAAAACCTAGAACAAAAGCCGCCAAATCCGCAATATTAAAATGTAGCTTCATTAGTCGAAGTGTTACCTTTTCTCGTAAAACGGATCTACATGATCTAAGGATAGACATAAGACATGTGCTTAAGCGTATGTAAATATATATTAAGCAATCTAACTTTGAAATCTAGTGGGGGTGACATAGTAAATAGTTGTCACTTCCTTAGCGTGAGTGATTGTTGCTTAATGCCAACTCAGCAATTATTCAGCTATATCATGGAGAGAACAAGTTAATTTCCAATGAAATGATGATGTATGATGATGAAATATTTCCGTTTACATGACTAATTTGCTATGGGAATCCTAATTGTGTAAACAGGGCACTCTTCTACTGGTGTCACAGATTTTTACCAGACTCCATTTTAATACTCTGCAATTAATGTTGGTGGTTAACTTTTAATTCAAAATGTCTATGAAAGCCTTGTAAGGTTAAATTTAGGGTATATGGTATCTAACGCCACTTTCAACAATATTTCAGTTATATCGTGACGGTCAGTTTTATTGGTGGAGGAAACCGGAGTACCAGGAGAAAACCACCGACCTGTCGCAAGTCATTGACAAACTTTATCACATAATGTTCTATCGTGTACACCTCGTCTGTGCGGATTCGAACTCGCAACGTTAGTGGTGATAGGCACTGATTGCATAGGTAGTTGTAAAATCCAACTACCATACGATCACGACCACGATGGCGCCCTGAAAGCCTTGTAGAAAAAGTAAAATTCCTATATAGTACAACAACGCATTTTGTTTTTATATCATCAATAGAAATAGTATTTGTACGAATAATGTTGAATGTGTTTTGTGAAAACCTATCGTTATACCGAATAAACATTTAGCACATTCCCGATTTGGATACTAATAAAGGGGGTCCAATACACTTAAGTGTTATTTAGTCATGGACATGAAAAGGTTTTTCTGTTACCCGATTCATGTAGACCGACAGAGAGATACAAGCACCTACTTCTCAGAGGACAACCTTGAAAACGATTAGAACGACGCTTGTTTCTGTTCTTTTCAGACAATTTGGCAATTTAATGTTTTGGACTTTTTGACATTGCAGGATAAACACAATATACGTATACGTACATTGTCGGTAAATAATAAATTAATTTGCGCTCGCTACGAAACAGGCTCACTTTTCTACCTGTTTCTAAAGTTCGTACAAATAAATTTTGTATTTTCCGAATATATCTGAGGACTACATCATCATCATCGTCGTCGTCATCATCTTCATTTTCATCGAATTTTAACTTGTTCTCGCCATGATATAAATTAAAAAAAAATATGCTCATTTGGCGGTAAGCAACAATCACTCACTGACTTGTATCTTGGCAGACGAATTTGGTATGGTTTTCTAATCCAATATATTGTATGTTTATTTAATAAACTATGATATATTTATTGATAAAGACATTTTTTTTTATTGACACAAGATTAAACTACTTTAAAGTGTGTATTATGTATAAAACAAAATTATTTATTGGCAAGATAATAGTCGTTGTTAGTGAGGAATGGTAGGTAAATGACGTATACAATGGGTCGCTCCTAAAAAACCCAGTAGATTGAGGAAGTACCGGTATCTGTTTTGCATATTAATCAATTCAGTGAACTGTGATCGATATAATTCGGAGAACTACTTGGGACTTCCTCTATCTGGGATCTTCGGATAACATTTTTTCAGGTAAGACTTTAATTCAACCTTTTTCATTAATAAGATCATTATAATTTAATAACTGGTTAATTAATTTATTTTAAATGGTTGCATTGGACTGCTTCGCTATTTACACATAGCCAGAAATGATAGGTGATTTGCTCATTTGCATATTCAAAATGGCGGCTCAAAGAGAATTTGGATTTTAACATATAGTTGAACGGGAAACTTTCTGTTACCTAGGGCCGGACAATTTGCCGGGATAAAAAATCAAACTATGCACCGGTTTGAACAATATCTCAAAATATTACAGCTGTACCATGAAAACTCAAGGTTCCCACCCAGTTTCAAATTTGAAGCGTAAGCACCATTCAAAAGCATTGAGAAGAAGTGAAAAAATGCATCCTGCACGGTTTTCAAGACCTAAAAGCACTTTTCCTACAATCCCCATTCTAATTGCCGGGACAAATTACGTGAGTTCCGGTAACATTGTTGAGGAATCTTTCTTCGATAAAAATTTTGCTGACAAATTAAAGGTTCCCACGATAATTTAAAAGAGGGCTTCACAAGTTTTTTTACCTTTCTAGTAGAGATTCAATAAGGGTTTACGCAAAAAAATCTACTATTTCGTAAAACTGCTTCTGCTAGGCATAGCATTATTTGAGTAAGCACCGCATTCCATTGTAAATGTAAATAAACAATTAAAAAAAGGCTCCACAAGCAGATGGCCAAAATTAATTATTTTTGTTATAACCTTAAGCATTTCAAAGTCTTATGGAATGAAATGCAACTCGTAAATTTGTTACGTTTTGATTGAATTACTGTAATTGAAAATCACTGAAAATCAATGAAAATCACTGTAAAATATATTCGAACTGGGTTTAAACATGAAATTGAATATTAATTGTCTAAGGATATTTCTATGTCTAAATTATAGTTAAAACAATCTGTGTTTCTTACATTACATTATAAAAATAATGGTTAAACAATGATGATCAACAATTCCACCAATATCAACAAAAAGAACAATCACCTCTCGCCTTCTCACAGAAAAAAAGACCACTGCATTTGACTTTGGTAATCTAGGGCCCTGTTTCACAAAAGGTTTCCGACTTATCTTACGACCACTTACCGACAAAGTTTGCGACCGTTTCACAAAACTAGTTGGATTGTTTTTTTTTACGATTTCTGATTTACGACTTGTGGTTGTGAAATCTCCTTTGTGTGGAGGTACGAAAATCGATCAATTTACCCGATCCGCACACCTATCAGTTAATTTAATTATTCGTTCAAACAAATGATTAAACACAGTTATTTTAATGGTCTATGTAGATACAAAAAATATTAAATATAGTTATTTTTTTGGGGTTATGTAGATACAAATCACGCGAGACCCTAAGAAAGTAGAAGACGACAGTTTAAAAATGAAGACTGCTTTCTCAGGGAAAGCTCCGCGAGGGAATAAGGAGAAAATATCTACTTTGATAAGGCTGATGACAGAAAATTCAACAATAATAAAGACAAAGTTTACTCTATCTCTCACCAGCAATGATACAAATATTTCCCGATGACTCATTGGTGATGTTTGCAAAATTCTAGTTCCCCCCCTTTTGGAGCCCTTTGCCCCACACCAGACCTCATTTTAGGTCAGATCAAGGATTTGTAAATCCTTGGTCATATTTAGTTATGACTTTTAAAGGAGGACATTTTATGGTGGATTCAAATGAAACTTTACAAATGTTTAAGTATACATGTACATTTGTACAGATGCATGTATTTAGCACGAGTGGATTCACAAATTCAAATTCAACTTCAAATTCAAATTCAAATTCTTTATTGGTTTAGAAATCCAATGATTGAATTGTCACCATAAACAATACATAAAAAAACAACATAAAAAACACTACTCAATAGACATGCAAAGATAACATTGTGGCATCACGGCTGAGGTTTGTTGATGATTCTAATATGACGTCCTTCAAACGCTTTGAGTCCAAACCCGTGGTAAAAATAATATATACCTACACCCATTGTAATTTATGACGTTATCGACAATTTATAACGATATTTTACCAATTTTTACATATTAGAATCGAAATAATTCATGGAAGCCATATGCATATATTGTTTTTACTACGGGTATGTCTTTATTTCAGCTTTTTACCCCTCGCTTACGCTCGGGGTAAAACTTCGTGTCATAAAGGCCTACCCGTGGTAAAAACAATATATACATATGGCTTCCATGAATTATTTCTTAATTGATCTATGACCGATTACGTCATAGATAGAGGTGGTCTGTGCTTGTAAAGCGGCTGTTCCACGACACTCCCTTGTAAAAGATGCATAATGATAAGTATGCAATACATAAAATAAATAAACATTCGTGTATTGGAAATCGGCTCAGGCGATATAGAAACCAGACAGGTATTATAAGCCCGTATCCCTTGCGAAGATCCAGAATAACATATAGCATTCTTGCATATCCCTGGGTCTAAAAATCGCACAAATTAAAATTCCGCGAAATGTTGTTCATGACTTTGGTATATAAACAACATGACGTAATCGGTCATAGATCAATTAAGAAATAATTCATGGAAGCCATATGTATATATTGTTTTTACCACGGGTAGGCCTTTAAACTAATGGAATATCCCGTTAATATTTGACGATATATCGACTTTCCGCTTTGGAATTCTTGGACTGTAAACAAAATTGAAAATTGAACATTGTAGCACGATTTACGACTGCTCCGACCCAGTCGATAATTTGCGACCAAAAAATGGCGTATATCAGTGTGTTTTTTCCTGCCCAGTCGAAATCTACATGCTTGTAGTTGCATGCGTGTCACTGAGATTTTTCCTTATATAATATTTCATAATTACGTTTTATGAAGCGCACATTGTCACCGATTTTGTTATATGTCTGGATAGATTTCCTTGCAATAAAGAGAAAAAGAGGGAGATTTAATTTAGTAAAATTTTATTGTATATTTTGAAAGATTCTTATAACCAATAGTTTCTATTTAGCAACGACATAAACACAAAAGAAACATCCTTGTTGTAAATACGACTTATGCGGAAATTGCAATACGTCAATCGATTTGAACTTTATGCACACCGTAAAGGGAGATACATTTTATTTTGGATATGATATTAACAAGTTGTCAACCTGCAGAAGTGATAGAATAGCATGACTCCTCATTGTAATTATGTACATTCAACGTTTGTTTTTACGATTTACGATTTACGACTGCTCCGACCCAGTCGGTAATTTGCGACAAAAAAATGGCGTATATCGGAAGTCGGTAAGTTTTGTGAAACGGTCGTAAATCGTAGACAGTCGTACGACCAAGTTTACGATTTACGACCTTTTGTGAAACGGTACCCAGGTCCTGGCTTGAGACATGTACGTTTCATCAAGAACGTGTTGTCCAGACAGGTAAACAATCCATATCTGAGAACATTTCTGTCAGACATATCTTACACGACCCTTTATTATAAGTTATAAGTTCCCTAGTGACCCTCTATCGTTATTTAGACGGTCAGTAAATCGTTGAAGGGTGAGCGCTCCAGCGCGAACCCTTCAACCATTTACTTACCGTCTAAATAACCATAGTCGGTCACGGGAGCTTATAACATTTTTGTACGATGTTGCTGATCTATAACTTGAAATAGTAACTAAATTTTTTCCACGAACTATGTTTGACGGACTTTCTTGGAAGTTCTAAGGCTAAAGACGTAATGGTCAATACACACAATTAAGCACCGCCCACTGATCTTCTGTAATTTTCCGTCTCCATCGTTTGTTATAAATACTGTTATAGTGACAGCCGGAACCTTTGAGTCGTAATGAAAGCGGGAGGTTTGGCGCTTTAAAATCTGATTCAACCCACCATTTCTTTAGAAATGCCTGTACCAAGTCAGGGTCATTACGGTTTTCACAGTTTTCCGGTTGTTGACTGATTTTGTCTGTTTATATATTTATGAGTTTTGACTTTCCCTTTGTAAGATTGTTCGGAGTCCGGTAATTTTGTTATTACCCTTATTCGTAACTGCACGTTATTTTAGAAGAAAATATAAATCATCATCTTTCTTGCAGTTGTGTTTAATTATACTAAATCAAAATACACACACATATGTATAGAGAGCCTGGTCAAATACCTGCAAGTTTATCTATCGTCTGCATCGTTATTTTTATGAATGGAATTCTAAGGCTAAAGACGTAATGGTCACTACACAAAATTAAGCACCGCCCACTGACCTTCTGTATTTTTCCGTCTGCATCATTTCGTTACTGCGCGTTATTTTTATGAATGGAATTTTCTCCTGGCCAGGTAAAGCGTATTAATCTTATTCTCTAGATTTCCATGTATGGCTCACCTTTCTATCGTTATTTTTAGGAATGATTTTATCCAATCATAGGTCGTCAAATAAATGCAACATCGCACAATGTTTTTTTTATCCTGCAATGACAGCATTTACCGACCAATATAGCCTGCCCAATATTTTTTTTTGATATTGGTCAGTTATAAATAGAATATACAAATGTAAGCTCCGACCACATCGGGGCACCTCGGGGGATATTGTTTTCAAATACATACACAAAATTATTTCAAATACTTTTATCATCGTCCAGTAAATGTTTATTTACGATTTAAAATTGCAGGATAAATACAATACATGTGCACTGTCGAAGCATATAGGTAAATATGTGTATTCGGCGCGAAACGCGGGAAAAGTCGAGGCTTCCGTTTCTAAGCCTCATACACATATTACCTATATCCTTCGACAGTGCAAAAGTATATGTGCGACGCAGGCTATGCATTATATATCGTATCTACTACAATTTGTCGATATTATATGGATGATTTATGAACGAGTGGTGACAAAAATATAGTTGTTAAGTGATACACATCTATGTTACGAGGGAAAATAGTGACAATAATAGGATTGCTAAGTGATACACATCTATGTTACGAGGGAAAATGGTGACAATAAGAGGGTTGTTAAGTGATACACACTTATATTACGAGGGAAAGTGGTAACAATAGGGTTGTTAAATGATGCACATCGGTAGTATATGGGCACAGCTCAAACCGCATTTGTGGGGGATCGTGTGGGGGATCGTCACCGGATATGACGTCACCGGAAGTTGCATCACCGGAAATGACGTCACCGGATATGACGTCACCGGAAGTCGTGAACCGGAAACCGGAAATGAAAGGGAGATAATTTCCCGCGTTTACCCGGTATTTCTAGGTACGAACAATGGAAATAAATTGAGCTGTGCCCCTATACTACTAATATTTTTTTCACTAATTATTCGTATTGTTTTTGTTTTTGTTATATTTTTTCTTGAACTTTCACTAATTATTCGTTTTGTTTTTGTTTTTGTTATATTTTTTCTTGAACTTTCATTAATTATTCGTATTGTTTTTGTTTTTGTTATATTTTTTCTTGAACTTTCACTAATTATTCGTTTTGTTTTTGTTTTTGTTATATTTTGTCTTGAACTTTCTATCTATGACGACGTTTCTTGATTCCGTCCTCTAATTTTGGTATTTATTCAACATCTTAATCACTATTTTGTTGACCGTGTTTTAGTTACCAATAATTACACACTGAATATATTACCATACCATAAAAATCAATCATGAACTTAAAAACTCATACTGTCTTTCTAAGGTTATAAAAGTCCCCCCCTCCCAATAATGGGATGAAGGTCAATACACCTATGAAAAAAAAACCCAGCTGTTCAATCTTCGTGTAAAACGACAAATTGTAGGATTTTATAAGATGTATTTTTTATTACGGTCTATTAGGCAATCCTTAAATTTTATATTGGTTTTTCTAAAGAGGCACCGCGTTTAATTATTCATAAGCGTGCCAGTGAAGTGGGTATTCGATACGTGAAGTAATCAAAAAGAGATTAACCCCCCAATGATCAGACAAGTTGAAACATGAATGTATTTACGACACATGCCCTCCGGTGACCTCTAGGTGCTTTAAATATAGACATAATACACAAACAAATCGATACCAAGTATTGCTAAATTGATTTCAACCGTACCAGACTCCAATGTTATCTCCGACCTTTTACAACAATGCACACAAAACAGTCATCACTATATTGTAAGTTTAAATGGCAGTCAAGATTAACAGAGAGAATATAACTATATGTATTAACCCATCATAAAAAAGTCATAAGTACGGCATTTAAATTTACGCTCCAATGATCAGACAAGTTGAAACATGAATGTATTTACGACACATGCCCTCTGGTGAACTCTAGGTGATTTAAATATAAACATAATACATAAACAAATCGATACCAAGTATTGCTAAATTGATTTCAACCGTACCCGACTCCAATGTTAAAATATGCAAAGTGGTGACAATAATAGGGTTGTTAAGTGATACACATCTATATTACGAGGGAAAGTGGTGACAATAATAGGGTTGTTAAGTGATACATATCTATGTTACGAGGGAAAATGGTGACAATAATAGGGTTGTTAGGTGATACACATCTATGATACGAGGGAAAATGGTGACAATAATAGGTGGTTAAGTGATGCACATTTATATTACGAGGGAAAGTGGTGACAATAATAGGGTTGTTAAGTGATACACATCTATATTACGAGGGAAAGTGGTGACAATAATAGGGTTAAGTGATACACATCTATATTACGAGGGAAAGTGGTGACAATAATAGGGTTGTTAAGTGATACATATCTATATTACGAGGGAAAGTGGTGACAATAATAGGGTTGTTAAGTGATACACATCTATATTACGAGGGAAAGTGGTGACAATAATATGGTTGTTAAGTGATAGATATCTATATTACGAGGGAAAGTGGTGACAATAATAGGGTTGTTGAGTGATACACATCTATATTACAAGGGAAAGTGGTGACAATAATAGGGTTGTTGAGTGATACACATCTATATTACGAGGGTAAGAGGTGACAATAATAGGGTTGTTAAGTTATGCACATTTATATTACGAGGGAAAGTGGTGACAATAATAGGGTTGTTAAGTGATACACATCTATATTACGAGGGAAAGTGGTGACAATAATAGGGTTGTTAAGTGATACACATTTATAATACGAGGGAAAGTGGTGACAATAATAGGGTTGTTAAGTGATACACATTTATATTACGAGGGAAAGTGGTGACAATAATAGGGTTGTTGAGTGATACACATCTATATTACGAGGGAAAGTGGTGACAATAATAGGGTTATTAAGTGATACACATTTATATTACGAGGGAAAGTGGTGACAATAATAGGGTTGTTAAGTGATACACATCTATATTACGAGGGAAAGTGGTGACAGTAATAGGGTTGTTAAGTGATGCACATTTATATTACGAGGGAAAGTGGTGACAATAATATGGTTGTTAAGTGATACACATCTATATTACGAGGGAAAGTGGTGACAATAATAGGGTTGTTAAGTGATACACATTTATATTACGAGGGAAAGTGGTGACAATAATAGGGTTGTTAAGTGATACACATTTATATTACGAGGGAAAGTGGTGACAATAATAGGGTTGTTAAGTGATTCATATCTATGTTACGAGGGAACATGGTAACAATAATAGGGTTGTTAAGTGATACACATCTATATTACGAGGGAAAGTGGTGACAATAATAGGGTTAAGTGAAACACATCTATATTACGAGGGAAAGTGGTGACAATAATAGGGTTGTTATGTGATACACATCTATATTACGAGGGAAAGTGGTGACAATAATAGGGTTGTTAAGTGATACATATCTATGTTACGAGGGAAAATGGTGACAATAATAGGGTTGTTAAGTGATACACATTTATATTACGAGGGAAAGTGGTGACAATAATAGGGTTGTTGAGTGATACACATCTATATTACGAGGGAAAGTGGTGACAATAATAGGGTTATTAAGTGATACACATTTATATTACGAAGGAAAGTGGTGACAATAATAGGGTTGTTAAGTGATACACATCTATATTACGAGGGAAAGTGGTGACAATAATAGGGTTGTTATGTGATACACATCTATGTTACGAGGGAAAGTGGTGACAATAATAGGGTTGTTAAGTGATGAACATTTATATTACGATGGAAAGTGGTGACAATAATAGGGTTGTTAAGTGATACACATCTATATTACGAGGGAAAGTGGTGACAATAATTGGGTTGTTAAGTGATACATATCTATGTTACGAGGGAAAATGGTGACAATAATAGGGTTGTTAAGTGATACACATTTATATTACGAGGGAAAGTGGTGACAATAATAGGGTTGTTGAGTGATACACATCTATATTACGAGGGAAAGTGGTGACAATAATAGGGTTGTTAAGTGATACACATCTATATTACGAGGGAAAGTGGTGACAATAGGGTTGTTAAATGATACACTTCTATATTACGATGGGAAGTGGTGACAATAATTGGGTTGGTAAGTGATACACAACTATATTACGAGGGAAAGTGGTGACAATAATAGGGTTGTTAAGTGATACATATCTATGTTACGAGGGAAAATGGTGACAATAATAGGGTTGTTAAGTGATAGATATCTATATTACGAGGGAAAGTGGTGACAATAATAGGGTTGTTAAGTGATACATATTTATGTTACGAGGGAAAGTGGTGACAATAAGAGGGTTGTTAAGTGATAGATATCTATATTACGAGAAAGTGGTGACAATAATATGGTTGCTAAGTGATACACATCTATATTACGAGGGAAAGTGGTGACAATAATATGGTTGTTAAAGTTATATATACATATATATACTGCCAGTGTAAGTGATGACAAAATAAGCTGGTTCAATGATATATGTTATATTGTAAAAAGTGAAACTAAATTACCAAATGCACACATTCTGCAGAAACCAGAAAATATTCCAACACAAAAAAAGAAGTAAATTTGCTTTGCGAAAATCAAAGGTTCGGTGTTTACATTGTACGACTAATCTACTCCCTTTCCTTATAACGTAACACCACGTCATACGTTTATAATCATACATGTGCACAATAGATGGTTGGAACCAGGTTATTTGTACATCCTGTAGAAACTGGTTTATGTGAGTGGTGAAAACAGCACCAATTGTGTAATGGAATAGATAGAAAGGAAGTTTGATTGCTTTGTCTGCCAGACCCACTTCTTAAGCACGTGTGCATACATTAAAACATATTTTTATTTGCTTCTTTTGAAAGTTTTACATATTAAACGTAGGGTATTATTAAAAAAAACTTGACAAATTTTATACTAAATCTATGTTGTTTTCATAACAAAAATCTATGACATACAAGTCACATCAATTAAGAACAGTAGTTAACTGAAAATATTGATGACGATTGGTAGTTGTTAAACGTTTGTGTCAGTGTGTGACATTCGCACAATGTTATATATAATTAGTGAATAGAATTTACACAATGCCAGTGGATTATATTTACAAAACGTGAGTGGATGACATTTATATAATATTAGTGGATTATATTTACACATTGTCAGTGAATAAATACACAATGTCAGTGGGTGTTTACACAATGTCCGTGGATATTTACACAATGTCAGTGGATATTTACACAATGTCAGTGGGTATTTACAGGGGCGGATCCAGAGACTCTGTTGACGGGGGGGGGGCTCAGTTATGGAGTAATATTTTCAATAATTGATGGAACCAACTGTAGTCCCAAAGCGGTTCTGGCGTGTAGGTCGGTAAACCTTGTTTTCATTTCATTTAGCGTACAGTAGAGAAAAGGTACAGTTATTGACTTCCTAAAGTAGTCCGAACTCTGCTTCAACATTATCTCTCATTATTTGTCTTCCGCATATTCTAGGTTTTTTAGCCTCTATGTCTAGCGGTTCACATATTTTAGCACTCCTCTCAAAACACTTGTGGTTGAATTGTTCAACATTTGCTCTGCAGTCTAGTGAGCTCTGAATTAAATTTACGCTTTTTAAGGCTTTGCCTATGTCAAGTGATCTCTCTTGTAGTGATCTTGGAGAGGACCTTTGTAAGTTGGAACAACTTGTGTCCGATCCAAATGTTATATATTTAACAATAAAATAAGTTTAATCTAAATCTAGTGATCTGCTGAGCCCTCTCTTAAAAGCCAGGCACATTTGAACAATAACAATGATTACGACAAAATCAAAGTTGCAAATGGAATTCAACAAAGAAGTTACATCAGCTTCTTCTGGTCTGGTGTATGTGTGCTTTGACAGTTTTTTAAAGTGCTCAAGGGTTTGAGCAATAGCAGGGGAAAAATCTAATTTAAGTCTATTTTATTTCTAGTTAATTTTAATTATTATATATGTATTTATATTTTCATTTAGAGTTTAAAATATGCTGTATTCATATATTTTCAAAACGGAAGCTTCTAATTTTTTATTTTTATTTTTTATTCGGGGGGGGGGGGGGGGAATTATATTTCTACACAATATCAGTGAATGATATTTACACAAAGTCAGTGAATGATATTTACACAATGTTAGTGAATGATGTTTACACAATATATGTGGATAATATTTGTACAATGTCAGTGGATGATATCTACACAATGTCAGTGGGTGACATTTGAACAATGGCAGTGGAGGTATTTGCACAATTTTAGTAAAAATATCTACACAATGCGCTTGCTATTGTCCATATTCCACGAAAGAAAGATACAAATCAATAACAAACATTTGATTGGCTAATCGATTGATACACAATCACAAACTATTGTTCCAGTCTTCCTGAAGAAGGGGGTGGGAGCGATATAATCAATCACTTTAAAACTAGAATCCAAATATCGACACAAATCCTGATTATTACTTTTGTTAAAATGACCCCGGTTAATCCTTGTATTTTAAAAAGATAATTCCCTAAAACATGAATGAAGTGGATTAAGTGTTGATTAATTAGAGTAGTCCCCCCATAAATAAATACTGGTATCTTATCTGTACACCCGAAGTATCTCTTCCTGGGTCAACAATAAGTTCTAGCATAATATAAAATGACAATATATTTGTACTACTTAAATGAAATAAAATCGTAGATATATAATTTATTGCGCACGACTCGTTTCTGGTATAACTAGCCTTCTCAAGGTACGCTCAAAATCAAAAGATTGGAAAGCCAAATGATTAAAAACATTTGTGAGAAAGAAAAACCAAAATGGCCCAAATAGGATAGCCAAAAATCGGCTGTGGTGACCAATGGTCCAGGGAGGAAACCCTTAGTTTTAATAATAATTATATTATGTAGGAACTCTAAATTTCAATAATAAATACATATATCTAATACACCCTTGTCAGTGCCGAAACAATAGTTACCGGGCGGATGATACCCTCCACAAACAGCGATATAAACCCAGTTAAATTTAAAAATACGTTGATATCGAATTTAGTGCACACGACACGTTTCTGGAATAACCTTCACAAGGCACTCTCACAAATCAAAAGACTGGTGAGCCAAATAAATCAAAACTTATTTAAAAGTCAAAAATGGCAGCAAAAATTAAGCCAAATAAATCAAAATTTATTTAAATGTCAAAAATGGTAAAAACAATTAATCATTTATTAAAATAAATACACATGATATCTGTACATAACATATGTGTATTAAACAACAATAGTCAATATTGATAATGCATTGACATGGAACTTCTGAAAAGACGGGTCCTTGTAACACATACCAGTATCCATTGACCTACAATCAATATCGTGTTTTTATTTGGAAAATATCTTGTGTATGCAATATTCTTTGTTTTAATATGGCAAACATCAAATGTATATAAATGTTATTAATGTTAAAGCTCTAATAACCCATGAGATGTAACCAGGGAAAGGTTTAAATGACACACCTCTCCTATCAAAGAAAAGTAAGTACATAGACGTCATTTAAAGATGTTTTTTTTAGGTTGAACAGAATATCTCTTCAATATAGCACTTGGTTATGAATAAATTAAAAAAATAAACACTTTTTTTTTAATTAAGCAACTTAAGTCCAGTTGCTCTTCCGGTAAAACATTTTAGCAGAAAAAAACAATAAGTATTTGCATTGTATATCTATCGGACATACATTTATCAGTTAATTGCGATTTTAAATAGAAGCAAATACAACCGTTTATTTGATTTGATTCATTCCGGTGGAGCATATGGCCCTGATGCACTCTCTCCATTTTTCTCTGTCTTTGCACCTTGCCTAGCTGTTCATCCCTAGTTCGTCTCTGTCTGTTTCTACCATCCTTCTGCAAATTGTTTTTGGTCGTCCAACGTGACGTGTTCTTCTAGGTTGCCACGGCAATGCTGTTGTACAAAACCTGTTGGTGTCCATACGTATGACATGGTCTATCCATCGCCATCTTTTTTGCATAATAATGTCTTCGCTTGCATTTGTTGTTTCAGCTCTACGATGTACTTCTTCATTTGATATCGTTTCTGGCCATCTTATTCTTAATATTTGTGTCAAATTTCGTTTTGTCTTGTTCTGTTTTCCAAGTTTCACTGCCATAAGTTAGAACTGATATTACCAGACTATTAAGCAGTTTGATTTTTGTCTTTATGGAAAATATCGAGGAGTTCCAAATTTTAATAGTCTGCTAAATTGACATTTTGCTTTTCCTAGTCTGTTTTTTGGTGTCTTCATCACAGTCTCCTTTAGATGTTACTACTCTTCCAAGGTAAGTAAAGGTGTCTACCACTTGCACTGGTTCATCCTTTAAGTTTCACATGTTCTCGATTTGTAGTGTTACGTTTCATAACTTTAGTTTTGACAGCGTTTATTTTCAGGCCGATATGGCTGGCATTTTCTCGTACCTTCTCTGTTTTTTGATTGTATGTTTGTATTTGGATGAAATCAATGCATGGTCTTCAGCCAAATCTAGGTTTTCTAGTTTTGCTGTGAAATTCCATCGGACGCCTGATGGTGTTCCACTGGTAGATCTTTATATTGACAGTCTGAACCTTTAAACCGTAATGAAAGCGGGAGGTTTGGCGCCTTAAAATCTGGTTCAACCCACCATTTCTTTGGAAATGCCTGTACCAAGTCAGGGTCATTACGGTTTTCACAGTTTTCCGGTTGTTGACTGATTTTGTCTGTTTATATACATATGAGTTTTGACTTTCCCTTTGGAAGATTGTTCGGAGTTCGGTAATTTTGTTATTAGCCATATTCATTATGTAGTTGATAAATAGTATGAATAGAAATCCTAATATTACACAGCCTTGTTTCACTCCAGTTGTTATTCCTAACCAATCTGATTGATTCCATTCATCATGTACTGGCGATATAAATTCATGAAAAATGACATAGTTTGTTTGTGTTATTCGCGGATTGTGTTTTACTCTAGCAGAAAGAAAATACTTTATTTTCGAAACAACCAGCCAGACATGGGGTAATCGTAATTTGTAATCGATTACATTTTTCATGTAATAGAATGTAATCTGTAATCGGACATTATTTAGATTACATGTAATCGTAATGTAATCGATTACATTCATTTTGACCCTGTACTCATGGTTACTTTCAGATTACATTTAGATTACTTTTCATCATGTTGACTTATTTTGTCTTAACTGAAGCATAGATCTCCTTAGATATTTAATGTATGATTTATGTAAATGGATTTTCTTCATGAAATTTATTAAACAAATAATGTAGATATTATTATATGCTTAATTGCAATCAAAACTATCACAGCTACAAAAAATATTAAGTATAAATTATGACTTCAAAGACTTGATATCCAAACAAATAATATCTCAATTTCAATTTCTTTAGGTTTCAAAAATTCAGTGAAAACAGTTTGTCTGCTAGTGTAAAACACAACAAGCTCTAAAACTTTAAATTATCTGACACAACTTTCAAGATTTCATATATGAAATTGCTTCTATGAAAGACTATCACCATATCCTCATGATTCGCATAAGACAAAGAAATATTTTATATAAACCAAAACAGGTATCGCATGAAGATTTCTTATGCAAGTTTAAAAAGAGATTTAAATTTAAATAAAGATATTATATAAAAAGCAAAATGTAAATTATAATTTTCAGAAACATTTATTTATGATGCTCGTACATACATGTATATTACAAATTAACTGATAAATAGCAAGTTGTATTATATTTGTAAAATTTTGGATTTTTTTTTGTAAAGAATATTCTGATGTTCAGATATATATGATATTTCTGCATTTTATTTTGGTGCTGATTTTCCTTTTAATATTGGATTATATGAGAATGTTTTCATTACTTGTGGGTTACTATGCAACTTGTAATGGATATTTTATTAAACCTATTTACATAAATTAAGGATTTAGTTTTCATATTTAGACTGAGAAATTATGTACATTTTTAAGCAAGTTTTTAGAATCAGAACGATTTTTGTTTTTTTATCTTCTGAATTATATATCAAGGACAAACATTCAAATTTTATCAGGTAATTAACTGCTAGTTTATTATCCCCAATAGACTTTCACAGGATGTTTGAAATTATATGATTAAAATGTGCAAATGTATGTTATAATATTTACTAATAGTATAAAATGGAATCAATATCGGTCATATATAGTAATAACAGAAGACATATTTTATGAAAAATAGGAAAATGAGAATTGCTGTTTATAATTTACAATGTACTGTTTGTTATTGCATGTAATGATCACATTACAACTGAATTGTAATTCATAGTTCTGATTAAGAAATACATTAAAAAAAAGAGATATTGGACAGATGCATACGAGACAAAATAACATAAAACACTAATATAGTGGTTGTCATGACATTAAATGTAATCAGTAATGTAATCGATTGCATTTACAAAGTAATTGTAATTTAATCGATTACATTTGAAAATTGATGTAATCGTAATGTAATGTAATCATGAAAATTGCAAAGTAATTGTAATGTAATCGAATACATTTGAAAGTAATTGACCCCAAGTCTGCTACCAGCTAAAACCTATTCATCTGCAAGTTGCTTTGTAAATGCATATTAGTTATCTCTTGACTTTATATGATTCCCGGTTGATTCATACGAAATATTTTAATTTGGGGTATATTGCTTATCAGGTAAGCACGCTTCATTCGGGAATAATAACATACTTTTTGACCATTTGTCTCAGTATCAATATAATGTGTCCTTGTTAGGTTATAGGTTGTTGCTTCAGTGTGGTATCTATAATAAAGTTCAGCTCTGCGCATTCACCTCGTAGCAGATAATAGCAGAGATAATGTTCAATATTCACATCGACGACCGTCGACCATGTAAAAACGTCATAACAAATATGACTGAGAGATATATATGACCCCCCCCCCCCCCCCAATGCATTGACCACTAACTTGCATATTCCGTCGATGTTTTACAACCATTATTTTTAACTAAAGGTGTCATTCAAGATGTAGTATGTGGCCAATGTATAAATTGGAGGCATAAATAAAAAAGAATATGGATTTGTCATGAATCGACCATGTACTAGAAAGCAGCAATGTTGTATGTCGAAACATGTTTTGAATATAAACAAGGCCAATCATTATGGTATACTCTTCTGCATTATTTAGTAAATTAGAAAATAAGATTATTCACCAATTCAGAAAATATTCCATATTGAATCTGATAATTATATTCGGTTAAAAGACTGTAAAAAGCACCTTGCTAAATTATAAGATAACTTTGTTTACAAATTTCTACAAAATATGACCAGAAAATCTTAGTTTTTACTCTTTGACGTATGGTATCAATGGATAGATAATATTTACCACGTAGAACGTTTTCTCGTCGTTTTTGTCAAGTGTTTTTTGTCATTATCTTTATCTTTGTATTCGAGAAAATGTTCGCTGAGGTTATCTTATATCGAAAATGTAATGATTGAAAATACCAAAGTTACGTTGGTACATCAGTCATATTTGTTATGGGATCACCTCTTAGAAACAAAATCTCTCAGTCATATTTGTTATGGGATCACCTCTTAGAAACAAAATCTCTCAGTCATATTTGTTATGGGATCACCTCTTAGAAACACAATCTCTCAGCCATATTTGTTATGGGATCACCTCTTAGAAACAAAATCTCTCAGTCATATTTGTTATGGGATCACCTCTTAGAAACAAAATCTCTCAGTCATATTTGTTATGGGATCACCTCTTAGAAACAAAATCTCTCAGTCATATTTGTTATGGGATCACCTCTTAGAAACAAAATCTCTCAGTCATATTTGTTATGAGATCACCTCTTAGAAACACAATCTCGTAGTTTGTTCTTGTTATGTTTTAGCATGACAAGTTATTATTGGACGCACACTCCTCATTTCGACAAAAAATTAAAATGTGTCCTTTATCTAATCTGCCAATTAATTGTATAAGTTTACGTCAGGAAAAATAATATGTACATCCAAACCTGCCTATGCGGTCCCCTGTATTTACCACTCATCTTTATTCAAGGATCACATTTTCTTGACACGTCCTAGAAAATTTCATATGAATTCAAAATCTTTTAAGAGGTCACCTGTCTTATAAGACCACATTTTCTTTGTGCTATAGGTTTGTCTGTACTATGCACGTAATCGATGGCCATTGACATCAACCTACATTTTAAATCATTATATTAAAGAATGCGAACAAACATAATACAAGATATGTTATTGATAACAGGATATAAATTACTAGAACCCATTTCAAAATAAAATTGTTATTTAAAAATCATTCGTTATCTCTAAATTTAAAATTATATGAATTTTATGTCAAATTTACACCTTAAAGGCATACATGCTGTCAGAATTGATTTTTTTTGTTTATATTAAAGAGGCATTAGCTACGATTTTGACCCAAACAATTATATGTTTTGGACATTGGTAAATAGCTTTAAAATGATAAAATAAAGGTAAATATTTCACATTAAACAGCTTATCATACCACTTTTCGCCTTTTGAGAACGAAAATTACCATCGCTTTGTTATTTCCTTGCAAGCAAATAATTTGACCTCGCTTTCTCCGTATGCAACTGATCTTACTAGTGACAAGTAAAAACGAATAATTTGTATGTTGTCGCTTATTAACTGCAAACTTGCATGGTTCTTTGTTCGTAATTAACGCCGACTAAAGGCAGATTCACAGAAAATAAGAAATAAGTGCATTGTTGTACTGATTTAATGACGATTCGGCAAACTCCGTAAACAATGCCGATAATTAATAAGATGGCGTCCATTTCTTGATCGATCTCAAAACACGAGCAGTTGCACCTATTTTTCCCGATGCGCGTACATTTCATAACATTCATAAGTTACAGAAACACGTTTTATTAAGGCATCAATCATATCTGATAGTTTTTATGGGTAACACAAATTTACGATTTTGGCTGATAATGCCCCTTTAAAAGTTGCCAATATTCCATGTTTTATACTAATAAAATGTTCTGAACAAAAAGCCAGGCTTAAAAAATATGTTATAATGTCGTAATTAATGAAAATAATTCGAATGTCTGTTGGTGAAATCGCCATTAACACACCTAATTATAAGTCGGCTGCTTTTCCGAAGTTTACCGGCTTATAAGTTGGCAGCTTTTCCGAAGTTTGCCGGACACTGATAACTGCTATAAATAACCAGGAAGCATGTTGCATATAAATTCGTTAGAATTAATATAATTTAAGAAATATATCTATGAAATTGGATCCCGGGGTAATCAGTTAATATTACGAATTTCGTTTGTTACACATATTTTCAATGGTTCTTCAACCCTGAATGTCAGCATATATTCGGAAAACAGACGGGGTATATATTTCAGTCCCCAAAAACGATTAAAACATGGACGAAAAAACATTACGCTTCACTGAATCAATGGTATAATACGGAATAATAAATGTATTTTTACCAAATTAAATGCTGTTTTTATACTCAAAACGGCTGCATGAACAAAAAAAATATTACAACAGTTAATTCCGTCACAAATACCTGATCGATTCAGCAAACTCCTATGTTCCACGGCTGTACCATAACAAATAAACAAAACGTTGAGCCTTGAAAACTTTCGACGTCACGAGGCCACACCAAGGTTTTATTTACATGTTGTTAACATTTAAATTATTGAAGCTGTTTCGCAAACCCGTTGTTTTGTTATGTGATATATTAATGTTATATTTATAAAGTTTATAAAATTTATTACATATGAAACTGTATTGATTTAGAAATTTAGTACAGTATTTTCCTTCATGAGACACCCTATACATGAAATATGACGTGACACATATTTTGACGTCATTGAAGAATGACGTCAAAGGTACGGAAACGGACATCTAGAGATACGAAAAATGATAATAAAAGAGGCAAATTTATTTAATACAGTGGGAAGTTGTATCGTCACGGTATATGTTTTCGTGCGTCATCTGTTTTCGTGGTATCCATTTTATTTTGATTTCCACAGCGCACGCATAATTTTTGACGTGTCTTCCGGTTTCTATTTATGGAACATAAACAATGCGAAAGTTGACATCTTTAAAAAATGATAAAGTTTACTTTTAAAGACGTAAGTACCAAAAACAGTGAACCTACCTACTGAACCATACTTTTTGTAATGCCAAAAATGTACTTCATTTATAAAGTAGCTGGAAAAAATCCAGAAGGGCTATATAAAATTTAACTATGTCGTCTGCCTCTCAGACACCTGCTCTTCCTGTCATGTATCTATCATGGGGTCACTGATCGTATTTGTAAACAAAAGAGCCGACTGAAATGTGCCTGTTTCTTATATAAAATACATGTCACTTTGCAGTGCATTGTGGTTTCAGCACTAAAAAAAAACATCAAAAGTAAACACAATTTTGAAAGGGGTAATTTTCAAACATTCTGTTATTTTATTTAGATGTAGTATGATTTGGTAGATGGCCAGAACCATGAAATTTTAAAACCAGCCATTTCCGGATTTTATATTCGTTTCCATCCCGTATATCGGCCTTGTTTTTATTTGCCACGGAAACAGATGACGCCATTTTACTGACAACAAAAGTTGCCAGATAATCGAGAGTATATTAAAATACAAGAATGGCTTTAAAAACAATCCTATGCACAAAGAAATATTTAACTAGCCATTCTTTGAAAATTCCAATCGTCTTATGAATGGAGGGTTAACACTGTTAATCGCTATATCTGAAAATCGATAATAGCACGAAAACCGATAACACGATGGTATTTAAAAAAAAATGGTTAAATCCGTAATATATCTGTTATTCAGCTATCAGACAGGGTATATAATGTGACATTCCCGGCTTATGATATATATTCCCTTCGGCTGGTATTTAGTAAGAATGACACTTAAAATCGGAAATACGTGATGAAAACAATAAAAACAAACCCAAACTCTGCAAAGTGAAAATTGTAAACAAATTGACATATTATTGACAACACTTGAGTTGTTTTGATTATATTTTTTTTAGAAAAAAACAGATATGAAGTTCATTATTTTAGTCTCTAATTTAAAAGAGATATCACCTAGCGTTTTCTTATGAAAAAAAGAATATATAAAACAAACTACGATGCAATGCATTCTACTGTCAAAATACGATTCGGCCGTAAAAAGATACTAAATTATGCTTACCGTATACGTGTTGAATAATGGAGTAGGTCGGTATAACATCTTTTTTTATTTTTACACAAAGCTTGCTAAATCCTCCTTTTTGTGTAATTTTCGTGTAGAATCCGTCAAGGTTTTTGTGCTTCCACGATTCGATTTGAGCACGTGTTCTTCAATCAACAAACAATTTAACTAATTCACATATGCGCAAACACTTTCCCGAATGAGTTCACCGTCAGGTCGTAAGAATATTGCGCGTGTCAACATTGAAATTTTACTGGATACAAGAGAATCAAACAGCGACGTATTTCCTTCGTTCTAAGCTATTTACGTATGGTATTATGAAAAAATTCAACTGCAATCAGTATAAAACATTGAATATTGGCAACATTTAATAAAATAAAAAAAATCTATTCTGACAGCCTGTATGCCTTTAAGATAATCTAATGTATATTAAAAATAGCAATCCCATATTTTTATTTGCATACACTCATAATAATAAAGAATTTAATACTCCTCTCCAAAATATAACTCAGGGTAAAGTGTTAATGCGGACATTTTACGGAGACGACTAGAAGTGTGAATTACTAAATAAATATTTTTGTTTTATTTCTTCATTTTAAGTTGCAAATGTTCCTCCACCTGATATTGAACAAAAGACAAATAGATTTCTACAAGACATAGTCATTATTACAAATGAGATTGCTGATAAAATAAAAAATATTAAATCCCAATAAGGAAATACGGCATCGGGACCAGATGTAGCAAGGCACAACATGTTAAGAAAAAAAGAATACGTCCAGAGAAAAAAAAACCTGTTCCTTTTCAAATATGTTTTGAAAAATAAATATATTCTACAATGTAAATATCCAACTAGCTGGAAGATTGCTATTTAAAAAAGGCGACAATTCATTACCGTATAATTATAGACGATATATCCAATTACTTGTGTTTAATAGGTTTTTAACCATCTACAAAGAAACAATGAGCATATGTCTGGCTTTCTGCCCAAATATTCAACAATACACCAATTATTAGAAATGTATAAATACATTTTAAATTCACTAGAAAAAAGGAAATTTGATTCTTTGTATTCTGTGATTTTTCTAAAGTATTGGGAAAGTTTGATATCGTGGGTTACAAGGGTTGTTACACAAAATGGAATCATATGGTGTAGATAGTAATTAATTACATTGTTTATCTAACTACATGTAAGGCCGGCACCAGAGAATAGTTATAACAGATTCGTCTTCATTTTGCAATGTTTCAGCTGGTGTACCTCAAGGATCAATATAGGCCATTTATTGTTTATTATATATATTAATGATATCTCTCTCTCTCTCTCTCTCAATCGACTTTGCGGATGACACTTCCTTCAGTTGTTCCAGTCATGATGAATTGCAAGTAAAAAAATTAACGGTGACTGATCACGACTTTAAATAGATGGACGAATGGCAACATAAATTGGTGATGTCTTTTAACCTGAATTAAACATAAATTTGGCAAATTTACAAAGATTTGACTGGGAAGCATTTTGTTTAGTTTATGATGATTTTATTTGTTAAAGTAACAAAAGGGATAGTACACAAGTTTTACCAACTTATGAAGTCTTCTCCTATTAATACAATAAATTCACATAGTATAACGATCATTCTGAGCATGCATATAATACATATAGAAATATATTGTAAATAATTAACGAATTAATAAAAAGGTTGTGTTGAATGGATGCGAGGTTGGAGAGTAGATAATTATCGAGTAATTATACTACAAGGAATATTTTTGAAGATTTAATAAAATTGAAAACGTGTTTAATGATATTAATATTTTCTTCGTATGTTAAATCATCGGACCCACAGGTTAGTAGATTCAAATCGCTGAGAAGCATTGACAGAAAGGGCAGAAGAGAGGAAGAGTATAATCATGGGAACTGTACTACTAGATATCCAGTTTGTCATACTAATGATCATCATTTCAGAATATAAGATGTAGAAACAATAGACGTTACTGAAAATGTACTACTGGCAGAGCAACTACTTAATACCATTGGCAACATACAAGTCAAGCTCCCACATAATCACCAAACCCAAACAGTATCTTCAAAGATATTTTGTCACATCCAAATATATTCTACCATATCGGCGTTATGATTGAACAACAGACAACTACTGAAATTCGAATACTTCTGTATATAATTGGTTGTAAGAGTATTTCAAACAAAAGGAATCAGTTGAAATTAACAACATACTTGCCAACCTGAATGAAGCACTACACAAGAACCACCTTATCATACCTGCACAATATGCAGGCACAGCACCACAATTCTAACATTTAAAGTTAAATAAATCACACAATTGTGTATTTGTATTGTGTTACTTTGTACAGTGTTTATTTGCTATGTGCTGACACTGAGGTCTTCCTTTTTAAACATTTTGAACAACGAAAATCAAATTTTTAGTAACTTATCAGAATCAGAAAAACTTTCATATATTTCAAACCCATCAACACCATCTCAAGTAAGTAAACTGGGTTCCTTTTTTAAAAAAGTCATTAGAACTGAGGACAGGGGACTCCTAACATATTTACTTGAAAATGTCGATTTTATGTTCTCTTTGTTACATGTTTATTTGTATAATTTGTATAATTGTCACAAACTGTATTGCTTAATGACAATACAAATTTTGAATTTTTTTGGGGAA